>CM077083.1:39504229-40167692 GCA_039513925.1 Platanthera zijinensis
ATTGGATGATCTCTTGATGTTACTATATCAACGGGGGTGTTGATTGTTCACCAACCTGTGTTGCTGTTTCCTCTTGTGGAACAACAACTGGCTCTTCAAGAAGATTTTCTTACAGATGTTGAGCAACTTCTTCATCTTCACTACTTTCATCCTTTTGAGTAACTTGCAATCTGTCCAAGTCTTCAGCTAGAGAGTGTACCTGCAAATGTTCTACGGTAGAAGTATTCTTCTCCTTGAAAGACATATTAGTTTCATCAAAGGAAATATGGATAGATTCTTCTATTTTTAGAGTAGTTTTATTATAAAACCTATAAGCTTTACTAATCATGGAGTATCCAAGAAACACTCCTTCATCAGCTTTTGCTTGAAATTTTGCTAAATATCTCTTGTCATTATTTTCAATATAACAAATGCAACATAAAATTTTGAAGTAATCTACTTTAGGTTTCTTCCCTTTGAGTAATTCATAGGGAGTCTTGCCCTTCAGTTTATGTATCAAACTTCTATTCAACACATAGTTGGAGGTGCTCACTGCTTCTGCCCAAATTGATAGAGGAAGGTGAGCATCTATCAATAATGTAGTTACAGATTCAATTAGGGTTCTATTTTTCCTTTCTGCTACCCCATTTTGTTGAGGAGTTCTAGGAGCTGAGAAAGTATGCCTGATCCCTTCACTCTGACAGAACTCTTGCATAAGAAGAGAATCAAACTCTGTCCCATGATCACTTCTGATCAGGGCAATGTGAGTATTGAACTCAATCTGTATATATTTGAGAAACTCTGTCGGACACTTAAAGTTATCAGACTTCTTCCTCAGAAAGAATACCCAAGTGAATCTGGAGAAGTCATCTACAATCACCAAAGTATAAGATTTCCCTCCTAAGCTTTGTACTGTAATGGGTCCAAAAAGATTCATGTGTAACAGATACAAAATCCTAGGTGAATCACTCTTATTAAGTGACTTAAAACTGTTTTTAGTTTGCTTACTGAATTGATAAGCCTTGCAAAGTCCTTCCTTCTTGTAGGGGACAGAAGGTAGTCCTCTAATAAGGTTGTCTTTGGATAGCCTAGTAATAGTTCTAAGGTTAATATGCCCTAGTCTCTTATGCCACAGTATATTAGGTCTAGATATGGAATTGAACATGCAGATATCTACTTTAGATGAATGAAAATCTACTAAGTAAATGTTACCTTTTCTGTTACCTATCAAAACAGTTATGTTGTCTTCCGACTTGACCTTGCATATAGCTTTGTTGAAAGTCACTTGATATCCTTCATCACAAAGTTGACTGATACTTATCAAGTTGTTCTTTAGTCCTTCAACATAAGCTACTTTCTTGATGAGACTGTTCCAATTTGGACTTCACCATATCCTTTTGTTGTTCCAAAGTTTGAATAACCAAAAATTACTTTGGGTCCAAGCTTGGCTTTAAAGGATGTGAAGATATCCTTGTTCCCTGTCATGTGCTTTGAGCACCCACTATCCAGATACCATAGCCGGTTTGATGTTGGATAGGTCTTCACCTGTACATACAAGAATTTACATGTTTTTGACCAAGTTTACCTTGGGCCTAGGTTGATATCCTTTAAATTCAGAAATGAAAGACATCTCAGGTTGACTCTTATAACCTTCAGGATGGTATCTCCTAGGAGGTACTATCCATTCAGTATATGGGTTGAAACCTTGGGATGTAGGACTTCTAGGATTGAATCTAGATGTACCTTTGAAAGATTGTTCAAAGCCCTGATCTCTGTTCGACGATCGTCGAGCTGAGTTCGACGATCTTGGGTAAGATCGTCGAGCTCTATTCGAAGATCGACTATCCTGGAGTTCAGAGTTCAGGTATCGTCGAGCTGAGTTTGACGATTTTTTCTTGGATCGTCGAGCGCCTTTCGACGATCGTCGAGCCTTGTTTGACGCATTCTATTGAACTATAACTTTCTTTGGCAAATCTGCATTCTTCCTAGATACCTCTACAACTTCCTTCCCTTTATCAGAGATAAATTTAATTGGAGTTGTAAGAACTATAGGCTCGCTGGATGAAGCTCCCAAGCCCAGTGTACTATTAAGTCTAGAGTTCACTGTGCTTGTGATATCCATCAGTTTGATGCTTCTCCCATTAAGGGATTCTTCAAACTGCTTGGCCTTTGATAGTTCACTTTTCAGTGAAGCTATCTGCTCCCTATAGCATTCTAACTCTTCAGAGAGTTTGAGGTTCTCTGATTTTAAAGTGCTATACTCAGACAGTGGTTTTCTGAGGGAAATGATTTCCTTCTAATACTCTAATAGATCTAGGCATAGTACTTTAAACTCATGTTTAAAGTCCTCAGAACTGAAATCAAATGAATTGATTACCTGGTCTTCTTCTAATTGAATTTATGAATCTGACTCTGACTCTTCTGCTTCTGAATCTGATTGAGAGGCATTGATAGCCATCATGCAAAATTCCTTTTCATCAACATCATCCTCATCATCACTGGAGCTGGGTGAAGCTTCAGAATCCTCTTCAGTTTCACTCCATGTCTCAGCAACAAATCCCTTCCTTGTATGTTTGTTCTTGTTGGAGGAGGGTTTGTCTGAGCTATTCTTCTTAAAGTCTTTCTCCTTTCTTCTTTCTTTTCTATCCTTCTTGTCCTTGTTTTTGTTTTCTGGACAGTCAGGCACAATATGGCCTGGTTTCCTGCAACCAAAATAGATAATTTCTTTGTTGTTATTTGATTTATCATACCTTGGCTTATAATGTCCCTTGTATGACCTTTTTCTGAAATCTTTTCTGGCCATTTTGTAGAATCTTTTGGCCAATAGGCTGACTAGCTCCTCATTGCTTGTGACCTTTTCTTTAGGCAGGTCCTCAATATCTTTGAAGGCTACTGACTTCTCTTTCTTTGTGGCTGGTGAGGCAGCCTTCTGTTCTTTTTCTCTATTCTTAATGAGCAGCTCATAAGATTTGAGCTTGCCCAGTAGAGCTTCAGTGGTGATTTCATTTAGACTTCTGGCATCTTTGATTGGCTGGATTCTTGAATCCCAGGTGTTGGGGAAACACATTAGGATTTTGTCATTCAGCTTAGTCAATGAGATTTCTTTATCTAGAGTCTTTAACTCATTGAAAATCAGACTTAATCTGTTGTACATGTCTGTTACTGACTCAGCTTCTCCCTTTTTGAAATTCTCATATTGGGTTATGAGATGGGATCTTTTGTCCTTTCTTTCATCAGCAGATCCTGAGACAATCTCAGAAAGTTTGTCCCAAATTTCTTTAGCTGAGTTGCATTCAGCTACCTTCTGAAATATCTCATCAGACATTGTTTGAGCTAAGATATTCATGGCCTTGGCATCTGTAGTCTTCTACTTCTTTATTTCAGCATCTGTTCCTGAAGGAGGTGAAACAGCATTTGTAATTGAGTTTGCTGGTGGACTTGGGCACACTGTCAAAACAAAATTAAATATATCTTCATCAATAGAATTCATATAAAGTTTAATCCTAGCTTTCCAAAGTGCAAACTTGGATAGATTGCACACTGCAGGCCTGGTGCTTGCATAATCTTTGTTCTGTGTCATGTCTTTATATAAAATTAAATATAATAAAAATAACCCTCTTAAAGGATTGATCTTATCAAGGATCTTTTGGTTCAGGTGTTAGCCTGTATGAACAACCAACCTCCCTCTGATACCAATTGAAAGTAGAGGATAAGATCAGTCTGACTCTAGAGGGGGGTGAATAGAGTTTATTAAAATAATTTTTCAAAATAGTTAAGTTAATATAGTATGTGTATTGTGCTGCAGCAATAAAATAGAAGTAATAATAAAAAGGAAACAAAAGATTCACAGCACACAGCAAAGAATACACACAAGCAACCAAACACAAGAAGCTATAGTGGTTCCCCAATCAACCTTGGTACATCCACTCTTCTACCACCCTTGTTAGGAATCCACTCAGGATGAGTTTATCAGGATTCTTGGCACCAATGAGCTTTTGATAAGGTGCTCAAAAACCAGATCTAGATTTTTTGATAAGGTGTCTTGCCACCACTGAGTTTTGACAAGCCTCTCAGAACCAGATTCAATGCTTTTGAAGGGAGTTTTGATAACCCTTTTACAGCAGGAAAAGAAAAAGGAAGAGGTGAAGTTGTCTTCTCTGTCTCAATCACTGAGAGAAGACTTAGTGGATTGATTGTGTTGTCAAAGCTCCCCCTGAGATGTAGATGGTTCAGGAGTGAGAGCTTTGCTAGGGTGATAGGCCTTCAGAAGCTTCAGATCTCCAACAAAAGATGATTTCAGAAGTGGATGAAATATGAGTTGTCTGGAGTCTTTGATGTTGAAGCTATGAGCACTTTTCAGTATGCTAATTTTCAATCTAACTCTTCAGGATTGATCACTTGATTTTTCTCTGAGTTGATCTCACTATCTGTGTATGTCTGTATTGTGTAATTCTTCTCTTGATCTGCTATTGTGTATTTTATTCTCTGATGATCCTCTGTCCAAGATAGCCGTTAGCAGTCATAAATGTCTTCCATAAATATTTTGTCTTATGGAGGAAAGTCTAATAAACATTCTCTGAGAAATCCCTTGAAACTTGCTCCAGAATAAATGAAAACGGCTAACAAATCTCTTGAAATAAATGCTGAGAGAATTTGAAAAACATTCTAAAGGCCGACTGAATTTGAATCCTTAAAGTCGTCGATCTCTCAAAAAAACGTCGATCTGAGCTCTACGATTGTTTAACTAAGCTCCGAGATTGGATTGAACATCAGACAGAAAACGTCGAACTGAGCTCTACGATCATCGAACTGAGCTCAGCGACCTGAAGAATAAATGAGGATAGATCGTCGAACTGAGCTAGAAGATCGTCGACCTGAGTTCGACGACTTAGCAGAGTTGAGCTCAGAGATCGTCGAACGAAGTTCGACGTTTCGTCGACCTGAGCTCGATGAAAATTGTCTTTATCTCAGCTCTAAGTCTTGATCATTGAATGGTCCTGGGGGCAGCTTCAAACCAAAGTTCTAAGCCCTAGACTCATTCTAACTTGACCTTTTCAACTATACATCTAGGTCAAACTAAATTCCTAAAAACATAGTGATCCTTGCCCAAATTAGTAATATGGTGTTCCAACACCTTCACAACACACAAGGGCCCTTCCTTAAGGTTTGAGTTTGAACCCTAGGGTAAAACAACCCTAAATTACACCATTCTCCCTAAGAGGTTGACATTGGCCATACCAAGTCAGTGACCAAACCCCAACCTCTGTTGAGGTGAGATGACCACTCAAAATCCCAAGTGCACCATTATTCAAAAGCACCTCTTTAAGGCCTAACAAGGGTTTGGTGATTCCCTAACCAAAACTCATCCAAACAAGTTGAAATTTTGTGCAGAGCTAGGTACTATTGCCAGGGACCACTCACCAAAATTTGGGGGGGGGGGGGTTTGGAGATCATTTGACAACTTAATTTAATTACCCTAGCATTATTAAATAACAATAAAAACTTTAGGTAAAGTGTCTCAAGAAATTCTCATTTTTGGACAGACCCTAGATATGGTTAAGATTGGTCCCCTGTCCAAATTTCACTCCATTTTGACAAGGGATGAAGGGTGGGCACCCATTTGAACCTCAAGTTGGCCCTAGGTATAGGCCCCACCAAAATTGGTTCCCTGGCCAAACCAGACGTCGAAATGGGTCCAAATCAATTTTGGTTTAAAGTGGACCCATAGGGATACAACTTTCATGTTGAAAGTTTTCCCACCAGAGGGCCCTAAATATTTTTAAAAATTAAAACCATCTACTTTAAATATGGTGACAGAAAAATGAAATAAATCAACATTAATTAATTTCTAAGAATTTTGTCGCACGAATCTTGGCGCAAATCCAAGGGAAGCTGAGTCGTCTTCTTCCTTGATCTTCCCGTCCTGGGTCGCATTGCGGGTTGGTTTCCCAGTAACCCATCCACTTCCCCGGCCGGCCACCGCCACCACCACCTTCAGGGAGGTGGGGGCTACACCCAGCATGCGGCACAGCCACCGGAGACGCCTATTCGGGCGATTGTACCAAGCCAATTTTCGGCCGAAAACCATGAAAACGAGGACTTGGATCGAGCTCAATTAAGCCCGAACCTCAAACCTAAACATTCCTAGGATCTATCCAGGAAACAAGGAGAGGGGGAGGACCTTTCTGGCGGCTTGAAGGCGAGAGGAGCGGCGGGACACCATGGTTGATGGCGGCGACGCTCGGCTTCTGCAATAGTACAGTGGGAGGGCTCGAATTATTCAGTAAAGGGTCGGGAAATCTTCCTCTTGGGCCGCTGGTGGTGTTTAAATGACCAATTGGGAAGGGGAGTTGTTGGACCATTCATTGCCCATCAAAGCCATTAATGGCATGGCTCGGGTTGAGAGAAGGGGGCTGAATATGCCCCTTGGTGGCCGGGAAATGGCTGGAAACTTCTCCCCTTCCCTAGGGGAGTTGAATCCAGCCATTAAAGGTGGCCTTTGGCCTCCTTTTGGCCGGCCCCTATATTCCACCTCTTCCTTCCCATTTTTCTCTCCTCCATTAAAATGAGGTGGAGCTCATTTTCTCTCTCTCTCTCTCCTAGTCACCAAGTTGACTTGGCCAATCTTGTGGTCTAAAGGCAGCCCACTCATACAAATTATATTCTTATTAAGCCACATAAGGGGGCTTGAGCTTGGGCTTGCCCATTTGGGCTAGGTTGACCCAAAATGGGCTTGGGTTGACTTTGGTCCACCTAGCCTCTAGGTCTGACCCCAATGGATCCTTATTGACCCATTGGCCCCTCTTAGGGTCTAGGTGTAACACCCCAAAAATTGCAAAAGGTCAACTTGAGGTTCAGGCTGGCTGACACAGACTGGGACACGGGCGTGTCCCAGGGCGTGTCTAGGGTACACGGCCTGGGACACGGGCGTGTCCCAGGGCATGTTCTTCTTGGTCGACGATCGTTGAGCCTACGATCGTTGAGTGTCGACACGGCTTGGGACACGGGCGTGTCCCAGGGCGTGTCCTGCTAGGATTGCGTTGAGTGGCGCTGAGTGAAGTGGCGTTGAGTGGTGTTGAGTGGTGACACGGCCGGGGGACACGGGCGTGTCCCAGGGCGTGTCATGCCCAAATATTATCCAGAATGTCCTGTAAAGAACACGGCTTGGAGGCCCAGACGTGTCGATCGTGACACGGGCGTGTCAAAAGTCACCCGGGCGTGTCCAGTCCCGCGTGGTTCTCGGGAAAATGGCGATTCCGTCTCGATGGGGGAACACGCCCCTCGACATGGGCGTGTCAGGTGTCGACACGGGCGTGACTTGGGCGTGTCGACACCTGTGTTCTGGTTTGTCTTAAGTCGGTTGTTGACCGCTTCAGGAACACGGCCTGTGACACGGGCGTGTCACTACCAGTGTTCAGCCCAGAAAATCAATTTCAGGGCTGATCAGAGCCGTTCGTTTTCTTTGACCAAGATCCAATGGTCTGGGCTCTTCCATGGGTTGAAGGCCGAGAGTGAAGAGGAGAAAGCTTATTTGAGTTTCATCTTTCTCTTTCTAAAGCTAAGAGAGAGGGAAGAGCAAGGTGTGGAAGAAGAAGGGGAATCCGGCTGCCGGTGGTGCAACGGTGGTCCAAATCGCGAGCCGAGTACGGATTTGCGAAGGCAAGGCTGCTGCAAAGACTTTCATCCGATTGCTTTCTCTCCATGGCTCCAAAGCGAGTACCTAGGGTAACGATTTCCTTCTTAGACATGTGAAGCCCTTCTTTCCTGCATGTGCATAGGGAAAACCCTTCCCCGCGAGTATGCGGTGGGTTGTGGCGTTCCTTGGGGTAGATATGTGAAGTCCCCCTTGTTAGAATCCGGAATTGGAGTACAGATCTAGGCATGCTATTTGAAGCCCATCTAGACGTGTTGGTCTGGATTGGTGATGCTTTGTTTGCATTTAGGAGAAGCCTCCGAGTATTTGATTGTTTGTGTGCAATCTGTGGCGTATACCTGTACTAAAGGAAGTACAGGAAATTGTGAGAGTTGGGTTCAACTCTTATGGCGGTCGGGAAAGGTGAAGCTGTACCCGCGTTAGTCCAGCCTTGCGTCTGACGATGTGAGCAATGGGATAGGCGGATCTGTACCCGCGTTATGGTTGCCTAACCTTGGGTGCTTAAGGCCCTGTTAAGATCACATAGCCAGAGTCGACGGCTTGCGTGCCGATCAAGACTAGAATGCTCATTGATGGGAGCCGGTGTTTCCGGTAAACCCGAATGTGCCCTGAGTGCACGGAGCGTCAGACTGTCGTGCCGGCGTTTGTGATATGTATTGACTGTACGGTAGTGAACGTCTTGTGTGGTTTGCTATACATACTATTGGAAAAATGCTATGCAGGGATGGAATTCCCCTGCCCCGTGCCAGGGGCAGGGTCGTTATAATTGGTCAGCTGATTGCGGACCATTGCCCTGTTTGCCACCGCTTGGTGGATTGGTTCTTGCAGGTACAGGAGGTGCTGGTCTAAGCCGGACTTAGCGGGTTGAAGCCCAAGCTGCGTCGCTGCCCTCGAAGGCTTTATTTTGTTTCTTCTTGTTCATGTGTGGCCGGCCTGCGTGCCGATGTCTGTAAACCACATCTTTGTTAAGAGAAATTTGTAAGGCCTTAGGGCCAAAGACTTTGGTTGTATACATTCCTATGTTTTTAGTGGACAGTTCTTGATTTTGCCCTAGTTCAAGGTTTCAACCTTGAAGCTTCCGCGAGAATGCTCTGTGTTAGGATGCGTTGGTTTTGATATTATTTAGTAGCGTCTCCGCCTGTTTGTGGAATATGGTGTGGGGCCCCGGCCGAACCCACTATTATATTCTTCTTGACGGGTAGAGGTGTTACAATTTGGTATCAGCTGGTTGGTCGATCTCTTCTGAATTTGCGGACGAATTCTTTTGAGGGGTGGCGAGCACGTGTCAGTGCTGTCGTTATAACACTTAACTTGAACTCAAGAATGTCCACTAAGGAATGCTCATACACTTGTTTGCGGAACCTGCTCGTTCCTAATTGTTGTTCTTGCTTGCGCGAGGGCGCGAATGTGTGATTTGTTTGGGGTCCTTGGGTGTTCGTGCTTCTACTTTGTGCAACATTTTAGTTGCTTACTTGTGTGTTTTACGCTTATAGGCGACTACCAGTAATGAGGGATAGTAAGAACCCCAGCATGCAATGGGGATTAATGGGTCAACACTCCCTCTTTCAGTAGCGACGATCCGATTGATCACTGTTGCGCGCTAGGGTTCGAAGAAAATAAACGCAACCGAACTAGCAACCCGATGAGGCAAGTATACCTATCGAATTGTAGCAAGGGGACACAAGTGTCGTATTGAAATCCGGGAACTGTTGTCTATGCTTACTCACACGAACGCTATTATCTTATCGACGGAAAAACTAGGGTTTTAGAAAATCTAAGTGCAGGGGAGAAAGAAAAGCTATTCTAGAAAAAGAAACATTGCAATTAAGAGGGCTATTAAGTAAACAACTAAGCTAGAAAGGAAACTACTGTAGTTAATTAAAGAGCACAAGACAGGTGATTACTACGAAAGGTAGAAAATATGAAATGGAAATGCACCCGATCGAGATTCACCTCGGCTAAAGACGATTAAGAAAATGCGATAAAAATCTAAACTTAATAGGATAAGGGTACTTGACCGTGGAGGTTCCTAAAGCTTGAACACGCTTTTCTCGAAGTCGTGCCCAACTGAGTTTAGGAAGGTCCGACCGACTCTCGTCTAAATCGGAGGCCTAAAACTCGCTTTACGCGGTGAACCCCACTATTGGATTTTACTCCAATCCGGGAGATTTGGACGTCTGCCTCTCTCGAGGGGTGCGTACAACTCCCTTTACTCTTGAATGCTCACTTTATTCTTTCGGCCTCTCGGCTAGCCTAGAATGAAAGCAAAGGCGGAGAGTATATATCGAAAATATACCCCCAACCCGTGATTAATCAAGAGTAATTCAAGGCCCTAACCTAAAAATAAAAGATTGATTAAAACATCATAACATAATTGCTCTAACCTCGGATCATCAAGATCGAGTACAAGGAGGATTAGTTAATCATAATGGAGTGGAGGGGGGGGAGATGAGTAGAAAAACATAAGAAGAACACAAGCTAAGGGAAGAACAATTTTATTAATGAAAAAGGGCAAGTTACACTAATGAAAGTAAAATTACAAGTGCATGAAAATTAAACCCTATTCTAGCCCTACATTAAGCACTAAGCAAGAAGAAAATTACATTAAAAGCTAGCACAAACTAAGATTAAACTAGGGTTAACCAAAAAGTACAAAGAGAGGGGGAGAGAGAGAGAGAGAGAGAAAGCATGAAAAAGGATCAAGAAACAAAGGGGCAGCACCTCCCCCACTCAACCAAAGCTTGTTGAAATGGGGGGGAGGGGGGCTCAATTTATAGATTTTTTCTCGGGTTGGTCACGCCCTCCGACACGCCCTAGGGGGGGCGTGTCAGGGGGCGTGACAGGTACGGATTTGACCTCGGGCTCTGGATTCTGGCGGGAGGTATGATTGCTTCGGTACGTCGGTGGTCACGCCCTAGGTCACGCCCGTGACAGGGGGGCGTGACAGGCATGTCATGTCCAAATCATTGGTCGGAAATCCGTCAGTCGCCGAAAAAGGAAGGTGTCACGCCCATGTCACGGGCGTGACATGGGGCGTGACAGTACTATTTGGGTGCTGAGGCGGAAGGGCATTTAATGCGGCGGCAGCTTTGCGGTAGAGGGAGACACGCCCCTGGTCACGCCTAGTGACACGCCCAGGGAGGGCGTGACAGGGGGGCGTGACAGCGGTTTTTGACCGTTTTCTGTCCCTTCCAGCAGGTGTCCTCGGGATCGGGTGACACGCCCTAGGTCACGCCCAGGGAGGGCGTGACAGGGGGGGCGTGACAGGCCATTTTGGCAATTTTTCTGAAAACCTGCAAAAAGACAGGAAAAAGTTAGTAGCAATAAAATTTACATAAAAAGGATAAAAATAAACTAATAATAGACATAATTTGTACAATATAAAATATAAAATACGATAATAGTTTAGACTACAAAACGTATTATCAAATTCCCCCAAGCTTAAGCTTTGCTTGTCCCCAAGCAAAAATATAAAAACTAGATATTTATAAAAAGGACTAATCAAAAAGTTCTAATTATGCCTACACAAGTACTATGCGAAATTCTTAGTAGGGAAAAGGTGAAATGTAAGTCTAAAACAATTATTTAGGTATGGTAAAACTTTTATAAACTTTACTTAATAAAAACAAATCATCCAAAATTTTAACGAGAATTTTTTAAATGGACTTAAGTAAAGGAACGAAAATGAAAAACACGCATTGAGTTGTTACTAGATCCAAGCAACGTATTATAATTATATCAATTTAATTATCAAAAATCTAGGTTTAAATCTAAAACTAAAACTGATTTACTGTTTTTCTTTTCTTAGTTGTTAAATAAAAAATCAAAAAGCGTGAATCAAAAGGACTTAAATAGGACAGAAACGTTTGGTTTAGGAAAATAATTAGGAGTGGAATTCAAAGATAAACGTGAAGGTTTTAAAATCACACTAAACCAAAGCAAAGAGTTTCAAAAATTTTCATAAAAATATATACACATTTTTTCTTTCTTTTTCATTTTTTTCTTTTCCATTTTTTTTTTCTTTTTTCAAAACAAAGGCCATAAATATTTTTATTTTCCTTTTTGAGTTGGCCAAACAAAAATAAAATAAACATCACTTTTGAACATACTTCTTTTTTTTTCGAAAACCTTTCTCCACAAAAATCACAAAATACCCTATCAAAATCGTCAAAATAATTTATGAAACTCAAAAAGGCTAGTGTGATTCGATAGGTTGGAAATTTTGGCTTTGGTGAAACTGAAATGAAAGGAGGAGCTATCAAATGAAATCGGAAAAAGGCTCAAAAACGGCTAACTAGTGGTAAAAGTTTTTTTTTTAGGTTGGCAGGAAAGCTCAAACGAAAACAAAAATGGCCTAAATCATTTTCACGCTTTTGAATTTATTTAAAACAAAGGTTTGAAAAATTTTCAAAAAGCGAGTCCTAGATAATAAAAGAAGATTGATGAAATTAACTTGAAAATAGAAATAATAGGTGACTTGGATCGTTCACATCTACTACGTTATTCAAAAGTTGACTTTACAAAAATTATTCAAAAACGAGAAAGAAAATAGTGGATGATGAATTTTTGAGAAAGTAAAGGAAATAAACAACAAAAAACCATAATAGAAATGCGAGTTTTAGAAAAATATTTCACCTTAACATGCTACCGTGAATTAGAAACACAGCATGGCCAACATTTTACTTGTGAAACATAATTAAAAAGGACGATTAGAAATATTATAATTAACTAAGTTGTTTATAGGAGATTTTGAGTAAAACAAAACTAAAAACTAGGGGTACTATTGAAATACCAAAATGTCTAAACTATTCAAAAACACACATATATTTTTTTTATTTTGAGAAATATTCTCTTTTTTTTATTTTGGAAAATTTTTCTCTTTTTTTTTTTGGAATTTTAAGATATTCATTTTTTTTTTGGAAATATTTACAATATATACAAAAAGAAGATTATTTACACTACGCAAAAATGAAGGAGGAAATCCTCCCCCAAGCTTAAAACAGACATTGTCCTCAATGGCTAAAGAAGGGGATTGGAGAAGGAGAGAAAAATAAAGTACAGAATTGAAAGACAGAATTGAAATACAGGTACTTCCCCGGATTTATTTGCTGCGAAAGCTGAGTGATGTCGCTCCCCGAATGTCTTCTTTGGACTTTGTGATGGATTCAGCAATGTTGGAGCAGGCGATCGCAGAAGCTTCAGCTTGTCGGAGCCGTCCGAGGCAAAAATTGTAAAATAAAGAAAACAGAAAAAGATAACTTGGGTTGCCTCCCAAGAGCGCCCTTTGGTTAAAGCGTCGTTGAGCTCGACGCATCAAAAAAAAATATTGTCCAAAAATATTGTTGTCCCGAAATAAAATTGTTTTTAGCAAAAAATTAAAAGTTCAAAGTTAGAGTTCGTGAAGCAGAAACTTAATAGTGTTTGGACTGACATCATCATCACCAGAGAAATACAGTTTAAGACGCTGACCATTCACTTTGAAATTACCCTTATCAGGGTGAGAAATTAAAACAGTTCCATAAGGAAATACTTCTAAAACAGAAAACGGGCCAGACCAGCGAGATTTTAATTTGCCCGGAAATAAACGTAAACGAGAATTATATAACAGGACTTGGTCGCCCGGCTTAAAGTTTTTAGGGTGCCTTAAGTGTTTATCGTGTAAACGCTTCGTCCGCTCTTTATAAAGTTTATTATTTTCATAAGCATAAGAGCGCCACTCGTCGAGTTCATTTAGTTGGAATTTTCGAAGGTCACCGACTGAGTGGGGATCGAAGTTTAAAAATTTTAAGGCCCAAAAGGCGCGGTGTTCTAACTCTACGGGCAGATGGCACGATTTTCCATAGACCAGCCGATACGGCGTACATCCGAGGGCGGTTTTGTACGCTGTTCGGTAGGCCCATAGAGCATCGTCAAGTTTGGCTGACCAGTCTTTTCTAGAAGTTGAAACAGTCTTTTCTAATATTCTTTTTATTTCTCTATTTACTACTTCGACTTGACCGTTAGTTTGGGGGTGGTAGGCAGTGGATAGTTTATGCGTAACGCCGTATTTAGTAAGGATTTTTGAAAATTGCGCGTTACAGAAATGGGATCCCCTAACGCTAACGATTGCGCGTGGCGTACCGAATCTAGAAAATAATTTTTTTAAAAACGTGACTACAACTCGGGAGTCGTTCGTAGGAAGATCTTGGGCCTCAGCCCATCGTGAAACATAATCAACAGCGACTAAAATATATTAGTTTCTGAAGCTAGAAGGAAGGGGGCCAACAAAATCAATTCCCCAGAGGTCGAAAATTTCGCACTCTAAGAAATAATTTTGCAGAATTTCATTTTTATTAGAAATATTGCCCGACCGTTGGCAACTATCACACCTGCTCACAAAGGCTTGCGCGTCTTTAAACAGGCTAGGCCAGTAAAAACCCGCGCAAAGCACCTTATGAGCGGTGCGAGCAGCTTGATAGTGCCCACCTGTCGGACCTTCATGCAAATGTTTTAGAATATCAATTCCTTCATCAAAAGAAACACATCTCCTTATCACTTGATCCACACAAATTGTGAAAAGATGCGGGTCTTCCCAAAAGTAGTTCTTCAGCTCAGAAAAGAATTTCTTCTTCTGCTGAGAGGAGAACTCTTTTGGGAGCACCCGGGCCACTAGATAGTTGGCGATGTGCGCGAACCAAGGAGAAGTAGATGTATTAACTAAAAGCAGCTTCTCATCAGGAAAATAATCATTAAAAGATTTTTCATTTAATTTTTCTATAAAGGGGTTATCTAATCTTGATAAATGGTCGGCGGCCAAGTTCTCGGCTCCTCGCTTATCACGGATCTCTAAGTCAAACTCCTGGAGGAGTAAGACCCAGCGAATCAAGCGAGGCTTGGCATATGTTTTGGCAAGAAGGTACTTGAGGGCTGAGTGGTCCGTAAAAACTATGATTTTTGAAAGTGTAATGTAAGGGCGAAATTTATCAAACGCAAATACTACAGCTAAGAGCTCCTTCTCGGTTGTGGTGTAATTTTCTTGTGCAGATGTGAGGGTTTTACTAGCGTAATAGATGGGGTGGAAGTTCTTAGATATGCGTTGACCTAATACGGCTCCCACCGCAAAACTACTCGCATCGCACATAATCTCGAAAGGAAGGTCCCACACCGGAGCTATCATAATTGGCGCGTTAATTAACTTTTCTTTAATTAATTCAAAGGCAGAAATACAAGAGTCATCAAAAATGAATGGAGCGTCTTTTTCTAAGAGATGGGTGAGGGGCTTAGTGATCTTGGAGAAGTCCGTTATAAAACGACGATAAAAACCAGCGTGGCCTAGGAAACTTCTTATAGCTTTTATGTTTGTAGGTGGCGGCAACTTCTCAATAACTTCTATCTTGGCAACGTCTACCTCAATACCTTTAGCAGAAATTTTATGACCCAAAACTAACCCTTCCCTCACCATAAAATGACATTTTTCCCAATTTAGGGCATGGTTAGTTTCTTCGCATCGTTCTAAGACTTTTTCGAGGTTTTCTAAACATCTATCGAAGGAGTCGCCGAACACGGAGAAATCGTCCATGAATACCTCCATAATTCTTTCTACGTACTTGTCAAATATTGCGAGCATACATCGTTGGAATGTAGCCGGCGCATTGCATAATCCAAATGGCATTCTTCGGTACGCGAAGGTGCCGAAGGGACAAGTAAACGTAGTTTTCTCTTGGTCCTCGGGAGAGATGGGTATTTGAAAGTACCCCGAGAGGCCATCGAGAAAACAATAAAAGCTATGGCCGGAGAGACGTTCTAAAATCTGGTCGATAAACGGTAGAGGAAAGTGGTCCTTACGGGTGGCGTCATTTAACTTACGGTAATCTATGCACATACGCCAACCCGTCACCGTCCGTGTCGGGATTAATTCATTATTCTCATTACTAACTACGGTTATCCCTCCCTTTTTTGGAACTACCTGAACGGGGCTAACCCACTTACTGTCCGATATAGGGTAGATAATTCCTGCGTCTAATAGTTTCATAACCTCGCCCTTAACTACTTCTTTCATATTCGGGTTTATACGGCGCTGAGGTTGGATAGAGTTACGCGAATTATCTTCCATTAAAATTTTATGTGTACAGAAAGATGGGCTTATGCCCTTGATATCAGAAATTTGCCAAGCAATAGCCCGGCGATGCTTACGTAGAACTAGAAGAAGTTTATCGTTCTGCGTATCCGTGAGGTAGGCCGAAACGATAACTGGTAACTTGGAGTCTTTTTCTAAGAAAGTATACTTAAGGTGTTCGGGAAGTTCTTTAAGTTCTGGGGTAGGGGGTTCTTCATAAGAGGATTTTGAGATTCTTTCTTTTTCAAAAATAATATCTTCATAAACTTTTTTATAAGGAACGTAATAAGGGGTGGGGCTAGCAGCCAAGACAGCTTCTTGTACAGATTCAGTGGTAAGAAAAGAGGAAGAACAAAAATCAGAAAACTCTTTTTCAAAGTCGGAAAGACAATAAGAAGATTCATCACTTCCTTGTAGTGATTCTGTTGTAAGAGAAGAGTAGCAAAAAGTAGAAAATTCTTTTTCAAAGTCGGAGAGGCAGTAGGAAGAATCATCACTCACGGCGTCTACGAAAAAACATGAGTCATCATTCGCTAAGGTGTTCTTCATCGAAGGGGTGATAGGAAATGTGACTTCGTCGTCGCCTACTCGAAGAAAGAGCTTACCATTGCTTACATCAATGATGGCTCGGGAGGTGGCAAGGAAGGGTCGGCCAAGGATCAGGGGAACCTCGACGTCTTCTTCGATGTCCAAAATGACAAAGTCCACCGGGAAGATGAACTTGTCGACTTTCACTAGAACGTCCTCCACTATTCCTAACGGGTACTTGACGGATCTATCGGCTAGTTGGATACTCATACGCGTGGGGTTAAGGCTACCAATCCCTAACTTTTTGAACAACGAAAAGGGCATCAGGTTTATACTTGCGCCTAAGTCGGCTAACGCGTGTTTAACAAAGAGATCACCGAAGACACACGGGATAGAGAAACTACCCGGGTCACTGATTTTCTTCGGCAAACCGTTTGTTAAAACGGCGGAGCACTCGGCGTTAAGCGTGACGTGCGAAAGATTCTCTAACTTCTTCTTATTTGTGAGGAGGTCTTTAAGATATTTGGCGTATTTCGGCATTTGCGAAATAGCCTCGTGGAAGGGAAGATTAATGTGGATTTGTTTGAAGATTTCTAAGAAGCGGGAGTACTGATCATTTTGACGTTGTCTATTAAGTTCAGAGGGGTATGGAGGAGTTGAATTATTTTTGAAGATGGGTGGTGGAGTGAGATTATTTTCTAAAGTGGGGGTGATTACTTCTTCAGCAGAGGGTGGAAGCGGAGCAGAGCTTTGATTTTTAAAAGCGGGAGCGGAGCTTTGATTTTTAAAAGCAGGAGCGGAGCTTGCCTCGGGCTCTTCACTTACCATACCGGAGACTTGCTTCCCACTCCGAAGAGTTATAGCTTTCGCTTGCTCTCTCGGGTTGGGTTCGGTATTAGAAGGAAGAGACCCTGCGGGTCGCTCAGAAATTATTTTCGCGAGCTGTCCTACCTGATTTTCTAAACTTTTTACGCTTCCGGTTAAAGTTCTTATGGTAGCGTCATTTGTGGTTATATATTTAGAAAGTAATTCCTCCAAGCTCGGAGGTTTTGGGTAATTTTGAAGAAGTGGTGGTGGTGGTGGTGGTTGTGCAGAAAAATCATTTTGCGGAGGTGGGCGCATCGCATTCGATGGATTACTCCATGAAAAGTTCGGGTGATTTCTTAAAGCGGGGTTATAACTATTCGGAAAATTAAAACCAGGCGGATGAAAATTCGCAGCAGAAAAATTATTAAAAGCAGTTCTAGGCAAATTATTAACATAATCTAAATGTTCTGGAGTAGGGGTTGCAGATTCCCATACCTGAGGGGCGGAGGCAGCAGTCATCTCCGTTATTTTTTTGCTTAGGATTTCTACTTGCAGAGCGAGCTGGGAGACGTTGTCCACTTCATAGATACCTGCAGGCTTGTTCGGGCGGGACCTAGGCACATTCCACTGATAAGTGTTCATGGCCATGTCCTCAAAAAGCTCAAGAGCGGCTTCCGGGGTCTTATGATTTAAAGTACCGCCAGAAGCTGCGTCTATCATTTGCTTCGTGCTTTGATTTAGCCCGTTATAAAACGTCTGCACTTGTAACCATACAGGCAGCGCGTGATGTGGGCATCGTCTTAATAATTCTTTAAATCTCTCCCAGGTTTTGTAAAGGGTTTCAGAGTCTATTTGTCCGAAGGCAGAGATATCGTTCCTAAGTTTTGCAGTTTTAGCGGGCGGAAAATACTTCGCCAAAAATTTTTCAGTTAATTCATTCCAAGTGGTTATGCTATTTTTCGGAAGTGTGTTAAGCCACTGCTTAGCTTTAGTTCTTAGAGAGAAGGGGAAGAGTCTTAGCCTGATCGCATCATTTGTGACACCATTTATCTTGAAGGTGTCGCAAATTTCAAGAAAGCTAGCTATATGTGCGTTCGGATCTTCATCTTGAAGTCCGTCAAATTGCACATATTGCTGCACCATTTGAATTATGCTAGGCTTTAGTTCAAAGTTATTATTTGCTATAGTAGGACGGACTATACTCGATTCTGTTCCCTCGAGGTTTGGTCGTGCATAATAGGACATAGTCCTTTGCACGGCCTCATCTACGTTGGGTTCTTCCAATCTTAAAGTATTAAATGACTCGGAGTCCTCAACCGGCACTTGGATGGTAGGACCTTGAAATCGCGATCTTCTCCGAAGAGTACGTTCAATTTCGTGGTCCAAGTCCAAAATAACCGACGGACTCCCGCGGGTCATGCACTAAAAGAACAGAAAAGAAGAAGAGAAAGAAAAAAAGGATAAACTAGAAAGAAAAACTAGATTTAGAAAATTAAATTAAAATTTTTTTTTTCTTTTTGAAATAGATTTTTTTTTATAGATTAACTCCCGAACTTCCCAAGGACTACCCCGTGAAGGGTTCGCAAGGTACTAGACAAGACAGTGGCGCTTAAAGCCCTTTGCCCTTTTCGAGAGAATTAGGTGGCGTAGAAAAATTGTGAGGTTGGTTTCTATTAAGAGCGGTGATAAATTTTTTTTTTTTTAAAACTTTAAAGAAAAGGGGATGAGAAAGAGAAGAGATAAAATTAATAGGTTCGTGTTTTCAAAATATCAACGGAAGTTGGGTCCCCGGCAACGGCGCCAAAAACTTGTTGCGCGCTAGGGTTCGAAGAAAATAAACGCAACCGAACTAGCAACCCGATGAGGCAAGTATACCTATCGAATTGTAGCAAGGGGACACAAGTGTCGAATTGAAATCCGGGAACTGTTGGCTATGCTTACTCACACGAACGCTATTATCTTATCGACGGAAAAACTAGGGTTTTAGAAAATCTAAGTGCAGGGGAGAAAGAAAAGCTATTCTAGAAAAAGAAACACTGCAATTAAGAGGGCTATTAAGTAAACAACTAAGCTAGAAAGGAAACTACTGCAGTTAATTAAAGAGCACAAGACAGGTGATTACTACGAAAGGTAGAAAATATGAAATGGAAATGCACCCGATCGAGATTCACCTCGGCTAAAGACGATTAAGAAAATGCGATAAAAATCTAAACTTAATAGGATAAGGGTACTTGACCGTGGAGGTTCCTAAAGCTTGAACACGCTTTTCTCGAAGTCGTGCCCAACTGAGTTTAGGAAGGTCCGACCGACTCTCGTCTAAATCGGAGGCCTAAAACTCGCTTTACGCGGTGAACCCCACTATTGGATTTTACTCCAATCCGGGAGATTTGGACGTCTGCCTCTCTCGAGGGGTGCGTACAACTCCCTTTACTCTTGAATGCTCACTTTATTCTTTCGGCCTCTCGGCTAGCCTAGAATGAAAGCAAAGGCGGAGAGTATATATCGAAAATATACCCCCAACCCGTGATTAATCAAGAGTAATTCAAGGCCCTAACCTAAAAATAAAAGATTGATTAAAACATCATAACATAATTGCTCTAACCTCGGATCATCAAGATCGAGTACAAGGAGGATTAGTTAATCATAATGGAGTGGAGGGGGGGGGAGATGAGTAGAAAAACATAAGAAGAACACAAGCTAAGGGAAGAACAATTTTATTAATGAAAAAGGGCAAGTTACACTAATGAAAGTAAAATTACAAGTGCATGAAAATTAAACCCTATTCTAGCCCTACATTAAGCACTAAGCAAGAAGAAAATTACATTAAAAGCTAGCACAAACTAAGATTAAACTAGGGTTAACCAAAAAGTACAAAGAGAGGGGGAGAGAGAGAGAGAGAGAGAAAGCATGAAAAAGGATCAAGAAACAAAGGGGCAGCACCTCCCCCACTCAACCAAAGCTTGTTGAAATGGGGGGGAGGGGGGCTCAATTTATAGATTTTTTCTCGGGTTGGTCACGCCCTCCGACACGCCCTAGGGGGGGCGTGTCAGGGGGCGTGACAGGTACGGATTTGACCTCGGGCTCTGGATTCTGGCGGGAGGTATGATTGCTTCGGTACGTCGGTGGTCACGCCCTAGGTCACGCCCATGACAGGGGGGCGTGACAGGCATGTCATGTCCAAATCATAGGTCGGAAATCCGTCAGTCGCCGAAAAAGGAAGGTGTCACGCCCATGTCACGGGCGTGACATGGGGCGTGACAGTACTATTTGCGTGCTGAGGCGGAAGGGCATTTAATGCGGCGGCAGCTTTGCGGCAGAGGGAGACACGCCCCTGGTCACGCCTAGTGACACGCCCAGGGAGGGCGTGACAGGGGGGCGTGACAGCGGTTTTTGACCGTTTTCTGTCCCTTCCAGCAGGTGTCCTCGGGATCAGGTGACACGCCCTAGGTCACGCCCAGGGAGGGCGTGACAGGGGGGCGTGACAGGCCATTTTGGCAATTTTTCTGAAAACCTGCAAAAAGACAGGAAAAAGTTAGTAGCAATAAAATTTACATAAAAAGGATAAAAATAAACTAATAATAGACATAATTTGTACAATATAAAATATAAAATACGATAATAGTTTAGACTACAAAACGTATTATCAATCACTAATGTTGTCCTTGCAGTGATCAACGCCCACTGCGAGGGACTTGTACAACCATCTGTGACAATGGTGCCTCTTATGCCAGTTGGGGTACCTGACCAGCTAGCAAGTAAATGAGCATCGGTCCCGCCGGTGAACATGTATTTAATCCAAGGACCATATACGGTCGAGGAGTACTTTCATGCATTTGTGGAGCTGAGACAACATACAGCGTGTGTGGTTGAAAGTGAGGAGATGAAGATTAACAGATTTTATAATGGTCTGCGCGAAGAACTGCGAAGTCTATTGGTGGGTCCAAAGCTACTTGGCTTTTGTGCTTTGGTCACGATAGCTCGGTCTTTGGAAATTGACTTAAATCAGTTCAGGGCAAGGTACGGTGCCAGTGTGCCCACCATGACAAAGATGCCAACAACAAGTTCTCGTAAGAGGAAGAAGAACAGACCTTTGCGGGAGTCGACCTCTACTACCATGAGGGGAGCAAAAGAAAGGCGTGTTTGTTTTGTGTGCGGAAGAGTAGGGCATTTTGCCCGGGACTTCCATGGTAATGCACCAAGGATAAAGAAAGCTAAGGCTGGAGCGATGGCAGGATGAGTTCCAGCCATTTGCTACTCGTGTGGTATAGAAGGACATAAAGCTCGAGATTGTTGGCCCTTAGACGAGTGGAAAGAAGAAGAGAAAGGATGGACTGTACATAAATAAATGTCACTATGTACTGTACAGATTCGCATATGTGATGCTTGCTTTCAAACTTGTTCTGTATCTGTATATTTATGTTTTGTTGATGAATAAGCAAAACGTTGGTGTCTTGCTCGTTCCACCCTATGTATGAATCTGGGCAACAGCGATACTAGTAAAACGGCATGGCTGTAGTGGAATGAATGCATAGGTCATTTGAAGTTATCGCAGACCATAGGACCATCTGTGATGAACGAAGGACCAAGATTACGTGTCTGCTCGCTAGATGTTCAGTCATGTGTGAAGCGAGTCTTCATGCCTCTAGCGGTCGACAAGCCGAAGACAGGTTGAGTGACCTTTCTCGTGTGTGGTTGGTTTAGAAAGATGTATTCCCAAATGACCTATATGAGTGATGAGGTCCCTAAGAGATCGACTTCGCTATTGCGGCAGTGCCCGGGGCGAAACCTATGGCCTGTTCACCATAGCGCGTCGCGCCAATGGAAAGGGCTGAATTGAAAGTCCAATTGCACGAGTTGTTGGAGCAAGGATACATACGCCAAAGAATGTTACCTTGTAGCGCGCCTGTTCTATTTGTGAAAAAGAAAGAAGGTAGTTTGCGGCTATGTATTGATTATCGCGAACTTAATAAGCTTACGGATAAAAACAAGTATCTGATTCAACGGATCGATGACTTGTTTGATCAGCTAGAAGGATCAACCGTCTATTCCAAGTTGGATTTTAAATCCGGGTATTATCAATTGCGGATTAGGGAAGGTGACATTCCCAAGACGGCGTTTGGCACACGCTACGGTCATTATGAGTTCACAGTGATGTCGTTCGGCTTATGAAATGTGCCTTCGGTATTCATGGATCTCATGTATTGAACGTTCCGCGAATACTTGGATCTGTTTGTGATCGTGTTCATTGATGATATCCTTGTGTACTCACAATCGGAGGAAGATCATGCAAACCATTTGCGATTGGTCTTGCACACCCTGTGGAGGAATAAGCTGTTTGCCAAGTCCTCTAAGTGTGCGTTCTGGCTCTCGTCAGTGGCTTTTTTGGGCCATGTGGTAAGTGGAGAGGGCATAGCGGTGGATTCGGAAAAGATAAGTGTCATTCGTGATTGGCCAGTGATGTCTTCGGTGGCCGAAGTCAGGAGTTTTCTTGGACTAGCAGGCTTCTATAGACGAGTTGTGGAGAACTTCTCCCAGATTGCTTTGCCTTTGACTACGTTGACGAGCAAGGATCTGAAGTTCGTTTGGACGTCGGAGTGCGCGCGAGCTTTTGAGGAACTAAAGAGTCGTTTGACCACGACGTCTGTTTGTACGTCACCATGTGGTACGGACGGTTTTGAGATATACAGCGATGCGTCAGGAAGCAGCTTCGGCTGCGTTCTCCTGCAGTTTGGCAAGGTGATCGCTTATGGCTCACGTCAATTGAAAGTGCATGAACGTTATTACCCCGTCCACGACTTGGAGTTGGAGGCGGTGATCTTTTCGCTAAAGTTGTGGCGGCACTATCTTTATGGCGTGAAGGTAGATATTTATACAGATCATAAAAGCCTAAAGTATCTGCTCGATCAAAAGGATTTGAATATGCGACAAAGGAGGTGTATGGAATTCCTAGGGGATTATACCTTCGATATTCACTATGTTCCCGGAAAGGGAAATGTGGTCGTTGATGCCTTGAGTCGTCGGACTCTGGTGCGGGCAATTTGGTTGCGGATACATGATGAGCGTCTAATCCAGGAGTTGGAAGCATTGGAGATAACTTGTGTAGAAAGGGATTCTTCGGCCGATGCATTCTTGAACTGGCTGGAGGTTCAATATGACCTTGAGTACAGGGTTCGGCAGGGAACAGAGTTTGATGAAAGTCTACAGTGCTATGCAAAGGAAGAGTCTAGTGACCAATTCTCTTGGGATGACGGTTTATTACGGAAGGATGGCCGATTATGCGTCTCTTGTGCGGGTAAATTGCGAGAAGAATTGTTCTACGAAGCGCACGTTACAAAGTACTCAATTCACCCTGGGAGCACAAAAATGTACAAGGACATGAAGAAATTGTTCTGGTGGCCCGGTTTAAAGAAGGGCATTGCCGAGTATGTGGCTAAGTGTCGTACTTGTGCTTTGGTAAAGGCAGAGTGTCAACAGCCTAGTGGTTTCCTGAAATCATTGCCAGTTCCGCAGTGGAAGTTTGAAGATATTTCTATGGATTTCGTGCACGGATTGCCGAGATCGCAATGCGGAAATGACTCAATCTGGGTGATTGTAGACCGATTAACAACGGTGGCTCCCTTCCCACCAAACAAGCGGGACGACTCCGTGGAAACGTTGGCAAAGCTCTATGTGGAGCATATTGTTCTATTGCACGGTAGCCCCCGAAGCATCGTTAGTGACCGTGATGGGCAATTTACTTTAAAGAATTGGAGGCTATTCATCAGTTGTTGGGCACGAAGTTAGTATTCAGTACGGACTTTCATCCGCAAACGGATGGCCAAACTGAACGAACCAACAGAACAATGGAGGATATGCTCCGTATGTGTGCCCTGGACTTCAGTAAGAAATTGGAAGATCATCTTGTTATGGTGGAATTTGCCTATAATAATAGCTACCAAGCGAGCATCGGCATGACACCATTTGAAGCTCTGTATGGTCGCAAGTGCCGTACACCGCTAGCTTGGAAAGAAAATGGCGAATCTAAACTTTTGGGAAAAAAGGAAGTCGGGGATGGTACCTCAACAATACACTCTATTCGAGAGAGGATACTAATAGCCCAGGATCGGCAAGCCAAGTATTACAATGCTAAGCACCGGAACGTGGAGTTCGCGGTAGGTGACTGGGTCTATTTAAAGATTAAACCCTTCAAAGGCGTATCTCGGATTCGGCGGTTGAAAAAGCTTAGTCCGCAATACCTTGGTCCGTTTGAAGTGGTGGAGCGAGTTGGGGAAGCTGCCTATCGGCTAGCTCTTTCATCGGAATTGGGTGGACTGCATGAGGTGTTCCACATCTCGGTACTACGAAAAGAATTCAAGGATCAAGCTCGAGTGATTGAGAATGGTCGGGTGCCGGTTGAGTATGGGTTAACGACAAAGGTGAGGCCCATTCAGATCGAGGATCGAGCCGAGAAATAGTTGCAAAACAAAATGATCGGGATGGTCAAAGTCCGGTGGGACAATTGTGGCCGAGAAGAGCTAACATGGGAGCGAGAGCAAACCATGCGAGCTGAGTTTCCCGAGTTTTTTTCTTAACCTGTTCGCTCGTTTGTATATGTGATAGAAACATATATGTCTCTTATTGTGTTATGTTGTTATCTCCCTGCTGTCTTCAAATTCCGGGACTAAATTTTGTAAGGAGGGGAGGATTGTAACACCCTAGAAATCGCAAAAGGTCAACTTGAGGTTCAGGCTGGCTTACACGGCCTGGGATACGGGCGTGTCCCAGGGCGTGTCTAGGGTACACGGCCTGGGACACGAGCGTATCCCAGGGCGTGTCTAGGGTACACGGCCTGGGACACGGGCGTGTCCCAGGGCGTGTTCTTCTTGGTCGACGATCGTTGAGCCAACAATCATTGAGTGTCGACATGGCCTGGGTCATGGGCGTGTCCCAGGGCGTGTCCTGCTAGGATGGCGTTGAGTGACGCTGAGTGAAGTGGCGTTGAGTGGTGACATGGCCGGGGGACACGGGCGTGTCCCAGGGGGTGTCATTCCCAAATATTTGCCAGAATGTCCCGTAAAGGACACGACTTGGAGGCTTAGCCGTGTCGATCGTGACACGGGCGTGTCAAAAGTCACCCGGGCGTGTCCAGTGCCTGTGTGGTTCTCGGGAAAATGGCGATTCCGTCTCGATGGGGGAACACGCCCCTCGACACGGGCATGTCAGGTGTCGACACGGGTATGACCCGGGCGTGTCGACACCCGTGTTCTAGTTTGGCTTAAGTTGATTGTTGACCGCTTCTGGAACACGGCCTGTGACAAGGGCGTGTCACTATGCGTGTTCGGCCCAGAAAATAAATTTTAGGGCTGATCAGATCCATTCATTTTCTTTGACCAAGATCCAATGGTCTGGGCTCTTACCTGGGTTTATAAGGCCGGGAGTGAGGAGAATAAAGATCATTTGAGTTTCATCTTTCTCTTTCTAAAGCTAAGAGAGAGGGGAGAGCAAGGTGAGAAAGAAGAAGGGGAATCCGGATGCCGGTTGTGCAACGGTGGTCCAAATCGCGAGCCGAGTACAAATTTGCGAAGGCAAGGCTGCTGCGAAGACTTTCATCCGATTGCTTTCTCTCCATGGCTCCAAAGCGAGTTCCTAGGGTAACGATTTCCTTCTTGGACATGTGAATTCCTGCATGTGCATAGGGAAAACCCTTCCCCGCGAGTATGCGGTGGGTTTTGGCGTCCCTTGGGGTAGATATGTGAAGTCCCCCTTGTTAGAATCCGGAATTGGAGTACGGATCTAGGCATGCTGTGTGAAGCCCATCTGGATGTGTTGGTCTGGATTGGTGATGCTTTGTTTGCATTTCGGAGAAGCATCCGAGTATTTGATTGTTTGTGTGTAATCTGTGGCGTATACCTGTACTAGAGGAAGTACAGGAAATTGTGAGAGTTGGGTTCAACTCTTATGGCGGTCGGGAAAGGTGAAGCTGTACCCGCGTCAGTCCAGCCTTGCGTCTGACGATGTGAGCAACGGGATAGGCGGATCTATACTCGCGTTATGGTTGCCTAACCTTGGGTGCTTAAGGCCCTGTTAGGATCACATAGCGAGAGTCGACGGCTTGCGTGCCGATCAAGACGAGAATGCTCATTGATGGGAGCCGGTGTTTCCGGTATACCCGAATGTGCCCTGAGTACACGGAGCGTCGAGCCGTCGTGCCGGCGTTTGTGATATGTATTGACTGTGCTGTCGTGCACATCTTGTGTGGTTTGGTATACATACTATTGGAAAAATTCTATGCAGGGATGGAATTCCGCTGCCCCATGCCAGGGGCAGGGTCGTTATAATTAGTCAGCTGAATGCTGATCGTCGCCCTGTTTGCCACCGCTTGGTGGATTGGTTCTTGCAGGTGCAGGAGGTGTTGGTCCAAGCGGGACTTAGCGGGTTGAAGCCCAAGCTGCGTCACTGCCCTCGAAGGCTTTGTTTTGTTTATTCATGTTCATGTGTGGCCAGCCTGCGTGCCGATGTCTGTAAACCACACCTTTGTTAAGAGAACTTTGTAAGGCCTTAAGGCCAAAGACTTTGGTTGTATACATTCCTATGTTTTTAGTGGACAGTTCTTGATTTTGCTTGAATTCAAGGTTTCAACCGTGAAGCTTTCGCTAGAATGCTCTGTGTTAGGATGCGTTGATTTGGATATTATTTAGTAGCGTCTCCGCCTGTTTGTGGAATATGGTGTGGGGCACCGGCCGGACCCTCTATTATATTCTTCTTGACGGGTAGAGGTGTTACACTAGGTAGGTCTGGGTAGGGTTGACTTGGCACTTTGGAGGTCACATGACCCTTGGTAAGGGCACTTTTACCACTTTAGATCAAGGGTTAACTTTGGTCAACTCAGGCTCTAGAGTTGATCCCAATGGATCTTTGGTGACCCATTGACACCACTTTTGGTTTAGGAAGACCTGGGTAAGATTAGTTGGGCACATTAGAGGCAAACTGCCCTTTGTTAGGGCACCTTTCCTTATTTAGGCCTAGGGTGGTCCTAGGTCAAATTGGTCACCTTGGGTTGACTCTAATGGACCATTAAGGCTCTAGTGGGTCCACTAATAGGTTAGTGGTGTTGTGGTGGGGTCATGGAGTCATGGTGAAGCCTTAAGGGCAAAACCCTAGGTTTGGTGATGAGGTTGTGTCATAGGCAGACCAAGGTGATTCTCACCTTGGCCTTTGATCACCTGACCCTTATTTTTTTAGTTCCCTAGGGCTTTGTCATGACTTGGTCATGATCAAAACAACACTTAGGGGTCTAGTTGGAAATGAGATGTTATAAATCCCAATAAACAAAACAATGATTTCGTCCCTGAAATCAAGGTTAAGCCTACGGGGACTCCTATCGGAGTGAAAGAAACTTGTAACATCCCATGAGAAATGAAAGATTACATCACGACGCCATGTTTGCTAAGTGAGGTTTAAAGGGAAAACTTACATCTATGACTAATTCGCCCAATTGGCAATGTCTAGACCCCAATAAACAAAATATTAGCCCCTACTCTTGAATTTCCTGTCCTACTTGTTTAAAATAGGAAAGTAAATTGAACATCCTGAGAGGTTGTGAGTTATACTTGACTGAACAGCTCTGGATACTTTTGTCGCATCAGGTCATGCGATTCCCAGGAATGCTCCTCCTGGTCGTGGTTCCTCCAAAGAACTTTGACTAACGGAACCTTCTTTCGACGCAAGATCCGTACTCCACTGTCATCGATCCGAACCGGCTCCAAGTGAACTGACCGGTCTGAAGCTACCGGCCCTTCTGTGGTCAAAATCTGCTACTTCGGGCGTATTAGAGCCCTCCTAAGTGAAGAAATATGGAACACGTCGTGTTACCCTGCCAGTTTTGGTGGAAATTCCAGCTTGTAAGCTAGGGGTCTGATCCGCTTCAGGGTCCTGTAAGGGAACATATACCTAAGGCTGAGCGTCTTATTCCGACCACGCACCCGTGAAACTCCGTGCATGGGTCGGATCTTCAAGAAAACCCGGTCTCCCACCTGGAACTCTACCTGACGGTGCCGGGCGTCATTGTACTTAGCCTGTCTGCTCTGCGCTTCCAGCATCCTATCTCGTATCAATCTCACTTGAGCCTCGGTGTCTTCGACATACTCTTATCCCAACACCTTCGGATCCTCGTCCTGAATCCATGAAAGCGGAGTCCTACACCTCCTACCGTACAGGGCTTCATAGGGAGCCATCCTAATGCTGGACTGATAGCTGTTGTTATAGGAGAACTCAACTAGTGGTAAAAGCTTCTCCCAAGGTTCACTTCGATCCAAGATGCATAGCCTTAAGAGGTCCTCCAATGTCTGGTTGGTGCGTTCCGTCTGCCCTTCCATCTGGTGATGAAAAGCTGTGCTGAAAGTCAGCCGCGTGCCTAAGTAAGTCTGCACATATCTCCACTCTCTGGATGTGAACCGACCATCCGGATTCGACACGATCGTCCTAGGCACCCCGAGGTAACGAATAAATTGCTCTACGAATCTCCGCACCAGTACCCCAACCGAGTCATCTTTCCTGATCGGAATAAATCTGGCCACCTTTGTTAGCCGATCGACGATGACCCAAATCGAATCATTTCCCGTCCGTGATCGGGGAAGGCCATGAATGAAATCCATCGTGATGTCCTCAAATTTCCACTCTGGCACCGGAAGTGGCTGTAGTAATCCTGCGGGGTTTCTGCATTCCGCCTTCACCAACTGGCATGCCTCGCAATGAGTCACGAAGTATGTAATGTCCTTCTTCATCCCCGGCCAGAACATCATCTTCTTCAAGTCTGCCGTCATCTTGGTGATCCCCGGGTGTATAGAATATCTGCTACAATATGCTTCCTCCATGATGTCCTGCCGAATCTAACCTCCTGCGGGTATATAGACCCTGCCTTTGAAATATAGTAATCCATCTCTCAGTGAATAATCTCCCGTCGAACCCTCCTCCAAGGCTTGGAATATCGGTTCTTCCCATGCATCTGTCCCCTGTCCGTCCCGGATGCGGTCCCGAATATCATATATGGCCACCATCGATGCTAGATACTCCCTATACACTATTGATCATTCTCGGGATACTAGGGATATCTGCATATCTCTGAATGACCGGACTAGCTCCTTGGACATCAGATGTGGTCCCTTCCCTGAGGTATCTCCTCTCCGACTCAAAGCATCTGCAACCACATTCGCCTTCCCGGGATGGTAGTGTATGGTGTAATTGTAATCCGATAGGAACTCCACCCAACGTCTCTGTCTGATGTTGAGTTCCTTCTGTGTGTCCACGTATTTCAAATTTTTGTGATCTGAGAAGATGTCACATTGAACCCCGTAGAGGTAGTGTCGCCAAATCTTCAGAGCTAAGATCACTGCACCCATCTCCAGATCATTCACCGGATAGTTCTTCTCATGTATCTTCAGCTGCCGGGAGGCATAGGCTATCACGTGCCCGTTCTACATCAGAACGACACCCATCCCCTGATAGGAGGTGTCCGTGTACACCTGGAATCCCTATCTTCCTGACGGAAGAGCGAGAATGGGAGCCGAGGTAAGCTGACCTTTAAACTCCATATAGGCTGTCTCGTACTGTGGCGTCCAAACGTAAAAGGGGATTCCTTCTTCGTTAGGGAAGTAAGAGGGAGTGCAATTCGGGAGAATCCTTTGACGAACTTCCGGTAATATTCGGCAAGCCCCAGGAAACTCCGTACATCCGTGGTTGTCTTCAACGGTGGTCAATCCTGAACTGCCCGAATCTTGGCCGGGTCTATTGCCAACCCAGCACTGCTAATAATATGACCTAAGAAGACCACCTCCTTTAGCCAAAACTGGCATTTGCTGAACTTCACATAAAGATGGTGTTCCCGTAGCCTCTCTAGAGTCAGTGCTAGGTGTCGTGTATGCTCCTCCTCTGTCCTTGAGTAGATAAGGATGTCATCAATAAATACAATGATGAATACATCCAAATACTTTTCGAATACCCTGTTCATGAGGCTTGTAAATGCTGACGGCGCATTTGTGAGCCCGAAGGGCATCACTGTAAACTCAAACAGTCTGTACCTACTACTGAAGGTGGTCTTTAGAATGTCCTCCTCTCGAATGCGTAGCTGGTAATAACCTAACCTCAAGTCCAGCTTCGAGAAGAAATGCGCTCCTTCCAGTTGATCGAACAACTCGTCAATCCGTGGCAGCGGGTATGTATTCCGGACCGTCAGTCTGTTCAATGCTCGATAATCAATACACAAGAGGAGACTTCCGTCCTTCTTCTTGACAAAAAACACCGGGGCTCCCTAAGGTGAAGAGCTTGGTCGGACAAATCCTGCTTCTACTAATTCCTGCAACAGACTTCGGAACTCTGTCAAATTTGGTAAGGGGCACTAGATGCCGGCTTGGACCCCAGCACAAGTTATATCTGGAAGTCCTGCTCTCGGTGCGGAGGTAGTCCTGGCAGTTTCTCTGAAAAGATGTCAGCGAATTCTCGTACCACCGGGATGTATGTCACAGATTCCTTGACTTCCTCCATCTCAAATAGAATCTGATAAACCTCCTCTCCCTGCAGATGGGCCTTAACGGCCTGTACCGAAGATAATAGCATATGAGAGGCAGGTCTTATATCTTCGATGATAATGAAAGAGTCCCCGTGCCTCACGATGATCCTCTTCGCTTGGCAATCAATCTGGGCATGGTTCCAGTGCATCCATACCATGCCCAGGATCAGGTCGTAGTCCGTCAACTTCAAAAGCGTCGCCGGAGCCTCAAACACCTTTCCACCGATTTCTACCTCCATGTTGCAGTGGTACGATGTAAGGAGTTCAGATCCATTGGGTAGTCGCACCCTCATCACCAAGCCCGTGAATCACTCCACACCTTCCAATCCTTCTACGAACGTCTACGACACGAAGGAGTTAGAAGCTCCGGTATTGAAAAGCGTGCAGGCAAGCTTGCTACTGATTAAGACTATACCTGGGGTGGTTAAATGTCTTAGGATTCTATAACGAGTTTTTCTTTCCTATTTATTCTATCTAGTGCAGTTCTACAAAATTTGTCAACTGAGAAAGAGGAGAATTTTTTTTAAACAATTAAACATATCGGCGTACCTACTATGACCTACTCTGGGTTTCGAGTCTGCGCAAGGTCCAAAACATACACCTGCTCCCTTTCTTGTCTACGATCTCCCCCCTAGTATCCATGTCCTCGGCCATGACCTCGGCCTCCAAAGTACTGCAATGGTGGGCAGCCGGTGGAGCTAGTGGGGGTGCCCCTCTCAAAGGACAATTTATTTAGATGTGCCCAAACTGATGGCAGTGGAAGCACTCTGGCAGGGGATATATCATTCCCCCGGGTCTCTGTCCCTATCGTGTCTGAAGAGGTGGTGGAGCCACCACCACTGGCTCCCTTATTTCCTCTCTTGCCTCCTGACAAGGCTAGTCCTCGACCCTTCTCCCATTCGTGATACGGGCTCGTCTCTGATCGTTCCTTTCTCCTCGAACATGATCCTCCGATGGCCCTTTTCGGCCCCGAGTAGCTTGCCAATCAGCCTCTATCCTCTTTGCCATCTCTAACATCCGAGGTATTGGCCCGTTAGATACGAACAGTATGGCCTCCCTCAAGTCCTCCCGCAGGCCCTTATAGAACCTCTTATGTATCCTGCCTCACCCAGTTGATAGGAGTCCGCAAACAAGGCTAAATGGTTGAACTCTCGGTGGTACTCTACCACTATATTTTTGCCCTGCTTCAGCTGCAAGAACCTATCCTCCAGCTCATCCTTAGCCGACTGTGGAACAAAAAGCTCCAGTAACGCGGCCCTGAACTCCCCCCAAGTAATCTTTGCAATCTCCATATCCGCAAAGGTCATGTCCAGTGACGTCTTTCACCATCTCTTGGCGTGAGACTCAAAGAAAGAGACCACTAATGGCACTCTCTCCTCCCTAGGGCACCGTATCCCTGTCAACATCTCGTACATAATGTCTAGCCATTCTTTTGTCCGGACAGCTGACTCTGTCCCTAAGTAGGATGGGGGAGAGAGTCCTCAGAAGATGCTCAGCTAGTTGGACCCTGGGTTTGGCTGCGGAGCCGGAACGTTCTGAGCCCGAAAATCCTCCATAATGGTTGTCAGAGTCTGCTCCCTCTTTGAGTGTAGAATCGGAGTGGTGACCGGGGGAGGTGGTGCATCATTCCGAGTCTGCTGGACTCCACCCTGTGGTGAAGGCTGTGCATGAGGTTGCATAACAAAAACCGTCTGTAAGTAATTGAATCAAGCCTAATTAACAGTGGACAATTACATGTGATCCCCACATGGGCACACCACGCTTCCGCTTCTTAGTTTGTCCCCAAACTAAACTCGAGCGGGGGTGACCCAGGGTTAGTGCACTGCTACTCTTCTGATTGAGGTTTCCTCTGATACCACTTGTAAGAACCCCTTTTTTTTTCTTTTAAACACCGGGGTCTTAGGCCTAGAAGCGCCGCTTTGCGGTGACACCTTCACGCCCTAAAGGGTCATCACCGCGAAACACCGATTGTACCGACCGATTCGATCACAAAAAAGCAGCAATAGTAGAGTAAACAAAAAATGTAGTAAAACTCTAGCCATAAAATCCACAATAAAAAAATCACATCAGAGTAATAATGTATCCACGAAGGGAGAGTCCACAGAAATAATATAAAAGGTACTTAAAGAAAGGGCTTATGACCGATACATCAAAATCCTCACTACAAGATGCTCAAGCGGAAGCAAACTATAACATCTACTATAAGTCGAGACTCACAGTCCCAGCTTGCTAAACTCCTGAGCTAGACTGCCCTATCTCCAAATGGGTCGACCTCTGGGGCTGCTCCTCCATGCTGGGCTCCACAATCCCCTAAATGATGTGGTCTGAAAACCGTTAGTGTATAAGACTAAGCCGTATAATCCCCCGCCCCTTCCCCCATGGCCCCTATGCACAAAGTAGAGAGGAAGAGAGGGGAGGACTTTAAGGTGGAGAGAAATCAAAAACAGGTGGCAGCGGACCTATACTAGCAATTTTATAATCCATGTGGCAGTAAAGTAAAGTATGGAAAAATAACCTTAACTGATGTGCGGAAATGCATAAGCCAAGGGATCTTCTGCAGGGCTCCAATCGTATAAAGAGTCCCATACCAATTTATACATTGGGGTGTCGGTTATTAACATCAATATATATATAAAGAATTTGACCTTAATTTATAAACTTGCCCACACAAGCTTATAGACCAAGGGGTCGTTTTGCAAATCCTAATGTATAAGCATCCCATTCCACTTATACCTTAGGTGTCAGGGGTTAAATGAATCGATTATGCTTTGACATGCTAGTGGGTATGATGGAACATACAAGTGCAATACACACACCCGACTCTGTGCACACAAGTCTTTAGTTCCCCCATTCTGGAACCGTAACCTCCCAGGATACCTCCGTAGTGGCAGACGGAAGTGGTGGGTTGGGCCTCTCCAACCTCTAAACCAGTAAAGCACTACCGGTCAGACCTATCGTACGCCTCAATGCTTGGTGCACGAAGCGGACTCCTGCGTACCCTTTCCGGCTGGCGCACCGGACTTCTGTTGGCGAAGTGCTAACCACACTTGCCGAGTCAACGTATTGGAATCAGTGCATCGACCTTCCAATACCGAAGACCCACCACATTTATTTTCTTTCCTTTTATGCACATGCAAATTTAACGTATTAAACCAATCGAGCCGAAGCTCCCCGGACCATTCCGTCCGTCTCTTAACTAATCAAGTCAAAGCTCCCCGGACCAAACTCTCCGTCTCAAAACTAACCGAGCCGAGCTCCCAACAATTTTCCTGTGCTAACAGTGTTTGTGAAATGTGAGATCCTATTTACTAGGTTACTCTTTTCAGTTTGTTAATACAGTTTACATTAACCCAGGACTGCCCCCGGTATTCCCTGTGAAGGGCTCTCAAAGGGCACTAGGAACTGTTGGGTATTGTATCTACAATGTACCTAATTTGAAGAAGCCCCTGAACAAGCTAAGTTGAATTGACAATGTATTTGATGATTTTCTATCAAGTTGTGCTTGCAGCTTTTCCATGCTAAGTACACACCAATGTCAGGGTGCAGTGGGTGAATATACACGGGTCTGCGCAACGTAATCCCTCGTTGAGCAGACCAGTGTGTTGACTCACGTGTGCTCTCTCTATTGGAGTGTACTTACTTTCAAGTACAGGATTAAGGTAGATCATGAGCAAAAGAAGGTGCAAAGATGGGTCAAAGAGCAAGTCATCAAAGGAAGGAAGAGAAAATGCTTCTAAGTCAAAATCGACTGGAATCACTAAGTGATTCTCGCCGACTTCGACGAGAATCGTTAGTGATTCCCGCCGATTCGGCGAAAATGAATCTGCATTCCTGCCGACCTCTTCCAGATGACTGTTTTCCTACAGGAATTCTGCTAAGGCAGAATCGACGGGAATCACCAAGTGATTCTCGCCGACTTCGACAAGAATCGTTGTGATTCCCGCCGAATTAACGAGAATCAGTTTGCATTCCCGCCGATTCCCACCGGCTGACAAGGTTTCCAACTCGAATTCGGCCAAGGCAGAATCAACGGGAATCATGAGTGATTCCCGCCGACTTCGACGGGAATCACCAACAATTCTCGCCAATTTTGCCTTAGGCAATTTTTCTCGTTCGCTGAACCAAACCGCCTTGTCGTGCGCTGTTTTGGCCGGGGCTAGGGTTTCTCCTTGTGGGCCACACAACGATCATTAGGATTGGCTCTGGTATATATAGTCGCATGTTATGAACATGAAGACAATCCATTCACGGAAAATATGAAGTAGCCGATGCGTGCCCTAGCAGATCGCGGAACGTCGCCGATCGCTGTTGTCGCTCGCAAGCTAGTCACCGTCGCTGATCTCAGAGGTTCTTTGATCTTTCGACAATAGTACCGAGGCAATACGAGCATCTCACACATCTCTCTTGAGATCTCTTGTCTCTCGATTCGTTTAACGAGGTTAGTTCTTCATTCCGAATCAATTGAGACGACTTATCTGACTGAGATCGTTCGTAGAACTTGCTTGCTTCGTCAAGAAGTTTGGATCTACACAGTATCACCTCCGTGATCGCTTGCCGCCGACGATCTTGACAAGATCCTCTCCAAGAGAGAACTCCGGTCGTGGATTCTTTGTTACTTCCAAGAAAGCTTCAACGAACGAAGAAGGACATCGGATTATCGAAAAGCCTTGTTTGTATTTTCGTATACATTCAATTTTTTATTTGTTGTAAAAGAATTTTTATTCCTAGTTGTAAGGGTTGGGTGCACCTGTGGTGGTTGATTTGTGACTCCTTTGGTTGGAAGGGTTCCTTCCGTAGTGTGAGGATTGGATTTTAATCCGTTTGGAGAAGTGACCGAGTCGTCCCTTTATGGGAGATATGTCGAAGGGGGAAGTGGACGTACCCAAATCGGGGAACCACTATAATTTCTTGTGTGTTTTCTGTGTTGTGTTTGTTAATTTGTGTAGGTAAATTTTATTCAGCAAAAGACTGCACGACAACTATTCCCCCCCCCCTAGGTGGATTTAGTCGACACTAGATACTTTCATGTGGTATCAGAGGGAGGTTACTCGTCAATAATGTTAACACCTTGAGTAAGATCCCGTGTCTAGGTTCAAGAAGATCTCAGAAATGGACGGACTCAAGTATTCAGGAAAGATCCCAGTGTGCACCAAGCAAAACTTTCCCTATCTGGAAGTTAAGGATCAGGTTCTACATAGAAGCAGTCGTCCCTCGACTCTTCATGGTAGTGGAGGAGGGACCTTATATCCCCACTAAGTCATCAACCATTGATCCGACCAAGATGGTGCCGAAGAATCTTTCCGAAATGGATAAGGATGAGATGGTGCTAGTCGGTCTAGACAAAAAAGCTCAGAACATTCTTGTCAGCCCCGTCGATGACTCCATGATGAAGAATTTCAGCAACTGCAGGACTGCCAAGGATATATGACACTGCCTGATCATTCTGATGGAAGGCACATATTAAGTAAGGGATGATCGAAGATCCCTTCTAAACCAGAAGTATGAGGCCTTCAGGCAAGGTCCCAAGGAAAAAATCGGAGTGACTTTTGAGAACTTCCTGAAGATCGTCAATTCCCTAAAGGGTTATGGAAGAGTGTTCACCAATGGTGAATTAAATGACAAATTCCTTAGATCCCTTACTAAGGAATGAGACACCAAGATCTACGCCATCCCATAATTTTGCAAGCTTGCAGAAACTTATCCCCAGATTCTGTTTGGGAAGCTTATGTCCTATGAGCTTCAGCTAAACACCAGAAAAGCTGAATAAGAAGCCGATAAAGCCGCTACTAAAGAAAAGACTGTAGTCCTGAAAGCCAATCACTCATGGAAAGGCAAGGGTGCAGCCTTATCCCACTCTTTGAAAAAGGATGAGGAAGAAGACTCTGAGCCATGCTCTTCCGGCTCAGAGCTATCTGAAGAAGAATTCTCCCTAATCACTCGAGAGTTCAAGAAGTTCCTCAAGTTGAGGAATCAAAGAAAGAGAGACGGCTCCTCCTCCAAACATCAGAAGAAGAACTACTCTTCTGACAGGTATGAATCCAAACAGAACAAACATCGATCTGCTGACATTATTTGCTTTGGATGCAATAAGCGAGGCCACGTCGTTGCTGACTGCCACCAAAGCAAGAGAGATAAGGGGAAGGGATAGGTGCACAAGTCCTCTAGAGATAAGAAGAAGGAGAGGAGCTACATTGCCAAAAAGCTAAAAACACTGAGTGAATCTGATTTGTCAGACTCCAGTGATGATGAGAAAGCCTACTTCAGGCTAATAGGTCGCTCTGACTCAGAAGGAGACTGTCCCCCATTTACTGGGAAGGTAAAAAATCGTACCCCCCCCCCCTCTCTGACTCTGACTCAGAGTCTCCTGATTATGAACTCGAGGACAGCCTTTCTGCTCGTGAAGCTGAGCTCCTCGAAAAGTATGAGCTTATGCTCAATACCTTTGAGGAATGTCGCAAGAGGTTGAGGGCTCAAAAAAAGGAAGTAAAATTCCTTAAGGCTGAGGATGTGTCCCTAAGAGAAGAGATCACTAGCCTGATTTCTCTCCGACAGGAACACCTGGACCTTACTTCTGAGCACTCTGAGTCTCTAAGGCTCCTTGACCAAAAACAGGAAGAAATCAACAAGTTGGAAGAACAACTTGCGGCAGAAAGGAAGATTGTCAAAAGCTTCTCCATGCCCAAGACCGTTCTTCCTCTGGTTGATGTATTCTCTGCTCAGGTAAGGGGGCTGGCTTAGGGCATGTGGGTGTGTCTGGTAAATCATCCAGGATAAACAGAAAAAAAGGAAAAATAAGGCTGCTAAGAAGGCCTCTACTGCAGAAAAGGGACGTTGAGTAGGACGTTGAGTCAATGAAAGCCTGGCTTTCCTTGTAATGAGCAGGACGTTCAATCAACCTATGGCCACTTCTTCCGGCCCTCGGTTGAAAAGCCCAAGAGCCGGTATGATGATTGAACCTTCCCCCGAAACTACGGTGAAGTGTCTTCAAGGCACCTTATGAGGAAATCCAAGTGGAGAATTATGGTCACTTCTCTAGCGGCCATAATAGGAAGCAGGCACCAAAGGCCAAGCCTGTTATACTGAAGGAATAGGAAGTGAAGGAATCGTGTGACTGCTGTCATCATGATGCCTCCACCTCCAGATCCAAGGCCCCAGCTGGACCAACCGTTCCAAGGGTGAAGCAGGAGCCTAGGAAACGGTACAACAGGTTTGACTGTTGGTGCTGTGGCAAAGTTGGACACTTTGCCGTGGATTGCTGGTTTAATCCAAGATTCAACGAGGCTCCTCATGATAGCAATGCGAGGCCGACCACTCGTAGGGTTAACCACCCGAGGGGGAGTGTGCTAACAAGGAATCTAAGACCAAAGTTCGATTGGGTTCCTAAGGGAAACTAATTCTGTTTTGTAGGTATGTCAAAAGGCCACCAAAACGCCTATCTGGTACTTGGACAGTGGATGTTCCCGGCATATGACCGGGATAAGAAGCATGTTGTGTGATTACACGCCAGTCGAAAATGGACCCAAAGTCATCTTTGGAGGATCTGATCGAGGAGTCACCAGAGGTTATGGTATGATTTCCAACGGTGTATTCTCTATCACTGACATGGCTATGTTGAAAGGTTAAACCATAACCTTATCAGTGTAAGCCAGTTGTGTGATAAAGGATACGCCGTTAAGTTTTGTAAGGATAAGTGCTTGATAATATCGCGTGCCTCTTCGGAGACGGTATTAACTGGCATTAGGAGCAGAAATATCTTTTGCTTAGATTTTCTTAGCTTAGACTCTTCTACCCCCGCGTGCCTCGTAGCAAAATGCAGTGCATCTATTTGTTAACAATGACACAAGAGATTAGCACATATTAATTTCAAGATAATTAATATGTTGTTTTCCAAGAATTTAGTAAGGGATGCCCCTACTATTAAGTGCATCAAATATAGCCCTTGTCTTGCATGCCAGAAGGGAAAACAGACTCGGGCTACCTTTAAGGGCATTGCAGACAAAGTGTAACACCCCTACCCGTTACGTGTAATATAGTAGAAGGTCCGGCCGGGGCCCCACACCATGTCTTACAAACAGGCGGAGATGTTACTAAGTAATACCAAATACGCATCTTATCACAGAGCATTCTAGCGGAATTTTAAAGGGTTGCAAGAATGAACTCAAACATCAACAAAGAAGTCCACAGCAAAACCAAACATGCCATAATTTAAAACCACAAGTACGGCCTTATGGCCTATTACAAGTGTTACTCTTTATACAAGAAGGTATCTTCCATACTTTGGCATGCAGGCCGGCCACACATGAGTTCTTACACAAGGTACAAAAATAGCCTTCGAGGGCTAGCACTCAGCAGCAGCAGCTTACGGTCTTCCACCCTCATCCCTTCTTGGCCCTTCTTGACCTGCACACAAAAGATCCACCAAGCAGTGACAAACAAAGCAACGGTCAACATTTGCCTAACCATTTATAACGACCCTGTCCCTAGCACGGGACAGTGGAATTCCTTCCCTGCATAGCACTTATAAACAATCATAAGAGTATGCTTTAGCACATCACACTTGTATGCCCGTACAAGTCATCATCCATCACAAACGTCAGCACAAAGGCCCGACGTTCCGTGCTCTCAGGGCACATTATCGGTGTACCGGAAAACCAGGGTCCCACCACCGTTCAGAGGTCCCAAACATGACGGCAATTTGTGAGCATTCCAATCCTCCATGGCTCAAATAGTCGGAGTGATTCTCATTAGGTGATCCTAACAGGGCCTTAAGCACCCCACAGTTAGACAACCAGAACGTGGGTACAGATCAGCTTTTCCCGTAGCTCACAAACATCAGACGTCGTTAAGGACTGACACGGGTACAGCTTCACCTTGCCCGTTCGCCACACAGGCTTTCCCACAGTTGTAGCCCCACCGGCTCAACAAGTAGCATTCACAACTACAAGGGTTGAAATCACACAGCATCAACCCCCAAAAGTAGCACTCACAGCTGCTACATGGGCTGAGATCACACAGTATCAACCCATCCACATAATATCCTGCTGCACCAAGCTGCAGGTGTCCACCAAGAACATCACATGCATCACAATAATACAGAGTCTTGCTCTGATATGCATACAATCATCACCAATCTGGACTAACCAATCCAGATGGGCTTCACACAGCATGCCTACCTGTACTTCTCGCTTCCGGGACTATTCCAACAAGAATCAAGGGATGGAGTTCAACATCCCAAGAGAATTAAACTCTACCTTTGTAGAGGATTCATGCATATGCAAAAAGGAAGGATTTCAAAAATCCAAGGAGGAAGTCGTTACCCTTGGAGGACGTTTTGGATCCATGGCAAGCACTGCTTGGAGCTCTGCCTTCCCGAATATGGCCTCCGATCGCGAATCCGAGCTTGGACTAGCTGGATCTCCCTCTCCTTCCTCCTTCTTCTTCTTCCTTCCTTCTTCCTCTTTACTTCACTCACTTAAGAAGATAAAGTGAGGAAAAGCTTGCTGGTTCGGGGTCTTAAAGGGGTTGGGAAAACTGAAGACCACTAGATCTGGAAAGAGGGAAACAAACGGCCGAGATCTGCAGAAAAAGTCAATTTCGGCCCTGACACGCCCCGTGACACGCCCGTGTCACAGGCCGTGTCCCTTAAGCGGCCATTAAGCGGCAAAGAACTGCCTCACCACACGGGTTGAACATGCCCGTGACCACCGCCTAACCTGACACGGCCTGAGACACGCCCGTGTCTTTGGCTGTGTCGCCTCTCTCGACGAATCTCGTCGATCGCCGAGATTATACTCGTCGATCGTCGACACGATCTCGCCGATCGTCGAGAAGGACACGCCATGTGACACGCCCGTGTCACAGTCCGTGTCGCCTCTTCTCGTCGATCGTCGATCACAATGCTCAACGATCGTCCAACGCGCGATCTGCAGCAACTCGAGGATGACACGCCCTGGGACACGACCGTGTCTCAGGCCGTGCCACTCCAAAAACACCCGAAACCCAACTTTGAAACTTACTCGAGACCAGCTCGAGTATTTGCTTGGCACGCCCTGGGACACGCCCGTGTCCCAGGCCGTGTCACTTGGCCTGAAAACCAAAACTGTGTTTTGGGGTATTACAATCCTCCCCTCCTTGCAGAAAATTTCATCCCGAAATTTGAATAACTGAAAAACTCAATAAAGTCCATATTTATTGATTATTACAAGGTCTAAAACACAACAACTTATAAAAATAACTCGGGAAATTCTGTCCGCATGGTTTGCTCACGCTCCCAAGTAAGCTCTTCTCGGCCACAATTATCCCACCGGACTTTGACCATCCCGATTGTTTTGTTCCTCAATTGCTTCTCGGCGGCATTTTCAATCCGAATGGGCCTAACCTTTGTCGTTAGCCCACTATCGACTGAGACTCGATCTACAACTATCACTTGCGACGGCTCTTTTATTGCTCTCCGCAGCACCGATACATGAAACACATCATGTAAACTACTTAACTCAGGCGGTAGTAGTAACCGATAGGCTGCATCACCAATGCATTCAATCACCTCAAAAGGTCCTAGATACCTCGGGCTCAACTTTTTCAGACACCGTATCCTGGACACACCTTTAAAAGGCTTGATTTTTAGATATGCCCAATCACCCAACGCAAACTTTACATCCCGGTGCTTGGCATTATAATATTTGGCCTGCCTATCTTGAGCAATTAACAACCTTTCACGAATTGTACGTACCGTTTCATGCATATCAGTCACATCTTGCCGCTTGAAAAGCTTCGTTTCACCCGTCTCCGCCCAAGAAAATGGTGTGCGACACTTCCTGCCATACAAAGCTTCGAAAGGGGCAATCTGAATGCTGGCCTGGTAACTGTTGTCATAGGCAAATTCAATCATGAACAAATGATCTTCCCAGCGACTTCCAAAATTTAGCGTACACTCCGGAGCATATCTTCCAACGTCCTGTTGGTTCTTTCAGTTTGACCGTCCGTCTGGGGATGAAAGGCCGTACTGAAATGCAACTTTGTGCCCAACAGCTGATGAATTAGCCTCCAATCTCCTTATGTGAAGCGTCCATCTCGATCGCTAACAATGCTATGGGGAATTCCTTGCAATCGTACGATCGAATCTACGTACATTTTAGCCAATTTGTCGACTGGATCATCTCTTCGATTTGGAATAAAATGAGCAACTTTTGTAAACCGATCCACAATTACCCAAACCAAATCATTACCCCGCTGAGATCTCGGCAATCCATGCATGAAGTCCATGGAAATATCATCAAATTTCCACACTGGGACCGATAGTTACTTCAGGAATCCTCCTGGCTTTTGGCATTCCGCTTTCACCAGAGCACATGTATGGCACTTAGCAACATAACGTGCTATATCTTTCTTCATACCAGGCCACCATAAGTTCTTTTTCAGATCCTTATACATTTTTGAACTTCCAGGATGAATCGAATACCTTGAAAAATGGGCTTTGTACATGATTTCTTCACGAAGATTTCTCTGACAAGGAACACATACTCGATCGTCTTTTCTCCAAAGTCCATTGTCAAAAGAAAACTGAGAGCTCTTTTCTTCCGCTGCATAACGCTGCAAACTATCATCCAATTCCGCCGCTTGGCGGACCCTATCCATTAGGTCATATTGTACCTCTGTCCAATTCAAACACATGGTCGCCGCAGTGTTTTTCTCCAGGCAAGTAATATCCATCCGTTCTAGCTCGTGGATCAACCGTTCATCATGGTATGACAACCAATTCGCCCTTGTCGGAGTCCTACGACTCAGGGCATCTGCGACTACATTCCCTTTACCAGGGGTGTAATGAATTTGGAAGGTATAATCACCAAGACATTCCATCCACCTTCTCTGTCGCATATTTAAGTATTTTTGATCTAAAAGATAATTCAGACTCTTGTGGTCTGTATAGATATCCACCTTTGCACCATATAAATAATGATGCGACAACTTAAGTTCAAAGATGACTGCGGCCAATTCCAAATCATGGACTGGATAGTTCCGCTCATGGGCTTTCAATTGGCGCGAACCATATGCTATCACCTTACCATGCTGAAGGAGAACGCAGCCTAAGCCGCTACCCGATGCATCACTGTACACCTCAAAACCATCTATGCCACAAGTTGTTGTCAAAATTGGGGCCGTAGTCAACCGACCCTTTAACTCTTCAAAAGCTCGTGCACACTCGGGCGACCAAACGAACCTTTGTTCTTTCCGCGTTAGGGTAGTGAGAGGCAATGCTATTCTTGAGAAATTTTCAACAAAATGCCTATAGTAGCCTGCAAGTCCAAGGAAACTCCTGACTTTGGCTACCGACAAAGGAACAGGCCACTCCTGTACAACAATAATTTTGGCAGGATGCACTGCAATGCCTTCTCCACTAACTACATGGCCCAGAAAAGCCACAGATGACAACCAGAAATCACACTTAGTAAACTTGGCATAGAGTTTCTTTTCCCTCAGGGTTTACAATACTATCTTCAAATGATTTACATGCTCTTCTCTGGATCGGGAATACACCAGGATATCGTCAATAAAGACGATCACAAAGAGATCCAAATATTGCTTAAACGTTCGGTGCATTAAATCCATAAACATCGAAGGTGCATTAGACAATCCAAAGGGCATCATCGTGAACTCATAATTCCCGTAGCGTGTGCCAAACGCCGTTTTGGGTATGTCACTTTCCCGAACCCTCAGCTGATAATAACCTGATTTCAATTCCAGCATAGAATACATCGAAGAGCCCACTAGCTGATCAAACAAATCATCGATCTGTGGGATCGGATACTTATTCTTCTCTGTCAGCTTGTTCAGTTCTCGATAATCTATGCATAGACGCAAGCTGCCGTCCTTCATTTTCACAAAGAGAACCGGCGCACACCAAGGTGACTGACTTGGCCTTATAAAACATTGATCTAGCAATTCTTGCAACTAAACCTTCAGCTCCGCCATTTCCTTTGGCGCTATACGATAGGGGGCATGGGCCACAGGTTTTGCACCTGGTACCAGTTCTATCGTGAAGTCGATTTCTCTTTGGGGTGGGAACCCCGGAAGGTCTTTTGGAAACACATCCAGGAATTCCGACACAACAGGTACCTCATTCACACTAGCCTTTGGATCTACCGCTGCTACTAGCATGAAGAACAACTCGGCACCCTTTCTCATGGCCTTCCGAACTTGCAGAGCGGATATCAACATCTCATTTATCCAATGCATGCCGCTAAACCGTATTTCTTGGTCGGTGTTCTGCCCCAGCACAACTTTCTTAGAATTACAATCAATGCGAGCATGTTGCTCTGACAACCAATCCATACCGAAGATTATGTCGAATTCCGAAATCGGCAGCACAAGTGCTTCCAATCTGAAGTCCCAACTTCCTATTTTCCCTTCTACACACCCAGACTGATCCGCGCACAAAACACATCCGTTAGGTAAGAGTACCTTCAAACTTTCTGTCGTGCCTCATATCGGCGTGCCAATGCGCAATATGAAATCCTTTGACAGAAACGAATGTGATGCACCAGTATCAAACAGTGCTCGTGCCGGATGCTCCCAAATTAGGACGAAGCCTAACATAGCAACAACACAATAAACACCAAAAAAACATAGCAACACTACACAAAGGGAAAAGAACTCAGAGATCACGCGCACCAGTGACGACGTCGGCCTGCTTAATGGCCTCTTGTTGTCGCAGATTGAAAACTCGAGGCTGCACTTGCGAAGCCGAAGACTCCGCCACCGCCTTCCCTTTTCTGCATAGGACGCGCCCGGCTTCTTGTCACCTTTCGTAGGACCAACCCGACAGTCCCGAGCAAGATGTCCCGGCTTGCCACACGTATAGCAAGTACGGGATTCATAGCCCGACGACGCTTCCGAAGTAACTGATGAAGGAGCTTGCCCAGAACGTCTGGACTTCTTACCCCATTTCTTTCGAAATCCACTTCTCTTCGGACGCGGCGGTTTGAACTCCGGTTTTGCAACACCTCCTTTAGATTGTCCTCGCTTCAAATCTGCTTCCAATGCCCTTGCGGTGCAGACCAGAGCTTGAAATCCCTGATTCACGGAACTCGAGAGTAAATGCCGCAACTCATCCCGCAGTCCCGCATAAAACTGACTGGTCTTGCGCTCTTCCTCGGCAAAGATAGCGCCCGCATAACGCCCCAAACGCATGAACTTATGCAGATACTCATCCACGCTGCTCTCCGTTTGAGTCAACCGCTGAAACTCCAATTCCAAAGCAATCTGTTGCTGCAATGGCAAATGCTTGCCCAAAAACAACCGAGAGAACTCGTCCATAGAGACTCCCGTCAACTGTCTGCCTGCCAAGTGGTGCAGTTCTACCTCATCCCACCACAGCCAAGCTTCTCCTTCAAGAAGAAAAGTGGCTAACGTGACTTTCTGTTCCTCCTCAACCCGAAGGGCGGTCAAGATGCGCTTGATCCGAGCAAGCCAATTCTCTATTTGAGCTGGGGAACCCGCCCCGGTAAACTTCAGAGAATGAAAGCTCATAAACCGCTTCAGCTGCTGGTCTGCGGCACGCTGATCAACCGCTATGCCCACCGGTTCTTGATGCATTGCCACAGGCACGGGAGCCTCAGGCCGAGCTTGCCCTGCCTGCTGAGCATTCATCACCGCAAGTACCGTTTCTGTAATCAAATGTACAGTTTTAGCTAATGGAGGAGGGGTGGGCACCTCTGCCAGTGTCACACTCTCAACAGAATGCTGAGGTTCTGACTGACCCACAACACTTCCCGTCACCTATATGTGTCAAACAACACAATTCAGCGACAAGCCACACAACAAACAGTCAAAACAAACACACAAGTGTAACACACCAGTGCATTTCAATCCTATGTGGACATGTTTGAGTTCAATTTTATACACTCGCACATGAGCTCGCCACCCCACAAAAGAATTCGTCCACAAATGCAGAGGAGGGAACCAAGGAATGTGATACCAAATTGTAACACCCCTACCCGTTACGTGCAACATAGTAGAAGGTCCGGCCGGGGCCCCACACCATGTCTTACAAACAGGCGGAGACGTTATTAAGTAATACCAAATACGCATCCTATCACAGAGCATTCTAGCGGAAGTTTAAAGGGTTGCAAGAATGAACTCAAACATCAACAAAGAAGTCCACAACTAAACCAAACATGCCATAATATAAAACCACAAGTACGACCTTATGGCCTATTACAAGTGTTACTCTTTATACAAGAAGGTATCTTCCATACTTCGGCACGCAGGCCGGCCACACATGAGTTCTTACACAAGGTAAAAAATAGCCTTCGAGGGCTAGCACTCAGAAGCAGCAGCTTTGGGTCTTCCACCCTCATCCCTGCTTGGCCCTTCTTGACCTGCACGCAAAAGATCCACCAAGCAGTGGCAAACAAAGCAACGGTCAGCATTTGGCTGACCATTTATAATGACCCTGTCCCTGGCACGGGACAGCGGAATTCCATCCCTGCATAGCACTTATAAACAATCAAAAGAGTATGCTTTAGCACATCACACTTGTATGCCCGTACAAGTCATCATCCATCACAAACGTCAGCACGACGGCCTGACGTTCCGTGCTCTCAGGGCACATTATCGGTGTACAGGAAAACCAGGGTCCCACCACCGTTCAGAGGTCCCAGACATGACAGCAATTTGTGAGCATTCCAATCCTCCATGGCTCAAATAGCCGGAGCGATTCTCATTCTGTGATCCTAATAGGGTCTTAAGCACCCCACGGTTAGACAACCAGAATGCGGGTACAGATCAGCTTTTCTCGTAGCTCGCATACGTCGTTAAGGACTGATACGGGTACATCTTCACCTTGCCCGTTCGCCACACAGGCTTTTCCACAGTTGCATCCCCACCGGCTCAACAAGTAGCATTCACAACTACAAGGGTTGAAATCAGACATCATCAACCCCCAAAAGTAGCACTCAAAGCTACATGGGCTGAGATCACACATCATCAACCCATCCACATAATATCCTGCTGCACCAAGCTGCAGGTGTCCACCAAGAACATCACACGCATCACAATAATACAGAGTCTTGATCTGATATGCATACAATCATCACCAATCTGGACTAACCTATCCAGATGGGCTTCACACAACATGCCTACCCGTACTTCTCGCTTCCGAGACTATTCCAACAAGAATCAAGGGATGGAGTTCAACATCCCAAGAGAATTCAACACTACCTTTGTAGAGGATTCATGCATATGCAAAAAGGAAGGATTTCACAAATCCAAGGAGGAAGTCGTTACCCTTGGAGGACGTATTGGAGCCATGGCAAGCACTGCTTGGAGCTCTGCCTTCCCGAATATGGCCTCCGATCGCGAATCCGAGCTTGGACTAGCTGGATCTCCCTCTCCTTCCTCCTTCTTCTTCTTCCTTCCTTCTTCCTCTTTCCTTCTCTCACTTAAGAGAATAAAGTGAGGAAAAGATTACTGGTTCGGTGTCTTAAAGGGGATGGGAAAACTGAAGACCACCAGATCTGGAAAGAGGGAAACAAACGGCCGAGATCTGCAAGAAAAAGTCAATTTCGGCCCTGACACGCCCTATGACACGCCCGTATCACAGGCCTTGTCCCTTAAGCGGCCCTAAAGCGGCAAAGAACCGCCTCACCACACGGGTTGAACACGCCTGTGACCACCGCCTAACCTAACACGGCCTGAGACACGCCCGTGTCTCTGGCCGTGTCGCCTCTCTCGACGAATCTCGTCAATCGCCGAGATTATACTCGCCGATCGTCGACACGATCTCGCCGATCGTCGAGAAGGACACGCCCTGTGACACGCCCGTGTCACAGGCCGTGTCGCCTCTTCTCATCGATCATTGATCACAATGCTCAATGATCGTCCAATCCGCGACCTGCAGCAACCCGAGGATGACACGCCCTGGGACACGCCCGTGTCTCAGGCCGTGTCACTCCAAAAACAACCGAAACCCAACTTTGAAACTTACTCGAGACCAGCTCGAGTATTTGCTTAACACGCCCTGGGACACGCCCGTGTCCCAGGCCGTGTCACTTGGCCTGAAAAAAAAACTGGGTTTTGGGGTATTACACAAAGACTCCTCCAGATGTCTCTATCTTCTGCATATGGACTTGTTCGGTCCAGTGCAAGTTCATAGCTTAGGAGGCAAATCATATACGCTAGTGATTGTTGATGATCACTCTCGGTTTACGTGGGTGTTCTTCTTGAAACGAAAGTCAGATAGGTTTGAACTCTTCACTAATTTTATCAAGCAGATTCAGAATGAACTTAACTGCTCCATGGTCAAAATCAGAGGTGACCATGGAACAGAATTCGAGTCTAGTGCTATGACAGAATTTTGTGAAGAACATGGTATCTTTCATGAGTTTTCCTCCCTGCGTTCTCCTCAGCAAAACGAAGTTGCGGAGAGAAGAAATAGAACGCTCATTGAAGCATGTACGACTATGTTGAATGACGCGTCTCTTCAAGAGTACTTCTGGGCAGAGGCTATCAATACGGCATGTCATGTGCAGAAGCGAGCATTGATCAACAAGAATCATCATAAGACGCCTTATGAGCTATTGAAAGGCAAGAAACCTACCATGTCCTATTTGAGGATTTTTTGCTGCAGATGCTATGTACTCAATAATGGGAAGTACCCACATACTAAATTCAGAGAAAAATGCTCCGAAGGCATCTTCATGGGCTATAGTAGCCATTGTCGGGCTTATAGGGTCTTCAATAAGAAAACCCTAGTGGTAGAGGAATCCATTAATGTTGTTTTTGATGAAGGAAGCTTGCTCAATAACAATTCTTCCAGTGGCATTCTTGAAGATGCAGGTGTAAGGATTGAACAGCTAAGTCTCAACGAGACTGCTAAAGGTGCAACTCCCAAGTACGTCAAGGTTTCTACCTCGATGCCAACTGGAAAAGATGAAGATCAGGATGGAGAAAATCTCCCAGAAGAGGGAGGAGCCCGAGAATCTATTAGAGCTCCAGATGCTAGACTCTTAGAGCTCCGACATGTGAGGGATCATCCTAGAGATCAGATCATAGGAGATCCTCGTGACGACGTCAGAACTTGCAGAGGTACAATTAACAAGATCTTGCACCTTAGTTTTCTGTCACAGGTTGAGCCAAAGAAGTTCGACGAAGCGAACAAAGATGCATCATGGATATTGGCAATGCAAGATGAACTGCATCTATTCGAACGATGCAACACCTGGACGCTTGTTCCCATACCAAAGAAACCGAATGTGATCGGCACCAAGTGGATCTTCAGAAACAAACTGGATGAACACGGTGTCATCATCAAGAACAAGGTCAGACTTGTTGCACAAGGCTACAGACAGGAGGAGGGGATTGACTTCGACCAAACCTTTGCACCAGTTGCAAGGCTGGAGGCGATCAGATTGTTCCTGACATATGCCTCTCACAAAGGATTCACTGTCTATCAGATGGACGTGAAATCTGCATTCCTAAATGGAAATTTGAAAGAGGAAGTATATGTCGCGCAACCCCAAGGTTTTGTTAATCCCTCATTCCCTAATCATGTTTATTTTCTTAATAAAGCATTATATGGCTTAAAAAAAGCTCCTCGAGCATGGTATGAGACTCTGTCTAATTTTATTCTTGAGAACATGTTCTCGAGAGGAAAAATAGATAAGACATTAATTCTTAGGGAAGTCAAAGGCAAGATTCTACTAGTGCAAATCTATGTCGATGACATAATATTCAGCTCAACGGACAACAATCTTTGCAAGAAGTTTTCTAAACTTATGCAAGGAAAGTTTGAAATGAGTAGAAAGAGAGAGCTAAAGTATTTCTTGGGACTTCAAGTGAAACAGTGTAACACCCCAAATTGTTGTAGGAGCGACGGGGATCGATTTTGGCCAAGACAAGTTTTTGGTGCAGGTGACACGGGCCCCAACACGGGCGTGTCGGAGGCCGTGTCGGGCGTGTCGAGCTCGGGCCATGTAGTCGACCAGTTCAGGTCGACGATGGTCGTGTGGTGGAACACGGCCTAGGACACGGGCGTGTCCCAGGCCGTGTCACACCTGGGCTGTGCGGTTGGGTACATGGGTAATGACACGGGCACGAACACGGGCGTGTCTAGTTTGACACAGGCGTGTCTGATGCCGTGTCACCAAGCCGTGTACCTCTCTGACTATGAAGTGTTGATAAATTGCACACGGGGGGCGTGACACGGGGCCCGACACGGGCGTGTCGCAGGCGACACGGGCGTGTCGGAGGCTGTGTCACATGCCGTGTTGCTGGTTTTCAATTTTGGTCGAGATGGCGAATGAGCTACACGGCCAGGCACACGGCCGTGTGTGAACCCGTGTTCGGCCCAGTTTTTGGGATTTCAGATCTAATCCCGGCCGTTCGTTTCCTTGGCTTTGGATCCGACGGTGGGGGGCTGCTCCTGGGTGGTTTTAGCCAGGAATAGGGATTTGAAACCCTTCTTTCACATGGGCACTCTCTCTCTAAAACCTAGAGAGAAGGGAGAGCTTGGAGGAGGAAGAAGGAGGTCAACTCCGGCGATCGGTGGAGATTCGGAGCTCCAAATCGCGAGCCGTCTTCGGATCTACGGAGGCAAGGAGATTGCGGCGCTTTTCATCCGCATAGATTTTCATGGCACCGCGGAAGAACGCAAGGGTAACGATTTCTCATCCTTGGGCATGTGAAGCCCTCTTTTCCTTTGCATAGGAAGCCCTCTCTCGCGAGTGAGCGAAGAGTTGGAGCGTTCCTTGGGGTAGATATGTGAAGTCCCCCTTTTGTAGAGTCCGTATGCGAAAACGGACGTAGGCATCGTGTGTGAAGCCTATCCGGACATGTAGAGCCGGATCGGTGATGTTGCATTCCATTTGAACCGGGCAAGAATCCGGATGTTTGGGTCTTTTCGGGTTTTCTATTTGGTAGATTGCATCAGGGAACCTTGGAGATTAACTCCAAGGTGCACCCAGAAAACTGGGCAAAAGCGGGTTTTGCCAACACGATGGCCGGGGAGCCAACGTGAACATAACTGGGTTATGTGATTATTGTGGTGGAAACGGGACTCGATGAGTCTTGGCCTGCGCATATGGCTTAAATTGTCGTTGCGGTATGAGCACGGGTCAGGCGGAACCGTACCCGGTCTATGTCGTTCGGTAGGACCGTTGGCATGGATGAGGGTCTTCGGCGGTCTATGGCTTAAATTGCCGTGACCAAGGCCAATAAGACAAAATGCTCATATGGATGACCGTCCAAGAGGCGGTGGTGGATTGGGAACGTCTATGGCTTGAATTGACGTGACGTTGGCCAGTTCGCCGAGAATGTGCCCTGAGTGCACGGGGTGTGTGGCCGTGCGAGCCTACGCCTGTGGTGAAGTGCAAATACTTTATATAAATGCCTATGCTAATAAAGTGCAGGGAAAGAGCATCGCCGCCCCGAATGTGGGGGCGGGATCGTTATAATTTGGTCAGCATTGCTGACCGTTGCTATTGTTTGCCACCGGGCGGTGATTTATTGCTTGCAGGTGCTGCGGAGCAGAGCAGGAAATAGCGGGCTAAAGCCCTTGTTGCTGTGCCGGCCCTCGAAGGCCTAATTGCTTATGTTTCTTTCCCGTTTTTCATGTATGGCCGGCCCGCGAGCCGAAGTATGAAAACACTTCTTTTGTTAAGTGAACAGTGTAAGGCCTTAAGGCCATTTCTCCTTTGTGATATGTATACATTCCTGAGTTTGTAGTGGACATTCATGCTGTTGTGGCTGGGTTCTTATTTCTTTTGCAACCTAATAAATTGCTTCCGCTAGGTGTTGTGTAGGACGACATGATTGGTTGAATGGTCTCAACGCGTAACCAACCGGTCTGTCCGTAGTATATGGCGTCGGGCCCCGGCCGGACCTACTGCTATATGTTATGCGACTGATAGAGGTGTTACAAACAGTCTGAGGATGGAATTTTCATTTCTCAAATGAAGTTCACAAATGAACTCCTCAAGAAATTCAGAATGGAGAATGCAACCTCTATGAAGACTCCAATGGGATCCACTATGTCTCTAGACAAGGATGAGAAAGGGAAACCTTTTGATGAAACCAAATACAGAAGCATAATTGGATCCCTGCTCTACCTTACTGCGAGTAGACCGGATATTATGTTTTCCACATGCGTTTGTACCAGATATCAGGTGAACACTAAGGAATCTCATTATGTCGCTGCAAAGCGAATTCTTAGATACCTTAAAGGTACACCAAATCTTTGCTTGTGGTACCCAAGAAACAATGATATCGAGCTGATAGGATTTTTAGATGATGACTTTGTAGGAAGCAGGGATGATAGGAAAAGCACTTCCAGGATGTGCCAATTCCTCGGAAGAAGTCTTATATCGTGGAACAGTAAAAAGCAGAACTGTGTCGCAACCTCTACGGCTGAATCAGAGTACATCTCAGCAGGCAGCTGTTGCGCACAACTTCTATGGATTAGAAATCAACTCGAAGATTATGACTTGCAGTTCAGATAAGTTCCTATGTATTGAGACTCCTAGAGCGCAATAACAATTGTGAACAATCTAGTGTCGCACAGCAGAACAAAGCATATTGAAGCGCGCTACCACTTCATTCGGGAGCATGTGGAAAACAATGATATAACTCTCTGTTATGTCCCCACGGATAAGCAGGTTGCAGATATCTTCATAAAGCCCCTAGACGACGCCAAGTTCAGTCTCTTCAAAACTGAACTCGGCATGTAGAACTATGAATATTGAAGACTGAAGGGCTCAAGGCTCTTGGATAAAGGGGGAGCATCAACAAGGAACTCAAGCTCGAGCACGGATGCAAGAAATGAGGGGGAGCATTTGGCTCCAAGTGAAGTCCCAGATTTGCAAAAGCCGAAAAGGGGGAGATTACCCTCTCGGCTAAGGCTAAGGTGGCTGCCAATGTTAAGTATGCTCTATGGAAAATGGTAATGAATTTCACTCTCAGCTGAATATTCATTTTATGATTTTCATTCCCATCTATTCTATTCACCTTAGCTTGTAGGGTTTAGGCTTCTTCAAATAGGAGGAGATTGTTGAGTATTGTATCCACAATATACCTGATTTGAAGAAGCCCCTGAACAAGCTAAGTTGAATTGACAATGTATTTGATGATTTTCTATCAAATTGTGCTTGCAGCTATTCCATGCTAAGTACACACCAATGTAAGGGTGCAGTGGGTCAATATATACGGGTCTGCGCAACGTAATCCCTTGTTATGCAGATCAGTGTGTTGACTCACGTGTGCTCTCTCTATTAGAGTGTACTTATTTTCAAGTATAGGATTAAGGCAGATCATGAGCAGAAGGAGCAAAGATGGGTCAAAGACCAAGTCATCAAAGGAAGGAAGAGAAAATTCTTATAAGTCAAAATCGACTGAAATCATTAAGTGATTCTCGCCGACTTCGACGAGAATCATTAGTGATTCCCGCCGATTCGGCGAAAATCAATCTGCATTCCCGCCGACCTCTTTCGGATGACTGTTTTCCTACAGGAATTTTGCAAAGGCAGAATCGACGGGAATCACCAAGTGATTCTCGCCGACTTTGACGGGAATCATTGTGATTCCCGCCGAATTGACGAGAATCAGTTTGCAATCCCACCGATTCCCACTGGCTGGCAAGGTTTCCAACTGGAATTTGGCAAAGGAAGAATCGACGGGAATCGTGAGTGATTCCCGCCGACTTCGACGGGAATCACCAACGATTCTCGCCGATTTTGCCTTAGGAATTTTTTCTCGTTCGCTGGACCAAACCGCCTTGCCGTGCGCTGTTTTGGCCGGGGCTAGGGTTTCTCCTTGTGGGCCCCACAACGGTCATTAGGGTTGGCTCTGGTATATATAGTCGCATATTTTGAACATGAAGACAATCCATTCACGGAAAATCTGAAGTAGACGACGCGTGCCCTAGCAGATCGCAGAACGCCGCCGATCGCTGTCATCGCTCGCAAGCTAGTCGCCGCCGCTGATCTCAGAGGTTCTCTGATCTTTCGACGATTGTACCGAGGCAAGACAAGCGTCTCACGCATCTCTCTTTAGATCTCTTGTCTCTCGATTCGTTGAACGAGGTTAGTTCTTCATTCCAAATCGATTGAGACGACTGATCTGACTAAGATTGTTCGAAAACCTTGCTTGCTTTGCCAAGAAGTTTGGATATACAAAGTATCGCTGCCGCAATAGCTTGCCGCCTCTGATCTTGACAAGATCCTCTCCAAGAGATAACTCCGGTCGTGGATTCTTCGTTACTTCCAAGAAAGCTTCAACGAACAAAGAAGGACATCGGATTCTCCAAAAGCCATGTTTGTATTTTCTTATACATTCAATTTTTGATTTGTTGTAAAGGAATTTTTATTCCTAGTTATAAGGGTTGGGTGTAACCCGTGGTGGTGGAGTTGTGACTTCTTTGGTTGGAAGGGTTCCTTCCGTAGTGTGAGGATTGGATTTCAATCCGTTTGGAGAAGTGACCGAGTCATCCCTTGGTGGGAGATAGGTCAAAGGGGGAAAGTGGACGTACCCAAATCGGGGAACCACTATAATTTCTTGTGTGTTTTCTGTGCTGTGTTTGTTAATTTGTGCAGGTAAATTTTATTCCGCAAAAGACTGCACGACACCTATCCCCCTCCTAGGTGGATTTAGGCGACACTAGATACTTTCAGGAACTATGATGGTAGCTGAAGCCCATCGTTCCCTTTCGCTAGATACTTATTATTATCTGTTAATTACCTTACCCATTACTTTTTTGTGTTATGATAGACTATCCTAGTGTGATTTTTAACCTTCCTCTCTTCGGGAAAGATGATCTTTCGTCGAACCCGAGCACCTTTACACTCTAGCCAAACCACTTCTCACTACCCCTCCCATCCTTCTATGGTGAAATCATCCACATCTATCCGACCCAACAAAATGACTAACTCCAACAACTATCCCAAATCATATCCTATTGCAACTTTAATGATTTGCTAAGTGCAGACCAACCTAGACTATACGTCAAACCGGATAGGAGATAATCTAAACAATCATCTGAATGTCCTAAATTATTTACTGGAGACTTATCATGACACAAATAGACTAAATCCAGAAGATTATTATTTTCCTAATTATCCTGATATTTAATTATTTTTCTTAAGGGTTCCAAGAGCTACCAATTGAACATAAAGTGCACTTTTTAGATATGAATAAAGCTTCATAAAAACATGATAAATTCTAAACAACAATTTATCAATAAATCCAAGATATAACATTTTTTTTCAGTACTTTAAGGACTCTAATTTAATTTTGAGAATAAATCTTTTTTCCTTTCATTAATGAAGTAAGTACAGTAAATAATCATCCAAAAAATCTTTATTAATCTTCTAGAGCAGATACTTTCCTAAAAACATTAGTGGCCAAATTTAATAATTCTTTAATGGAAATTGAGCTCTAGAATAAATAATTACCAAAAATCTCAAAAAACAATGTTTGTAAAACAAGTATTGTATATATTCTCCTAAAAATCATGAATAAATCCTACAACTAAATATTGATCTGAAAACATCAGTGACCAGGTTTCATAATTTTACAGTAAGTAATTTGCTCTAAATGATTTATTGACCATAATTACCCTTTTGGGATAGCACTTCAAGTCCTTATCAACTAAAATTGGTTACAAAATTCAGGGATATTTATTTAGACCTAAATCATCTGCTGGCCAAGTTTCATTAGATTCAAATGAACAGAGTAATCAAAATTATTAAAACACCAGTTTGGGAAAATTGATACCTAACAAATAAAGTACTAGAAATATAACCCATAAAATTCTAATAAAAATTAGTAAGGGCTTTACCTAGACAAAAACTTACTCTACCCAAGTTTCACAACTTTTAACTATAATTTAGTGACTGTGTTACCATATTTGAGCTTCTACCCTAAAACTAGGGTTAGGGTTTTAAGGTGTCTACCTACCTCCAAATCCTCTAAGATTCCTACCAGAGGACTTAGGTTTTACTACCTTCAACTCTACTGAGTTACAAGGTCACACAAGGGCATTTTCCCCTATGCCCTTCACAACACTCAAGGGCCCTTCCTTAGGGTTTGAGTTTGAACCCTAGGGTAAACCAACCCTAAATTACACCATTCTCCTTAAGAGGGTGAGATTGGCCATACCAAGTCAGTGACCAAAACCCCAGCCTCTGTTGAGGTGAGATGACCACTCAAAATCCCAAGTGCACGATTATTCAAAAGCACCTCTTTAAGGCCTAACTACAGTTTGGTGATTCCCTATCCAAAACTCATCCAAACAAGTTGAAATTTTGTGCAGAGCTAGGTACTATTGCCAGGGACCACTTACCAAAATTTGGGAGGGTTGGAAATCATTTGACTACTTAATTTAATTACCCTAACATTATTAAATAACAATAAAAACTTTAGGCAAAGTGTCTCCAAAAATTTTCATTTTTTGATAGACCCTAGATATGGTTAAGATTGGTCCCCTGTCCAAATTTAACTCCATTTGGACAAGGGATGAAGGGTGGGCACCCATTTGAACCTCAGGTTAGCCCTAGGTATAGTCCCCACCAAAATGGAGGCCCCGGCCAAACTAGAAGTCAAATGTGTCAGAATTAATTTTGAATTAAAGTAGACCCATAGGGCTACAACTTTTATGTTTAAAGTTTTCCCACAAAAGGGCCCTAAATATTTTTAAAAATTAAAAACATCTACTGTAAATATTGTGATAGAAAAATGAAATCAATCAACATTAATTAATTTCTATGAATCTTGCCGCACGAATCATGGTGCAAATCCAAGGACAGCCGAGTTGTCTTCTTCCTTGAGCTGACGGCCACGATCTTCTCGTCCTGGGTCGCATTGCTGGCTGGTTTCCCGGCCACCCATCCACTTCCCCGACGGGCCACTGCCACCACCACCTTCGGGGAGGTGGGGGCTACCTCCAGCCAGTGGCACGGCCTCCGGAGACGCCTATTCCGGAGATTCTACTAAGCCGGTTTTCGGCCGAAAACCATGAAAATGATGACTTAGATCGGGCTCAATTGAGCTCGAACCTCAAACCAAAACATTCCTAGGATCTATCCATGAAACAAGGAGAGGGGGAGGACCTTTCCGGCAGCCTGAAGGCGAGAGCACCGGCGGGACACCATGGTTGACGGCGGCGGCGCTCGGCTTCTGCAACAGTGCAGTGGGAGGGCTCGAATTCTTCAGTAAAGGGCCGTGAAATCTTCCTCTTGGGCCACTGGTGGTGCTTAAAAGACCAATTGGGAAGGGGAGTGGCTGGATCCTTTATTGCCCATCAAATCCATTAATGGAATGGCTCTGGTTGAGAGAAGGGGGCTGAATATGCCCCTTCGTGGCCAGGAAATGGCTGGAAACTTCTCCCCTTCCCTAGGGGAGTTGAATCCAGCCATTAAAGGTAGCCTTTGGCCCGACCCCTATATGTAACATCCCATTTCTGGCTAGACCCCCCGGGGGTGGTTTTTCCATGACTAGGTCACGAGAAAACCCTAGGAAACCCAAAATACCAAGGGAGCTTAGGAAGAAAGGTGAAAATCACCTTGGTCTACAAATAGTGGGTCAAACTTGCTTAAAATAAGTTTAGTACTCGGGCGTTGAGTGCGTCGAGTGCACTCAACGCCATAACCAGAATGGCGTTGAGTGCACTGACTGCACTCAACGCCATCTTCCAGGCGGGATGGCGTTGAGTGCGTTGAGTGCACTCAATGCCATAAGAGGAATGGCGTTAAGTGCACTGGCTGCACTCAATGCCATCTTTCGGGAAGAATAGCGTTGAGTGCATTGACTTCACTCAACGTCATCCTTAAAACGGGATGGTGTTGAGTGCGTTGAGTGCACTCAATGCCATAAGTTGAATTGCATTGAGTGCACTGACTGCACTCAACTCCATCTGGTGTCGTCTGGCTGGCGTTGAGTGAGATGAGCTCACTCAACGCCGTAGAATGGATGGCGTTGAGTGAGCTTAGCTCACTCAACGCCGTAATCTGTAAGGCGGGATGGCATTGAGTGCATTAAGTGCACTCAACGCAATAAGTTGAACAACGTTTAGTGCACTGATCGCACTCAACGCTATTTGGTGTTGTCTGGATGGCGTTGAGTGAGCAGAGCTCACTCAACTCCATAATCTAGACGGCGTTGAGTGAGCTAAGCTCACTCAATGCCATCGTTCAAAAGGGCATATTCTGGATGGCATTGAGTGAGCAGAGCTCACTCAACGCGATAATCCGGATGGCGTTGAGTGTGCTGAGCTCACTCAATGCCATAGTCTGGGAAGCCATTCTGGATGGCGTTGAGTGAGCAGAGCTCACTCAACGCTTTATCTGGGATGGCTTTGAGTAAGCATGTAACGCCCCTGATTTTTCGATGATTTTGTTTGGTTTTGGTATCGTCATATTTTTGATGTCATGGCGTTACTTTTAACGTCGGGTTGACGGCGCATCGCCGATAAGGCATTTTCGCGTCCGTTCGGTCGAGTCGGCCAATTTCTTGGATTTTTGTCGAAATCAGAAAATATTTCTATGAGGTTTAGGTTGAGTAATTTTAAACTTGCTCGTCAAGTTTCGTCGCAATCCGAGCATTTTTGGAGTCTCGGCGCGCGATTGAAGTTTTGAGTATTTATGTCATTGTATTTGGAAATTTTTATCTCAGGAATGGCTCGTCGGATTTAGGTTTTGGCTTCGCCGTTAGAATCGTAGCGCCAGTTTTTGCCTATGGTGTGAGTTTCGCTTAATTCGGTGCGTGTATGGGCCTCTGTTCTGAACTCGTGTCCCTTTGTTCAAAAAAATTTCATTTCAAGAAATTGCGCTTTGTTATCTCGAGTAGCCCGTTTCAGATTTCGATCGGACGCCGTTTTGGGGGTCAAAACGGTGTCGTATCAAAATATAGTAAACATCAAGTTTGTTCGTCTTGACGATAGCTACAACTTTTATGTTGACCACTTTTTGATTTGAAGCCATCTTAGGCTTCTATTTTTGATTTTTCCAAAACTGCTCGTAAATAAGCCTTTTTTTTGATTCCACTCGAGTATTTGCTCTTATACACGAGTATCCTTCATTTCACTCGAGTATTTTGCTCTTATACATGAGTATCCTTCATTCCACTCGAGTATTTGCTCTTATACACGAGTATCCTTCATTCCACTCGAGTATTTTGCTCTTATACACGAGTATCCTTCATTCCTCTCGAGTAGTCATGTACAGTCTACGTTCGGGCGAATTTTTGAGGGTCAAATATGCATCGTATAGAAAAATAGTCAACATCAAATTTGTTCGTCTCGACGAGATCTACAACTTTCATGTTGACCACTTTTCTATTAGAAGCCATCTTGGACCCCTATTTTCGATTTTCCCGAAGCTGCTCATGTCCAGCTCGGGTAGACTTGATCTACTCGAGTATTATTGTTCTATCTCGAGTATGTTACGTTCCTCTCGAGTATTTTGCTCTCATACTCGAGTATCCTTCGTTCCTCTCGAGTATTTTGCTCTCATACTCGAGTATCCTTCGTTCCTCTCGAGTATTTTGCTCTCATACTCGAGTATCCTTAATTCCACTCGAGTGGTTCTGTACAGTTAGAGTTCGGGCACCGTTTTGAGGGTCAAAACGGTGTCGTGCGAAAAAACGGTCAGCATGAAATTTGTTCGTTTCGACGAGATCTACAACTTTCATGTTGGACACTTTTCGATTTGATGTCATCTTAGACCTCTATTATTGGTTTTCCCGTAGCCACTCATAAATTACACGTTTTTTTTGTATTTAGACAAAAAAATTTATAAGTAGTACATAATTTATATATATATATGGACTTAGGTTTGATCAGAACTTCATCTTCTCCGATTCTTTTCCTCCCGAATCAGAGCGGCGTGAGCGTGAGAGAGAAAATACTCCGTGAACCTTCCGGTGGCCGCCGACGGAGCTCCGGTGCTCGAAATCCTCAACCGAGCGTAGATCTGGAAAGCTCTCATCGAGAGCTACGCCATCGTGGTAAATTTTTTCCCTTTCTTTGAGTTTTCTTGTTAGGGTTTTTCAGCCCTAACCCCCTTTTCGACCATTTTTGTCTAGATTTCAACTTCCTCCGTCCTCCTTTGCCCCGATCTGTGACGTGGACTGATTTGGAGAACTTTTCCGGTAAAATCAAGGCAAGTGGTGGTCTCCCCTCATTTCTCCTTGTCCGATTTGATGGTAATGGTTTAGTCTTTTTGTTCTTTAACATTTTTCTGCACTTTTTCTTCCAAGTTATTGTTACGATTAACCTTTTTTGGAGGATCACTCGATGTTGTAAGATTTTGTCATGGTGAACGTGATCTTGTCTATATATATTTATTTGTTCTTGAAGTGTCTTAATGGTGGCTCTAAATATCATACCTATCGTTTTGAGCGTATTCGAGTTTGTCTAGGTTTGTAGATCGTTCATAGGGGTTGATCAACCATGTCTTGAAACTAGAAGTGTCAAGTAGAATCTGATGAGCCAAACCTCGAGATATATTTGTGTTGTGGTTTCTTTGGGTTTCTAAAATTTGCGGGAGTTAGTGGGCAAATCCACCGACCGCAAGATTGTTTCCTTCATTAGTACCCCATGGGACTCTACTGGGTTTTGGGCATCTGCGGTGATTGGTGGAGTGTGCAAGTCTCCCCCGCGGTTAGACGGATTTTAACATCTGTGAGGGGTGTATCTAGAGAAGTGACCACCCTGCCCGTGTTTATGAGTAGAGTTGACTACAGGTTACTAATAAAGTTTTGGTATATTCTTTCTTATGATTCAATCATGCTCTCCCCTTGCTTCGGGTATCCTGCATGATTTGTTATACGTGATGATTCACGAGAGTTCTTTTCTTCTGATTTATTTCTCGAGTTTTATTTATGAACCTTACTTCAATGGTTTTGGTCTTGGGTTGGTACCCCTTTTGACCTTTAATTATTTTGACTTATTTTTTTTTTGCCACCATTTGTACCCTCTTGCTGAGGTGTTCTGTCTTTGGAATGCCTCAGGATCGGAGCATTAGCAAGTAGCGGAGCCGGTTTTGGGAGCCCTTGCAGCAGCAGGTGGGCTGTGGTTTTTTTCCCCTCGCCGCAGCGAGGTAGTTCGTTGTTTTGTTTTCTTTGCCTAGTTTCAGACCTATTCATACTGTGGGTTCGTGTCAGATTGTTGACGCCCACAGGATTGTTGATTTCTTTTGACACTTGCTAGCTGATGTGGTTTTCTTATGTTTGGTTTACATTACTTGCTCTCTGGGATGATTCCTTGCTAGGACTGCATGTTAGGTATTTTGACCTATAAAACCCTACTATTAGTAAAGCATACTTATCATCTCCTTCAAAACTAAGCCACTATTTTCTATTTAGCGTAAAGACTTTCCTACCCGTATTATAAATCTAGAGTTTGCATTGTATGAGTTGTTCCTCGGGGACATTTATACTTATGTAGGATATGAGAGTCAATTTAAATAAGTATTTTCCGCAAGCGTAGAATTTATATTTTTAAATCGTGAACTAGATGATTCACTAAGCCGAGGGATACGGCTACCATCATAACTTAAACTGGATTTTATTCATAAACATCTATGTTTTCTATTAGAATTGTAGAGTTTGGAGTTTTGCCTGAACGTCTGCAGTTATCCCCTGTACGGCGTGGCATCACGACGCGTATTTTCCCCTTGCTCTGATATAATTAAATTGTTGGGAAAAATGTGGGTTGTGACAGTTGGTATCAGAGGGAGGTTGCTTGACAATTGGTCGGGCAACCTTCCCTTGTTAGTGTTAGTTGTTTAGTGTCATGTCATACACACACCGATGTGTCATCAATATGTCTTGGCTGAAGCATGAACACTACACTCATAAGCATGATTAGAAGTATACGGGGCATATTATGTAGTATGGGATGCATAATATGTGTTTGTATATGGATCCACCATAGACGACAACATGTGAGGGTTATGTAGTATGGGATGCATAACCTCACCACATGAATGCTCATTAGCACGTTTTCTTTTCGTTGCATGCAATATTATGTAGTATGGGATGCATAACATTGCATGTGTACGCCGCTCATAACATGCATTAGGGCCTTTTATAGAATTCATAGCACCACATGCATAGCATAACATAACATAAGCACAACATGCCAAGCTAAAGATTTACTTGATGACATATGTACACACATGATTTTAAATAAGAGTAAAGGATTCATGCATTCGTATCATAGGCACATGAGTCAATAGGATGATAAGATATCATCCTGAGTAGGACATATCATCATCATATAATCCCAGAGCAAGTGACAGCTTTAGCAAGTGTCTTTCATGTATGGTCTGAACTAGAGTTGTTTGCCCTAGGCGTAGTCTAGGATGTTAATTGGGTTATTGGTTTGCCTTTTAGAAATGCCGCCTAAGCGTCCTGCAACGAGGTCGACTCCCCAGTCGGAGGGTGAGTCGTCAGGAGCGCAGAGTGATGCGTTGATCGAGAGTTTGCGCCAGAGCAACGAGGCTCTGTCAAGGCAAGTGCTTGCGATGCAATCGCAAATGGAATCCTTTTTGTCTGCCGCCCCTGTGCAGCAACCCTTAGTGCAAGACCCTATTGTGGATCGAGTGGTACCCGATACCCCTGCTCCTCTAGTGCCCCCGGTGACTCTACCACCAGAGATGAATTTTATTTCACACTTCCAGCGGCTGGGGCCTCCTACCTATGACGGAAGTGCAGACTTTATGGTTTTGGATGATTGGATCATCTCTATCGAGGAGATGTTTTCATATTCCGGGATTCTAGAAGCCCAGAAGGTTATGATTGCAGCCTATCAGTTAAAAGGCCTAGCAAGGAGTTGGTGGATTCGTGAAAAGAAGAGTCTGAAGGAAGGCTGTTCCTGGGACTCTTTTAAGGGAATGTTGCTGAAGAAGTTTCTGCCCTCGGTCGAGCAGGACCGTCTCATGAATAACTTCCTGCATTTGAAGCAGAGACAGCTCACGGTGAGCGAATATGAGATTGAGTTTAGCAAGTTGAGTAGATTTGCTCCCGATTTGGTAGCTTCGGAGGAGGGAAGAGTGAAACGTTTCCTGGGAGGACTAAGAAGTGATGTCCAGCAGTGGGCAAGCGCTTATGGAGCTGACAGTTATGCTGTGGCAGTGGAAGCTGCACTAAAAGTAGAAGCGATTGAAAATGCCAAGAACCGCGGTGCTGCGGCGAGGAAAGAGAAAAGGAAGGGTGTTGAGGATGGTAGCTCCAGGGCATCTGGCCCTTCTTCGAAGAAGAAAGGTAAGGAAGTGTGTAGTTTCTGCGGTCGTCCTGGCCACCCTTACGAAAGATGTTTCAAGAGAACAGCCACCCTGAAGAAGCAGCAAGTGCACGCCATCCAGGGTGCACCCAAGGGAGAGCTTGTATGCTCGTTCTATACAAGGAAGGGTCATGATGTGAGTCGGTGCTGGATGAAGGAAAGGACCTGCTTCCAGTGCGGGCAGAAGGGACACCAGAAATCTTCGTGCCCCCAAGCTCAATCCCCACTGCAGCCTGCCCCGCTTCGAGCTCTGCCTCCACCACCAACCCTAGATAAAGGGAAAGGAAAGCTGAACGTCATGACCAGCGAGGAAGCTCAAAACTCTACGCAAGTTATTTCAGGTTAGCCCCAGTCTATTTTATCCTTATTATTTATCGTTGTTGCCCTAGCTATCATTCGTTTAGTTATGTATGTTACGGTTTTAGGGGAGTTTAAGGTGCGGAATAGGTGGGCGCGTATTCTGTTCGATTCGGGTGCCACTCATTCCTTTGTGGCCATGAGGTTTGTTGATAAACATCGCATGGATGTTGATCAATTGAGAGACTCCTTCAACATCAAGCTTCCCTCCGGTGATTCGGTGATATCCAATCAAGGAGTTCTGAGATGCCCTATTCATCTTGGCAATTTTCTGGCCCTTGCGGATCTGATAATTTTAGACCTGGCTGATTTTGATGTGATTTTGGGCATGGACTGGCTGTCCAAGTATGATGCAGTCATCCAGTGCAAGGCAAAAAGACTGGACTTCAGGATGGACAATGGCCAACCTATGAGCGTCTATGGATTTCAGGACAGAGTTTCCCCTATCATTTCTGCGGTACGTGCTATAGCGTCTGGTTGCGAGGCATTTTTAGTTTCTATTTCTGCTCTGGAAACAGCTTTTGTTATACCACGTCTTGAGGATGTCTCGGTGGTGCGAGAGTTTCCAGACGTCTTTCCTGATAGTCTTCCAGGGCTTCCTCCTGAGAGGGAGATTGAGTTCGTGATTGACCTCGAGCCAGGCACTCGTCCCATCGCCAAAGCACCGTACCGTATGGCTCCCCGTGAGTTGGACGAGTTGCGTACTCAGCTCGATGAGTTGCTGAGGTGTGGTTTTATTAGACCAAGTTCTTCTCCGTGGGGTGCTCCGGTTTTATTTGTAAAGAAGAAGGATGGATCGATGAGACTTTGCATCGATTATAGGGAATTAAATAAGGTGACCGTTAAGAATAGATATCCCCTGCCAAGGATCGATGATCTGTTCGATCAGTTGCGTGGTAGCTCTGTATTTTCAAAAATCGATCTTCGCTCAGGCTACCACCAGTTGAGGATTCGTGAAGAAGATATTCCCCGAACCGCATTCCGTTCACGGCATGGACATTATGAGTTTTTGGTGATGTCCTTCGGTTTAACCAATGCACCCTCTGCTTTCATGGATTTGATGAATAGGGTGTTTAAGGATTTCTTGGACCGATTCGTTATTGTGTTTATAGATGATGTCCTAGTGTATTCCCGCAATGTTGAGGAGCATACTCAGCATTTGCGTTTGGTTTTGTCGACCTTGAGGGAGCATAAGCTATATGCGAAGCTGAGCAAATGTGAGTTCTGGCTACCCCAGGTGTCCTTTCTGGGTCATGTTGTAAGCAAGGACGGTATTTCTGTAGACCCGACCAAGATTTCTGCCGTGATGGAATGGGAAAGACCTTCTACACCTAAGGAGATTAGGAGCTTCTTAGGCCTCGCTGGCTATTATAGAAGATTCGTGGAAGGATTTTCGGTGTTGTCTGCCCCTTTAACTAGACTTACTCAGAAGAATACTGCATTCATTTGGAGCGATAAGTGTGAAGAGGCTTTCCAAGAGTTGAAGAAGAGACTGTGCACTGCCCCAATTTTAACCTTACCTACTGAAGGAGTCGAGTATGCTGTGTATGTTGATGCGTCACACATCGGACTCGGTTGTGTTTTAATGCAAGATGGTAAGGTGATCGCGTATGGATCAAGGCAACTAAAGATTCACGAGAGAAACTATCCTACGCACGATTTGGAGTTTGCTGCCGTAATTTATGCGCTGAAGCTGTGGCGACACTTATTGTATGGCGCGCTGTGCAAGATCTATACGGACCATAAGAGTTTGAAGTACGTCTTCACTCAGAAGGAACTGAATCTGCGCCAGCGTCGGTGGTTAGAATATGTGGCGGATTATGAAGTAGAAATTCTTTATCATCCAGGAAAGGCTAATGTAGTAGCTGATGCCTTGAGTAGGAAGACCGCTAAAATTTTTAATCTATCGGTACAGTCCTTAGTAGAAGAATTCTTGTTGATGAACATCGAGATTGGGAGTAGTTCTACGCCTGCTAGTTTGGAAACAGAAGCGCCCTCTTGGATTTCCCTTACAAGGGTGCACCAAAAGGATGATCCGGAATTGTTGCACCTCTGGAATAGGACTGAGAAAGGAGAGTTACCTGATTTTTCTTTGGACGAGCTAGGTACTCTGAAATATCGGGGTAGATTCGGTATTCCCGACATGGGTGACATCCGGGCTAAAATTTGTAAAGAAGCTCATGGTTCCAGTGTTTCCTATCATCCTGGTTCCACCAAAATGTATAAAGATCTAAAGCAAATTGTTTGGTGGGTAGGGATGAATGGCGATATCGCAAAGTTTGTATCAGAATGTTTTACGTGTCAGCGTGTCAAGGCTGATCATAGAAGGCCTGGTGGTAAATTGACACCGCTTGATATTCCAAGTTGGAAATGGGAGAGTATTTCGATGGATTTTATCACCGGTCTACCAAAACCCCCCCGTGGGCATGACTCAGTTTGGGTGATAGTCGACAGATTGACAAAGTGTGCCCACTTTGTTCCGTTTAAGATTGGGTATTCGATGAAGAAGATAGCTGAGCTTTATGTTGAAGAGGTCATCAGGTTACATGGAGTGCCTGTTAGCATTGTATCAGATCGGGACTCCAGATTTACGTCTCGCTTTTGGAAGAGCTTGCAAGAGGGGTTGGGTACCGACTTGAGGTATTCAACCGCCTATGATCCGCAGACGAATGGACAAACAGAAAGAGTAAATCAGATCGTGGAGGACATGATTAGATGTTATATTTTGGATCATGGTGGTGCTTGGGATGAGCGTCTCAGACTCATGGAATTTGCTTACAATAATAGCTATCAAGAGAGTCTGCAGATGGCCCCGTTTGAGGCCTTATATGGGAGGCGTTGTAGAACACCCTTGTTTTGGGCTGAAGTTGGTGAGAGGCCGTTGCTAGGTCCGGAAGCCCTTGAGGAGATGAATTGTGCTGTAACTCATATTCGAGAGAAGCTTCGTGTAGCACAAGAGCGTTATGAGAAATATGCTAATCGACGAAGGGTTGACTTGGAGTTTGCCGTTGGGGACTTGGTTTTTCTTAAAGTTTCTCCGATGCCAGGAGTAAAAAGATTTGGAAGGAACCACAAGTTAGACCCCCGGTATGTGGGACCTTTTCAGATTCTGGAGCGCATCGGAGTGTCAGCTTATCGACTGGATTTACCTGTTAACTTCCCTGGTGTCCACGAGGTGTTCCATGTGAGCCAGTTGCGGAAGTGTGTTCGTAGTAATCGTCAAATTCTCAGCTCGGTGCCCCAAATTCAGCCCAATCTGTCGTATGTGGAAGAGCCTGTCCGCGTTTTGGAATCTCAAGAGCGTGTATTGCGAAGAAAGACCATCCCAATGGTTAAGATCCTTTGGAGGAATCAAGATGTCGAGAGCGCGACGTGGGAATTGGAATCAGCAATGAGAGAATCTCATCCGCGCCTCTTCGCCTAGTTCTGGTATGTTTATATGTTTTAGGTTGTGTTTGATTTCTTCGCTTTTGTTAGATTTTGGATTTGTATTAAGTTTCGGGACGAAACTTCTTTTTAGGGGGAGTGACTGTAACGCCCCTGATTTTTCGATGATTTTGTTTGGTTTTGGTATCGTCATATTTTTGATGTCATGGCGTTACTTTTAACGTCGGGTTGACGGCGCATCGCCGATAAGGCATTTTCGCGTCCGTTCGGTCGAGTCGGCCAATTTCTTGGATTTTTGTCGAAATCAGAAAATATTTCTATGAGGTTTAGGTTGAGTAATTTTAAACTTGCTCGTCAAGTTTCGTCGCAATCCGAGCATTTTTGGAGTCTCGGCGCGCGATTGAAGTTTTGAGTATTTATGTCATTGTATTTGGAAATTTTTATCTCAGGAATGGCTCGTCGGATTTAGGTTTTGGCTTCGCCGTTAGAATCGTAGCGCCAGTTTTCGCCTATGGTGTGAGTTTCGCTTAATTCGGTGCGTGTATGGGCCTCTGTTCTGAACTCGTGTCCCTTTGTTCAAAAAAATTTCATTTCAAGAAATTGCGCTTTGTTATCTCGAGTAGCCCGTTTCAGATTTCGATCGGACGCCGTTTTGGGGGTCAAAACGGTGTCGTATCAAAATATAGTAAACATCAAGTTTGTTCGTCTTGACGATAGCTACAACTTTTATGTTGACCACTTTTTGATTTGAAGCCATCTTAGGCTTCTATTTTTGATTTTCCCAAAACTGCTCGTAAATAAGCCTTTTTTTTGATTCCACTCGAGTATTTGCTCTTATACACGAGTATCCTTCATTTCACTCGAGTATTTTGCTCTTATACATGAGTATCCTTCATTCCACTCGAGTATTTGCTCTTATACACGAGTATCCTTCATTCCACTCGAGTATTTTGCTCTTATACACGAGTATCCTTCATTCCTCTCGAGTAGTCATGTACAGTCTACGTTTGGGCGAATTTTTGAGGGTCAAATATGCATCGTATAGAAAAATGGTCAACATCAAATTTGTTCGTCTCGACGAGATCTACAACTTTCATGTTGACCACTTTTCGATTAGAAGCCATCTTGGACCCCTATTTTCGATTTTCCCGAAGCTGCTCATGTCCAGCTCGGGTAGACTTGATCTACTCGAGTATTATTGTTCTATCTCGAGTATGTTACGTTCCTCTTGAGTATTTTGCTCTCATACTCGAGTATCCTTCGTTCCTCTCGAGTATTTTGCTCTCATACTCGAGTATCCTTCGTTCCTCTCGAGTATTTTGCTCTCATACTCGAGTATCCTTCATTCCACTCGAGTGGTTCTGTACAGTTAGAGTTCGGGCACCGTTTTGAGGGTCAAAACGGTGTCGTGCGAAAAAACGGTCAGCATGAAATTTGTTCGTTTCGACGAGATCTACAACTTTCATGTTGGACACTTTTTGATGTGATGTCATCTTAGACCTCTATTATTGGTTTTCCCGTAGCCACTCATAAATTACACGTTTTTTTTGTATTTAGACAAAAAAATTTATAAGTAGTACATAATTTATATATATATATGGACTTAGGTTTGATCAGAACTTCATCTTCTCCGATTCTTTTCCTCCCGAACCAGAGCAGCGTGAGCGTGAGAGAGAAAATACTCCGTGAACCTTCCGGTGGCCGCCGACGGAGCTCCGGTGCTCGAAATCCTCAACCGAGCGTAGATCTGGAAAGCTCTCATCGAGAGCTACGCCATCGTGGTAAATTTTTTCCCTTTCTTTGAGTTTTCTCGTTAGGGTTTTTCAGCCCTAACCCCCTTTTCGACCATTTTTGTCTAGATTTCAACTTCCTCCGTCCTCCTTTGCCCCGATCTGTGACGTGGACTGATTTGGAGAACTTTTCCGGTAAAATCAAGGCAAGTGGTGGTCTCCCCTCATTTCTCCTTGTCCGATTTGATGGTAACGGTTTAGTCTTTTTGTTCTTTAACATTTTTCTGCACTTTTTCTTCCAAGTTATTGTTACGATTAACCTTTTTTGGAGGATCACTCGATGTTGTAAGATTTTGTCATGGTGAACGTGATCTTGTCTATATATATTTATTTGTTCTTGAAGTGTCTTAATGGTGGCTCTAAATATCATACCTATCGTTTTGAGCGTATTCGAGTTTGTCTAGGTTTGTAGATCGTTCATAGGGGTTGATCAACCATGTCTTGAAACTAGAAGTGTCAAGTAGAATCTGATGAGCCAAACCTCGAGATATATTTGTGTTGTGGTTTCTTTGGGTTTCTAAAATTTGCGGGAGTTAGTGGGCAAATCCACCGACCGCAAGATTGTTTCCTTCATTAGTACCCCATGGGACTCTACTGGGTTTTGGGCATCTGCGGTGATTGGTGGAGTGTGCAAGTCTCCCCCGCGGTTAGACGGATTTTAACATCTGTGAGGGGTGTATCTAGAGAAGTGACCACCCTGCCCGTGTTTATGAGTAGAGTTGACTACAGGTTACTAATAAAGTTTTGGTATATTCTTTCTTATGATTCAATCATGCTCTCCCCTTGCTTCGGGTATCCTGCATGATTTGTTATATGTGATGATTCACGAGAGTTCTTTTCTTCTGATTTATTTCTCGAGTTTTATTTATGAACCTTACTTCAATGGTTTTGGTCTTGGGTTGGTACCCCTTTTGACCTTTAATTATTTTGACTTATTTTTTTTTGCCACCATTTGTACCCTCTTGCTGAGGTGTTCTGTCTTTGGAATGCCTCAGGATCGGAGCATTAGCAAGTAGCGGAGCCGGTTTTGGGAGCCCTTGCAGCAGCAGGTGGGCTGTGGTTTTTTTCCCCTCGCCGCAGCGAGGTAGTTCGTTGTTTTGTTTTCTTTGCCTAGTTTCAGACCTATTCATACTGTGGGTTCGTGTCAGATTGTTGACGCCCACAGGATTGTTGATTTCTTTTGACACTTGCTAGCTGATGTGGTTTTCTTATGTTTGGTTTACATTACTTGCTCTCTGGGATGATTCCTTGCTAGGACTGCATGTTAGGTATTTTGACCTATAAAACCCTACTATTAGTAAAGCATACTTATCATCTCCTTCAAAACTAAGCCACTATTTTCTATTTAGCGTAAAGACTTTCCTACCCGTATTATAAATCTAGAGTTTGCATTGTATGAGTTGTTCCTCGGGGACATTTATACTTATGTAGGATATGAGAGTCAATTTAAATAAGTATTTTCCGCAAGCGTAGAATTTATATTTTTAAATCGTGAACTAGATGATTCACTAAGCCGAGGGATACGGCTACCATCATAACTTAAACTGGATTTTATTCATAAACATCTATGTTTTCTATTAGAATTGTAGAGTTTGGAGTTTTGCCTGAACGTCTGCAGTTATCCCCTGTACGGCGTGGCATCACGACGCGTATTTTCCCCTTGCTCTGATATAATTAAATTGTTGGGAAAAATGCGGGTTGTGACAAAGCAGAGCTCACTCAACGTTGTAGTAAGGATGGCGTTGAGTGAGCATAGCTCACTAACAGCTATTTTACTTAGTCTTTTCTTACAGATTTGTTTTGGTTGGGTGCTGGTTCAGCTGAACCGGGCTGGTCTATGGAGTGGGCCGTTTTCTCCTATTAAGACCTAATAAGTCTTACTTAAATTATGTTGACCGATTAAGCTTGATACGTGGACCGACGGTTTTACAAAGAGGACGGTTACGGCCATGGCCGAGAGCCTGCCTTCATGGTCATCAATGACATTTTATGTCGTGGCTTTTCCCTCTCCTCCTTTTACGGCTGGATCCAACTCCTCTAGGGAAGAGGAGGAGTTTCCAGCCATTATCATGGCTGGATTGAGCCGTTTCAGCCCCCCTCCACCATGGCCGGCCCAAGCTTTAATGGACTAATAATGGCCGTTGAAGTTTTGACCGTTCCCCCTCCTTGACCAAGCTTTTAAACACCCTCATAGGCCCAAGAGGAGGTTTTCCCAGCCTTTACCTAAAGTTTTGGAGCCTCCCACTGTGCTATTGAGAATTCTGGCGACACCACCACCGCACCAATGGCATCCCGTCAGTCTGCACGCCTCCATCCCGCGAATAAGGTCCTCCCCTCCCTCTTCTTCTGCGGATAGATCTTAGGATTCAATAGGGTTGAGAATCGGGCTCAATTGAGACCGATTGGAGTTTTGATTTTCATGGATTTTCCATGAAATTGGCATTCTCGGGCTCGCCGGAAAAAGCCCCTCCGGCGGCCGTGTCGCTGCCTGTCGATAGCCACCACCTCAACGGAGGTGGTGGTGGCGGTGGCTGGCCAGGGAGGAGGCCAGACGGCCGGCGTCTGCGCTTGGAAGTAGCTCAAGGTCGGGCAAATCGTTGTCTTTCGCTGGAGGAAGAAGACAATGCCAGGGCCCTTAGATCTTGCTTCAAGATCTGTGCTATTTAATTAATCCTTTTCTTTTTGTGAATTTTCTGCATTAAAATAACAACCACCTTAGATAAATTATGAAAAATACCTCGAGGCTTTATATGAAGAAATTGTCAACAAGTAATTTGTATCCCTATGGGTCTTATATATTTTAAAATTGATTTGGGTCAATTTGGTCAACTGGTTTTACCAGGGCACCTCTCTTAGTGGGATCTAGACCTAGAGCTAGGCAGAGACCAAAATGTGTGCCCACCCTTCATCCTTTGACCAAATGTTTTGAAATTTAGGCAGGAAGCCTACCCTAGCCATACCTAAGGCGTGTCGAAAATTTGGAAGTTTTTGAGAATCGTTTCCTAAAGTTTTTAGAAAAATTAAATAATCCTAGGGTAAATTAATTAGGTGGCTTAATGACTTCCAAAACCTCCCAATTTTTTGTGAGTGGTCCCTAGGTTCATCATAAGGTTCTGTATAATTTTTCATCTCATTTGGAGATGTTTTAGATTTTAAATGAACAAACCTAGGTTTTGCCCTAATAAGGGGTGTTAGGTTAAAAGTGCACTTTGAGACTTGAATGGTAAGATCACCTAAACAGAGGATGAGATTTTGACCACTGACTTAGAATGCTCTCTAGCACCCCCTCATGGAGTTTGAGGTGGATTGGGGTAAATTTGCCCTAGGAACCATGGTCAAACCCTAAGGATGGACCTTGGTGGCTCGTGAAGGGCATTGGATCAAATTACCTTATAAGAGCTTGAAATTTGGTAGAGTGGATGCTAGGATAGCCCAAGTCCTCTGGTATTTATTTTGTAATTTATGGGATAGCACTTCAAGTCCTTATCACATAATTCATGAATTTTCCCCAATAGGCTTTTATCTATGATGATCCTAGTGGTTACTTGATCTCCATGAAATTTTGGCAGAGAGTATTTTAGCCTAATTTAATCACACTGGAATTTTATTATAATTTTTGGATGTTTATTTTTAGTACTTCATTTACAGGATTTTAGTAATGCAATTCTATTCAATAATTGATTTAGAGAGTATATATTGTTGAAAAAATTATGTAAGTTGATCAGTAGAGTTATGAGGTCAACACATTGATGTGTAAATTTATTCATAATTTTTACATGATTATTTGCAGTGGTTGCTTTGTTAAGTTAAGGAAGAGGGTTATATTTCTAAATAAGATTTGAGGTTAATACTCACTGAAAAATTTGGAAACCTTGTCGGTATTACTTTTAAGGCATGACAACTATACTTGAATTTCCTTGGAATTTTTAGAAGCTTATTTATAGTATTTACTTCTCTAAGTGGTTACTTGGTGAAATGTTCACAATTTAGGATTAAGGGTTTAAATTTGGTAAAACTTTTGAGAGATTTGAAATTACTGTCCAATTATTGCCTAGTATTTATCATAATTTTATGGGGCTTTAATCATACCTGAAAAGGGTACTTCATGTTCAAATAACCCATGGCTTAGTTTTGGAGGAAATTAAATAAATATCAGATTAATTAGGAAAATTATTATTTTCTGGATTTAGACTAATTATGTCATGATAGACCTCCAGTAAATATTATAGGAGATTCGAAAGACAATTCTGAGTACCACCCCTTGCATACCTCATATAGCTTAGGATGGTCTGCGTTTAGTAAAACTGCAGAAGCTGAACTAGAGTGGGTGATGAACTTGGGGAGATGGAATTTTGGTAGTTTGCTGGTTTGGATAAGGCAAGTTAAATTAAGTTCATTATTGGAAGTCAGGATGGGTAGGGTGTGAGATTGACTAGAGTTAAGTGGCGTCCGGGATCGATGAAAGATCGTCCTCCCCGGTAGGAGAGGAAGAGTCTTAATACTCTAGGGCTAGATCTAAAGTAATTTAAAAGGTATCGGGCAATGGGTATCAACCAATAACAATAAGTGCCTTGCGAAAGGGAACGGTGGGCTTCAGCTACCATCATAGTTCCTAGTGCCCTTTGAGAGCCCTTCACGGGGAATACTGGGGGCAGTCCTGGGCTAACGTAAACCGTAGAAATGATAAGCTAAAAGAGCATCTAGTATAACTAGGGTGGAACTTTCACACACCCCGGTAAATAGGGAGGTAGAATAAGTTGGTTTGGTTGCCATTCAGATGGTAACTATGAAGGCAGATGTACGAACGGGACTGTCCGGGGAGCCGGGGGCTCGAGGGTTTTGAGTACAGAATAAGGTGGTGGGTCTTCGGTATTTGATTGTTCTTCACACCGACATCGGTACGTCGACTCGGCGGTGTGGGACACTTAGCCAAAGAAAGCCTGGTGGATATAGCCAGCACTAGTAAGCGGATACTCTAGGTTGTGTTCTTCTAGGGGCGTACGGAATGGCTAGGCCCGGTAGTGTGGATACCCGCCTAGGAGTGGGGGGCCTGACCCACTGTCTTCGTTTGCCACTACAGAGGTTCCTTGGAGTGAAGCTAGCTGCCCGAAAAGGGGGAACTAAAGGTCTTTGCGCATAGAGTCGTATGCGTGAGTTGCACTTACATGAATCATTGCATAGCATATCACTACACTCATATTTGCATACAACCGACACCCCAACGTATAAATCGGTATGAGACTTTTTATACGATGGGAGCCTTGCAGAAGACCCCTTAACTTATAAGTTTGTATGGGCATTCATATAAGTTAAGGTTACTTACTTATTTACTTACTTAAGGTTACTTACTTACTTATTTACTTACTTAAGGTTACTTACTTACTTATTTACATACTTAAGGTTACTTACTTACTTGCTTACTTACTTACTTGTTCTACTTGTCTTCTTTTGTTATACTACTTACCACAAGTCTACCTTACTGCTCACTACCGTAGAATTGCTAGATGTACTTTATTCTAGATAGTTGTTTATACACCATGATAGTTGTTAGACTTGCTCTATTGTCATCTGCTTGATTATTCTCCACCTTTGTAGCTTCCCTTTCCTCCTTTCCACTCGGTGCTTAGGAGTCGTGGGGGGAGGGATAGGGGATGATTGGGCTTAGTCTTTATGACTTATGTTTTTCAAACCACAACATTACAGGAGCTCCGGATGGGAGACAGGGACAAGCAGTCCAGTGACCAGCACCAGCAGAGTACGGTGCGTATGGAGGTAGGTCAGTCTAGCACCGGTGCACCTATGACCAGCTCCGTGAGTGTTTAGTATTTTTATAGCTTCCGCGATGAGTGATTTGTAGTATGGACTCAGATGTACCGGGCTCGAGCCCGTTTTTCTATATTTCATCTGAGCTGATCTTTGCAGTACTTTCTATTATTATCTATTGATGGACTGGTTGTGATTTCTATTCATATATGTTCTGTTGACTTGTTTACATTCAATGTACACTTACTTCTCTCTTATGATCGAAAAGGGCCGGAAGAATTGGCATTATTTAGTGGCAGCCTTCCCGTGAGTCGGTGCCACCGCAAAGCGGCAATTCTGGGCTAACACCCCGGTGGTTGAAAAAGAAAAAAAAAGGGGGTCTTATAAGTGGTATCAGAGGAGACCTCGATCGGAATAGAAATAGTCACCAAAACCTTGGGCCACCCCCGTGCGAGCCTAGTTTGCGGACAAACTAGCAGCGGAAGAAGTGGTGTGCCCATAAGGGAAATCACATGTGAAAGTCCATCCGACCCCTTCTTAAATTCCATTCATTCGCTCTCTAACAAATGGAATTCTTCCTTCTAGCCTGTGACGAACCCATCATCACAATAGGGGACCCCTCAGGCTGCAAATGTGGTCCTGCCTCCGCCGACTCTAGCTCCGTTCCAACATACGGAGATGGGGCAAACACTGACGGCCATTCTGGAGGCCTTCATAGCTCAGCAAGCCCCGGCTCCACAGCCAAACCCTGGGGTCAATTAGATGAGCGTCTTCCGGGGACTTTCCCCTCCATCCTACCTGGGGGCGGAATCGGCAGTACGCACTGAGGAGTGGTTAGATACCATTTACGAGATGCTTGCGGGGATCCGATGCCCCACTAAGGCAGTAGTTGCTTTGGAGGTCTCTTTCCTGGAGTCACATGGAAAGAGGTGGTGGAAGTCACAGCTGGACACAACCATTACGGGTATGGATTGCACAGATATTTCTTGGGAGGAGTTCAGAGCAGCTCTCTTGGGACATTTCGTACCTCAGTCGGCGAGGGACGAGCTAGAGGATAGGTTCCTGCGGTTGAGGCAGGGGAACAGGACTGTGGTGGAGTATTATCAGGAGTTTACTCACCTGGCCCACTATGCGGACGCTTACCAGTTAGATGACGATGGCTATGCCCGGAGGTTTTAAAAGGGGCTGCAAGACGACACGAGACATGCCCTCCTCTTGGTCTCAGAGGGGAGTTTTGCCAGGATTCTGGAGATGGATAAGAAGAGAGAAGCAGATCAACTTATAGTTAAGAGCCGGAAGAGACCAGCTCATGATACAGTGATTGGAGGTCGTAGAGACCATTCTCAAGGCATGGTTATTAGGGAGAGAAGGAACCGGGATAAACCTCGTCAGGAGTTTGGGCAGGAGCAGAGGAGTTAGGGGGTATTGGCTCCCCAGCCTTTACAGATGCTGGAGATGCCAAGGACAGCAGAGAAGGCACCGGTATGCTTTTAGTGCAATCAGCCGGGGCATATCAAGAGGAACTGCCCTATGAGGCGAGCACCCCCACTAGCACATTAGGGCGCCCCACTTCCCCGACAGATTGGCGGCCGAGGACATGATCGAGGACGAGGATTTTAGGACCGAGGCCGCAGGCCAGAGAGGGAGCAGGTGTATGCTCTAGACCTGACACAACCCCGGAACCCGGAGCAGGTTATCGCAGGTTTGGTAGTACTTTAAATTTTTCTTCATATGAACTAGTTTTGTAGACATAACCTTGTTAGAAATTAAGAGAGGACAACTGCAATAAGAATACTAAGACACTTAATTACCCCAGGCATATTCTTCGTTAGCGGCAAGCCCGCTCACACTCTCTTCGACACTAGTGCTTCGCACTCGTTCGTGTCAGAGGATTTTGTGAAAGGACTGGCAAGTGTGGAGCCATTCACCGGGAAGATGATGAGGGTGCGCCTACCCGATTGATCAGAGATAATGACCTCTGCTCATTGCAATATGGAAGCGGAGATCGGCGGGAATGCGTTCGAGGCACCAGCAACGATTTTTATGATGCCAGATTACGATCTGATCCTGGGCATGACTTGGCTGTGCTGGAACCATGCCCAGATCGACTGCGTGGCGAAGAGGATCACCGTGAGGTACGAAGACTCCTTCATTGTCATCGAAGGTATTATTCCAGCACCCCGCACCTTATTATTGTCTATGATGGCCGTTAAGGAACACCTGCAGGGGGAAGAAGTTTATCAGGTCCTTTTTGAGGCATTTGTGGCCAAGGACTCCATTTCAGATATTCCAGTAGTGCGGAACTTCGCCGACATGTTTCCGGAGAAGCTACCAGGGCTACCCTCGCTCCGAGAGAAGGACTTTCAGATTTAGCTCATACCGGGGGCTAAGCCGGTATCCAGAGCTCCCTATCGAATTGCCCCAAAGGAGTTGGTGGAATTTCGAAACCAGCTTCAGGAGTTTGTGGAGGTCGGGTTTGTTCGGCCTAGCTCTTCACCATGGGGAGCTCCGGTGTTATTCGTCAAGAAGAAGGACGGAACCCTTCGGCTGTGTATAGATTACCGGTCCCTGAACAGGTTGACGGTCCGGAATACTTACCCCTTGCCAAGGATAGACGAGCTATTTGACCAGCTGGAGGGATCCCATTTGTTCTCAAACCTGTATCTGAGGTCAGGGTACTACCAGCTTCGCATTCGAGAGGAGGACATCCCGAAGACGTCCTTCAGCAGCAGATATGGTTTGTACGAGTTCACCGTGATGCCTTTCGGGCTCACGAATGCACCCTCCGCATTAATGACCTTGATGAATCGGGTGTTCTAAGAGTATCTGGTTTTCTTCGTTATCGTATTCATCGACGACATCCTTATCTATTCAAGGACGGAGGAGGAGCACGCGTTACATCTCGCCTTGACCTTGGAGAAGCTGTGGGAGCATAAGATGTATGCCAAGTTCAGCAAGTGCCAGTTTTGGCTAAAGGAGGTGACCTTTCTGGGCCATGTCATCAGTGGAGTAGGTTTGGCAGTGGATCCGGTGAAGGTCTAGGCAGTACGGGATTGGCCACCACTAAAGTCGGCCTCGGTGTTCGAAGTTTCTTAGGACTTGCCGGTTTTTACCGGAAGTTCGTAAAGGAGTTCTCTCAGATTGCCCTCCCTCTTACGTCTCTGACGAAGAAGGAGTCCCCTTTTATTTGGACACCACGATGCGAATCTTCTTTTCAGGAGCAGAAGGATCGTCTTACCTCGGCTCCCATCCTTACTCTTCCGTCAGGGAAGGAAGGATTCCAGGTGTACACAGATGCTTCCTATCAAGGGATGGGTGCCGTTCTGATGCAGAACGGGCACATAATAGCCTATGCCTCCTGTCAGTTGAAGCAGCACGAGCAGAGCTACCCCGTGCACGATTTGGAGATGGGGGTAGTTTTTTTTGCTCTTAAGATCAGGCGACACTACCTTTATGGAATTCACTGCGATATCTTCCTTGACCACAAGAATCTGAAGTATTTCGACACCCAGAAGGAGTTAAATATCAGGCAGAGACACTGGGTAGAGTTTTTGTCGGACTACCAGTATAACATGCACTACCATATAGGGAAGACAAACGTGGTTGCAAACGCCTTGAGTCGGAGAGCGAGTACGTCAGGAGTAGGCCCTCAGCTCATGGCCTTGGAGTTGGTTAAATCATTCGAGGAGATGCAGATATCACTAGTGTCCGAGGATGACCCGGAGTTATACATGGAGTACCTGGGGTCGATGGTCACTACTGATGATATTTGAGACCGCATCAGAGATGAGCAGAAGCTGGATGTGAGAGCTGAGCAGATATTCTGAGCCTTGGAGGAAGGCACGACAGGAGATTACTCTTTGAGGGACGGTCTCTTGTGTTTCAGAGGCAGCGTCTACGTACCGGCAGGAGGCAAGATCCGGGAGGACATTATGACGGAAGCTCACTACAGTCGATACTCGGTACACCCGGGGATCACCAAGATGGTAAAAGATTTGAAGAGGACGATGTACTGGACGGGTATGAAGAGTGAGATTACGTACTTTGTGACACATTGTGAGGCCTACCAACTCGTAAAGGCAGAGTGTATGAACCCAGCAGGCTTGTTGTAGCTACTTCTGGTGCTGGAGTGAAAATTTGAGGATATACCCATGGACTTCATACATGGGCTACCTCGATCCCGCGCGGGGAATGACTCGATCTGGGTGATAGTGGATAGGATAACAAAGGTGGCCAGATTCATTCCAGTGGCGAAGGATGCTCCGGTTAGTGTATTAGTACGAAGGTTCATTGAGCAGTTTGTGCGTTATCATGGGGTGCCCAAGACTATCGTTCCGGATCGGGATGGGCGGTTTACATCCAGGGAATGGAGGTCGGTCCAGGCCCATTTGGGTTCTCAGTTAACATTCAGCACAACTTTTCACCCTCAGACCGACGGGCAAACGGAGCGCACCAATCGTACACTGGAAGATCTTCTGCGCCTGTGTATTTTGGACCGCGACGAGCCTTGGGAGAGATTGTTGCCACTGGTCGAGTTTTCGTAAGCCAACGCCCATCAGTCCAGCATAGGCATGGCTTCATACGAGGCGTTGTATGGAAGGAGGTGCGGGACCCCACTATTATGGGTTCAGGATGAGGATCCGCGGGCACTAGGCACGGAGTTTGTGGGGGATACGGATGCTCAGATTAGATTGATCCAGGATAGGATGTTGGAAGCCCAGAGCAGGAAGGCCAAATACTACGATGTGAGGGATCGTTAGGTGGAGTTCCAGGTGGGAGACCGGGTTTTCTTGAAGATACGGCCGATGAACGGAGTCTCGCGGGTTCGCGGGCAGAAGAAGCTCAGTCCGAGATATATGGGGCCTTACAGGATTTTGGAGCGGATTGGCCCCTTGGCTTATAGACTAGAGCTACCATCGGAGTTAGCGGGACTGTATTACTTCTTCCACGTCTCCTCACTACGTAAGGCTCTGCTACGCCCTGAGAAGCTGATTTCCTCGGCAGATGGCCTGGTGGCCTTACATCGGTCAGTCATTTTGGAGCCTATCAGGATCGATGACACGGCAGTGTGGGTCTTATGACGGAAGAAGTTTCCGTTAGTCACGGTTTTGTGGAACAATCATGGGCAGGAGGAGCATACATGGGAGCCACAGGACTTGATGCGACTGAAGTATTCGGAAATTTTTCAGTCAGGTATACCTCACAACCCCTCCGGACAATCAATTTGCTTTCCTGTTTTAAAACCAATAGGACTGAAATTTCAAGAATAGGGGCTAATCTTTTGTTTATTGGGGTATATACCTAGTCAATTGGACGAATTGGTCTTAGATTTGAAACCGCACATAGCAAACGTAACGTAGAGATGTAAATCTTTCAACTCTCATGGGATGTTACAAGCCTTTTTCTCCCGATAGGAGCCCTCGTATGCTTAACCTTGATTTCGGGGACGAAATCTTTGTTTTGGTTATTGGGATTTGTAACATCCCATTTCCGGCTAGAACCCCCGGGGGGTGGTTTTTCCATGACTAGGTCACGAAAAAACCCTAGGAAACCCAAAAGACAAGGGAGCTTTGGAAGAAAGGTGAAAATCACCTTGGTATGCAAATAGTGGGTCAAACTTGCTTAAAATAAGTTTAAGACTCGGGCGTTCAGTGCATCGAGTGCACTCAACTCCATAAGCAGAATGGCGTTGAGTGCACTGACTGCACTCAACGCCATCTTTAAGGCAGGATGGTGTCGAGTGCGTTGAGTGAACTCAACGCCATAAGCAGAATGGCGTTGAGTGCACTGTTTGCGCTCAACGCCATCTTTCAAGATGAATGACGTTGAGTGCACTTACTGCACTCAACGCCATCCTTCAGACGGTATAGTGTTGAGTGCGTTGAGTGCACTCAACGCCATAAGTTGAATGGCGTTGAGTGCTCTGACTGCACTCAATGCCATCTGGTGTCGTCTGGTTGGCGTTGAGTGAGCTGATCTCACTTAACGCCGTAGACTTGATGGCGTTGAGTGAGCTTAGCTCACTCAACGCCATAATCTGTTAGGCGGGATGGCGTTGAGTGCGTTGAGTGCACTCAACGCCATAAGTTGAACGGCGTTGAGTGCACTGACCGCACTCAATGCCATTCAGTGTTTTCTGGATGGCGTTGAGTTAGCAGAGCTCACTCAACGCCATAATATGGATGGCGTTGAGTGAGCTAAGCTATCTCAACTCCATCGTTTACAAGTGCATGTTCTGGATTGCATTGAGTGAGCAGAGCTCACTCTACGCCATAATCCGGATGGCGTTGAGTGAGCTGAGCTCACTCAATGCCATTGTCTGGGAGGCCATTCTGGATGGCGTTGAGTGAGCAGAGCTCACTCAATGCCATATCTGGGATGGCGTTGAGTAAGCAGAGCTCACTCAATGTCGTAGCAAGGATGGCGTTGAGTGAGCAGAGCTCACTCAACGCCATTTTACTTAGTCTTTTCTTGCAGATTAGTTTTGGCTGGGTGCTGGTTCAGCTGAACCTGGACGGTCTAGGGAGTGGGTCGTTTTCTCCTATTAAGACCTAATAAGTCTTACTTAAATTAAGTTGACCGGTCAAGCTTGACAGGTGGACCGACGGTTTTGGAAAGAGGACGGTTACGGCCATGGCCGAGAGCCTACCATCATGGCCATCAAAGGCATTTGATGCCGTGGCTTTTCCCTCTCCCCCTTTTACGGCTGGATCGAACTCCTCTAGGGAAGAGGAGGAGTTTTTAGACGTTAGCATTGCTGGATTGAGCCGTTTCAGCCCCCCTCCACCATGGTCGACACAAGCTTTAATAGACCAATAATTACCATTGAAGTTTTCACAGTTCCCCCTCCTTGACAAGCTTTTAAACACCCTCAGAGACCCAAGAGGAGGTTTTCCCAGCCTTTACCTGAAGTTTTCGAGCCTACCACTGTGCTATTGAGAATTCCGGCGATGCCACCACCGCACCAGTGACATCCCGACGGTCTGCACGCCTCCAGCCTGCGAACAAGGTCCTCCCCTCCCTCTTCTTCTGCGGATAGATCTTAGGATTCAATAGGGTTGAGAATCATACTCAATTGAGCTCGATTGGAGTTTTGATTTTCATGGATTTTCCATGAAATCTACATTCTCGAGCTCGCCGATAAAATCCCCTCCGGCGGCCGTGCCGCCGCCTGGCGATAGCCACCACCTCAACGGAGGTGGTGGTGGAGGAGGCCGGACAGGGAGGAGGCTGGACGGCTGGCGGCTGTGCTTGGAAGTAGCTCAAGGTCGGGCAAATCGTGGCCTTTGGGAAGAGGAAGAAGACAATGCCAGGGCCCTTAAATCTTGCTTCAAGATCTGTGCTATTTAATTAATCCTTTTCTTTATGTGAATTTTCTGCATTAAAATAACAGCCACCTTAAATAAATTATGAAAAATAACTAAAGGCTTTATATGAAGAAATAGTCAACATGTAATTTGTAGCCCTATGGGTCTACTATATTTTAAAATTGATTCGGATAAATTTGGTCAACTGGTTTGACCAGGGCACCTCTCTTGGTGGGATCTAGATCTAGAGCTAGGCAGAGACCAAAAGGTGTTGTTGGAACACCCTATTACTAATTTGGGTAAGGATCACTATGCTTGTCTTAGGAATCCCAGTTGACCTAGTTGTATAGTTAAGAAGGTCAACATTAGAATGAGTCTAGGGCTTAGAACTTAGGTTTGGAGCTGCCCCCAGGATCATTCCAAGATCAAGGTTGAAGAGCTAAGTCTAAGGCAATTTTCGTCGAGCTCAGGTCGACGAATCGTCGAACTCCATTCGACGCTCTCTGAGCTCAACTTCAATAAATCGTTGAGCTCCGGTCGACGATCTTCGAGCTCAGATCGACTATCTGCTTTTGGCTTAGTCGTCGAACTCCCCTCGACTATCTTCTAGCTCAGTTCGAAGATCCCTCCCTGAAGTTATTTCTCAGGTCTCTGAGCTCGGTTCGACGATCGTCGAGCTCAGATCGACGTTTTTTGTCTGCTTGTCCATTTCATCTCTGAGCTCAGTTCGACGATCGTAGAGCTCAGATCGACGTTTTTTTTGGAGAGATCGACGCTTCCAGGAATTCAAATGCTGCTGTTCTTTGGAATGTTTTTGAATATTATCAGCATTTATGTCAAGAGATCTTCTAGCCGTTTGTCTTTATTCTGGAGCAAGTTTCAAGGAATTATTCAGAGAATGTTTGCTGGACTTTCCTCTAGAAGACAAGACTCTTTTTGGAAGACATTTATGACTCCCAACGGCTTTCTTGGAAGAGGAAAACTTCAGAGAATTTTAATTCCTCTCTCCTATGTTTTAAGATATACAGAATACACAAGAGAAAATATACACAGAGATTGACAAGAAAGAAAGTGAACACACAGAATAGAGAATACTGATAGCAGAAGAACAATAGAAGAACTGTGACTCCAAAAATCTTCTTGCTGACTGAAAAGTGTTCACAATCTCATCTCAGAACTCCGGACACCTTATTTTCAGCCTTCTTGCTAAAACCATCCTGTGCTGGAGATCAAAGTTCTGAAGACCTATCACCCTAGAGAAAACTTCTTTTCCTGAACATTTCTACATCTCAGGGGGAGCTTTGACATCATCAATCCACTTGTGCTTCTCTCATTTGATTGAGAACAGAGAAGACACCCTTCACTCTTATTTTTCTTTTCCTGCTGTAAAAGGGTTCTTGAACTCCCTTCAAAAGTTCTGTTTGGTTCTGAGAGCCTTGTCAAAACTCAGTGGTGGCAAGACACCTTATCAAAAAATCTAGTTTTGGTTTTTGGGCACCTTATCAAAAGCTCATTGGTGTCAGGACACCTGATCAACTCATCCTGAGTGGATTCCTACCAAGGGTGGTAGAAGAGTGGATGTACCCAGGTTTTTGGGTAACCACTATAATTCCTTATGTCTTCTGGTTTGTTTGTGTGATTTGTCTGCTGTGTGATGTGCTCTTTACTTCTTGGTTTTTAACCTCTTACTAGCACTCTACACTATATCATAAATTAAATTTTATATGTGCTGTTTATTTCAACTGTGAAAAATTATTTTAAAATACTCTATTCACCCCCCCTCTAGAGTTGAGATAGATCTTAGCCTCACTTTCAATTGGTATTAGAGGGAGGTTGGTTGCTCATACAGGCTAACACCTGAACCAAAAGATCCTTGATAAGATCAAACTCTTAAGGGGATTATTTTCTATACATCTACCTATTTATTTAAAGACATGGCACATAACAAAGATTATGCAAGCACCAGACCACCAGTGTGCAACCTTTCCAAGTTTGCACTCTGGAAGGCAAGAATTAGATTATACATGAATTCTATTGATGAAGACATTTTTAATTCTGTCTTGACAGTGTGTCCAACTCCACCAGCAAGCTCAAGTACAAATGTTGTTCCACCTCCTTCTAGAACAGATGCAGATATAAAGAAGTGGAAGACTGCAGATGCTAAGGCTATGAACATCTTAGCCCAAACAATGTCTGATAAAATTTTTCAGAAGGTAGCTGAATGCCACTCAGCCAAAGAAATCTGGGACAAACTCTCTGAAATTGTCTCAGGATCTGCTGATGAAAGGAAAGATAGAAGATCTCATCTGATAAGCCAATATGAGAACTTCAAAAAGGGAGAAGCTGAATCAGTAGCTGACATGTACAATAGACTAAGTCTAATTGTCAATGAGCTAAAAACCCTAGACAAAGAAATCTCACTGACTGAGCTGAATGACAAAATCCTGATGTGCTTCCCCAGCACTTGGGATTCAAGAATCTGGCCAATCAAGGATGCCAGAAGTTTAAATGAGATTACTACTAAAGCTCTCCTGGGCAAGCTCAAATCCTATGAGCTGCTCATTAAAAATAGAGAAGAAGAACAAAAGGCTATCTCTCCAGCTACAAAGAAAAAAAAGACCATAGCCTTCAAAGTTGTAGAAGAGGAGCCTGAAGATAAAGCTACAGGAAATGATGAACTCATAAGTCTACTGGCTAAAAGATTCTACAAGATGGCCAGAAAAGACTTCAGAAAGAGACCATACAAGGGTCATGATAAACCAAGGTATGATAAATCAAATAACAGTAAAGAAATCATATGCTTTGGTTGCAGGAAACCAGGCCACATTGTGCCTGACTGTCCAGAAAACAAGAATAAGGACAAAAGGGAAAGAAGAGAAAGAAGAAAAGAAAAGGATTACAAGAAGAATAGCTCAGACATAGCCTCCTCCAGCAAGAACAAACATATAAGGAAGGGCTTTGTTGCTGAGACATGGAGTGAGACTGAAGAAGAATCTGAAGCCTCATCCAGCTCCAGTGATGATGAGGATGATGCAGATGAAAAAGAATTTTGCATGATGGCTATCAATGCATCACAGCAAAACTCTAATGAAGAATCAGATTCAGATTCAGAAAGTCAACCAGATGAGGATCAGGTAATCAACTCTTTTGATTTTAATTCTGAGGACTTCAAAGATGAATTTAAGACACTGTGTCTAGATCTATTAAAATCTGAGAAGGAGATAATCTCTCTCAGGAATCAATTATCTGAGCATAGTGTCCTAAACTCAAAGAACCTCAAACTCTCTGAGGAGTTAGAATGCTGTAGGGAGGAGATAGATTCACTGAAAAGTGAACTATCAAAGGCCAAAAAGTTTGAAGAATCCCTAAATGGGAGAAATATCAGACTGATGGACATCACAAGCACAGTGAACTCTAGATTTAATAGCACACTGGGCTTGGGTGCCTCATCCAGCCAACCTATAATTTTGACAACTCCAATCAAGTTTGTCTCTGACAAAGGAAAGGGAGTAATAGAGGTACCCAGGAAGAATGCAGATCTGTCAGAGAAGAACTCAGTTCAACAGATGGCATCGAGCAGAGCTCGATGATCGTCGAATAGAGCTCGACGATCTAACTACAGATCGTCGACCTCATCTCGACGATATCCAAACTCTGAACTTCAGCATAATCGATCTTCGAACAGAGATCGACGATCTGACCCAAGATCGTCGACCTCAGTTCGACGATCGTCGAACAGAAATCAGGACTGTGAACAATCCTTCAATGGCACAACTAGATTCAATCCTAGAAGTCCCACATCCCAAGGCTTTAATCCCTATACTGAATGGATAGTACCTCCTAGGAGATACCATCCTGAAGGTTATAAGGATCAACCTGGGATGTCCTTTATTTCAGAATTCAAGGGATATCAACCTAGGCCCAAGGTTAACTGGGTCAAAAACAAATAAGCTATTTTTGTGTAGGTGAAGACCTATCCAGCATCAAACCATCAATGGTATCTGGATAGTGGGTGCTCAAAGCACATGACAGGGGACAAGGACAACTTCACTTCCTTCAAAGCTAAGCTTGGACCCAAAGTAATTTTTGGAGACTCAAGCTTTGGAACTATAAAAGGATATGGTGCAGTCAAAATTGGCCCAGTCACATTCAAGAAGGTGGCATATGTTGAAGGACTCAAGCACAACTTGATAAGTATCAGTCAACTGTGTGATGAAGGATATCAAGTGACATTCAACAAAGCCATATGCAAGGTCAAGACAGAGGACAACACAACTGTGTTGACAGGTAACAGAAGAGGTAACATTTACTTAGTGGATTTTCATTCACCTATAGTAGATATTTGCCTGTTCAACTCCATTTAAAACTCTAATATTTTATGGCATAAGAGACTAGGGCATATTAACCTTAGAACCATTGCTAAGCTATCTAAAGACAACCTTGTTAAAGGACTACCTTCTGGTCCCTACAAGAAGGAAGGACTTTGCAAGGCTTGTCAATTAGGCAAGCAAACTAAAAGTAGTTTTAAATCAATTAATAAGAGTGATTCACCTAGGATTTTGTACCTGTTGCACATGGATCTTTTTGGACCCATATCAGTGCAAAGCCTAGGAGGGAAGTCCTATACTTTAGTGGTTGTAGATGACTTCTCAAGATTCACTTGGGTATTCTTTCTGAGGAAGAAGTCTGATAACTTCAAGTGTCTGACAGATTTTCTCAAATGCATTCAGATTGAGTTCAACACTCACATTACCCTGATCAGAAGTGATCATAGGACAGAGTTTGATTCTCTTCTCATGCAAGAGTTCTGTCAGAGTGAAGGGATCAGGCACACTTTCTCAGCTCCTAGAACTCCTCAACAAAATGGGGTAGCTGAAAGGAAAAATAGAACACTCATTGAATCTGCAACTACATTATTGGCAGATGCTCACCTACCTCTGTCCTTTTGGGTTGAGGCAGTGAACACCTCCAACTATGTGTTGAACAGAAGCCTGATACACAAGCTGAAGGGCAAGACTCCTTATGAATTGCTCAAAGGGAAGAAACCTAAAATAGGCTATTTCAAAGTTTTTGGTTGCACTTGTTTTATTCATAATAATGACAAGAAATATCTAGCAAAATTCCAAGCTAAAGCTGATGAAGGAGTGTTTCTGGGATACTCCATGATCAGCAAGGCCTATAGGGTGTATAATAAATCTTCCTGTAAAATTGAAGAATCTGTTCATATTATTTTTGATGAAGCTAACATGTCTTTCAAGGAGAAGAATGCTTCTACCATAGAACCTCTGCAGGTACATTCCCTAGCTGAAGACTTGAACAAACTGCAAGTTGCTGAAAAGAATGAGAGCAGTGATGATGAAAAAGAAGTTCAACATCTTGAAGAAAATCATCCTGAAGAGCCAGTTGCTGTTCCACTAGGGGAGACAACAACACAGGCTGGTGAACAATCAACACTCCCTGTTGACTTAGTAGCAACAAGAGATCATCCAATCACCCAAGTAATTGGAGAGATCTCAGCTGGTGTGCAAACTAGAAGTCAGGTCAACCAGAACCTGATGCACACTTGCTTCCTATCTCAAATTGAGCCTCAATCCATTCAAGATACAGAGCAAGATCCACACTGGATCATTGCAATGCAAGAGGAGTTGCATCAATTTGAAAGGAACAAGGTTTGGGAACTAGTGCCTAAGCCAAAGGATCATCCCATTGTTGGAACAAAGTGGGTATTCAGGAACAAGCTGGATGATCAAGGAGTTATAGTCAGAAACAAGGCAAGGCTAGTTGCTCAAGGGTACTCTCAACAAGAAGGAATAGACTATGATCAGACATTTGCACCAGTTGCAAGGTTGGAAGCCATCAGAATATTCCTAGCCTTTGCTGCTCACAAGGGCTTCAAAGTGTATCAAATGGATGTAAAGAGTGCATTTCTCAATGGGGACATCAAAGAGGAAGTCTATGTTAGACAACCTCCAGGTTTTATCTCTCTAACTCACCCTGATTATGTTTACAAATTGCATAAAGCATTATATGGTCTCAAGCAAGCTCCTAGAGCATGGTATGAGACCCTAGTATGCTTTCTTCTGGAAAATGATTTTGCTAGGGGGAGAGTAGACCAAACTCTTTTTATTAGAACCCATAAGTCCCACACCCTACTAGTGCAAATTTATGTAGATGACATTATTTTTGGTTCTACTGATTCAAAATTGTGCAAAAAGTTTTCCAAGCTTATGCACTCTAAATTTGAAATGAGTAGCATGGGTGAGCTGTCCTTCTTCTTAGGACTGCAAGTCAAGCAACATGCTGAAGGCATATTTATTTCTCAAACCAAGTATGCAAAAGAACTGGTTAAGAAATTTGGTATGTCTGATGCATCATGTATGAAAACACCCATGCCCTCAAATGCTGTAGTAGATGCTGATGAACATGGGAAATCTGTTGATCAGACAACATATAGAGCAATAATTGGCTCTTTATTGTACCTTACAGCTAGTAGGCCTGATATAATGTTTGCCACATGTATTTGTGCTAGATTCCAAGTTAGCCCTAGAGAGTCACATTTAATCTTAGTTAAGAGAATTCTTAGGTATGTAAAAAGTTGTCCAAATCTAGGTCTCTGGTATCCAAAAGATTCAGCATTTGATTTAACTGGATTCTCAGATGCTGATTATGCTGGATGCAGAATAGACAGGAAAAGCACCAGTGGAACATGTCAGTTCCTTGGTGACAGACTTGTCTCCTGGTTCTGTAAGAAGCAAACATCTGTGTCAACCTTAACTGCTGAAGCTGAGTATATGGCTGCAGGCAGTTGCTGTTCACAAATATTGTGGATACAGAATCAGCTCTTAGACTATGGCTACAACTTAGAGAAGTCTAAAATTTTCTGTGATAATACTAGTGCTATCTCTATAGCTCAAAATTCAGTCCTCCATAGTGGGACAAAACACATAGAAATTAGGCATCATTTTCTAAGAGATAATGTAGAGAAAAATAAAATTGAACTTCAATATATTCCTACTGATTTGCAAAGGGGAGATATTTTCACCAAGCCTTTGGATGAAAAGAAACACAGTTTCTTCCTAAATCAGTTAGGCATGTTAGATGGAGGAAGCCTTAATTAAAGTACAAGATTTTGAAAAGCTAAAACAGACCAAGACTTGGCTAAAAAAAAATCCTTCTTTTTGTGTCTGTAGAATGTGTTTAGACTCTGAACTGCGCTCGACGTTTTCCCCAAAATCGTCGAACAGAGATCGACGATTTTCCAAAAATCGTCGACCAGAGATCGACGCTTTTGCAGTCGTCGATCTGAGTTCAGAGCCCTCGCTAGAACTAGGCTTTCTCTCTTTCTGATCAGAGGGCGTCGAGCTGAGCTCGACGTTTTTCAACATCGTCGAACTAAGATCGCCGATTTTGAAGACTCTTCAGATTCCCTCTATAGCCCAAATCGTCGAGCTAAGCTCGACGTTTCGTCGAGCTGAGCTCAACGATCTTCCTTTTCGCCGTCGAACCCTAATATAAAATCTTTCTTTCAGCCGTCGTTCTCCTCTTGCGCTTTCATACTCTGCAACTTTCTTTCTTTTCCCTCCAAACTCTCTACGCTTGGTCGTTTTTGGTTTTCTGTTGCAGGTGAATATGGCTGAATCAAGTGCTGCTATTGCTAAGATGAAGTTCGACACAGGCTTTGACATCGACATAAACTCCTTCGACGGAAGCGACCAGCGCTTCAAGGACATCCTAAACTTATTCAGAGAACAACAGCTGACTCCAATAATGACTACAAGGATGAAGATCGCCTCAGAAGAAATTAAAGAGTGGTGTTTTACCGCAACAGATGAGACTGAGAATTCTGTTGTCGGCACCATTAAGGGGACTCAGGTATATCTATCCCCGGCTCTTTTAACAGAAGTCTTTCAACTCAGTACTGGAGAAGACTCCATTGAACTGTTTGGAGAGGAGTATGACTCCATGCTGGATAGGATGGGTCACAATGCAGTCAACCCTAATAAGCTACTGAAGAAAAACCTGGCTATAGAATTTCAATTCCTGGCTGATGTAGTTGGGAAGGTGCTGTTGGCCAAGCATTCAGCCCATGACACCATTTCCAGATATCAGTTCTGCCTGATGGGAGCTTTATTAGATAAGAAACACCTGGACTGGGGTTCCATCTTCTTCACTCTGATTAAGAAGAAGATCAACAAGAATGCAGTTAGTTATGGGAGAATCTTAGGGGTCTTCCTGCACAACAGGTGCCCTGACCTTTTAACCTCCTCTGGCATGTTTATCAATGCATCCAAGAGGCTTTCCTGTGCCCTCTTCAGTAAATGGGACAGGCAGATCATAAACCCCTCCAGGGCTACTGCACCACTTCATTCAGGCACAAGGACTATCTCAGTCACTCCTCCAGCAGAAGAGATGCCTGCTTCTTCCCCTCCTCCAGCCATATCCACCCAAGCCGTCACCTCCTCACCACCAGTCACCACCATAATTATCTCATCCCCAATTACCATTTCCTCACCTATGTCATCCCCTCCTCTATCCACCTCAGAGGAATTCCATCCTCTCTTTTCCCATTCAACCTTCTCCCTACCATCCTTCTCACTCATTGATGATTCCTTCATGGATGATTCACCCTCTACTCCTCCTGAACCACCCTCAACTTCCTCCTTTCAACAAATGCTCCATGACATTCTCTCTCAACCCTCCTTCTCACCATCTCTTACTTCCCCTATCTCCACCTCAACCTTCTCTATCTCCATAATTCCATCTTCTGAACCAACCATTCCCTCTCCACCTTTCTCCACATTTTCAGTTTCAGCCACCATCCCTCCATCCACCTTTGCCTCTACCTCTGCTCAAGCCCCACTTGAGCATGTGGATCTTCCTAGTTTGGCAGACAGGTTGTATGAGTTGCTAGCTCCCAAGCTGACATCTCTACTGGAGTCTTCCCTGGCTCCACTCCTGAAGCAAGTACAGGAGCTGTCTACCAAGCTTGCCTTCCTTTCCTCCTCCCTGGCTATCCCATCTTCTGTGTGCCTTGATTCACCTCTCTCTGAACCAAGGCAGGGGGAGATGCCTTATGAAGAAGTGGATGTGCCAGCTGCTGATATTATGTCTGCTCCAGCTCCAGCTCCAGCTCTTGGATGTGCTTTTGCACTTAATCTGCAGAGGCTGCTATCTATATTTGATACAGTCCATTTCAGCTGTCTGCCTGCAACTCCTGCTGAAGATTTGTCTAAGGCCATTGTGCCTGTATCTACCTGTGATCCCAGCCATATTGATTCCTATATCAAGTCCTGGAAGGCTGTGGATATCTTTGATGCTGCTACTAAGGCCACTGTGCCTCTTTCTGTGAAATTGTTGCTGCTGCTACTGCTGACATAGAAATGATTCCAGCAACTGATGCTGATGAAATTGCTGCTCCTGCTCTAGTGTCTGCTCCTGATTCTGTCTGCTCTGCTGCTACTCTTTCTCCTCCTTCTTCTGCTGTTTCTGCAAAACTTAAAGCTCAAGAAGAGCTTATCAGAAGAATTGATGATCTGTATGATCAACCTCAAAGTTCTGAGAGTGACCAATACAGGACTGATTCTGATGATTCTGCTAGCACTATTGCCAAGAAGAGAAAAGCCAGAAGTAAAGCAATGATGTCAGTCCCTCCTGCCAAAGCCAAAGACTCCAATGATATTCCATACTACATCCTGCATGACTGCCCCATCACTGAGCCTTGGATGCAATATTCCAAAAATCAACTGAAAGCTATGAAGAAGAAGAGGAAGCTTGACAAATATGAAAAAGGATCTTCTCAATATCAGCCTCCTCCTCCTCCTCCTCCAGATTCTGGCTCAGGTTCAGCCCCTCAAGCTCCAGTCTCCAGACACAGTTCTTCCCAGTATTATCAAAGATCATATCAAAGGGGACAGCATCATAGGGGATATCAATCAAGAAGAGATCAATTTAGAGGAAGCCAGAGAGGGCATAGACTTCATCCAAGGGAAGGTCAAGGTCACTCTGACCCTTCTTCAGGCCCTTTCCCTTACAAGCTGAAAGACACAATTGTCTCCAGGACCCTTCTACTGTTTCTGAAATCATCAACAGATATGAACCTCCTATTCCTTTTGAAGATCCTGAGAACAACCCTGTATCCTGGATAGCCAGAATGAAAGAATTGGCTGCCCTTGATCAAATAAAAAAGGCCAGAGAACAAGGCAAGGATACTTCAAACATAACTACCTTATCAGAGCAGAGAAAGAAAGAACTGGATAGATATGCATCAAGAAAATTTTTCAATCCAGAAGATTACATGAAGCTGCACCCAGAGGATGTTGTTCCAAGGCCCAAATCTCAAACTTCTCTAGGTGTAGAGGATGACAGAAGGTCAAAGAAAGAAAGTCAGAATCCAAATAGAGAAATTTTATTTAAAAAGGGATCTGAAAGGAAGTAAACTGTGTAAGCTAAACATTTCATCCATCTTTGGATATCTGCTGCTATTTATCTGTGAATCTGCTATGCTGCTATACATCTTCTCTGTAATTTTGTATTAACTTCTGTATTGTTGTATGCTTTTCATTTCCTATGATTGTCTGTAAATAGTAATCCTAACCCAAATAGGGGGAGATTGTTGGAACACCCTATTACTAATTTGGGTAAGGATCACTATGCTTGTCTTAGGAATCCCAGTTGACCTAGTTGTATAGTTAAGAAGGTCAACATTAGAATGAGTCTAGGGCTTAGAACTTAGGTTTGGAGCTGCCCCCAGGATCATTCCAAGATCAAGGTTGAAGAGCTAAGTCTAAGGCAATTTTCGTCGAGCTCAGGTCGACGAATCGTCGAACTCCGTTCGACGCTCTCTGAGCTCAACTTCAATAAATCGTCGAGCTCCGGTCAACGATCTTCGAGCTCAGATCGACTATCTGCTTTTGGCTTAGTCGTCGAACTCCCCTCGACTATCTTCTAGCTCAGTTCGACGATCCCTCCCTGAAGTTATTTCTCAGGTCTCTGAGCTCGGTTCGACGATCGTCGAGCTCAGATCGACGTTTTCTGTCTGCTTGTCCATTTCATCTCTGAGCTCAGTTCGATGATCGTAGAGCTCAGATCGACGTTTTTTTGGAGAGATCGACGCTTCCAGGAATTCAAATGCTGTTGTTCTTTGGAATGTTTTTGAATATTATCAGGATTTATGTCAAGAGATCTTCTAGCCGTTTGTCTTTATTCTTGAGCAAGTTTCAAGGAATTATTCAGAGAATGTTTGCTGGACTTTCCTCTAGAAGACAAGACTCTTTTTGGAAGACATTTATGACTCCCAACGGCTTTCTTGGAAGAGGAAAACTTCAGAGAATTTTAATTCCTCTCTCCTGTGTTTTAAGATATACAGAATACACAAGAGAAAATATACACAGAGATTGACAAGAAAGAAAGTGAACACACAGAATAGAGAATACTGATAGCAGAAGAACAATAGAAGAACTGTGACTCCAAAAATCTTCTTGCTGACTGAAAAGTGTTCACAATCTCATCTCAGAACTCCAGACACCTTATTTTCAGCCTTCTTGCCGAAACCATCCTGTGCTGGAGATCAAAGTTCTGAAGACCTATCACCCTAGAGCAAAGCTTCTTTTCCTGAACCTTTCTACATCTCAGGGGGAGCTTTGAGATCATCAATCCACTTGTGCTTCTCTCATTTGATTGAGAACAGAGAAGACACCCTTCACTCTTATTTTTCTTTTCCTACTGTAAAAGGGTTCTTGAACTCCCTTCAAAAGTTCTGTCTGGTTCTGAGAGCCTTGTCAAAACTCAGTGGTGGCAAGACACCTTATCAAAAAATCTAGTTTTGGTTTTTGGGCACCTTATCAAAAGCTCATTGGTGTCAGGACACCTGATCAACTCATCCTGAGTGGATTCCTACCAAGGGTGGTAGAAGAGTGGATGTACCCAGGTTTTTGGGGAACCACTATAATTCCTTGTGTCTTCTGGTTTGTTTGTGTGATTTGTCTGCTGTGTGCTGTGCTCTTTACTTCTTGGTTTTTAACCTCTTACTAGCAATCTACACTATATCATAAATTAAATTGTATATGTGCAGTTTATTTCAACTGTGAAAAATTATTTTAAAATACTCTATTCACCCCCCCTCTAGAGTTGAGATAGATCTCAGCCTCACTTTCAGGTGTGCCCACCCTTCATCCTTTGACTAAAGGATCTAAAATTTTGGAAGGGAGCCTACCCTAGCTATACCTAAGGCCTGTCCAAAAATGAAAATTTTTGGAGATTGGTTTCCTAAAGTTTTTAGAAAAATTTAATAATCCTAGGGTAAATTAATTAGATCGCTTAATGACTTCCAAACCCTCCCAAATTTTGGTAAGTGGTCCATGGGTTCATCATAAGGTTTTGTATAATTTTTCATCTCATTTGGAGATGTTTTAGATTGGAAATGAACAAACCTAAGTTTTTCCCTAATAAGGGGTCTTAGGTCAAAAGTGCACTTTAAGACTTGAATGGTCAGATCACCTCAACAGAGGATGAGATTTTGACCACTGACTTATAATGCTCTCTAGCACCCCCTCATTGAGTTTGAGGTGGATTGGGGTAAATTTGCCCTAGGAACCAAGGCCAAACCCTAAGGATAGACCTTGGTGGCTTGTGAAGGGTATGGGGTCAAATACCCTTGTAAGAGCTTGAAATTTTGTAGAGTGGATGCTAGGATAGCCCAAGTCCTCTGGTATTTATTTTGTAATTTATGGGATAGCACTTCAAGTCCTTATCACATAATTCATGAATTTGCCCCAATAGGCTTTTATCTATGATAACCCTTGTGGTTACTTGATCTCCATGAAATTTTGGCAGAGAGTGTTTTAGCCTAATGTAATCACCATGGAATTTTATTATAATTTTTGGAGGTTTATTTTTAGTACTTCCTTTACAGGCTTTTAGTAATGCAATTCTATTCAATAATTCATTTAGAGAGTATATATTGTTGAATAAATTATGTAACTTGATCAATAGAGTTATGATGTCAACACATTGATGTGTAAATTAATTCATAATTTTTACATGATTATTTGCAGTGGTTGCTTTGTTAAGTTTAGAAAGAGGGTTATATTTATAAATTAGATTTTTAGGTTAATACTCAATGAACAATTTGGAAACCTTGTCGGTATTACTTTTAAGGCATGACAACTATACTTGAATTTTCTTGGAATTTTTAGAAGCTTATTAATAGTATTTACTTCTCTAAGTGGTTAATTGTTGAAATGTTCACAATTAAGGATTAAGCATTTAAATTTGGTAAAAATTCCGAGAGATTTGAATTTACTGTCAAATTACTGCCTAGTATTTATCATAATTTTATGGGGCTTTAGTCATAACTGAAAAGGGTACTTCATATTCAAATCACCCATGACTTAGTTTTTGAGGAAATTAAATAAATATTAGATTAATTAGGAAAATTATTATTTTCTGGATTTAGACTAATTATGTCATGATAGACCTCCAGTAAATATTATAGGAGATTCGGAAGACAATTTGGAGTACCACCCCTTCCATTCCTCATATAGCTTAGGATGGTCTGCGATTAGTAAAACTGCAGAAGCTGAACTAGAGTGGGTGATGAACTTTGAGAGATGGAATTTTGGTAGTTTGCTTTGGATAGGGCAAGTTAAATTAAGTTCATTATTAGAAGTCAGGATTGGTAGGGTGTGAGATTGACTAGAGTTAAGTGGCGTCCAGGATCGACGAAAGATCGTCCTCCCCGGTAGGAGAGGAAGAGTCTTAATACTCTAGGGCTAGATCTAAAGTAATTTAAAAGGGATCGGGTAATGGGTATGAACTAATAACAATAAGTGCCTTGCGAAAGAGAACGGTAGGCTTCAGCTACCATCATAGTTCCTAGTGCCCTTTGAGATCCCTTCACGGGGAATACCGGGGGCAGTTCTGGGCTAACATAAACCATAGGAATGATAAGCTAAAAGAGAAACTAGTATAACTAGGGTTTAAATTTCACATACCCTGGTAGATAGAGAGGTAGAATAAGTTTGTTTGGTTGCCATTCAGACGGTAGCTCTGAAGGCAGATGCATGGACGGGACTGTCCAGGGAGCCGGGGGCTCGAGGGTTTTGAGTACAGAATAAGGTGGTGGGTCTTCGGTATTTGATTGTCGTTCACACCGACATCGGTACGTCGACTCGGCGGTGTGGGACACTTAGCCAAAGAAAGCCTGGTGGATATAGCCAGCACAAGTATGCGGATACTCTAGGTTGTGTTCTTCTAGGGGCGTACGGAAGGGCTAGGTCCGGTAGTGTGGATACCCGCCTAGGAGTGGGGGGCCCGACCCACTGTCTCAATTTGCCACAACGGAGGTTCCTGGGAGTGAAGCTAGCTGCCCGAACAGGGGGAACTAAAGGTATGTGCGCATAGAGTCGTGTGCGTGAGTTGAACTTGCATGAATCATGATATAGCATATCACTACACTCATATTTGCATATAACCGACACCCCAACGTATAAATCGGTATGGGAAATTTTATACGATGGGAGCCTTGCAGAAGACACCTTAACTTATAAGTTTGTATGGGCATTCATATAAGTTAAGGTTACTTACTTATTTACTTACTTAAGGTTACTTACTTACTTACTTACTTGCTTACTTACTTCCTTGTTCTACTTGTCTTATTTTGTTATACTACTTACCACAAGTCTACCTTACTGCTTACTACCGTAGAATTGCTAGATGTACTTTATTATAGATAGTTGTTTATACACCATGATAGTTGTTAGACTAGCTCCATTGTCATCTGCTTGATTATTTTCCACCTTTGTAGCTTCCCTTTCCCCCTCTCTGCTCGGTGCATAGGAGCCGTGGGGGGAGTGGTAGGGGATGATAGGGCTTAGTCTTTATGACTAATGGTTTTCGAACCACAACATTACAGGAGCTCTGGATGGGACACTGGGACCAGCAGTCCAGGGACCAGCACAAGCGGAGTACGGTGCGCATGGAGGTGGGTAAGTCTAGCACCAGTGCACCTGTAACCAGCTCGGTGAGTGTTTAGTATTTTTATAGCTTCCGCGATGAGTGATTTATAGTGAGGTCTCTGATGTACCGGGCTCGAGCCCATTTTTCTATATTTCATCTGAGCTGATCTTTGCAGTACTTTCTATTATTATCTATTGATGCACTGGTTGTGATTTCTATTCATATATGTTTTGTGGACTTGTTTGCATTTAGTGTGCACTTACTTCTCTATCTTGTAATCGAAGAGGGCCGCCAGAATTGGCGTTTTGTAGTGGCGGCCTTCCCGTGAGTCGGTGCCACCGCAAAGCGGCAATTCTGGGGTAAGACCCCGGTGGTTGAAAAAGAAAAAAAAAGGGGTCTTACAAGTGGTATCAGAGGAGACCTCGATCGGAAGAGAAGTAGTCCACAAAACCTTGGGCCACCCCCGTGCGAGCCTTGTTTGCAGACAAACTAACAGCAGAAGCAGTGGTGTGCCCATAAGGGAAATCATATGTGAAAGTTCATCCTACCCCTTCTTAAATTCCATTAATTCGCTCTCTAACAAATGGAATTCTTCCTTTTAGCATGCGACGAACCCAGCATCACAACAAGGGACCCCTCAGGCTCCGAATGTGGTCCCTCCTCCGCCGGTTCCAGCTCTGTTCCAGTATACGGAGTTGGGGCAAACACTGACGGCCATTCTGGAGGCCTTCAGAGCTCAGTAAGCCCCTTCTCCACATCCAAACCAAGGGGCCAATTGGATGAGCGTCTTCAGGGGACTTCCCCTCCATCCTACCTGGGGACGGAATCGGCAGTATGTACTGAGGAGTTGTTAGACACCATTTACAAGATGCTTGCTGGGATCCGATGCCCCACTGAGGAGGCAGTTGCTTTGGCGGTCTCTTACCTTGAGTCACATGGAAAGAGGTGGTGGAAGTCACAGCTTGACACTACCTTTGCGGGTATTGATTGCGCAGATATTACTTGGGAGGAGTTTAGAGCAGCGCTCTTAGGACATTTCGTACCTTAGTCGGCGAGGGACGAGCTGGAGGATAGGTTCCTGCGGTTGAGGCAAGGGAACAGGACTGTGGTGGAGTATTATAAGGAGTTTACTCACTTGACCCGCTATGCGGACGCTTACCAGCTGGACGACGCTGGCTATGCCAGAAGGTTTTACATGGGGCTACAAGACGACATGAGACATTCCCTCCTCTTCGTCTCAGAGGGGAGTTTGGCCAGGATTCTGTAGATGGCAAAGAAGAGAGAAGAGGATCAGCTTACAGTTAAGAGCCGGAAGAGACCGACTGATGATGCAGTGATTGGAGGTCCTAGAGTCCGTTCTTGAGGCCAGGTTATTGGGGAGAGAAGGAATGGGGATCAACCTCGTCAGGAGTTTGGGCAGGAGTAGAGGAGTCAGGGGGTATTGGCTCCCCAGTCTTTACAGATGTTGGAGATGCTAAGGACAGAAGAGCAGGCACTGGTATGCTTTCAGTGCAATCAGCCAGGGCATATCAAGAGGAACTGCCCTATGAGGCGAGCACCCCCACCAGCACATCAGGGTGCCACACATCCCCGACAGATTGGCGGCCGAGTACATGATCGAGGACGAGGATTTCATGACCGAGGCCACAGGCCAGAGAGGGAGCAGGTGTATGCTCTAGACCTGACACAACCCCGGAACCGAGAGGAGGTTATCGCAGGTATGGCAGTATTTTTAAGTTTTTCTTCAAATGAACTAGTTTTCTAGACATAACCTAGTTAGAAATTAAGAGAGGACAACTGCAATAAGAATACTAAGACACTTAATTACCCAAGGCATAGTCTTCGTTAGCGGCAAGCCCGCTCACACTCTCTTCGACACTGGTGCTTTGCACTCGTTCGTGTCATAGGATTTCGTGAAAGGACTGGCCGGTGTGGAGCCATTCAATGGGAAGATGATGAGGGTGCGCCTACCCGATGGATCAGAGATAATGACCTCTGCTCATTGCAATATGAAAGCGGAGATCGGCGGGAAGGCATTCAAGGCACCAGCGACGATTCTGAAGATGCCAGATTACGATCTGATCCTGGGCATGACTTGGCTGTGCTGGAACCATGCCCAGATCGACTGTGTGGCGAAGAGGATCACCGTGAGGCATGACGACTCCTTCATTATCATCGAAGGTATTATACCAGCACAACGCACCTTATTATCTTCTATGCTGGCCATTAAGGAACACCTGCATGGGGAAGAAGTTTATCAGGTCCTTTTTGAGGCAGTCATGGTAAAGGACTCCATTTCAGATATTCATGTAGTGCGAGACTTCGCCGATGTGTTTTCGGAGAAGCTATCAGGGCTCCCACCGCACCGAGAGAAGGACTTTCAGATTCAGCTCGTACCGGGGGCTAAGCCGGTATCCAGAGCTCCCTATTGAATGGACCCAAAGGAGTTGGTGGAATTTTGAAGCCAGTTTCAAGAGTTAGTGGAGGCCGGTTTCGTTCGGCCTAGCTCTTCACCATTGGGAGCTCCAGTATTATTCGTCAAGAAGAAGGACGGAACCCTTCGGCTGTGTATAGATTACCGGGCCCTTAATAGGTTAACGGTCCAGAATACTTACCCCTTGCCAAGGATAGACGAGCTATTTGACCAGCTGGAGGGAGCCCATTAGTTATCAAAGCTGGATCTGAGGTCGGGGTACTACCAGCTTCGCATTCGAGAGGAGGACATCCCGAAGAGGGCCTTCAGCAGCAGATATGGTTTGTACGAGTTCACCGTGATGCCTTTCGGGATCACGAATGCACCCTCCGTATTCATGTCCTTGATGAATCGGGTGTTCAAAGAGTATCTGGATATCTTCGTTATCGTATTCATCGACGACATCGTTATCTATTCAAGGACGGAGGAGGAGCACGCGAGACATCTGGCCTTGACCTTGGAGAAGCTGCGGGAGCATAAGATGTATACCAAGTTCAGCAAATGCCAGTCTTGGCTAAAGAAGGTGGCCTTCTTGGGCCATGTCATCAGTGGAGTAGGTCTGGCAGTGGATCTGGCGAAGGTCCAAGCAGTACGGGATTGGCAACCACTAAAGTCAGCATCGGATGTTCGAAGTTTCTTAGGACTTGCTGGTTATTACTAGAAGTTCTTAAAGGGGTTCTCTAAGATTGCCATCTTTCTTACATCTCTGACGAAGAAGGAGTCCCCTTTTATTTGGACACCACGATGCGAATCTACTTTTCAGGAGCTGAAGGATCGTCTTACCTCAGCTCCCATCTTTGCTCTTCCATCAAGGAAGGAAGGATTCTAGGTGTACACAGATGCTTCCTATCAAGGGATGGGTGCTGTTGTGACGCAGAACGTGCATGTAATAGCCTATGCCTCCCATCAGTTGAAGCAGCACGAGCAGAACAACCCCGTGCACGATTTGGAGATAGGGGCAGTTGTTTTTGCTCTTAAGATCTGGCGACACTACCTTTACGGAATTCACTACGATATCTTTTCTTACCACAAGAATCTGAAGTACGTCGACACCCATAAGGAGTTAAATATCAGGCAGAGACGTTGGGTGGAGTTTCTGTCGGACTACCAGTATACAATGCACTACCATCCAGGGAAGGAAAACGTGGTCGCAGACGTCTTGAGTCGGAGAGCGAGTACGTAAGGAGTAGGCCCGCAGCTGATGGCCTTGGAGTTGGTTAAATCATTCGAGGAGATGCAAATATCACTAGTGTCCGAGGATTACCCGGAGTTATACATGGAGTACCTAGGGTCGATGGTCACTTCTGATGATATTCGAGACCGCATCAGAGATGGGCAGAAGCTAGATGTGAGAGCTTAGCCTATATTCCGAGCCTTGGAGGAAGGCACGACAGGAGATTACTCTTTGAGGGATGGCTCCTGTGTTTCAGAGGAAGGGTCTATATACCGGCAGGAGGCCAGAACAGGGAGGTCATTATGACGGAAGCTCACTACAGCCGATACTCGGTACACCCGGTGATCACCAAGATTGTAAAAGATTTGAAGAGGACGATGTACTGGCCGGGTATGAAGAGGGACATTACGTACTTTGTGACACATTGTGAGGCTTGCCAACTCGTTAAGGCAGAGTGTAGGAACCCGGCAGGCTTGCTACAGCCACTTCCGGTGCCAGAGTGGAAATTTGAGGATATAGCCATGGACTTCATACATGGGCTACCTCGATCCCGTGCGGGGAATAACTCGATCTGGGTGATAGTGGACAGGCTAACAAAGGTGGGAAGATTCATTCCAGTGGCGAAGGATGCTCCGGTTAGTGTATTAGTACGGAGGTTCATTGAGCAGTTTGTGCATTATCATGGGGTGCCCAAGACTATCATTTCGGATTGGGATGGGCGGTTTACATCCAGGGAATGGAGGTCAGTCCAGGCCCATCTTGGTTCTCAGTTGACATTCATCACAACTTTTCACCCTCAGACCGACAGGCAGACGGTGCGCACCATCCGTACATTAGAAGATCTTCTGCGCCTGTGTATTTTGGACCGCGGCGAGCCTTGGGAGAGATTGTTACCACTGGTCAAGTTTTCGTACAACAACGCCCATCAGTCCAGCATAGGCATGGCTCCATATGAGGCATTGTATGGAAGGAGGTGCAGGACCCCACTATCATGGGTTTAGGATGAGGATCCGCGGGCACTGGGCTCGAAGTTTATTGGGGATACGAATGCTCGGATTAGATTCATCCAGGACAGGATGTTGGAAGCCCAGAGCAGGCATGCCAAATACTACGATGCGAGGCATAGTCAGGTGGAGTTCCAGGTGGGAGACCGGGTTTTCATGAAGATACGGCCGATGCACGGAGTGTCGCGGGTTCGCGGGCGGAAGAAGCTAAGTCCGAGATATATGGGGCCTTACAGGATCCTGGAGCAGATTGGCCCCTTGGCTTATAGACTGGAGGTACTGCCGGATTTTGCGGGACTTCATGATGTCTTCCACATCTCCTCACTACAGAAGGCTCTGCTACGCCCTGAGTAGCTGATTTCCTCAGCAGATGGCCTGGTGGCCTAGGATCAGTCAGTCAACTTGGATCCTATCAGGATCGATGAGACGGAAGTGCGGGTCTTGCGACGGAAGAAGTTTCCGTTAGTCAAGGTTCTGTGGAACAATCATGGGCAGGAGGAGCATACATAGGAGCCACAGGACTTGATGCGACAGAAGTATACGGAACTTTTTCAGTAAGGTATACCTCACAACCCCTCCGGACAATCAATTTGCTTTCCTATTTTAAAACCAATAGGACAGAAATTTCAAGAATAGGGGCTAATTTTTGTTTATTGGGGTATATACCTAGTCAATTGGACGAATTGGTCTTAGATTTGAAACCGCACATAGCAAACGTAACGTAGAGATGTAAATCTTTCAACTCTCATGGGATGTTACTAGCCTTTTTCTCCCGATAGGAGCCCCCGTAGGCTTAACCTTGATTTCGGGGATGAAATCTTTGTTTTGTTTATTGGGATTTATAACATCCCATTTCCGGATAAACCCCCCAGGGGGTGGTTTTGCCATGACTAGGTCACCAAAAAACCTTAGGAAACCCAAAATACCAAGGGAGCTTAGGAAGAAAGGTGAAAATCACCTTAGTCTGCAAATAGTGGGTCAAACTTGCTTAAAATAAGTTTAGGACTCGGGCGTTGATTGCGTCGAGTGCACTCAACGCCAAAAGCAGAATGGCGTTGAGTGCACTGACTGCACTCAACGCCATCTTTCAGGTGGGATGCCGTTGAGTGTGTTGAGTGCACTCAACGCCATAAGCAGAATGGCGTTGAGTGCACTGGCTAAACTCAACGCCATCTTTCAGGAAGAATGGCGTTGAGTTCACTGACTGCACTCAATGCCATCCTTCAGACGGGATGGCATTGAGTGCGTTGAGTGCACTCAACGCCATAAGTTGAATGGCGTTGAGTGCACTGACTACACTCAACGCCATCTGGTGTCGTTTGGTTGGCGTTGAGTGAGCTGAGCTCACTCAACGCCGTAGACTTGATGGCATTGAGTGAGCTTAGCTCACTCAACACCATAATCTGTTAGGCGAGATGGCGTTGAGTGCGTTGAGTGCACTCAACGCCATAAGTTGAACGACGTTGAGTGCACTGACCGCACTCAACGCCATTCAGTGTTGTCTGGATGGCGTTGAGTTAGCAGAGCTCACTCAACGCCATAATATGGATGGCGTTGAGTGAGCTAAGCTATCTCAACTCCATCGTTTACAAGTGCATGTTCTGGATTGCATTGAGTGAGCAGAGCTCACTCCACGCCATAATCCGGATGGCATTGAGTGAGCTGAGCTCACTCAATGCCATTGTCTGGGAGGCCATTCTGGATGGCGTTGAGTGAGCAGAGCTCACTTAATGCCATATCTGGATGGCGTTGAGTGAGCAGATCTCACTCAACGCCGTAGAAAGGATGGCGTTGAGTGAGCAGAGCTCACTCAACGCAATTTTACTTAGTTTTTTCTTGCCGATTAGTTCTCGCTGGGTGCTGTTTCAGCTGAACCGGGCCGGTCTAGGGAGTGGGTTGTTTTCTCCTATTAAGACCTAATAAGTCGTACTTAAATTAATGAGACCGGTCAAGCTTGACACGTGGACCGATGGTTTTGCAAAGACGGTTACGGCCATGGCCGAGAGCTTGCCTTCATGGTTATTAATGGCATTTGATGTCGTGGCTTTTCCCTTTCCCCTTTTTATGGCTGGATCCAACTCCTCTAGGGAAGAGGAGGAGTTTCCAGCCATTAGCTTGGCTGGATTGAGCCTTTTCAGCCCCCTCCACCATGGCCGAACCAAGCTTTAATGGACCAATAATGGCCATTGAAGTTTTGACCGTTCCCCCTCCTTGACCAAGCTTTTAAACAACCTCAGAGGCCCAAGAGGAGGATTTCCCAGCCTTTACCTGAATTTTTCGAGCCTCCCACAGTGCTATTGAGAATTCTGGTGACGCCACCACCACACCAATGGCATCCTGACGGTCTGCACGCCTCCAGCCCGCGAACAAGGTCCTCCCCTCCCTCTTTTTCTGCGGATAGATCTTAGTATTCAATAGGGTTGAGAATCGGGCTCAATTGAGCCCGATTGGAGTTTTGATTTTCATGGATTTTCCATGAAATCTGCATTCTCGGGCTCGCCGGAAAAAGCCCCTCCGGCGGCCGTGCCGCCGCCTGGCGATAGCCACCACCTCAACGGAGGTGGTGGTGGCGGTGGCCGGCCAGGGAGGAGGCTGGACGGCCGGCTGCTGCGCTTGGAAGTAGCTCAAGGTCGGGCAAATCGTGGCCTTTGGCTGGAGGAAGAAGACAATGCCAGAGCCCTTAGATCTTGCTTCAAGATCTGTGCTATTTAATTAATCCTTTTCTTTATGTGAATTTTCTGCATTAAAATAACAGCCACCTTAGATAAATTATGAAAAATACCTAGAGGCTTTATATGAACAAATAGTCAACATGTAATTTGTAGCCCTATGGGTCTACTATATTTTAAAATTTATTTGAGTCAATTTGGTCAACTGGTTTGACCAGGGCACCTCTCTTGGTGGGATCTAGACCTAGAGCTAGGCAGAGACCAAAAGGTGTGCCCACCCTTCATCCTTTGACCAAATGATCTGAAATTTTGGCAGGGATCCTACCCTAGCTATACCTAGGGCCTGTCCAAAAATGGGAATTTTTAGAGAATTGTTTTCTAAAGTTTTTTGAAAAATTTAATAATCTTTGGGTAAATTAATTCGATAGCTTAATGACTTCCAAACCCTCCCAAATTTTGGTGAGTGGTCCCTGGGTTAATCATAAGGTTCTGTATAATTTTTCATCTCATTTGGAAATGTTTTAGATTGGAAATGAATAAACCTAAATTTTGCTCTAATGAGGGGTCATAGGTCAAAAGTGCACTTTGTGACTTGAATGGTCAGATCACCTCAATAGAGGATGATATTTTGACCACTGACTTAGAATGCTCTATAGCACCCCCTCATGGAGTTTGAGGTGGATTGGGGTAAATTTGCCCTAGGAACCAAGGCCAAACACTAAGGATGGACCTTGGTGGCTTGTGAAGGGCATAGGGTCAAATGTCTTTGTAAGAGCTTGAAATTTGGTATAGTGGATGCTAAGATAGCCCAAGTCCTCTGGTATTTATTTTGTAATTTATGGGATAGCACTTCAAGTCCTTATCACATAATTCACGAATTTACCCCAAGAGGCTTTTATCTATGATGATCCTTGTGGTTACTTTATCTCCATTAAATTTTGGCAGAGAGTGTTTTAGCCTAATGTAATCACACTTGAATTTTATTATAATTTTTGGAGGTTTATTTTTAGTACTTCTTTTACAGGCTTTTAGTAATGCAATTCTATTCAATAATTGATTCAGAGAGAATATATTGTTGAAAAAATTATGTAACTTGATCAGTCGAGTTATGAGGTAAACACATTGATATGTAAATTAATTCATAATTTTTAGATGATTATTTGCAGTGGTTGCTTTGTTAAGTTAAGAAAGAAGGTTATATTTCTAAATTAGATTTTGAGGTTAATACTGACTAAAAAATTTGGAAACCTTTTTGGTATTAGTTTTAAGGCATGAGAACTATACTTGAATTTCCTTGGATTTTTTTGAAGCTTATTTATAGTATTTACTTCCCTAAGTGGTTAATTGGTGAAATGTTCACAATTAAGGATTAAGGGTTTAAATTTGGTAAAACTTCTGAGAGATTTGAATTTACTATCAAATTACGGCCTAGTATTTATCATAATTTTATGGGGCTTTAATCATACCAGAAAAGGGTACTTCATGTTCAAATCACCCATGGCTTAGTTTTGGAGGAAATTAAATAAATATCAGATTAATTAGGAAAATTATTATTTTCTTGATTTAGACTAATTATGTCATGATAGACCTCCAGTAAATATTATAGTAGATTCGGAAGACAATTTGGAGTACCACCCCTTGCATACCACATATAGCTTAGGATGGTCTGCGTTTAGTAAAACATCTGAAGCTGAACTAGAGTAGGTGATGAACTTGGGGAGATGAAATTTTGGTAGTTTGCTGGTTTGGATAGGGCAAGTTAAATTAAGTTCATTATTGGAAGTCAGGATGGGTAGGGTGTGAGATTGACTAGAGTTAAGTGGCATCCGGGATCGACAAAAGATCGTCCTCCCCGGTAGGAGAGGAAGAGTCTTAATACTCTAGGGCTAGATCTAAAGTAATTTAAAAGGGATCGGGTAATTGGTATCAACCAATAACAATAAGTGCCTTGGGAAAGGGAACGGTGGGCTTCAGCTACCATCATAGTTCCTAGTGCCCTTTGAGAGCCCTTCATGGGGAATACCGGGGGCAGCCCTGGGCTAACGTAAACCGTAGGAATGTTAAGCTAAAAGAGCAACTAGTATAACTAGAGTTGCACTTTCACACACACCGGTAGATAGGGAGGTATAATAAGTTGGTTTGGTTTCCATTCAGACGGTAGCTTTGAAGGCAGATGCACGGACGGGACTGTCCGGGGAGCCGGGGGCTCGAGGGTTTTGAGTAAAGAATAAGGTGGTGGGTCTTCAGGATTTAATTGTCCTTCAAACTGACATTGGTACGTTGACTCGTCAGTGTGTGAAACTTAGCCAAAGAAAGACTGGTGGATATAGCCGGCACTAGTACACGAATACTCTAGGTTGTGTTCTTCTAGGGGCGTACTGAAGGGCTAGGCCCGGTAGTGTGGATACCCGCCTAGGAGTGGGGGGCCCGACCCACTGTCTCCGTTTGCAACTACGGAGGTTCCTGGGAGTGAAGCTAGCTGTCCGAATAGGGGGAACTAAAGGTCTATTCGCATAGAGTCGTGTGCGTGAGTTGCACTTGCATGAATCATGGCATAGCATATAACTACACTCATATTTGCATACAACCGACGCCCCAACGTATAAATCGGTATGTGACTTTTTATACGATGGGAGCCTTGCAGAAGACCCCTTAACTTATAATTTTGTATGGGCATTTATATAAGTTAAGGTTACTTACTTATTTACTTACTTAAGGTTACTTACTTACTTATTTACTTACTTTAGGTTACTTACTTACTTTCTTACTTCCTTACTTACTTACTGGTTCTACTTGTCTTCTTTTGTTATACTACTTACCACAAGTCTACCTTACTGCTCACTACCGTAGATTTGCTAGATGTACTTTATTCTAGATAGTTGTTTATACACCATGATAGTTGTGAGACTAGCTTCATTGTCATCTGCTTGATTATTCTCCACCTTTGTAGCTTCCCTTTCCTCCTCTCCGCTCGGTGCTTAGGAGCCGTCGGGGGAGGGGTAGGGGTTGATAGGGTTTAGTCTTTATGACTAATGGTTTTCGAACGACAACATTACAGGAGCTCCGAATGGGAGACAGGGACCAGCAGTCCAGGGACCAGCACCAGCGGAGTACGGTGCACATGGAGGTGGGTCAGTCTAGCATCGTTGCACCTGTGACCAGCTCCGTGAGTGTTTAGTATTTTTATAGCTTCCACGATTAGTGATTTGTAGTGAGGACTCTGATGTACCGGGCTCGAGCCCGTTTTTCTATATTTCATCTGAGTTGATCTTTACAGTACTTTCTATTATTATCAATTGATGGACTGGTTGTATTTCTATTCATATATGTTCTATGGACTTGTTTACATTCAGTGTACACTTACTTCTCTCTCTTGTGATCGAAAAGTGCCAGAAGAATTGGTGTTTTGTAGTGGCAGCCTTCCCGTGAGTCGGTGCCACCGCAAAGCGGCAATTCTGAGCTAAGACCCCGGTGGTTGAAAAAGAAAAAAAAAGGGGTCTTACACTATATTCCACCTCTTCCTTCTCATTTCTCTCTCCTCCATTAAAATGAGGTGGAGCTCATTTTCTCTCTCTCTCTCCTAGTCACCAAGTTTAATTGGTCAATCTTGTGGTCTAAAGGCAGCCCACTCATACAAATTATATTCTTATTAAGCCACATGAGGGGGCTTGAGCTTGGGCTTGCCCATTTTGGCTAGGTTGACCCAAAATGGGCTTGGGTTGACTTTGGTCCACCTAGCCTCTAGGGCATACCCCAATGGATCCTTATTCACCTATTGGACCCTCTTAGTGTCTAGGTAGGTCTTGGTAGGGTTGACTTGGCACTTTGGAGGTCACATTACCCTTGTTAAGGGAACTTTTACCACTTTAGATCAAGGGTTGACTTGGGTCAACTCAGGCTTTAGAGTTGATCCCAATGAATCTTTGGTGACCCATTGACACCACTTTAGGTCTAGGAAGACCTGGGTAAGATTGGTTGGGCACATTAGAGGCTAACTGCCCTTTGTTAGGGCACCTTGCCTAATTTAGGCCTAGGGTGGTCCTAGGTCAAATTGGTCACCTTGGGTTGACTCTAATGGACCATTAAGGCTCTAGTGGGTTCTCTAATAGGTTTGTGGTGTTGTGGTTGGGTCATGGAGTCATGGTGAAGCCTTAAGGTCAAACCCTAGGTTTGGTGATGAGGTTGTGTCATAGGCAGACAAAGGTGATTCTCACCTTAGCCTTTGATCACTTGGCCCTTTTTTTTAGCTCCCTTGGGCTTTGTCATGACCTGGTCATGATCAAAACCACTCTAGTGTAGGGTGCGTCCCGAGTCGGAGATCTCCACGAAACTAACGCTTTCCTATGCACTACACGTCGTAGATCTACCGCACCTACACAGCACCTATCGCCCACAATAGTTCTCGTCGCAAGAACGCAGCGCAAATAACAAAGGGGGAATGATCGACTCGAAAACAACGATCGGAAATTTGAGTCGAAGTATTCCCAAAGAAAACACATAGGTTGCCACTCCTTTTAGAGAGCAAGACCAAGGCTATAAGCCAAGATCCGCTAAAGCAAATAGGATCCACCCGATCCAGAATTAAAAAGCCTTGCAATGGCGATTTCGATTCAAAACTTGTAGCGATTAAATTAAAGATCCGGAGAAAATGAGCGCGAAACCACCACAACTAAAGAAGAGAATCATACAAGGGAGAGGGAAGAGATTACCCAACTGGAAAGCGTTTCACACAAGATAACTATGGGAGAATCACTCTCTCCACGGATCCGCCGGCGTCACACCGAAGGGTTTGCAACCTTCTTCCGCAGAGTCGCACCAAGGAAGCCACGCCGGAGTCGCACCGCGCGGATGGAGGGAGCAAGGGGGCGGCGGCTTCAAACGACACAAGGGGAGGGGGAGGGGGCGGCGGCTAGATGAGAGCCTTGGCCGAAATTTCACTTGGAGGGGAAATTTTAGGTTTTAATTCTTCAATGCTTGATTCCTCATAAACACCTCCTTAAATAGGAGATTACAATAAGCCTTAACCCTTCATGATGGAGATGTAATCTCATCCACCCGAATGGCTAAGTGCACACCAAAAATAAAATTGTTTAAATTAAAGAAATATAACATGCCATGAATATAAAATTATCACTTAAACATTGGATAATTTTATATTCTAAAAATATAAAAATAGAGTTCACGAAATAAGATAATTAAAGCTAATTTTTCATGGCGGTTCGAGCACGCCGCGGGCGGAGGTTGTAACGTGCACTTCCTTTAGCGTCATCACGGCGTCTAAGATCTTTATGCCGTAACGCCTCAGCAACCGTGTCATCATCAATTAGCGGTGGCGCTGCATCAATCCTCCCCCACTCAAAATCACGTATCTCTGATGCGTGAGTGGAGAGATAGCGGCGGAGAAGCTCGACATCCAAACATTGAAGCTCTGTCGCGAGTACCCAAGAGTCGTCCGAAGGGGGCGGTCACGCCAACGGACCAGAAAGCGGTAAGTAGTACCATCCGGAGTAGTGAACGGTTCCGCAGCAAGTATCATATCTGGAGTGAGGAATGTCCTGGGAAACCTGGGAAACATGTCAGCAATAGGAGTAAAACAAGGCAACGTACCATCCGATGTTATACCTACGGGGACCGAAAGAGAGAGATCATCCGAACTACCACTCCCCAACCCATCAGAATTTTGAGTGGGAGAAGAAGACGACAAAGAAATCAACTCTTGTGGTGGTGACACAAACATCGTTAAATCCGAAACGTTAAAAATGGGGGAAATCCCCCAATCAGCAGGCAAGTCCAAAATGAAAGCGTTGTCACCTAACTTTTTAATAATCCGAAAAGGTCCGGCGCGCTTTGGTGCTAACTTTTTAACGGTGCCAGTTGGCAAGCGTTCGGGAACCAAACGGACTAAAACTAGATCGCCAATTTTGAAGTTTGATACTCTCCGATGTAAATTAGTGTGCGCTTGATATGAGTCGTATTGCGTGGTCAAAGTGGCCTGTATACGTGCATGTAAAGCATGGATGTGTTGGCCGAAGGATTGTGCAAACTGACTTACCTTGTATGTTGGGGGCAACGACACCAAGTCAAGAGGCACAGGAGCCTTATACCCGTGGACAATCTCATTCGGGGACAGACCCGTAGACCTATTCTTGTAGTTATTGTAGGCTAATTGGGCATGGGGAAGGAGAAGATCCAAAGTGCTCTTGTGATCACTCACAATGCATCGTAACAAATTTCCTATGCTCCGATTAACCACTTTCGTCTGCCCATCAGTTTGGGGGTGATAGGCGGAGGAAAACAATAATTTTGTTCCCATTAAAATCCAAAGAGTTTTCCAAAAATAACTAGTGAATTTTACGTCCCTATCCTATACTATGGTCCATGGCACTCCACCGTGACTAACGACTTCTTAAAATATAGTTTAGCAACGTGAGACGCATCGTTTGTCCTACTGCATGGGATGAAATAAGCCATCTTTGAAAACCTATCCACCACTACAAAAACTGAGTCGTGACGGCGTAGAGTAATGGGGAGGCCTAATACAAAATCCATACTAACGTCTACCCAAGGCATGGAGGGAATAGGCAAGGGAGTATATAATCCAACGTTGGTTTTACTTCCCTTTGACACCTAACACGTGCGGCAGCTACTAACTACCTGCCCCACCATAACCTTTAGTTTTGGCCAATAGAATTTGTCCTCGACTAGCGTAATGGTCTTATCTCTACCGAAGTGGTCACTCAACCCTCCGCTATGCAATTCCCATATGATATGTAGTCGTAACGATGACTGCGGGATACATAGCTTCCTGTTCCTAAAAAGGTAACCGTCCTTGATAATGTATGCAGATATCGTAGTGGGGGAAATATCCTGGGCAGATAAATAAAAGTCCTGGAAGTCAGGACACGTAGCGTACTCATCCTTAATCCTCTCAAATCCTACAACATGTACTTCCATAGAGGTGAGTAAAATAGTAAGATGACTAAGGGCGTCCGCGACTCAGTTATCAGCTCCCTTAAGGTGCTTGAGATTAAACGTGTAACCTTGTAAGAAAGCCACCCACTTAGCGTGTCGTGGGTTGATCTTATGCTGGCCGTTGATGAAACGTAAAGCCTCATGATCAGAGAGGATCACAAACTCCTTGGAGAGGAGATAGTGCCTCCAATGGTTTAGACATCGAACTACAGCATAAAATTCCCTATCGTAATTTGAATAGTTCAGCTTCGGACCGGACAACATCTCGCTAAAATAGCTAACGGGATGGCCCTCCTGGCTCAATACGCCTCCAATCCCTACCCCAGACGCATCACATGTTGAGCTCAAAGACTTTAGCAAATTCAGGTAGACGTAAGACAGGTGCCTTAGTCATAAGCTCCTTTATTCGTTCAAAAGCATAGGTGGCAGACTTCTTCCATGTAAACTCTCCCTTCTTCATACAGTCGGTGATAGGCGCCATAATACTACTGAAGTCTCGTATGAAACGTTGATAAAACGTGGCTAACCCATGGAAACTACGTACCTCACGTAGGGTGGTTGGCACGGGCCAGTCCTTAATGACCTGAACCTTGCCCGGATCAACTCGAATACCCTTAGAACTGACTATATAACCTAAGAACTCTACCTCCGAGGCATTGAAAGTGCATTTCTTAAGATTGAGAAATAAAGTCTCCTTCCGCAGGGTAGAAAGGATCACTCTCATGTGGGAGATGTGCTCGGTAGTAGAGGTGCTATAAATCAGTATATCGTCAAAGTAAACGACAATGAACTTCCCCATGAATGGTTGAAAGACATGTTTCATCATCCGGGAGAAGGTACTAGGGGAATTGGATAACCCAAAGGGCATCACAAGCCATTCGTACAGTCCATCCTTCGACTTAAATGCCGTCTTCCACTCGTCGCCCTCTCGTATCCTAATCTGGTGATAGCCACTCCGAAGATCTAATTTTGAGAATACGGTGGCTCCAAACAAGACATCCAACAAATCATCTAGGCGGGGAATGGGGAACCTATACTTGATGGTGATTTTGTTAATAGCCCAGCTATCAACGCACATCCTCCATGTACCATCCTTCTTGGGGGAATGTAGGGCTGGTACAGCACATGGACTCATACTAGTCCTAATAAAATCCTTCTCCAGTAAGCCCTCTATTTGGGACTGCAACTCCAGGTGAGCTGCGGGGTGGAGTCAATAATGGGGCTGATTTGACAAGGAAGACCCCGGGATGAGGTCTATCGCATGCTGGATATTCCTAAGCAGGGGTAACGTGGGCGGCAACTCATCCGGGTACACGTCCCTATACTGTTCCAATAGTACCCGTAACTCACTAGGTAACTCATCCAAAATGCTAGAATCGGGCTTCGCACTTAGGAGGACTAGCGCATACATAATTCCATCAAGGAACGGATCTCTCTCAAACTCTTTCCTACCAACAAGATTCACCGTTTTCCGTTCTACCGGGATAGTGGTGTCCTTAGCCAAGACTACGGGCTCCTTTGGGATGGTCGGTCTCAAGGTGATGGTTTTGCCATTGAATTGAATTCATAAGTGTTGGCTCTACCAAAATGAGTAACATCACGGTCATATAGCCAAGGGCGGCCTAACAACACATGACAAGCGTCCATCGGAAGGACATCACACCACACCTCATCAATGTAGGATTTGAATGAGAGTGGAACCAGGCATCGCTTGGTAACGGGTACAGAGATCTTGTTGATCCAAGCGACCTGATATGGGGTCGGGTGTGGTTCCGTGGTCAAGGACATACGTGCAATGGCATTCTCAGATACGACATTCACACAACTACCACTATCAATAATCAGCTTGCAAAGCTTCTCGCCACTCTTAAAAATCAGCGAAAATATGCTCGTCCTCTTCCAATCATCTAATGGACGAGGAGTGGTCAAGATACAACGCATCACCATAAGGGGGTGATCGTCCTCTAAGTCACTTGGGACCCCTTCTGGGTCGCTCTCCTTAGCAGCCTCATAAACATAATCCGCAAAATCGGTCGTCGACTCTAACAAGGCTATGACTTTAGTTTTCATTCGGCATTCGAAGGCGTAGTGACCTTGAATGCCGCAAGAGTAACATGTAGCGTTAGTCTTGATAACCTTTCCGATGGGAATACGTTCGCTCGCAGGGTTCTTAGTGTTCCTAGCAGTGATCACAACAGACTTGGACTCGGTGGACCGGAATTTCCCTTTGTTTTGTTATGTGGAGGACGAAGCTCCGGTGGTGGATTTTCCCTTCGTATGGGAATACCAGGAGTGGGCCTTAGATGCTAAGTGTTTCTCAATGTCGAGGGCGACATTGAATGTCGTGTTTAGATCTGTGTGGCCATAACGTAAGAGCTTCCGCTGAATATCGGGTTGAAGCCCCTTACGGAATCTAGAAAGGGTAGCCTCGGGGATTTCCTTCAGATCACAACGCAGCATTCAGTCCTTCAGTTCTCCCATATACTCAGCTACTGAATTTGAGCCCTGCCGTAGGGTGGCAAGCTCGTCAAACATCTGTGTCCGATGGTACACGGGAATGTACTGATCGGTCAACAAATTCTTCATTACGGTCCACCCAATAATTGGGTTTCCGTCTCCAGCCCCTAGCCTACGCTCTTCATTTAGCCAATAAGTTTTGGCACGGCCTGTCAACTTCATCCTGGCAACTTGGACCTTTTGGCGGTCCGTGAGATGGTGCCAGTCGTAGTAACATTCAATGTCCACTATCCAAGTAAGGAAGTTCTGTGGATCTCCCATGCCGTCGAAAGTGGGGGCATCAATCTTGAGGGCCCTCGTAATGTCGAACTCTCGCTCGTGGCGATGGCCTCGAGGGGGCACTCATGGGGAGTCCCTATCAGAGTCCGAATCGAAGATGTGTCGACGCCGGTGGGGCAATTCGACATGAACGGGAGGTGGTGGTGGCCTAACTTGATTTTGTAAAATCTGTGCGAAAGTGGCCCTAAGCTCCGCCATATCATTACGTAGACCTACTATCGCTTCAGCGTTATGAAGCTCATTCCCGTTCTCAGCCATACTTGACGTAGACGGTGCCGTATATTCCGTGCCTAGCCTAGTGCGCATGCAAGACCCAGAAAATTATGAAAGATGATTTTCCCTAGGGCTGTAGCTAGAATGAAAATAAAATTTTTTTTGAAAAGCTTGATGTGAGAAACACGTAGATCGTTAAAATTTTTTTTTTTAAATATTGCTGAAAAATGTAGATTTTAGCCCGCTATTTATAGACCAATTAGACAGAATTACGAAGATCCAATTTTCAGGCTAACCTAACGAGGACGAATCGAAAAATTTTCTGTTTTAATGTTGCTGGAAATAAGTGCAGGAAGCTACAGTTTTTTTTTCAGATTTTTTTGATAGGTTTAAAATTCCGAGAGATTTACTAAACGCAGACCAATCTGAAAATTTCAGATCTTTGAAAGTTCAGATCAACCAACGAAGAACGCAGAGAGGATGTTTGCAACGTGGAAGTTAAAATGACCGCCTCTGGTACCAAATTGGTGTAGGGTGAGTCCCGAGTCGGAGATCTCCCTGAAACTAACGCTTTCGTACGCACTACACGTCGTAGATCTACCGCACCTACACAGCACCTATCGCCCACAATAGTTCTCGTCGCAAGAACGCAGCGCAAATAACAAAGGGGGAATGGTAGACTCGAAAACAACGATCGGAAATTTGAGTCGGAGTATTCCCCAAGAAAACACAAAGGTTGCCACTCCTTTTAGAGAGCAAGACCAAGGCTATAGGCCAAGATCCGCTCAAGCAAATAGGATCCACCCGATCCGGAATTAAAAAGCCTTACAACGGCGATTTCGATTCAAAACTTGTAGCGATTAAATTAAAGATCCGAAGAAAATGAGCGCGAAACCACCACAACTAAAGAAGAGAATCACACAAGGGAGAGGGAAGAGATTACCCAATCGGAAAGCGTTTCACACAAGATAACTGTAGGAGAATCACTCTCTCCACGGATCCGCCGGCATCACACCGAAGAGTTTGCAACCTTCTTCCGCGGAGTCGCACCAAGGAAGCCACGCCGGAGTCGCACCGCGCGGATGGAGGGAGCAAGGGGGCAGCGGCTTCACACCACACAAGGGGAGGGGGCGGCGGCTAGATGAGAGCCTTGGCCGAAATTTCACTTGGAGGGGAAATTTTAGGTTTTAATTCTTCAATGCTTGATTCCTCATAAACACCTCCTTAAATAGGAGATTACAATAAGCCTTAACCCTTCATGATGGAGATGTAATCTCATCCACCCAAATGGCTAAGTGCACACCAAAAATAAAATTATTTAAATTAAAGAAATAAAACATGCCATGAATATAAAATTATCACTTAAACATTGGATAATTTTATATTCTAAAAATATAAAAATAGAATTCATGAAATAAGATAATTAAAGCTAATTTTTCATGGCGGTTCGAGCACGCCGCGGGCAGAGGTTGTAACGTGCACTTCCTTGAGCGTCATCACGACGTCTAAGATCTTTATGCCGTAGCGCCTCGGCAACCGGGTCATCATCAATTAGCGGTGGCGCTGCATCACACTCTTAGGTGTATAGTTGAAAATGGGATGTTAAATGAAGAACTAAAGCTAAGAAGTGGTTGAACACTCTACCTAAAAATAGCATAACCACCAAGAGTGAATTAACCAAAAATTTTTTGGCGAAGTATTTTCTACCAGCTAAAACTGCAAAACATAGGAACGACATCTCTGCCTTTGGACAAATAGACTCTGAAACCTTATATGAAACTTGGGAAAGATTTAAAGAATTATTAAGACGATGCCCACATCACGCGCTGCCTATATGGTTACAAGTGCAGATGTTTTATAACGGGATAAATCAAAGAACAAAGCAAATGATAGACACAGCTTCTGGCGGTACTTTAAATAATAAGACCCCGGAAGCAGCTCTTGAGCTTTTTGAGGACATGGCCATGAACACTTATCAGTGGAATGTTCCTAGGTCCCGCCCAAACAAACCTGCAGGTATCATTGAAGTGGACAATGTCTCCCAACTAGCTCTGCAATTAGAAATCCTAAGCAAAATGATAATGGAGAAGACCGCTGCCTCCGCCCCTCAGATATGGGAATATGTAACTCCTTCCCCTGAACATTTAGATTTTGTTAACAATATGCCTAGAAACTCTTTTCATAATTTTTCTGCTTCGAATTTTCCTGCGCCTGGTTTTAATTTTTCGAATAGTTATAATCCTGCCTTAAGAAATCATCCGAATTTTTTGTGGAGTAATCCATCGAATGCTATGCGCCTGCCACCACAAAATGATTTTTATGCACCACCACCACCACCTCCTCAAAATTTTCCAAAACCTCCAAGTTTGGAGGAAATGTTTGCAAAATATATGAATGTGAATGACGCTACGATAAGAACCCTAACCGGGTCCGTAAAAAGTCTAGAAAATTAAGTAGGACAGCTCGCTAAAATTATTTCTGAGCAACCCGCAGGGTCTCTTCCCTCCAATACCAAGCCCAGCCCGAGAGAGCAAGCGAAAGCTATAACTCTTCGGAGTGGGAAGCAAGTTCCCAGCATGGTAAGTGAAGAGCGCGAGGCAAGCTCCGCCCCCCGCTTTTAAAAAATCAATGATCCGCCCCTGTTTTAAAAATTCCACCCTCTGCTGAAGAAGTTATCACCCCCATTTTAGAAAAAGATCTCACTCCACCACCCATCTTTAAAAATAATCCAAATCCACCTTACCCTTCCGAACTTAATAAATAATGCCAAGACGATCAATACTCCCATTTCTTAGAGATGTTTAAGCAAATCCACATAAATCTCCCCTTCCATGAAGCGATTTCCCAGATGCCGAAGTACGCCAAGTACCTTAAGGACCTCCTGACCAACAAGAATAAGTTAGATAACCATTTGCACGTTACGTTAAACTCTGAGTGCTCTGCGTTTTTGATAAATGACTTACCAAAGAAAATCAGTGACCCGGGTAGTTTTTCTATTCCGTGTGTGTTTGGTAATCTTTTTGTCAAGAACGCATTAGCCGACTTAGGTGTGAGTATTAACCCGATGCCCCTCTCATTGTTTAAGAAGTTAAGAATTGGTAGTCTCAACCCCACACACATGATTATCCAGTTCACCGATAGATCCGTTAAATACCCGTTAGGAATAGTGGAGGATGTTCTAGTAAAAGTCGACAAGTTCATCTTCTCGGTGGACTTTATCATTTTGGACATCAAAGAATACATCGAGGTTCCCCTAATCCTTGGCCGACCTTTCCTTTCCACCTCCCGAGCTATCATTGACGTAAGCAATGGTAAGCTCTTCCTTCGAGTAGGAGATGACGAAGTCACTTTCTCTATCACACCTTCGATGAAAAACACCTTAGCAAATGATGACTCCTGCTTTTTCGTAGATGTCGTGCGTAATGAATCCTCCTATTGCCTCTCTAATTTAGAAAAAGAATTTTCTGCTTTTTGTTCCTCCTCTTCTCTTCCAACTGAATCGCTACACCTAAGTGAAGAAAGTGTAGAATCCTCTTATCTTTTATCTGATTTTGAAAAATAATTTTCTGATTTTTATTTCTCTTATACTCTTCCAACTAATTCGCTGCAAGAAGCCGCCTTGGCCAACAGCTTCACCCCTTTTAATTTTCCATCTAAAAATATTTATGAAGATATAGTATTTGAAAAAGAAAGAATTTCTCAAACCTCTTATGTAGAACCCCCTACCCTAGAACTTAAAGAACTTCCTGAACATCTCAAATACGCCTTCTTAGAAAAGAACTCCAAGCTGCCAGTTATAGTTTCGGCCTACCTCACGGATGTCCAAAATGAAAAACTTCTTTTAGTTCTACGTAAACATCGCCGAGCTATTGCTTGGCAGATTTCCGATATCAAGGGCATAAGCCCATCTTTCTGCACTCATAAAATTTTAATGGAAGATAATTCGCATAACTCCATTCAACCTCAGCACCGTATAAATCCGAACATGAAAGAAGAAGTTAAGGGCGAGGTTATGGAATTATTAGACGCATGAATTATCTACCATATATCAGATAGTAAGTAGGTTAGCCCTGTTCAGGTAGTACCAAAGAAGGGATGGATAACAGTAGTTAGTAATGAAAATAACGAATTAATCAAGACACGGACGGTGACGGGTTGGCGTATGTGTATAGATTATAGGAAGCTGAATGACGCCACCCGCAAGGACCACTTTACTTTGCCGTTTATCGACAAGATTTTAGAACGATTATCCGGCCATAGCTTTTATTGTTTTCTCGATAGCCTCTCGGGGTATTTTCAAATCCCCATCTCTCCCGAGGACCAAGAGAAAAATACGTTTACTTGTCCCTTCGGCACCTTCGCTTACCAAAGAATGTTGTTTGGATTGTACAATGTGTCTGCGACATTCTAGCGATGTATGCTCGCTATCTTTGACAAGTACGTAGAAAGCATTATTGAGGTATTTATGGACCATTTCTCCGTGTTTGGCGATTCCTTTGATATATGATTAGAAAACCTCGAAAAAGTCTTAGAACGATGCGAAGAGACTAACCTTGCCCTAAATTAGGAAAAATACCATTTTATGGTAAGGGAAGGGTTATTTTTGGGTCATAAAAATTTGCGAGAGGTATTGAGGTAGATATTGCAAAGATAGAAGTTATCGAGAAGCTGTCGCCGCCTACGAATATAAAAGCTATAAGAAGTTTCTTAGGTCACGCTAGTTTTTACCTCCGCTTCATAAAGGACTTCTCCAAGATCACCAAGCCCCTTACCCATCTTCTAGAAAAAGATGTCCCATTCATTTTTGATGACTCTTGTCTTTCTACCTTCGAATTAATTAAAGAAAAGTTAATTAACCCACCCATTATGATAGCTCCGGTGTGGGACCTTCCATTTGAGATAATGTACTAGGTCAACGTATATCTAAAAACATCCACCCCATCTAGTACGCTAGTAAAACGCTCACATCTGTACAGGAAAATTACACCACGACTGAGAAGGAGCTCCTAGCTGTAGTATTCGCTTTTGATAAATTCCGTCCTTATATAACACTTTCGAAAATTATTATTTTTACGGACCACTCGGCCCTCAAATATCTTCTTGCCAAAATGGATGCAGAGCTGCGCTTGATTTGCTGTGTATTACTCCTCAAGGAGTTTGACTTAGAGATCCGTGATAAGCGAGGAGTCGAGAACTTGGCCGCCGACCATCTCTCCAGATTAGACAATCCCTTTATAGAAAAATTAAATGAAAAATCTTTTGATGATTATTTTCTTGATGAGAAGCTGATTTCAATTCAAACATGTACTTCTCCTTAGTACACACACATTGATAACTATTTAGTGTCCCGAGTGCTCTCAAAAGAGTTCTCCTCTCAGCAAAAGAATAAATTCTTTTCTGAGCTGAAGAACTATTTTTTTGGAAGACCCGCATCTTTTCAGAGTCTGTGCGCATCAAGTAATAAGGAGATGTGTTCTTATGAAGGAGTTGATATTTTAAAACACTTACATAAAGGTCCGACAGGTGGGCCCTATGAAGCTTCTTGCACCGCTCAGAAGGTGCTTTGCGTGGGTTTTTACTGGCCTAGCCTGTTTAAAGACGTGCAAGCCTTTGTGAGTAGGTGTGATAGTTACCAATGGTCGAGGAACATTTCCAATAAAAATGAAATGCCGCAAAATTATTTCCTTGAGTGCGAAATTTTTGACCTCTGGGGAATCGATTTTGTTGGCCCCATTCGTTCTAACTTCGGAAATAAGTATATTTTAGCTGCCGTTTATTATGTTTCACGATGGGCAGAGGCCAAAGCTCTTCCTACGAACGACTCCCGAGTTATAGTAACGTTTTTAAAAAAATTGATTTCTAGATTCGATATGCCCCGTACCATAGCGATAGGGGTTCCCATTTCTGTAACACACAATTTTCAAAAATCCTTTCCAAATACGGTGTTACACATAAGCTTTCAATTGCTACCAACCCCAAACTAACGGACAAGTCGAAGTAGTAAATAGAGAAATAAAGAGAATTTTAGAAAAGATTGTTTCAACTTCTAGGAAAGACTAGTCAGCCAAATTAGACGATGCTCTATGGGCCTATCGAATAGCGTACAAAACCTCCCTCGGATGTACGCCGTATCGGCTGATCTATGGAAAATCGTGCCATTTACCCGTAGAATTAGAACACCGCGCTTTTTGGGCCTTAAGATTTTTAAACTTCGATCCCCACTCTGTCGGTGACCTTAAAAAATTTCAACTTAATGAACTCGACGAGTGGCGCTCTTACGCTTACGAAAATAACAAACTTTATAAAGAGGAGACGAAGCGTTTACACGATAAGCACTTAAGGCAACCGAAAACCTTTAAGCCGGACGACCAGGTTCTTCTATATAATTCTCGATTGCGTTTATTTCTTAGAAAATAAAAATCTCGTTGGTCTGGGTCCTTTTCTGATCTATAAGTTTTTCCTTATGGTACTTTTTTAATTTCTCACCCATATAAGGGTAATTTCAAAGTGAATGGTCAGTTCCTTAAAATTTATTTCTTTGGTGATGATGATGTCAGTTCAAACATTATTAAGTATCTGCTACATGAACTCTAGCTTTGAACTTTTATTTTTTGTTAAAAACTATTTTATTTCAGGACAACAATATTTTTGGACAATTTGATGTGTCGAGCTCAACAATGCTTTAAACAAAGGGCGCTATTGGGAGGCAACCCAAGTTATCTTTTTCGGTTTTCTTTATTTTACAATTTTTTCCCCGGACTGCTCCGACAAGCTGAAGCTTCTGCGATCGCCTGCTCCAACATTGTTGAACCCATCACGAAGTCTAAAGAAGAAGCTTGGGGGAGCGGCATCACTCAGCTTTTGTAGAAAATAAATCCGGGTAAATACCTATTTTCAATTCTATCTTTCAATTCTATACTTTATTTTTCTCTCCTTCTCAAATCCCCTTCTTTTTCCATTGAGGACAATGTCCATTTTAAGCTTGGGGGAGGACTTCCTCCTTCTTTTTACTTAGTGTAAATATTTTTTTCTTTTTGTGTATATTTTTTCAAAAAAACCCAAAAAAAAACGAATATCTTAAAATTCCTAAAAAAGAAAATATTTCCAAAATAAAAAAAAAGAGAATATTTCAAAAATTAAAAAATATATATATTTTTTGTTCTTACTTTACTAGTTTAGACATTTTGGTATCTCAATAGTACACCTAGTTTTTATTTTGTTTTACTCAAAATTTCCTATAAACAACTTAGTTAATTATAATATTTCTAATCGTCATTTTTAATTAAGTTTCACAAGTAAAATGTTGGTCATGCTGTGTTTCTAATTCACGGTAGCATGTTAAGATGAAATATTTTTCTAAAACTTGCATTTCTATTATTGTTTTTCGTTCTTTATTTCCTTTACTTTCTCAAAAATTCATCATCCGCTATTTTTCTTTTCTTTTTTGGATAATTTTTGTAAGGTCAACTTTTGAATAACGTTGTAGATGTGAACGATCCAAGTCACTTATTATTTCTATTTTCAAGATAATTTCATCAACCTTTTTTTAATATCTAGGACTTGCTTTTTGAAATTTTTCAAATCTTTGTTTTAAATAAATTTAAAAGCGTGAAAATGATTTTGGCCAATTTTGTTTTCGTTTGAGCTTTCCTGCCAACCTAAAAAGTTTCACCACTAGTTAGCCGCTTTTGAGCCTTTTTCCAAATTCATTTAATAGCTCCTCTTTTCATATCATTTTCACCAAGGCCAAAATTTCCAACCTATCTAATTACACTAGCCTTTTTGAGTTTGATAAAATATTTTCATGATTATGATAGGATATTTTGTGATATTTTTGGGAAAAGTTTTTGAAAAAATTAGTGCTCAGAAGAGATGTTTGTTTTTGTTTGGCCAATTCAAAATGAAAATAAAAATATTTATGGCCTTTATTTTAAAAAAAAAGAAAAAAATTGAAGAAAAGAAGAAAAAGAAAGAAAAAAAGTATTTTTATTTTAAAGGAATTTTTTTTAAACTCTTTGTTTTGGTTTAGTGTGAATTTAAGCCTTCACGTTTATCTTTTAATTCCACTCCTAATCATATTCCTAAACCAAACGTTTTTGTCCTATTTATTCACGCCTTTTGAATTTTATTTAATAACTAAGAAAAGAATAAAAGTAAATCAGTTTTAGTTTTGGATTTAAACTTAGATTTTTGTAATTGAATCGATATAATTATAATGCGTTGCATGGATCTAGTAACAACTCAATGCGTTTTTTCATTTTCGTTGCTTTGCTTAAATCTATTTAAAGAATTTCGTCAAAATTTTGGATGATTTATTTTTGTTAAGTAGAGTTTATAAAAGTTATACCATACCTAATAGTTTTAGATTTACATTTCACTTTTTCCCTACTTAGAATTTCGCATAGTACTTGTGTGGGCATAATTAGAACTTTTTAATTAGTCCTTTTTATGAATATCTAGTTTTTCTATTTTTGCTTGGAGACAAGCAAAGCTTAAGCTTGGGGGAATTTGATAATACGTTTTGTAGCCTAAAATATTATCGTATTTTCTAGTTTATAATGTACAAATCATGTCTTATTAGTTTATTTTTTATCGTTTTTATGTAAATATTATTGCCACTAACATTTTCTTATCTTTTTTCAGGTTTCTAGAGGTTTGGTCAAAAATGACCTGTCAAGCCCACCTGTCACGCCCTCCCTGGGCTTGACCAAGGGTGTGTCGTCCGATCCCGATGAAGTCTGCTGACAGAGACAAAATACTAGGAAAAATGGCTGTCACGCCCCCTCACACACCCTCCCCGGGTGTGACACAGGGCATGTTGCCCTCTGCCTGAAGCCTGCCACGGCATTAAATGCAATGTTGACTCAACACACCAACAGTACTGTCACGCCCCACGTCACGGGCGTGACATAGGGCGTGACCCCTCCTTTTCCGATGACTGACGGATTTTCGACCAATGATTTCGACATGACATGCGTGTTACGCCCACCCTACACGGGCATGACCAAGGGAGTGTCCACCGACGTACAGAAGTAATAATCCTTCCCGCAAGAATCCATAGCCCGAGGTCAACCACGTACCTATCACGCCCCCCGACACGCCCCCCTAGGGCGTGTCGAAGGGCGTGACCAACCTGTGAACTTTTCCTATAAATTCAGACCCCCCTTCCTTTTCAGCAAGCTTGGGTTGATAGGGGAGGTGCTGCCCCTTTTGTTTCTTTTGTTTTTTTAGTGTTCTTCTCTCTCTCTCTTTCTCATTTTGTGTTTTCCCTTAACCCTAATTTAGTTTTAGCCTTTGTAATAGCTTTTATTATAATTTATGCACTTGTTTTAGTTGATAATTATTGGGCTAGAATAGGATTTTAATTTCGTGCAAGTGTAAATTTTCATTTCAAGTTGTATAGCTCTTTCATTTTCATGCAAGTGTAGATCTCTCCTTGTATTAATAAAAGTGCTTTTCTTACTTGTGTCTTTAATATACTTTACTATTCATCCCCCTCCTCCACTCTATTATGATTAACTAATCCTCCTTGTACTCGATCTTGATGATCTGAGGTTCGAGCGATTAAGTTATGATGTTATAATTCTACCTTTTCTTATTAGGGTTTTAAATCTTGAATTACTCTTGAATTATCTTGGGTTGGAGATATATCATCGATATATATTATCCACCTTTGCTTTCATTCTTGGCTAGCCGAGAGGCCTATAGTTTTAAGTGAGCGCTCAAGAGTAAAGGGAGTTGTACGCACCCCTCGAGTGAGGTAGATATCAAAATCTCCCGGATTGGAGTAAAATCCAATAGTGGGGTTCACCGCGTAAAGAGAGCTTTAGGCCTCCGATTTAGACGAGAGTCGGTCGTCGGACCTTCCTAAACTCAGTTGGGCACGACTTCGAGAGAAGCGCATTCAAGCTTTAGGAACCTCCACGGTCAAGGACCTTTACCCTATTAAGTTAAGGTTTTTATCGCATTTCTTAGTCGACTTTAGCCGAGGTGATTCTTGTTCGAGTGCATTTCCATTTCATATTTTCAGCCCTTCGTTATAATCGCTTCTTAGAGGCATTTAATTTAGAGCAATAGTTATCTTTCTAGCTTAGTTTTATTTCCTTAATTGCAATTAGTTTCTCAAACCGTAGTTTTTCCATCGATAAAATAATAGCCTTCGTGTGAGTAAGTGTACTCAACAGTTCCCGGATTTCAATACGACACTTTTGTCCCCTAGCTACAGTTCGATAGGTATACTTGCCTCATTAGATTGCTAGTTCGGTTGCTTTTATTTTCTTCGAAGCTTAGCGACCACAAACACCACAAAGACTGCTGACGGATTGGTGTGGTGTGGATTGTCTTCTGTCACTAAGGTTGGAGGCACTCTGAACAGGAAGGGTATGAATTCCCAAGGGAAATTCTAATCAGAAATTATTTGGAAGGTGTTATTGTGTAAAACAGGAGCACATGACAAAATATTAGCTCAGATGTTTGAGCTTATGACAGGAGTAATATTCAAACTCAAGATTGTCTGGAGTAATGTAGTCTTTGAGAAGATAGCAGAAAGTATTAAGAAGCCAAACATGGCCAGGATTCTAAGTCTATACCAAGTTCAGGTCATACCTGATAGTCTAAATCTTAAGATTGGAACAAAAATCAACCACATGAGAAGGATGGATATGGGGATTCTATAGAGGTGGGACAGAGTCTTGACAAAGGAAGCACATGAAACTAGCACAAAGAAAGAGAAAATGAAGAAGACTGTTGTTGTGGATGATGAGTCTTCCAGTGATTCAGGTGAACATGAAAGTTCATGTTTTGAGACACAACAAGAAGCAATAACTGAGAAATCTACTAGGCCCTTATCTTGAATTAGGGATCAGATATAGGGGGAGATAATTGCAGAGAAGGAACACATTGAAGAAGAAAACCTCTTTGTGCTTCCAACTTTAGAAAGTGAAATTGCTGACAAAATAGTAATGGTTGTGATCCTTGACCTGAACACAGCAGAAGGACTGGCTGGTTCTACTGCATAGAATCTGCAGATGATAGATAAAAACATTGGAAATGCAGTCTATAAGGAAACTGAAGAAGAAACACTTTTTGATAAATAAGATGACATTCAGGGGGAGTTAAAAGACATTCTCCCACAGGATCTTTTTCCTGACCCTCCTGGTCAAGTGGAAAATATCATACTGGAAGACCTCTCCATTGCTTAAGAAGATGCAAGGGTTGAGGGGGAGATAGACAATATGCTTCCTAACACTGATAGAGATAAAACACCACTAACAGTTGCAATAAACATCTCATTTGACTCTGAGGGGGAGGAAGCCTCTCAGTTGAAGAAAAATAAGATTGAGGAAGTCAGATAGAGGAGAAAAAGCTACAATAAAATTATATAGTCTGGAACAATGCCTGCTCCAGATTAGGATTTAAGTTCTTTTCTTGTGCAACTACAAATTATGCTTGACCAAAAAAGAACACGGCTTGAAAAGTATGTGGATGTTAGGAATACGGAGCTATAATTTTAACTGGCTCATGACATAAAGTCTATAAGATTTGAAGTAAATATTCTTAAAATATATGTGATAGATTACTATCAGAAAGGAGCTCATGATGTTTTTTATATTGCTAAACAACAAGAAGAAGCAAAGAAGACTAAGGACATGTCCTTGAAAACCAAAGGATTTTTGAAGAAAACATGACTGTCATGAAATTGAATCATGGGTCAAGCTGACTGAGCAGACTACTGCTCTAGAAACCAAAATAGCTACTGCTACAAAGGACATGGAAACTTAACTGAAAACTCACTCTGCCTCACTGTTAAAAGATATCAAAGCTTCTGATGAGAATTTGGATAATAATTTACTGAACGTCTAAAACACTATAACCTCAGGCATCAAATCTTTGTATGGTCAAGTGAGGTTTCATAAGAATGACCTCAGAGATCACATAGAAAGAGAAGTCATAAAGGGGGAGAGGGTAATGATAAGGTCCAGTTCTGAGCATGCTACCTGGATATCAAACAACATCAGAGACACTTTAGACAACCCTCCCCTTTGGTATGATGGTGACCGAACTGCTGATTATGGTTGTAAACCAACTCAATTTGAAGTAATTCATGCTGCTAAGATATCCATATACAATCCTCCTTCACAAATTCAATTTGAAGTAATTCAAGCTGCTGTTAAACATATGTACAGTCCTCCACCACCAGTTCAAAATATTATATGTGAAGACGTGGAGATGTCAACATCTGATATGCTGAAAGAGAAAGAGGCTCAGCTATCAAAGAAAAGGTTTAGGTAATAAGCTAAAGCTAGGCCTGACTTTGAACAATGGAGCCCAACCTCCAGATCAATCATACTAACTGCATGGAAAGCAGTTAATTCTAATGTTACTGATAGGGGAAAATGGTACCAAGAGCAAGAATGGGCTAAACATTTAAAGCAGCAAGTGGTTATTAAGAAATTCAGACATGATCTGAAGATGGGGAAGATCCCTACTAATTCTATTGAGCCCAATAAATACTTTCCAAATCCTTATCACTATTTTGAGAGGCAAAGTCTCAAGGAGGAAGAGATTTCTAAGGCTAAGGTTGATAAAGGTAAAAAGATAACAGATGTCAAGGTGCTTGAAGTAAAATCAAAGATACAGTCTGTAAAAGGCATAGTCCTCAAAAAACTAGTGCATCGTTAGAATATGTTTTCTAGGCATTTTTGAACGTTTACTTTTAGATCAGTATAACAAATTACACAAATGTAACTCTTGAACAAATTTAAAATGAAAATTTTGGTTGCATTATGTTCTATATGTTTTATTTATATGTGGCATCAATTGTGTCACTTCATATGTTATACAACACTATTGAATTTATAACTCTATCATCATGTTTTGTTTATATGTTGTATATCATTGAATTGGGGTTATGACTTCTCCAAATATGGGGAGATTGTTGGGTACATTAGATATAATGTACTTTAATTGAAGAAGTCCCTTAAACTCAATGATATACACATATTTGTATTTAATGTATATTAAAGTTTTTGTGTGTATGATGTCTATTTCATATTGACTGGATAGGTGGACACAAGAAGTTGACTAGATTTTTAAGAAAAATTGCAAAGTACAAAAGTGTTGACACACTTCAACTGTGTCGACACCTTTGAAGAAGCTGTGTCGATACAAGTCAACAAAATGTTGAGTGAAGTCAGTACAGTCTACATTCAGCAACCTGCTGTGCATGAAAAATGGTTAAATATAAGAGTGTAGACACACTTCACCTGTGTCGACACCTTTGCATAAGGTGTATCGAGACAAGTCAGTTAACTTGACACAGAAGATTCAAGACAGCAGTTTCGAGACAAGTTAGGTATCTCGACACCTTGAAGAATGAGTTAGCCGTGTCGAGATAAGTCAGCATACTTAACACTATAAAGCTTGAAGTATTTTTGTCGAGACAATACAATTGTCTACACACAAAGAAGACAGGATATTTTCCTAAGTAAGATTGTGTCGAGACAAACCAACTATCTCGAGACAATGAAGGATTAAAGTATAGAAGTCTCGGCACAAGGAATAAATAAAATATGTAGACAATAGGCAGATAGTTGTGTCAAGGTAATCTAACTGTCTCAATACTAAGCAGAATTAAAGAGGTTAACACAAAAGATGGTTGTGTCGAGACAAGTCAACTGTCTCAACATTCTCAAGTTTCAGATGAAAATTCTTTCACATAGAATTGTGTCGAGACAGCTAAGATATCTCAACACAAGTGTCGAGACACTTTGTACATCTTGACACTTATGTTTCTAAAAATGTACAGTCAACACAGAAGTGTCAAGACAAGTCAGAACTATTGCTTTAGCTACAGTAATGTGATACTTCAACCTAAACTGTTTAAGGGGGGAATTTGAAGTATTATGTCATAACTGTTGTCATCATTCAGTTACCAGCCATCCATGAAGGCAATAAATAGAGGGGTTGTATCCTCAAAAAAGAAATAGAGACACAACACACAAAATCAAAAAGGAAACAAAAATTCTCATTCTTATTACAATCCCAAGGAGGAGGAAGAAGACGATGGTCTTCAAGAAAATCTCCAGATCCCTTCACTAGGTTGATTCTAAGATTAAGGTTGATCTGATCTACAATTTCTTCAAGAAATTCAAGCCAATCAACATCAAGAAGATTGCAGATCTAGAGAATCAACTTTTCAGCAAATTAATTTATAAAGAAGAAATCCATTGCTGCTGAGTTGAAGAATCTTTGCTAACAGATAAGTCAGAATTACAGACATTCTATTTTTTGAATGTTATTGTTTACACTTTACCTCTTTATTTTGTAAGATCTCATTGAGATCTGAGTGGGTAGGAAATCTTATCTCTTAGTTGTAAGCCTAATTTATAAAGGCTGAGGTAGGGTTCTTGAGGGACCTGAGGTAGGTGGTTTTGGGTTAATCACTGAGTTTTATGCCTATTTTATAAAGGCTGAAGTAGGGTTCTTGAGGGACCTGAGGGAGGAGAGTGGGAGAATCTCTGAGGTAGGACCTATTGATCTGAGTGTAGGTTTCTTAACAGAAACTGAGACTGTAGTATTTTTTGATCTGAGTTAAAGAAGAGGAGCTATAACCTTATTTAGCACATTGCTAGTTAGGAAGAAGGGTGAAAGTTGATGTACCCTAGATAGGGGAACCACTATAAATTCTATGTGTCTAGTGTGTTGTGAATTGCTGTCGGTTGTGCTGTGTTCAAAATTCTATAACTGCTAAAATTGTTAAGTGATAAAGATTTGCTAAAGTTTTTTAATAGTCACATATTCACCCCCCCCCCCTCTAGGTGATTATCTACCCATAGGACTATCTTTCAGGTAGCATGGGTAAGGCATAAGGCATTGAGTGAGGTCAATGCTCTCAATGCCAAGCATGCAGAAAAGGCTAAAGAATAAGCTAAGACAAAAAAGCGCTGAGTGAGGCTTGCTCAATCAATGCTTTCAACGCCTAGATAGACAAAGTTCTATATGAGTATTTTTACGCTGAGTGAGGGTTGCTCATTCAACGCCTATGCTAATGTTGCTTGATTTTGACCAAGTCCACAGTTGGTTACATCAACAAGTTAACAAGTCAACATTATTCAAATTGATAGCGAGAAAGATACATTACAAGAAAAAAGGCACCGTTGAGCTACTATACGACAGTTAATGTTAAAACAAGGTTATAGCTAGCATTAAATGTGTGGGGCCCACTGCTCAAAGAGCCGTTGGGACATAATTGATAAAAGGAAAAGATTTTAAAGAAGAATACAGCTTTCAAGGAGCTGTTGATGTGCTTCTTCTTCATTGTCATTGTCATTGTGACTGAAGCACATGCAGCTCAAGTCAGCAATACTAAGTGAAAAATAAGTTAGCTATTTGTCTTCATCATCGACTATAGCATGATCAGAGCAGATCTCTTAAGAGGAAAAAGAAAGTTAGTTGGTGCCATTTTCTATCTGCACCGGTAAGTTTCTCACAGATCCGAATATTCAACTCTGAAGAACATTTACTGCAGGCTTTGGAGAAGAAGTTAGGGCTGAACATCCTCAACCCAAGAAAGAAAGAAGAAGCAGAATAGTTATTCTACAAGTTACATCCAGAACAAGTTAAAGCAAGATCTGTATCCTTGTTGATGTAAAGTAGTTTAGCTGAGAATCCTTCATCCTAGGTAGCAGCAAGTATTGCTGCAGTTACTTCATAGTTCCTGCAGGAAAATTCCCTGGTGCTGTGAAGAAGAAGTTAGGACTGAGTATATCTCAGTTCAAGTAATGGTAGACTCAGGAAATATTCCTGGAGTCAAATTTGGGCTTAGTCTATCTCAGTCAAGGTAGAATGGCACAGAGAAAGTTCACTTGTGTCAAATCATCTCATCAACTCACTTACATCTTATAGGATCCTTTTTGATCTGAGTAGTAGGAGCAAAGTTGCTCTGAGGTAGGATTTTGTTGAGAATCTAAGGGTAGGACCTTTGGGTCTGAGCTATAGGACTTGGTTTCAAGTCTTAGGTAGGTGAGTCATTCTCACAGAGCTGTAGGGCACTTGTGCCGGAGGTAGGATCATGGTGCAGATTTGAGGTAGGGCTTTTGTGTCTGAGATTATAGTAAAGTCATTCTCTCTGAGGTAGGATCCCTAGTGGATCTGAGGTAGGGCTATCCTCCCAGCCTGAGTGTAGGGCCTTTGGCTTGAGGTAGGTGATCTGCTGATCACTGAGTTGTAGGCCCTTGTGTCTAAGTTGTAAATCATGGAGGAGATTGAGATATCCTGAGGGATCAGAGGTGTAAGCTCTTTGGAGCAGAATTTTGGAGAAGTGCCTAGTCCAAAAAGATAGTTGGATAGGTGGGAAGGAAAGTGGATGTACCCTTATTAGGAGAACCACAATAAATCTTGTGTGTACTCTTTGTGTTTGTTGTGTTGCATGTTACTTATCTTGAAAGTAAAATCCAACCTATTCACCCCCGCCCCTCTAAGTGATTTATCTATCCATGAAAACAAAGACATTCATCTTACTCCACAACACTTGATCTTGAGTATCCAGAATGCGAATATTCATCTCAATATAAGAAAGGTTAAGCTCTAATGAGGGCATAGAATCATGAACCTGCCGGTCACTAAGCACAAATTTCTACAACTGGTTTACGTGAAACACATCGTGCATAGCAGGAAAACTTGCGGGCAAATCCAGCCTATAAGTTGACATTCCATTATGCACAATAATCTCGAAAGGTCCCACATACCTAGGATCCAACTTACGGTTCTTAACAAACCTCTTGACACCAGACATCGGGGAAACTTTAAGAAACACCATGTCCCAAATGGCAAATTAGAAATCAGTCCTTTGCTGATTATCGTTCTTTTCATAAGGCTCCTGAGATATACGCATCTTTTCTCTAGTATGCGTTACAGAAGTATTCATCTCTTCTAAATCTTCCGGACCAAACAATTGTCCTTCACCAACCTCGGCCCAAAATAAGGGAGTTCTAAAACGTCTTCCATATAAAGCCTAAAACGGGGCAATCTGCGAGCTCTCTTGATAACTGTTATTATAAGCAAACTCTATCAATCTGATTCACTCATCCCACACTCCCCCGTGGTCCAAAATATAGCATCTGATCATATCCTCCAAAATCTGATTTACCTTTTTTTACCATTTGTCTGCGAATGATAAGCGATGTAATACCTCATATCGGTACCCAATCCTTCCTATAAGATTTTCAAAAAATGAGACGTAAACCTGGAGTCTCGATCCGGCACAATACTAACAGGTACTCATATAACCTGATAACCTCATCCAAGTATTACTCTGCTATTTTCTTCATGGAGTAATCAATCTTGAATGACATGAAGTAAGCAAACTTCGTCATTCTATCCACTATAACCCATACAGAATCAGGTCCTTTGGTATATCTTGGCAAATCGGTAATGAAGTCCATATAAATAATCTCTCACTTCCAACTTGGAATCTATAATGTCGTCAACTTGCCACTAGGCCTTCCATGATTGGCCTTAACTCGCTTACACGTTAAGCACTCGGACACGAACTTGGTTAAATCTTTTTTCATTCCATACCACAAAAACGGTTTGTTTCATATCTCTACACATTTTAGTAGAACCAGAGTGGTAGGCAACACTGGAATCCTTCGCCTCACTGCATAGCTTAACTTGACTACCCTTAATAGCGGGGATACAATATCTACTGCAGTACCTCAAAGTACCCGCATCATCAATACAAAAGTCAGGTAGTTATCCTTTCTCAGTTCAATTATAGAGGTGCAGCAAATCATGATCATCCTTTTGATGTAGCCTTATAAGCGTAATCCATGAAGGATCTGCTACATCAAAACTGCTCGACGAGTCACTACTTCAAACCATGATACCCATACCCATCAAAAGAAATTCCTCCACCAAGGATTCTACTGAAAGTCCAAAGATTTGTGTGGTCAACTACTCAAGGCATCAGCTACTACATTAGCTTTGCCCGGATGATATAAGATCTCAACATCATAATCTGAGAAATATTCTAACCATCTTCGTTGGCACAGATTCAACTCCTTTTGAGTGAAGACATACTTCAAACTCTTATGATCCGTGTAAATCTTGCACAACGTGCCATACAATTGGTGTCTCCATAATTTCAGGGCATAAATCAATGCTGCGAACTCTAAATCATGTGTAGGGTAGTTTCTTTCATTAATCTTTAACTGTCTCGACCCATATGCAATAACTTTTCTTTCTTGCATCAATACGCAACCAAGTCCAACACGTGATGCATCCACGTAAACAACATATTCCAATCCTTTGGTAGGCAAAGTCAAAACTGGAGCAGTACATAATCTCTTTTTCAACTCCTGAAAAGCTTCTTCAAACTTATCTCTCCAAATGAAATCAATATTACAACTTCAGTTTGCTCATTTACATTGGAAAAATATAAAGGGTACAAGGGGAAGCTGGCGGCTAGAAGAGAGAAAATTTCCAGAGGGCGAGCAGACTGATCAAGCACCTGGTACATGGAGGACAGGGAGTCTTCCTCTATTGCTGGATGAGACAAGTCTGTCACCTACTAGCGGGCTAGCATCGAGTCTGCCCTGGGCTGTGCGGCCAAATGAAGAGTACTGGAGGGTTGAGCAAGTCCACCTCCCTTTGGCGGACTGAGAACGAGTTCGCCACCTTCTGCCGAATAGAAGGAGCAGGTCGCACCTACTAGGCGGGCTGAGGCAAGTCGCCCTCTCTTGTGCGACTTGGAGGCAGGTTGCCTTCTTTTGGGCGACCTAGAGGCAGGTCGCCTGATGTAGTCACGACAAGTGTACCGATCATTATCAAGTAATAAAGTTGAGGAGTTGAATCCCGGATATCGATCTCTTGAGGAGTGAACGTAGGGAGTGTGATTTTGCTATTGAAAGAGTTATATCAAGTGTCAACGAAGTAAGGGGGTTGATTTTGGGTTTCCTAATTTTAACATGACGTAGGGTTCATTCGGAGAGCGTTACGAACACAACTAACCCAACCAATCCCAACATGCCTTAGATCTACCGCACCTACACAAGCATCTATCGACTCGTCACGAATCGGATCAAACGCAGCACATAAAATAACCAGGAGGAGTGATCAACTCTAAACAACGATCAAGAAAAAGATTCGGATGATTCCCCAAAACTAACGCAAAGGTTGCCAATCCTTTTTGAGAGTAAAATCTAGGCTATAGGCCAAGATCCACTCAAGCAAATTGGATCTACCTGATCTGGATTAAAGAAGTTCGAAAACGATGAAATCGAATTTAGAAATTGCGAGCGATTGTATTTAAAAATCACGAAAACAACGGTTATTCAACCTCCACACAAAACTATCAAGAAAAAACAAAGATGAGGGGGAAGGAATTAACCAACCCGATTTCATGAACACACTTGATATGGTCGGAGAATCACTCTCTCCACAGATCCACCGACGTCTAACTGAATGGGCTGCAACCTTCTTCCTTGGAGTCACACCAAAAGGAAGCCACGCCGGAGATGCACCGAAGAGGGGAGGAGGGAGCAATGGGCGGCTTCACACCACCAAGGGGCCGGCAGTTTGAGATTAACTCTCTTGGCCGAAATTCTCTCTTAGGGAGGAAATTTTTAGGGTTAAGAAAATCTTGTCTAATATTCTCATCAAAGGTTCTCCTTAAATAGGAGTTACAAAATAGATCTAACCATCCAAGATGGAGATGAAATCTCATCCATTCGGGCGGCTAAATACACACTAAATATAAAGTCTATGCATGAAATAAATGCTATAAAGTCCCTAAAATGAATATAAAATTATTAGCCAAACTTGGAATAATTTTATATTCTAACATATAAAATAAAAGTAATTAAAGCATGAAATTTAAAATTAAAATAGCCTTCAAACGGGCTTAGCACGCCGCGGGCGGAGGTTGTAGCATTGTCTTCCGTTAGCGTCGTCATGGCTCCGAAAGTCTTTATGATGTAACGCCTCGGCAACTGGATCATCATCAAGAAGTGGTGGCGAGGCCGCGACATCAATCCTCCCCCGCTCAAAATCACGTATCTCTGATGCGTGGTCCAAGAAGTAGCGGTGGAGAAGAGCGGCATCCAAGCGTCTAAGCTCCGTCTCGAGTACCCATGAGTCGTCCGAAGGGGGGTGGTCACGCCAACGGATGAGGAAGCAGTATGTATCACCATCAGTAGTAACAAGTGCCTCAGCCGAAAGTATCCTATCTGGAGTAAGAAATGTCTTGGGAAACCTGGCGAAATGTTAGCAGTAGGAATAAAGGAATGCAACTCACCATCTGATGATATACCTGTTTAGTCCGTAAGAGAGAGATCATCCGAACTACCACTCGCCAACCCATTAAAAAATTTAGTGGAAGGAGAGGATGACAAAGAATTCAACTCTTGTGGAGGTGAAACAAACAACGTTAAATCCTAGACATTAAAAATGAAGGAGATTCCCCAATCAGCAGGCAAATCCAAAACGAAAGCATTGTCACCTAGCTTCTTAATAATCCAAAAAGGGTCAGCGCGCTTTGGTGCTAACTTTTTAACGGTGCCAGTGAGCAGTCGTTCGGTAACTAACCAGACTAAGACTAGATCGCCAACATTAAAGTTTGAAACTCTCCTATATTGATTAGCGTGCACTTAATAAGACTCGTATTGAGTAGACAAGGTAGCCCGTATACGTGTGTGTAGGTCATGAATGTGTTGGGCGAAGGATTGTGCAAATTGACTTGATTTGTACGTTGGAGGCAACAAAACCAAGTCAAGTGGAACAGGGGCCTTGTACCCGTTGACAATCCCGTTGGGAGACATACCCGTCGACCTATTTTTGAATTATTGTAGGCCAATTGGGCATGGGGAAGAAGTAGGTCCCAAGTGCCCTTGTTATCGCCCACAAGACATCTAAGAAGATTCCCCAAGCTCCTATTAACCACTTTCGTCTGCCCATCAGTTTGTGGATGATAGGCGGCGGAAAACAATAATTTGGTACCCATTAAAATCAATAGTGTTTTCAGAAAATAATTTCTAAACTTGACATCCCTATCCCAGACTATTGTCTTCGGCACTCCACGGTGACTAATGACATCCTTAAAATATAATTTCGCAATGTGAGATGCGTCATTGGTCCTACTACACGGAATGAAATACGCCATTTTAGAAAATCTATCCACAACTACAAAAATTGAATCGTGACGGCGTAAAGTGGTGGGTAGGCCTAGAACAAAATCCATACTAACGTCTTCCAATGGTGTGGAAGGGATAGATAAGGGTGTATATAATCCTATGTTGATTTTGGTGCCCTTGGATACCTGACAGGTACGACAACTACTAAATACCCTTCCCACCATCGCCTTAAATTTTGGCAGTAGAATTTCTCCTCAACTAGCGAATTATCTTGTCCCTACCGAAGTGGCCACTCAACCCTCCACTATGAAGCTCTCAAATGATATGAAGTCGTAGAGAGGATTGCGAGATACACAACTTCCCATCCCTAAAGAGGTAACCGTCTCGAATAAAAAATGCAGATATCATCGTGGGGGAGCTATCCTGAGAGGATAAGTAGGGTTCCTTAAAATCCGGGCAGGTAGCGTATGTTAGACCCCAATTTTTTAAAAAAAACACCGGAATCTTATGCCTAGAACCGCCGATTTGCGGTGACACCTTCGCACCCGGGAAGGTCATCACTACAAAATGTCGATCCTGTCAGCCAAATTGATCACAACTGTAGCAAAATAATAAAGCAAGTCCACAGAAATCCCATATAAATAGAAAATAATATCCACGAAGGGAGTGTCCACAGATATAAAATATAACTTAAACATAGGCTTATGCCCAGTACATCAAGTCCTCACTACATATCTTTCATCGCGGAAGCAAAACTAATATAACTACTATCGATCAGAACTCACAGTCCCTGCCGTCTGAACTCCGGTACTAGACTGCCCGATCTCCAAGCGTGCTGACCTCCTGGGATGCTCCTCCATGCTGGGCTCCATGGTCCCCTAAAATGATGTGGTTCGAAAACCGTTAGTCTAAAAGACTAAGTCCTATCATCCCCCGCCACTTCCCCCATGGCTCCAAGGCACCGAGCAGGGAGAAGGAAAGGGGAGGACATGATAGTGGAGGATAACAAATAAGCAGATGGTGGCGGAATTAATCTAGCAGTTCTAAGGTAGATAAGACGGAAATAAAGGTATGAAGAACTGAATAAGAAGTAACCCTAACTTTTATGAAGATACATAAGCTAATGGATCTCTTGTAGGGCTCCTATTGTATAAAAAGTCCCATACTGATTTATACGATAGGGTATCGGTTTTTAGCATGCATAAATATGTAATACTTGAATGAAAACCTTAACTTATAAGCACGCTCACACGAACTTATAAACCAAGGGGTCGTTTTGCAGGGCCTATTGTATAAAGAGTCCCATTCCAGTTATACAATAGATGTTGGGTTATATGCAATGGTTATGCTATGAAATACAATTATGCCATGATGTGAACATGCAAGTGTAACTCACCCACTCGACTCTCTGTACACAGACCTTTAGTTCCCCCTTTCTAAAGTCGAACCTCCCAGGATACCTCCGTAGTGGCAAATGGAAGTGGTGGTTTGGGCCTCTCCCACCTCTAAACCAGTAATAACACTTCTAGTCAGACCTATCGTACGCCTTAACGCTAGTGCACTAAGCGAAGCTCCTGCGTAATCTTGCCAGCTGGCGCACCGAACTTTATTTGGCCAAGTGCTAAACCACACTTGCCGAGTCAACATGTTGGAATCTGTAACACCCCAAAATCTTAAGATGGAGTCAGGCTGGGTGACACGGCCTTGGACACAGGCGTGTCCCAGGGCGTGTCCAGTGCACACGGCCTGGGATACAGGTGTGTTCCGGGCGTGTCCTTTTCTCGAGGCGTCGACTCGAGTTCTCAAGAACTGATCGTCGAGAGACGACATGGCTTGGGACACAGGCGTGTCAAAGGTCGTGTCCTGCTCAGGAGAATATTGAGTGGCGTTGAGTGGCACTGAGAGGAATGGCGTTGAGTGGCGTTGAGTGTGGAACATGGCCTGTGACACGGGTGTGTAACAGGGGCATGTTGGGCACACGACCATGGATACGGGCCTGTGCCTTAGCCGTGTCCTGCTCGAGTGATTTGGACTTGTGTTATAAAGGGTGACACAGCCAGTCACACGGCCGTGTTAAAGTTGACACGGGCGTGACTGCCCTGTGACACGGGCGTGTGGAGCCCTTGTTCTGGTTCATTTTGAGTCGGTTCGTACACCTCTTGGGAGACACGACCTGGGACACGAGAGTGTCACAGGGCATGTCAAGTAAAATATGAAATTTTGCGCAGATCTTGGCCATCCAATTATTTCTATTTGGATCCAATGGCCCAGTTCCTTTCCTGCAGTGATAAGGTTGAGTGTTAGCTTCTTCTCTCATTCTTATCAAGAGAGAAAAAGAGAGAGTGCTTGGAGGAAGGAGAAGGAGGAGAAGAGCAAGGTTTTTTTGGTGCTCCCACGGTCTGATTCAAGATTTGAGGATAGTTTAGTGGAGGCAAAGCTGCTGCAGTGCTTTCCAACCGGCAAGATTTTTGATGGCTCCCAAGAGATCGGAAAGGGTAACGATCTTCCTTCTTGGACATGTGAATTCCTCCTTTATGCATGAGTAAGGAATCCTCTCCACCAAAAGGTGGAAAAAGTGAGTGATTCCAGTGGGTGATAGTTGCTATCCCCAGCTTGAGTCTGCATATTGACCCAGAAAAGTATAGTACGGGATAAGCATGATGTGTGAAGCCCATCTTGACATGTTGGTCTTGATTGGTGACATTGCATTTACGCATCGGAGAAGACTCCGCGTATACTCATGTAGTTAGTGGGGTCATTGGGTTATGCATGTGAAGGGGAGTAGCAGGAAGTACTGGAATGTGGAACTCCCGAAAAATGCCCTTGCGATGTTTGTGCATTGGCTATGATGTAGCCAGTCCTTGATGGACGATGAAGCCAGTCCTAGTTGTACAGTGTGGCTATTGGGACGCCAGTCCTTGGCGGACGTTATGGCGATTGGGAGCTGCGAGCTCTAAAAGGCCTCGTGCAGAACAGGAAAGGTTAAGCCGACCCGCGCCTTTTATTATAGCCACAAGTACGATGTACTTGGTGATGGCAAGGCGAGTTGAGCAACGGGGGGTGGTGGATCTGTACTTGCGTTATGTTGAATGTACAAGGAAGTGCCAAGGCATTGGGCTTTCATCAGTAGCATAATGAGAGTCTTAGGCATACACGCCATTAAGACTAAATGCTCAATGGTGTTGATCCCAGTTTGCCGATGTACCCAAAAGTGTGCCTGAGAGCATAGATTGTCGGGCTGGGTGGCCGACGGTTGTGATGGATTCCTTGTGCATGAGAGCACAATAAGTATATTATCTATCAATTGCTATATTGCTCTGCAGGGAAGGAATTCCTCTGCCCCGGGAAAGGGGTAGGATTGTTAAAAATTGGTCAGCTGAATGCTGACCGTTGCCTTGTTTTCCACCTTCTGGGTGGATTGTCCCTGTGCAGTTGTTGGAGAGCCGAGCGGAAAATGAAGGGCTGATTCCCCTGCTGCTGTTGTTGTTGCTCTTACTATTGCTACTAGCCCATGAAGGCTAGCTTTTGTATTTTCTTTTATTCATGTATGGCCGGCCTACACGCCGATGTCTGTAATCCATATTATTTAAAGAGGAACTGTAAGGCCTTAAGGCCAAACAATTGTATTTGCTATGCCCTCATTTGAGTGGTTGTATATAACGTTGTTTAATATATATCTGGTGGATATTCCTGCTATTAGTTCAGCTACTTGTGTATCTATTCCGCTAGCATGCTCTGTGTTAGGATGCGTTGATGGTATTATCCTGTGACCTCACCGTCTGTTTGTAGCATATAGTGTGGGGCCCCGGCCGGACCTCGGTCTTCCTCTTTCGAATTCGTGGTTGAATTCTTTTGTGGTGTGGCGAGCACGTGTCTATGCGAACCGCTATAACGCTAGCGAACTCTGGAATATCCACTAAGAAATGTAAATACACTTGTTTGAGGAATCTGCGCGTTCCTACTTTGTTGTTATTGCTTGCGTATTGTCGTTTATGTGTGTCTTGTCCTCCCAAAGGTGACTCGTAGTGGTGCTGGGCAATCTGAGCCCCAGCGCTCTGATGAGAGTGCGACACCAGCTGAGGTGCCAACACCTCCTTTATCTGCGGAAAATGTTCGATTAGTTGCTAAGGCTCTATTTGCAATGATTCGGCCGACCGGGCAGGCGCTGCCCGTAGTGGTGCAAGATCATGTTGGTGTCCGACCCGAACCGGTTGAGGCCGTGGATCCGCGAGCATCTGAATGACAATTGAAGCAATTCATGAGCTTCAATCCGCCTATGTTCACGGGACTGGGATCCCCAATGCAGGCAGAGGACTTGTTATCGCGAGTCAAACTTATTTTGACGGCGATCAGGATGGAGGAAACTCAAAAGGTCACTTTGGCCACCTTCTTGTTTGAAGGAGAGGCGAGGTTATGGTGGGACGAGGTTGAGTTAAACCATTTGGCGGGCAGGCAATTGACCCAAGTATCGATTGAGGAGTTCTCTCGTATGTTTTTGGCTAAATATCTTCCAGCGGTACAACGCATTGCTATGGAGAACGAGTTCCAGCGGCTAACGCAAGGAGAGTCTTGCGTTGATGTGTACCTATATGAATTTACAAGATTGGGACGGTATGTAGGAACAATCTTCGCCGATGAACAAAGGAAAACAAATCGGTTCTTTGAAGGATTGCGGGACGAGTTGAGGTTCCTGCTTTCTAGTTCAGTGAACCATGGATTTTAGGCTTTGGTTGATACGACGGGTGCGCTGGAAAAGGACATGAAGCGGGTGCAAGGAAGGAAGGACTTGGCTGTGGCAAAACCCGAGTTCAAAGCACCCCTCTCTGACAAATCGTACTACCAGAAGAAGTGGGGCAAGAGGTCCAAGCCTTCGGGGCAAACTTCTGGGACGGTTACATCGGGAGAAACGTCGATGCCGGAGTCTCGTGCATGTTTTACCTGTGGAAAAGTGGGGCATTTAGCCCGTGATTGTCGGGTTGCTCAACCCAAAGGAGAAAAGAAGACAGGTGCGCCATATCCTGAGAAGGGCAAAGCAGTGGTTGATTCCTCTGCATCGCAGGCGCAATAACGAGTCTACAATCTTTGCCAACAGGAGGCTATCAAGCAGTGGTTAATGCTTGTTGTATTGATTGCATATTTTGTATGTAGCTTTTGCATGATGTGTGTGCTATAGGCTTTGTATGATTTGGAACAATTCGGCGAGAGCCCTCTTTGATACGGGTGTTTCGCATTCTTTTTTGTCTAAGGACTTCGTAACTCGAGTTGGAGTACCGAGTCATGTGATGACATGTGGTGTAAAGGTGCTACTACCAAATGGGTGTATCATGCTTGCGGATAGGACTTGTGATGTGGACGTACATATAGGAAATCGAGATTACGGATTGAGAGCATCCTTGCTGCCACTATCGGAGTTGTATGTGATCTTTGGCATGGAATGGCTCTCAGAGCAGCGTGCCTTGATTGATTGCACTTCCAAGGAGATCACATTGGGCCAGAATACCGAACTTGAGATGAAGTTCGCTGGTATGCGGGGAGTAGGAGGGACCTTGTTGTCTGCACTCCGAGTCATCAGTGCCGTTCGGAAGGGCGCAGAGTTATTCTTCACGCTTATTCAGGCTGTTGAGCCAAAGGCCAGTGTGAGTGAAGTTCCGATTGTGTCGGAGTTTTTAGATGTGTTTCCTAAGGATCTTCCTAGGTTATCGCCCCAGCGGGAGATTGACTTCGCGATTAAGTTGGTGTCAGGTGCAAAACCTGTGGCCCGCTCACCATATCGCGTTGTGCCAAAGGAAATGGCTGAACTTAAAATGCAATTGCAAGAATTTTTAGAGCAGGGGTACATACGCCCAAGTATGTAACCTTGGAGCGCGCCTGTTCTAATTGTGAAAAAGAAAGACGGTAGTTTGCGTTTGTGTATTGACTACCGCAAATTTAATAAGCTAACAGAAAAGAATAAATATCCGATTCCACGGATCGATGACCTATTTGATCAGCTAGCAGGGTCAACCATCTATTCAAAGTTGGATTTCAAATCGGGATATTATCAATTGCGTATTCGGGAAGGCGATATTCCCAAGACAGCGTTTGGGAAACGCTATGGTCATTATGAATTCACGGTGATGCCATTTGGCTTATGTAATGCGCCTTCATTATTCATGGATCAAATGCACCGGATGGTCCGAGAGTACTTGGATTAATTCGTAATTGTGTTCATTAATGATATTCGTGTGTACTCTCAGTCGGGAGATGATCATGCAAACCATTTGCGGTTGGTGTTGCATACCCTATGGAGGAATAAGTTATATGCCAAGTTCTAAAAGTGTGAGTTCTTGCTATCGTCATTGGCTTTTCTAGGCCATGTGGTAAGTGGAGAGGGCATAGCAGTAGATCCGGAAAAGATAAGTGCCATACAGGATTGGCCAGTGATGTCCTCAGTGGCCGAAGTCAGGAGATTTCTTGGCTTGGTAGGCTACTATAAACGGTTTATACAAAACTTCTCACGGATTGCTTTACCTCTGACAATGTTGACGAGAAAAGATCAGAAGTTCGTTTGGACACCAGAGTGTGCGCGAGCTTTTGAAGAGATGAAGAGTCATTTGACCACGACGCCTGTATTGACATCGCCATGTGGTACAGACGGCTAAGAGATCTACAGTGATGCGTTAGGGAGCGGCTTAGGCTGTGTTCTTCTACAATTTGGTAAAGTGATTGCTTATGGCTCACGCATGCTAAAGGTGCATGAACGAAACTATCTCGTACACGATTTAGAGTTGGCGGAGGTAATCTTTGCGCTAAAGTTGTGGCGGCACTATCTTTATGGCGTTAAAGTAGATATATATACAGATCACAAGAGCCTAAAGTATTTGTTAGATCAGAAAGATCTGAATATGCGACATCGGAGGTGGATGGAGTTCCTTGGGGACTACACTTTCGATATTCACTATACTCTCGGGAAGGGAAATGTGGTCGATGATGCTTTGATTCGTAGGACGCTAGTACGGGCAAACTGGTTGCAGAGGCATGATGTGCGGCTAATCCAGGAGATGGAAGCGTTAGAGATATCTTGTGTTGACAAGGATGTTACGGTCGATGCGTGCTTGAACTTGACGGAGGTACAATATGACCTTGCAGATAGAGTTCGGCGAGCAACGGAGCTTGATGAAAGTCTCCAACACTATGCAAAGGATGGTTCTGGTGACTAATTCTCCTTGGATGATGGATATTTGCGAAAAGATGGTCGATTGTGCGTCCCAAGTACAGGGAAGTTTAGAGAAGAATTGATGTACGAAGCGCATTTTGCCAAGTACTTAATTAACCCTGGGAGCACAAAAATGTACAAAGACATGAAAAAGTTGTTCTGGTGGCCTGGACTAAAGAAAGACATAGCACGTTATGTGGCAGAATGTCATACTTGTGCTTTGGTAAAAGCGGAATGCCAGAAGCCTGGTGGTTTCCTAAAGTCGTTACCGATTCTAGAGTGGAAGTTTGATGATATTTCAATGGATTTTGTGCACGGGTTGCCGAGATCTCAACGCAGTCATGACTCTATCTAGGTGATTGTAGACCGGTTGACAAAAGTGGCTCACTTCATTCCAAACAAGAGAGATGATTCAGTGGAAACCTTGGCTAAACTCTATGTGGAACAGATTGTTCGACTACACGGTGTTCCTCGGAGCATTGTCAGTGATCGTGATGGGTGATTCACCTCAACTGATTGGAGGTTAATTCATCAAATGTTGGGTACAAAATTAGCATTCAGTACGACATTTCATCCCCAGACGGATGGCCAGACTGAGCGAACTAACAGGACGATGGAAGATATGCTTCGTATGTGCGCCCTAAATTTCGGTAAGAAATGGGAAGAGTACATTTATTTTGTTGAATTTGCCTATAATAACAGTTACCAAGCGAGCATTGGTATGGCACCGTTTGAGGCTCAATATGGTCATAAATGTCGTACACCATTAGCTTGGGCGGAAGTAGGCGAATCCAAGCTGCATGGGCGAAAGGAAGTCGAAGAAGCTACCTCGATAATACGATCTATTAGGGAGGGGCTATTGATAGCCCATGATCGACAAGCAAAATACTACAACGCCAAGCATCGGAACATGGAGTTCGCGGTGGGCGATTGGGTCTATTTGCAGATTAAACCCTTCAAAGGCGTATCTCGGATTCGGCAGTTGAAAAAGCTAAGTCCAAGATACCTTGGTCCATTTAAAGTGGTGGAGCGAGTCGGGGAAGCTGCTTATCGGCTAGCGCTTTCAGCAGAGTTGAGTGGATTGCATGATGTCTTCCACATCTCAGTACTTCGCAAAGCCGTCAAGGATCCAACACAAATAGTTGAGAATAATCGTGTACCGGTTGACTATGGGCTAACGACGAAGGTTAAACCCATTCAGATCGAGGATTGAGCCGAGAAGCAGTTGCGGAACAAGATAATCGGGATGGTCAAAGTCCGGTGGGACAAATGTGGCCGATAGGAGCTAACATGGGAGCGTGAGCAGACCATGCGAGCTGAGTTTCCCAAACTTTTTGTATAAACTTTTGACCATGTACATTTTATTATAACAGCTCTTTTAACGTTATAGCTTTGTGATTCCAGTTTATTTGCTGAGTACAAATTTCGGGAAAAATTTATCTTAAGGGGGAAGGATTGTAAAACCCAGAAATCTTAAGATGGAGTCAGGCAGGGTGACACGGTCTAGGACACGGGCGTGTCCCAGGGCGTGTCCAGTGCACACGGCATGGGACACAGGCGTATCCCAGGGCGTGTCCTTTTCTCGATGCATCGACTCGAGTTCTGGAGAACTGATTGTCGAGAGGCGATCAGCCTGGGATACGGGCATGTCCTACTCGGGAGAATATTCAATGGCGTTGAGTGGCGCTGAGAGGAATGGCGTTGAGTGTCGTTGAGTGTGGAACACGTCCGTTGACACGGGCGTGTCACAGGGGCTTGTTGGGCACATGGACATGGACACGGGCGTGTGCCTTAGCCGTGTCCTGCTCGGGTGATTTGGGCTTGTGTTACAAAGGGTGACACGACTAGTCACACGACCGAGTTAAAGTTGACACGGGCGTGTCTGCCCTTTGACATGGGCGTGTGGAGCCCGTGTTCTGGTTCATTTTTAGTAGGTTCGTACACCGCATGGGGGACACGGCCTGGGACACGTGCGTGTCACAGGCCGTGTCAAGTCAAATATGAAATTTTGGGCAGATCTTGGCCTTCCAATTATTTTTATTTGGATCCAATGGCCCAGATCCTTTCCTGTTGTGATAAGGCTGAGTGTTAGCTTCTTCTCTCATTCTTTTCAAGAGAGAAAAAGAGAGAGAGCTTGGAGGAAGGAGAAGGAGGAGAAGAGTGAGGTTTTGGTGGTGCTCCCGCGGTCCGATTCGAGATTTGAGGATAGTTTAGTGGAGGCAAAGCGGCTGCGGTGCTTTCCAACCGGCCAGATTTTCGATGGCTCCCAAGAGATCGTAAAGGGTAACGATCTTCCTTCTTGGACATGTGAAGTCTTCCTTTATGCATGAGTAAGGAATCCTCTCCACCAAAAGGTTGAAAAAGTGAGTGATTCCAGTGGGTGATAGTTGATATCCCCAGCTTGAGTCTGCATATAGACCCGAAAAAGTGTAGTACAGGATATGCATGTTGTGTGAAGCCCATCTGGACATGTTGGTCTGGATTGGGGATGTTGCATTTACGCACTGGAGAAGACTCCACGTATACTCGTGTTGTTAGTGGGGTCGTTGGGTTATGCCTATGAAGGGGAGTACCAGGAAGTACTAGAATGTGGAACTCCAAGAAAATGCCCTTGTGTTGTTTGTGTTGTGGCTACGATGTAGCCAGTCCTTGATGGACGATTAAGCCAGTCCTAGTTGGACAGTGTGTAAGACCCCCTTTTTTCTCTCTAAAACCCGGGGTCTTAGGCCCAAAATCGCCGCTTTGCGGTGACACCTTCACGTCCTGAAGGGTCATCACCACAAGGCGCCGATTCTGCCAGCCAATTCGATCACAGAAAGGTAGCACAATAATTGAAGTAAGAGCAAGTCCACTGAAAGTAAATCACATATATAGAATAAAATCTCCACGAAGGGAGTGTCCACAAAATAACAATAATCAGAGTACTATAAATGCGGGCTTATGCCCGGTACATCATATCCTCACTACAAATCTCTCATGCGGAAGCAAAAACTGAAACTACTCAGGGTCGAGACTCACGGTCCCGACTGTATGAACTCCGGAGCTAGACTGCCCCATCTCCAGGCGCACCGGTCTCTAGGGCTGCTCCTCCATGCTGGGCTCCACGATCCCCTAAATGATGCGGTTCAAAAACCGTTAGTCATAAAGACTAAGCCCTATAAAATTTACTGGGGACTTATCATGATATAAATGGCCTAAATCCAGAGTGTGGGAATTTTCCTAATTTATTTGGCATTTAATTAATTTCCTCGAAAATCCCAAGGGCTACCGGTTTGAACATGAACTACCCTAAGTTCTCATGCAAGATGTCCAGCAAATTTATGATAAATAGTAGGTTATCGCAATAGGGTAAATCCAAAGTATCATAATTTTTCTATCATCAAAAGGGCAACAAAACTATTTTAGCAATATTTACTATCTTCCATTATTTATGAACCAAGTACAGAGAATATTCTTTCAAAAATTGTAAATAAATTATAATATGCAGATAAAGGCTTAAAAATAGCACTGGCCCAGTTTCATAATTTTTCAGCAATAAAATCATCCCTAAATAATTTTCAAAGCATAGAACCCCTTTTTAACTTTTGTGAAGAAAGTATTGGATTTATTTAACTAAAAATTATACAAAAATTCAAGTGTAACCATTCTGTCCTAAAACATTTATTTCCAAGATTTCATGAGACTTCCATGAACAGAAAGGTACAAATAATTAAAACATTAATTGGGGTTATAATCAACATTACAAACGAAGTGCTAGAAATAAACATCATAAAATTTCAGTAAAATTTCTATAAATTCTACCCACTTCAAAACTAACTCTACCCGAGTTTCACAGCCTTTAGATAATTATTAGTGATGGATTGTGCTTAATTAGTATTTTAACCTAAAGCTAAGAATAAGGTTTCGAGGCATCTACTTGTCTCCAAGTTTTCCAAGATTCCATCCAGACAACTATTATCATGCTAATATCAACTCTACAGAGTTTCAAGGCGATACGAGGGCAATTGCCCCCATATCCTTCACAACCCTCAAAACCCTCCATGTGGGGCTTGAGTTTGGTTCCTAGGATAAACCAACCCTAAACCACATCATTTTATCCAAGTGGGTTATAGTAACCCTTCCAAGTCAGTGGTCAAGATTTCAGCCTCAGTTGAGGTGATATGACCGTTTTAACTTCTAGTGCACTTTTTACTCAAAAATGCCTCACTCTTGCCTAGTTAAGAATAGGTGACTCCCTATCCAAAACTCATCCAAATGAGTTCAAAATTTGTACAGAGTTAAGTTTTATAGCCAGGGACCACTCACCAAAATTTGGGAGGGTTTGGAGGTTATTTGACTACATAAATAAATTCCTCTATCTTTATTAAATTAAAACAAAAACTTTAGGCAAAGTGTCTCCAAAAATTCCCATTTTTGGACTGCCTTTAGATATAGCTAAGTTTAACCACCTGACTAAATTTCAGGTCATTTGGACAAGGGACAAAGAGTGGGCATCCATTTTAATTTCTGCCCAACTCCAGGTACAGCACCCACTAAAACAAGTTCCGCGGTCAAACCGCTTACCCAAACGAGTTGAAACTAATTTTGAATTAATCTAGACTCGAAGGACTACGACTTCTATGACAGGTCATTTTTCCTAAATCGGCCTCTAAGTGCCTCAATTTGTAGCCTCAAAATATACTCAAATAATTAAACTTTTCATTATGTACTATATACATAATTTATATATTTTAAATTGATTTTACAGTTCAACTTCTACAGAAACCCGAAAACCAGAACACAGAAAACCCATATTTCCCACAGCTCTTTCGTGATCCGTCACCGGCTATCCGGTAACTTCCCTGGCCAACCTCCACCACCACCACCTCCGTTGAGGCGATGGCTATCGGTCGGCGGTGGTTTGGCCGCCGGAGGTGGCGGTTTCCGGCGAACTCAAAACAATATTTTTCCATGGTTTTCCATGAAAACACGAGGTTGGTCCGGCTCCTTTGAGCACGTACTTCATTTCTAATAACCTAAGATCTACTCATAAGAGAAGAAGTAGAGGAGGACCTTGTTTGCGGTTTGGAGGCGAGATGAACGACGGGGTGCCATGGCGCGGTGGTGGCGTTGCTGAACTTCTCCTACAGCAAGGTACAATGCTTCAATCCATTGGTCAAGAGAGTAAACCTCTCATCCTGCTCTAATGGGGCTTTTATAGATCATCAAGTGGGGAGGGTAAAGGGTAAAGCCTTAATGGCCATGAATGTTCTCCCCTTAATGGTGTTTCGGTTATGGTAGGGGCAGTTGAAACGCTGGAAACGAAGAGATGTTTGCCAGGTGGCGATTTCCTATTTGACCAACATTTCCTTCTTTTATTATATAATTACAGAAGGAAAACGACCCATAATTACTCCTGGTGTAACTTCCCACACCATCGTTTATTACCACGCGTGTTAGAATAATTTCGGGCTTGAACCGTCGTTTCGGTCAATGTCACGGGCGTGACACATAGGTCACGGGCGTGACAGGCCCGGGTGGCCAATTCTGGGTGTAACACCCCAAAAAGGCCCAAAAGACTCAACTTGAAAATTGAGTAGCAGGTCAGGTTACACGGCCTGGGACACGGGCGTGTCCCAGGGCGTGTCGGGTGACACGGCCTGGGACACGGGCGTGTCCCAGGGCGTGTTCTATTTATTTTGCAAGGTTGGCCTATTCCGGGCAGAGCCGGACACGGCCTTGAACACGGCCGGGAACACGGGCGTGTCAGGCTGGACACGGGCGTGTCAGCTGCCGTGTTCCGACCCGTGTTCTGGTTGCAGCTCGATGGAGCAGGAGACACGGGCGTGTCTCAGGTTTGACACGGGCGTGTCAGGTCCGACACGGGCGTGTCGATGACCCGTGTGGTTCAGTCGGTTTAAGCTGTGTGCACCGCTGAAGGGGTACACGGCCTGTGACACGGGCGTGTCACAGGCCGTGTCGGCCAAAAAAGTGAAATTTTGGGGTGATCTTGGCCGTTCAGTTTCCTCTCTTTTGATCCAAAGGCTCAGATGGTTTCTTGGACTGAATAAGTCGTGAGAGAAGGATCTTCATTCTTCTTTTATTCTTAAGGAAGAGAGAAAGAGAGAGGAAGAGAGGAAGAAGGAGGAGGAGACCAAGCCACCGGCGAAGCTCCCGTGGTCCGATTCGCGATCCGAAGCCGGCGTTGTGACGGCAAGGCTGCTGCGGTTCTTTCTCACCGGCTAGTTTGCGATGGCACCGAAGAGATCGACAAGGGTAACGATCTCCCTCCTTGGACATGTGAAGTCCTTCTTTTCTGCATTGCATAGGGAAAGCCCTTCCCCGCGAGTGTGCGGTGGGTTGTGGTGTCCCTTGGGGTAGATATGTGAAGTCCCCCTTGTTAGAGGCCGGAATTGGAGTACGGCTCTAGGCATGCTGTGTGAAGCCCATCTGGATGGAATCTGGATTGGTGATGCTTGTTTGCATATCGGAGAAGGCTCCGTGATAATGGCTTGTGATGCCTTGTTCCTACCTGTTGCTTGGTGCGGCAGGAAGTACTGGACGATGTCCAGGAAATGAAGAGGGTTGGCGGCAACTCTTGTGGCCGTGCGTTGCCACTTTGTGAGTAGTTGAGCCGTTGGGCTGCAACTCGTTGAAAAGGCTGTGTGCCGAACAGGAAAGGTGAAACCGACCCGCGCCTATAAAATGCCATGGATACTTCCGTATTCGAGGTGGCTCGGCGACTTGAGCAACGGGGGGTGGCTGATCCGTACCTGCGTTAGGTCCGTCCGACTTGGAAGCCTGGTATAGGTTTTGTTGGAGCGCCTAATGAGAGTCTTAGGCCCGCGCGCCGGAAAGACTAGAAATGCTCAAATACCGTGTAGACGGTGGTGTTGACCCTGGTATTCCGGTACACCGAAAATGTGCCCTGAGTGCACGGACTGTCGGGCCGGGCGGCCGATGGTTGTGATGGCTTGAATGTGCCTGCGCGCACATAGTTGCTATTGTTGATGCCATGCTTGCAGGGAAAGAATGCTCATGCCCCGAGAAAGGGGTAGGATTGTTATAATTGGGTCAGCTGAATGCTGACCGTTGCTTTGTTTGCCACCGGTTGGGTGGAATTGTTCCCGTGCAGGTGCTGGAGAGCCAAGTGGTAAGTGATGGGCGGGAGAGCCCTACTGCGGTTGCTGCTGCTGCTGCGGCTAGCCTGGAAGGCTAAGCCATTGTTTTGTTTTCTCTTTTCTTCATGTATGGCCGGCCTGCGCGCCGAGGTTTGTAAATCATGATGAATGTTCAGAGGAACTGTAAGGCCTTAAGGCCAAACTCTTGTGGTTGTGTACATTCCATGGTTTATATATAAATGTGGTTTTATATATTGGACATTCCGGTTAAGAGTTCAAAGCTGTAACTTAAAGCTTCCGCTAGAATGCTCTGAGTTAGGATTCGTATTTGGTTTGGTACTCTCCTGTGACCTCACCGTCTGTTTGTGGCATATAGTGTGGGGCCCCGGCCGGACCTTCTACTATACGTCATTTAACGGATGGGGTCGTTACATTTTGGTATCAGCTTTTCGTCGGTCTTCCTCTTTCGAATTCGTGGTCGCATTCTTTTGTGGGGTGGCGAGCACGTGTTTGTGCGACCTGCTGTAACGCTAATGAACTCTGGAATGTCCAAAGGAATGTACAAAATCTTGTTTGAGGAATCTGCGCGTTCCTTTTTGTGTTGTTTTGCTTGCATACGTTCGCTAATGTGTGTCTTGTCCACCTATAGGTGACACGTAGTGGTGCTGGGCAGTCTGAGCCCCAGCGTTCTGATGAGAGTGCGGCACCAGCTGAGGTGCCAACACCTCCTCCATCTGCGGAAACTGTTCGTTTAGTTGCTGAGGCGCTCTTTGCCATGATTCAGCCGACCGGGCAAGCGCAGCCGGCAGTAGTGCCAGTTCGTGTTGATGTAAGACCCGAGCCGGTTGAGCCTGTAGATCCACGAGCAGCTGACCGACAGTTGAAGCAATTCATGAGCTTCAGTCCTCCGACGTTTGCGGGAATGGGATCCCCAACGCAGGCGGAAGATTGGTTATCGCGTGTCAAGAGGATAATGACAGCGATCAGGGCGGAGGAAACTCTCAAGGTCACCTTAGCCACCTTCATGCTGGAAGGGGAGGCGCGGTTGTGGTGGGATGAGGTAGAGGTACACCATTTGGCGGGCAGGCAATTAACACAAGTGTCGATTGAGGAGTTCTCTCGGATCTTTCTGGCGAAACATGTCCCAGCGGCGCAACGTATTGCTATGGAAAATGAGTTCCAACGGTTAAAGCAAGGGGACGATAGTGTGGATATCTACTTGCACGAGTTTACCAGGTTGGGACGATATGCGGGAACAATCTTCGCGGATGACCAAAGGAAAACGAATCGGTTCTATGAAGGATTGCGGGATGAGTTACGATTCCTGCTTTCAAGTTCTGTGAGCCAAGGGTTCCAGGCGTTGGTTGATACGGCGTGCGCGTTGGAAAAGGACATGAGGCGAGTGCAAGGGAATAAGGGCTTGGTGGTGTCTAAGCCAGAGTTTCAAGCACCTCGCCCAGGCAAGTCGTTTTACCAGAAGAAAGGGGGCAAGAGATCCAAGCCATCTGGGCAAGTAACTACGACCGTTGTGTCGGGAGCGACATCAAGGCCGGATGCTCGTACGTGCTATAACTGTGGCCGGGTGGGGCATATAGCTCGTGATTGTCGAGTTGTGCAGCCCAAAGGGGAAAAGAAGACGGGTGCGTCATATGCTGAGAAGGGCAAAGCGGTGGTGGATTCCTCTGCTTCCCAGGCGCAGCCCCGAATCTATCAACTTGGCCAACAGGAAGCGATTAAGCAAAGTGACGTCGTCACAGGTACGAGTTGATTTAGTTTACTTGCTGTGCTTTTGGTTTTGGTTTTGTTTAGCTTGTGCATGATGTGTGTGTGCTGCAGGCTTTGTCCTGATTCGGAATAACTTAGCGAGAGCCCTGTTTGATACGGGTGCTTCGCATTCTTTTCTGTCTGAGGATTTCGTATCTCGCATTGGGGTACCGAGTCATGTGACGGTGGATAGTACAAGGGTGCTACTGCCGAATGGCTGTGTGATGCTTGCGGATAGGGCTTGCGATGTGGATGTGCAAATAGGAAGTCGGGATTTCGGTTTGAGTGCAGCTGTGCTACCGTTATCGGAGTTTGATGTGATCTTTGGTATGGACTGGCTCTCGGAGCAGCGTGCCTTTATTGATTGCAACTCCAAAGAGATTACACTGGGCCAGAATACCGGGCTTGTGACGAAGTTCGCTGGTATGCGAGGAGTTGGCGGAACGTTGTTGTCTGCACTCCAAGTCGTCAATGCTGTGCGGAAGGGCGCGGAGTTATTCTTCACGCTAATTCAGGCTGTTGAGCCAAAGGCCAGTGTCGGTGAAGTGCCAGTTGTGTCAGAGTTTGCCGATGTGTTTCCTAAAGATCTTCCTGGGTTACCACCCCAGCGGGAGATTGACTTCTCTATTGAGTTGGTGCCAGGTGCGAAACCTGTGGCCCGCTCTCCATATCGCGTCGCGCCAAAAGAGATGGCTGAGTTGAAAGTCCAACTGCAAGAGTTGTTGGAGCAGGGTTATATACGCCCAAGTATGTCACCTTGGAGCGCGCCTGTTCTCTTTGTGAAAAAGAAAGATGGTAGCTTACGGTTGTGTATTGACTACCGCGAGTTGAATAAGCTGACGGAGAAAAACAAGTATCCGATCCCACGGATTGATGACCTTTTTGATCAGCTGGCGGGATCAACGGTCTATTCCAAGTTGGATCTGAAATCGGGATATTATCAGCTAAGGATTCGGGAAGGTGACATTCCCAAGACAGCATTTGGAACACGCTACGGTCATTATGAGTTCACGGTAATGCCGTTTGGCCTATGTAATGCGCCTTCGGTATTTACGGACCTAATGCATCGAACGTTCCGAGAGTATTTGGATTTGTTTGTTATTGTGTTTATCGATGACATCTTAGTATACTCTCAGTCAGAAGAGGATCACGCAAACCATTTGCGGTTGGTCTTGCATACCCTGCGGAGGAATAAACTTTTTGCCAAGTTCTCAAAGTGCGAGTTCTGGCTCTCTTCAGTAGCCTTTTTAGGCCATGTGGTAAGCGGAGAGGGTATCGCGGTGGATCCGTTGAAGATAAGTGCCATCCGAGATTGGCCAGTGATGTCTTCAGTGGCCGAGGTCAGGAGCTTCCTTGGACTTGCGGGCTACTATAGACGGTTTGTGGAAAACTTTTCACGGATTGCTTTACCTCTCACCACGCTGACGAGGAAAGATCAAAAGTTCATATGGACGCCGGAGTGCGCTCGAGCTTTTGAAGACTTGAAGAGTCGTTTGACCACGGCGCCAGTGTTGACGTCTCCATGTGGTACCGATGGGTATGAGATCTATAGTGATGCATCTGGGAGCGGCTTAGGCTGCGTTCTTCTGCAGTTTGGGAAAGTGATTGCTTATGGCTCGCGTCAGTTGAAAGTGCATGAGCGGAATTATCCCGTCCATGATTTGGAGTTGGCGGCGGTAATCTTTGCGCTCAAGTTATGGCGGCACTATCTATATGGCGTCAAGGTGGATATCTATACGGATCACAAGAGCCTAAAGTATTTGTTGGATCAGAAGGATTTGAATATGCGACAACGAAGATGGATGGAGTTCCTCGGGGACTACACCTTCGAGATTCACTATACTCCCGGGAAGGGAAATGTGGTCGCTGATGCTTTGAGTCGGAAGACTCCGGTACGGGCAAGCTGGTTGCAGAGGCATGATCAGCGTTTGATCCAAGAATTGGAGGCAATGGAGATATCGTGTGTTGACAAGGGTGCGTCAACCGATGCGTGCTTGAACTGGACGGAGGTGCAGTATGACCTTACGGACAGAGTTCGGCGAGCAACGGAGCTTGATGAAAGTCTCCAGCGCTATGCTAAAGATGGGCCGGATGATCAATTCTCTTGGGATAACGGGTTGTTACGGAGAAATGGTCGAGTATGCGTCCCAAGTGTGGGTAAACTGAGGGAAGAGTTGATGTACGAAGCTCACTTTGCAAAATACTCAGTTCACCCAGGGAGCACAAAGATGTACAGGGACATGAAAAAGCTGTTCTGGTGGCCCGGATTAAAGGGGGATGTGGCTCGTTATGTGGCTAAATGCAACACCTGTGCGTTGGTGAAAGCAGAATGCCAGAAGCCTGGCGGGTTTCTGAAGTCGTTACCTATTCCGGAGTGGAAGTTCGATGATATTTCGATGGATTTCGTGCACGGGTTGCCGAGATCTCAACGCGGTCATGATTCAATCTGGGTGATTGTGGACCGGTTGACAAAAGTGGCGCACTTCCTTCCAAATAGAAGAGATGATTCAGTGGAAACCTTGGCCAAGCTGTATGTGGAGCAGGTTGTTCGACTGCACGGTGTTCCCCGGAGCATCGTTAGTGACCGTGATGGGCGGTTCACATCGAATGATTGGCGGCTCGTTCATCAAATGTTGGGTACAAAATTAGCGTTTAGTACGGCCTTTCATCCCCAAACGGATGGCCAGACTGAACGAACCAACAGGACGATGGAGGATATGCTCCGCATGTGCGCCCTAGACTTTGGTAAGAAATGGGAAGATTACATATTTCTCGTTGAATTTGCCTATAATAATAGCTACCAAGCAAGTATTGGTATGGCACCATTCGAGGCGTTGTATGGTCGGAAATGCCGTACACCCTTAGCTTGGGCAGAAGCAGGCGAATCGAAGCTGAATGGGAAAAAGGAAGTCGAAGAAGCTACTTCGCTCATCCGCTCTATTCGGGAGAGGCTATTGATAGCCCAAGATCGTCAAGCCAAGTACTACAATGCCAAGCACCGGAACGTGGAGTTCGCGGTGGGTGATTGGGTATATTTGAAGATCAAACCCTTCAAAGGTGTGTCCAGGATTCGGCGTTTGAAAAAGCTAAGTCCGAGGTATCTTGGTCCGTTTGAGGTGGTAGAGCGTGTTGGGGAGGCTGCTTATCGACTAGCACTTTCAGCGGACTTGGGTGGATTACATGATGTGTTTCACATCTCAGTCCTTCGTAAGGCGGTAAAGGATCCAGCTCAAGTCGTGGAGGCTGATCGGGTACCGGTCGAGTATGGGCTAACGACGAGGGTTAGACCCATTCGGATCGAGGATCGAGCCGAGAAACAGTTGCGGAATAAAGTGATCGGGATGGTCAAGGTCCGATGGGACAATTGTGGCCGTGAAGAGCTAACATGGGAGCGAGAGCAGACCATGCGAGCTGAGTTTCCCGAGTTATTTGTATAACTGTAGACCGTGTACTTTTTGTTATAACATGCTTATAGCATTGCTGGTTTTCTTTCCTTACCGTGCAAATTTCGGGACGAAATTTTGATAAGGGGGAGAGGGTTGTAACACCCCAAAAAGGCCCAAAAGACTCAACTTGAAAATTGAGTAGCAGGTCAGGTTACACGGCCTGGGACACGGGCGTGTCCCAGGGCGTGTCGGGTGACACGGCCTGGGACACGGGCGTGTCCCAGGGCGTGTTCTATTTATTTTGCAAGGTTGGCCTATTCCGGGCAGAGCCGGACACGGCCTTGAACACGGCCGGGAACACGGGCGTGTCAGGCTGGACACGGGCGTGTCAGCTGCCGTGTTCCGACCCGTGTTCTGGTTGCAGCTCGATGGAGCAGGAGACACGGGCGTGTCTCAGGTTTGACACGGGCGTGTCAGGTCCGACACGGGCGTGTCGATGACCCGTGTGGTTCAGTCGGTTTAAGCTGTGTGCACCGCTGAAGGGGTACACGGCCTGTGACACGGGCGTGTCACAGGCCGTGTCGGCCAAAAAAGTGAAATTTTGGGGTGATCTTGGCCGTTCAGTTTCCTCTCTTTTGATCCAAAGGCTCAGATGGTTTCTTGGACTGAATAAGTCGTGAGAGAAGGATCTTCATTCTTCTTTTATTCTTAAGGAAGAGAGAAAGAGAGAGGAAGAGAGGAAGAAGGAGGAGGAGACCAAGCCACCGGCGAAGCTCCCGTGGTCCGATTCGCGATCCGAAGCCGGCGTTGTGACGGCAAGGCTGCTGCGGTTCTTTCTCACCGGCTAGTTTGCGATGGCACCGAAGAGATCGACAAGGGTAACGATCTCCCTCCTTGGACATGTGAAGTCCTTCTTTTCTGCATTGCATAGGGAAAGCCCTTCCCCGCGAGTGTGCGGTGGGTTGTGGTGTCCCTTGGGGTAGATATGTGAAGTCCCCCTTGTTAGAGGCCGGAATTGGAGTACGGCTCTAGGCATGCTGTGTGAAGCCCATCTGGATGGAATCTGGATTGGTGATGCTTGTTTGCATATCGGAGAAGGCTCCGTGATAATGGCTTGTGATGCCTTGTTCCTACCTGTTGCTTGGTGCGGCAGGAAGTACTGGACGATGTCCAGGAAATGAAGAGGGTTGGCGGCAACTCTTGTGGCCGTGCGTTGCCACTTTGTGAGTAGTTGAGCCGTTGGGCTGCAACTCGTTGAAAAGGCTGTGTGCCGAACAGGAAAGGTGAAACCGACCCGCGCCTATAAAATGCCATGGATACTTCCGTATTCGAGGTGGCTCGGCGACTTGAGCAACGGGGGGTGGCTGATCCGTACCTGCGTTAGGTCCGTCCGACTTGGAAGCCTGGTATAGGTTTTGTTGGAGCGCCTAATGAGAGTCTTAGGCCCGCGCGCCGGAAAGACTAGAAATGCTCAAATACCGTGTAGACGGTGGTGTTGACCCTGGTATTCCGGTACACCGAAAATGTGCCCTGAGTGCACGGACTGTCGGGCCGGGCGGCCGATGGTTGTGATGGCTTGAATGTGCCTGCGCGCACATAGTTGCTATTGTTGATGCCATGCTTGCAGGGAAAGAATGCTCATGCCCCGAGAAAGGGGTAGGATTGTTATAATTGGGTCAGCTGAATGCTGACCGTTGCTTTGTTTGCCACCGGTTGGGTGGAATTGTTCCCGTGCAGGTGCTGGAGAGCCAAGTGGTAAGTGATGGGCGGGAGAGCCCTACTGCGGTTGCTGCTGCTGCTGCGGCTAGCCTGGAAGGCTAAGCCATTGTTTTGTTTTCTCTTTTCTTCATGTATGGCCGGCCTGCGCGCCGAGGTTTGTAAATCATGATGAATGTTCAGAGGAACTGTAAGGCCTTAAGGCCAAACTCTTGTGGTTGTGTACATTCCATGGTTTATATATAAATGTGGTTTTATATATTGGACATTCCGGTTAAGAGTTCAAAGCTGTAACTTAAAGCTTCCGCTAGAATGCTCTGAGTTAGGATTCGTATTTGGTTTGGTACTCTCCTGTGACCTCACCGTCTGTTTGTGGCATATAGTGTGGGGCCCCGGCCGGACCTTCTACTATACGTCATTTAACGGATGGGGTCGTTACACTGGGTTCGACGACCGTCGAACTGAGGTCGACGATCGTCGAAGGGTGGTCACGCCCTAGGTCACGGGCGTGACACATGGGTCACGGGCGTGACAGGCCCGTGTGACCAAATTCTGGGTTCGGCGATCGTCGAACTGAGATCGACGATCGTCGAAGGGTAGTCACGCCCTAGGTCACGGGCGTGACACATAGGTCACGGGCGTGACAGGGCCGGGTGACCAAATTCTGGGTTCGGCGATCGTCGAACTGAGATCGACGATCGTCGAAGGGTGGTCACGCCCTAGGTCACGGGCGTGACACATAGGTCACGGGCGTGACAGGGTCATGAGGAAAATTCCGCGCTCGTCGATCGTCGCGCTGAGATCGACGATCGCCGAAGGGGTCACGCCCCTAGTCACGGGCGTGACACATGGGTCACGGGCGTGGCAGGGCCGGGTTGAAAATTCTGCGCCCGACGATCATCTCCTTGAGATCGACGATCGTCGAAGGAGTCACGCCCTAGGTCACGGGCGTGACGGGTCGGTCACGGGCATGACCGCCCCTTGACTCAAAATCAGGGTCGACAAACTTCAATTCCTAGGCTTCCCAGGGTTCTGTTAAGACAAAACCATTCCCAGGGGTCTAGCCGGAAATGGGATGTTACAATTCCCAATAAACAAAAAAAAGATTTCGTCCCCGAAATCAAGGTTAAGCCTACGGGGACTTCTACCGAAATAAACTAAACTTGTAACATCCCATACGATTTTTCTATTGGGTTCAAGCGACCACTTGTTTGATAAACGAAGTCAATCTCCCCAATAAACAAAAGATTAGCCCCTACTTTCCTGCGCATGCCTAGGTTCTAAATTTTTCCTTATCTAGTCCTACCGGTTTAGTATAACAAGGTAATTTATAGTATTTCGAGAGGTGGTGAGGTATACCTGACTGAACAACTCCGGGTATTTTTGCCTCACAGGTCCTGCGGTTTGCAGGTGTGCTCCTTCTGACCGTGGTTTCTCCACAGAACCTTGACTAAAGGGATCTTCTTGCGACGCAAGATCCGTACTCCTTTGTCGTCGATCCGAACCGGCTCCAAGTGAACAGATCGGTCTGAAGCTACCGGCCCTTCGGTGGTCAAAATCTGCTGCTCCGGGTGTAGTAGAGCCCTTCTTAGCGAAGAAATGTAGAAGACGTCGTGTAGAGCTGCCAGCTCTGGTGGCAACTCTAGCCTGTAGGCTAGTGGTCCGATCCGCTCCAGGATCCAGTAAGGGCCCATATACCTAGGGATGAGCTTCTTCCTCCGACCGCGCACTCTTGAGACTCCGTGCATGGGCCGGATCTTCAAGAACACTCGGTCCCGTACCTGAAACTCCACCTGACGATGTCGAGCGTCATAGTACTTAACCTGTCTGCTCTGAGCCTCCAACATCCTATCTCTGATCAGTCTCACCTGAGCCTCGGTGTCTTCAACAAAATCCTATCCCAGCACCTTCAGATCCTCGTCTTGAACCCAAGAAAGCGGGGTCCTACATTTTCTTCCATACAAGGCTTCATAAGGCGCCATCCTGATACTGGACTGGTAGCTATTGTTATAGGAGAACTCGACCAACGACAACATCTTCTCCCACGGCTCCCCTCGGTCCAGTATACACAGTCTGTAACACCCCAAAACTTGGAAGGGGAATCGACGGCGTCATTTTAGCCAAGTTTGGGTTTTGGAACAGGCGACACGGGCGTGTCAAGGGCGTGACACGAGCGTGTCAGGGCGTGGTCGACCGCGGAGCCGTGGTCGACGTTTTGATGGTCGACGTTCGTCGAGCTCAGGAACATGGCCTAGGACACGGGCGTGTCCCTGGCCGTGTCCTTCTCGGGCTGTTTGCAAGATTTATTCTGCTAGGCATGACACGGGTCACGACACGGTCGTGTCGGGTCTGACACGGGTGTGTCGAAGGCCGTGTCTTTGGCCGTGTCCTTCTCTGACTGGAAAAATTGGTCGGTGGGGGGCGTGACACGGGTCTCGACACGGGCGTGTCAAAGGCGACACGGGCGTGCCAGAGGCCGTGTCAAAGTCCGTGTGCTGGTTTTCGAATCGGTCGAGACGGCGAATGGGTAACACGGCCTGGCACACGGCCGTGTTGCAACCCGTGTTCGGCCCAATTTTTGTAATTTTAGGCCGAATCGTGGCCGTCCGTTTCTTTGGGATGAGATCCAACGGCTGGGGGCTAGATCTGAGGGATTAAACTCGGGAATAGGGTTTGAAACCCTAACTTTTCTCCTATCTTTATCTCTCTTGTTTCTAGAGAGAAGGGAGAGCAAGGAGGAGGAAAAAGGCCAAGATCTGGCCGCCGGCGAAGCTTCGGAGGTCCGTTTCGCGAGCGGAGTTCAGATCCACGAAGGTGGGAGGATTGCGGTGGTTTTCAACCGAGCAAATCTTCTCCATGGCTAGGAAGAGGGGACGGAAGGTAACGACACTTCTCCTCTCGGTTTTTAGGATTTAGGATGCATGAATAGCATCCCCTTCCTTTCGTATTTTGAGCTCCGAATCTCTCAAATGAGAGGGATTCGTGTAGCCTAAGTTCAAGAGGAACCTCCGGGTTGAGTATGTTCATCCCGACATGCTTTGCATTAGAGATCTGCTCTGTTAGCGGATTAGGCATTGCGGGTGAAGCCGTGGTCGCGACCGTTAGTTCGACCCGGTGATGTTGCATATCGAGCTTCGGGGATTCGGTAGAAATCCGTTGCGGCAATACGCCGTTGTATGTATGTGTTTTCCCCCTTATATTTGAGTGAGTACTCGTGGTCGGAACCGGACAAGGTTAGCTCCGTGTTGTGCGGTAGATGATTTCCTTAGAGCACGGGAAAGACACGGTGCGAATGGTGATTGGGGTGGGGAAACCTTTGTTTGTGCTGTGAAAAGGCGCGGCTATGTCTCCGTGGTCGGCTGGTTATCCCGTGACGCGCAAGTCATGTGGGGGAAGTGTCCCGGCGAGACTAGCCCCTTGTGTGGACTGACGAGAATGTCGAGCGGAGGACAAGCCCGGGCAATGTGGCCATGAGCGGGTGGGGTCTAGCAAGGCTTCTTAGAATCGGTCAGTGTGAGACGGAACCCTGACGTGCGAAGTCAGAATGTGCGGGCATGCCCCGGGGTATATGACCCTTGTGCGGGTGGGGCCTTTGCAAGGTTTCGTGTAACGGCGTGTGTGCCGTTAGGGACATGGTGGTTCCCTTGTGTTTGCTGCTTTAAGCCAATGGGAAACGGAAGTACCCAGTGTTTGATGTTGTGCTAGATGCATACGAGCTAGGGTGCCTTGGGTGAAACCCGGGTTGCATTCATGTTGCATAGTAGGCCCTTTCACTTTGTACAAAACATAGAGAACATGTATGCTGTATGAGACATCCAAGCCTATTTTACCGCTTTATTATATATACTCTTTTGGTATACGAAGTGCTAACTTGCAGGTGGAGTGGTACCCCGGGGTCCGTTAGGGACGGCCGGGAGGAGATGTGTTTGTTACACAGTAGAGGTCAGCCTTTGTTGACCCACGTTACTTCAAATCCTTACAGGGCAAGGATTGCATGCAGGAGCTAGCGCGCCGGGCGAAAAGCCCTAAGCCTCATGAAGTGTTGCTGTGCTTGGCTATTCGCTTTTCCTTGTTTTGCTACTGTTGTTTGACTATGTCCGGCTAGCATGCCAAGGTAGCCTAGGGGTGCTTGGCACTTTTATATTTTGACTTATATTGTGTAAGGCCTTAAGGCCATTTGATACTCTTCTGTTAGTGGATAACTTCTGCATGTTAGTGTTCTGTTTCCACTGTGTTTGTCTGGAGTTTTGGTGTTTGGGTAGTCTTATATCATCTTTTAATACTAAAGCTGTGTCGTCCGTATGTTGTGGGGCCCCAGCCGGATCCATAATCTATGGTCTTTATAGGGGAGGTGTTACAATTTGGTATCAGAGGGAGGTTCGCGTTCCAATGAGAAGTTTTGCAGTCGAAAGTATAAGTCGAGTTGCGTATAAGAAGTTATCCACATAGGAGTATCGCGGGACCATGAGTATCCTTGAGTTTGAGTCTTGCGATTAGAGACTGATTTGCGTTTTCTTGCTTGTGTTTAGAGTGCAAGCAAAGAGGCTGGGACCTCGAGGCCAAGAGAAGAGCTCCCGGCAAGTAGTGCGACTGCGCAAGGTCCGCAAGGAATGGGGGTCACACCGGCCGACTTCTGCCGTATGCTTGCAGAAGCGATGGTGGCGGCCCAAGCTGCAGCGACAGCACAGGTAGCAGCTCCCGTTGCTCAGGTAGCAACTCCTGCTACCCCGGTCACGGCAGCGACCGTGCCGATTGAGGAGGCCAGGCGGGCGGAGTTGCAGGCCGAGAGAGTGGTTGTCAGGCAGGGGGACCGGCAAATAAAATACTTTCTGAGTTTCCACCCTCCAACCATCAAGGGAATCGGCACGCCCACAGATGCAGAGGATTGGTGGGCTAGAATTCAGGAGCTTCTGAGGGCGGCAGAGGCACCAGATGAGAAAAAGGCAGAGTTTGCAGCCTTTATGTTGGAGGGTGATGCCAAGTTATGGTGGGTGAGCCACAGTGGCCGGCAGTTTCTAGGACGCACACCGTCCATCGAGGAGTTTGGGAATGCCATCCTGAAGAAGTACATTCCTGCCTCAATGAGGTTAGCCCTCCAAAGGCAGTTTCTACATCTGGTGCAGCGAGACAAGTCAGTGGATGAGTATGTTCAGGAATTTACTTGCTTGGGTCGTTATGTAGGGACGACCATGGCAGATGATGAAGAGAGGGACAATCTCTTCTATCATGGATTGAGGGAGAATCTAATACAACCCCTCATATCGATGAAACGTGCGGGTTTCAACGAATTGGTGGAGGCGGCCCGAATTTTGGAGAGTGACATGGAGCGATCCCAGCGTCGCAAGGGTTTCACACCCAAGCAGGGGGAGGAGAAGAAGCCTGCTCAGTCCCATGGAAAGACGGAAGGGAGCCGATGGAAGAAGAAGCCTTCCCCATATAAGTCGGGCGAGAAAAGTAATTGGACGTCCGGAGGGTCATGCTCTAAGGGACCGTAGACGTGTTACAGTTATGGCAAGCCAGGCCACATAGCAAGATTTTGTAACCAAGGGGGCGCTGAGCAAGAGCCATGGCAGGAGCAGACCGTACGCTCCAGACCCAGTGCAGCAGAGAAGGGGAAAATGGCGGAGTCGAGTGCTTCCCGGTTTCAACCAGTGTAGCCAAGGGCCTACAACCTTGGGCAGCAGGAAGCAATCCGCCAAATCGATGTAGTGATAGGTATGAGAGTTCAACCTACATCGTAGATTTCTTCCTTTCAAGCCTTTTTATGTTTGTTGCGTGTGTGTAGGCTTTGTAGTGGTATCTGGGTACCCCGCTATAGTAATTTTTGATACGGGAGTGTCGCACTCCTTCCTTGCAAAAAGTTTCACCCGGAGGATTGGAGTTGATTCCTTCGCAACGGACTCAGAGTTGAAAGTGCGCATGCCCAATGGGTCGTCTATGACAACCAGGGCTAAAAGGCGGATTTGTTGGAGTCTTGAGGGAGTCGACTTCATTTTGGTAGCGGTGATCTTGCCGTTGTCCGAGTTCGATGTGATTTTGGGGATGGATTGGCTAGCAGAGCAGCGTGCCAGTATCGACTGCTTGTCCAAGGTGGTAACCCTGAGGGGCGTGGGGCAAGCAGAAGTCAAGTTTTAGGGCCTGCATGGAGTGGCCTGTTCCCTAGTTTCGGCACTTCAACTAGTGCGAGCTGTTAACCAGGGGGGTGTAGCTCTAGTAGCGTTGTTGGAGGTTAGCCTTTCCAGGCTGTCTCTTGGAGAAGTGCCCGTGGTGGCGGAGTTTGGAGATGTTTTCCCTGAGGAGCTAACGGGAGCACCTCCTCGACGGGAGATTGATTTCTCCATCGAGTTAGTGCCCGAGGCTAGACCGGTGTCTCGACCACCCTTTAGGATGGCACCAAAGGAGTTGGCAGAGCTCAAGGTTCAGTTGCAGGAGCTTTTGGAGCAAGGGTATATCAGGCCCAGCTCTTCACCGTGGAGTGCGCCGATGTTATTTGTAAAGAAGAAGGACGGTAGTATGCGTCTGTGCATAGACTACCGAGAGTTGAACAAATTGACTGTCAAGAATAAGTATCCGATTCTTCGGATAGACGATCTCTTTGACCAATTGGTGGGATCGGTGGTGTACTCCAAGTTGGACTTGAAGTCCGGGTATTATCAGTTGCGGATTCGTGACGAAGACATACCCAAGACCGCGTTTGGTACGAGGTATGGTCATTTTGAATTCTCCGTGATGCCGTTCGGGCTGACGAACGCGCCGTCCGTGTTCATGGACTTGATGAACCGAGTGTTTCACGAATATTTGGACTGGTTCATAGTCGTCTTTATCGATGACATATTGGTGTATTCCAAGTCGGAAGCGGAGCACGAGTCGCACTTGCGGACAGTGTTGCAAGTACTGAGAGAGAACCAGCTTTATGCGAAGTTCTCCAAGTGCGAGTTCTGGTTGGAGAAAGTGGCATTTCTAGGCCATGTGATTAGTGGGGATGGGGTGGCGGTAGATCCAACGAAAGTAGAAGCCATCAGAGAGTGGCCAGTTTTGAGGACCGTGGCGGAAGTCCGAAGTTTTCTTGGACTAGCCGGGTACTACCGAAGGTTTGTGGAAAACTTTTCGCGGATAGCTCTACCCCTCACTTCACTAACTCGCAAGGATCAGAAGTTTGTATGGACTCAAGAGTGCAATGAGGCGTTTGAAACCCTGAAGGAAAGGCTAATGACGGCGCCGATCCTAAGTCTACCAAAGGGGACCGAAGGGTTCCAGATTTTCAGCGACGCATCCGGATGCGGTTTAGGGTGCGTGTTGGTGCAGCATGGTAGTGTGATAGCTTTTGGGTCGAGGCAGCTGAAGCCTCATGAGAAAAATTACCCCGTCCATGATTTGGAGTTGGCGGCGGTAATTTTTTCTTTGAAGTTGTGGAGGCACTACGTTTATGGTGCAAAGGTGGAGATCTTCACGGACCACACGAGTCTAAAGTATCTCCTAGATCAGAAGGACCTAAATATGCGGCAGCGTAGGTGGGTCGAGTTCCTTGGGGACTACGAGGTGGCGATTCAGTACACGCCAGGGAAAGCCAATGTGGTGGCAGATGCTTTGAGTAGGAAATACTCGGGGCAAGGAAATTGGATTGAAGCTCACGATGAGAGGTTAAGGCGGGACTGGGAGTCCCTTGGTTTGGAATGTGTGGCAAGAGGCGAGTCTAGCATGGCTCGACTAAATTGGATTGAGATGCAGAGTGACTTATGCGATCGTATTCGGGAAGCGACCCGTGTAGATGCGGAGTTCCAACCTTTTGTGGAGGAAGCTCTAAAGGGCGAGGGTAGCGCCTGGGAGATGGTTGATGGGATTTTGAGGAAGGGCGGAAGGATTTGTGTACCGCAGTTCGGCAAGCTCCGCGAGGAGTTGATGTTTGAGGCCCACTTCACTAAGTACTCCATTAACCCGGGTAGTACAAAGATGTACTTGGATTTGAAGAAGTCCTATTGGTGGCCTGGGATTAAGCGGGACGTAGCTTTGTGTGTGAGTCGGTGCCAAACATGTGCCTTGGTGAAGGCCGAGTGTCAGAAGTCGGGCGTGTTCTTGAAGCCTCGTCCAATCCCCGAATGGAAATTTGATGACATCTCCATGGATTTTATGCATGGGTTGCCTAGATCGCAGCAGGGTAATGATGCCATTTGGGTGATTGTGAACCGCTTGATCAAAGTGGCACATTTCATCCCAAACCGGAAGGAGGACGGTGTGGAAAATTTGGTGGAGTTGTACGTCCGCAATATTGTACGACTTCATGGGATTCCGAAGAGTATAGTCAGCGACCGGGATGGACGTTTCACGTCTAAGGATTGGCGGTTGGTGTAGAAGAGCTTGGGCATAAAACTCAAGTTCAGTACGGCCTTTCATCCTCAAACCGATGGGCAAACTGAGAGGACGAACCGTACTTTGGAAGATATGTTAAGGATGTGTACTCTCGACTTCGGCAAGAAGTGGGAGGATCACCTCTTCATGGTGGAGTTTGCTTATAATAATAGTTACCAAGCTAGTATCAAGATGGCGCCATACGAAGCTCTGTATGGGAGGCGGTGTCGAACACCGATGTCATGGACAGAGGCGGGAGACACCAGGCTTTTGGGTAAAGAAGTGGTAGCCGACGCTAGTGAGCTAGTGCGGACCATCCAAGAGCACATGAAGGTAGCTCAAGATTGGCAGTCGAAGTATTTCAATGCTCGCCACAGGCATGTGGAATTCGCTGTGGGCGACTGGGTGTATCTTAAGATCAAGCCGTTCAAAGGCGTTTCGCGAATTCGCCAGCTCAAGAAGCTGAGTCCGAGATTTTTGGGACCATTCAAGGTCATCGAGCGAGTGGGAGAGGCAGCGTATCGGTTGGCGTTGTCCACAGAGCTAAGTGGATTGCATGACATTTTTCACGTCTCCGTCCTGAGGAAAGCTTTGTTAGAAGCCAGCGTGGTGATTGAGCCGACGGCGGTGCCGGTAGAGGAAGACTTGAGGACGCGAGTTCGTCCAATCGGGATAGAAGACTCAGAGGTTCGGCAATTGTGGAACAATGAGGTCAGACTCGTAAAGGTCTGTTGGGACAACTGTGGCTGCAAGGAGCTCTCATGGGAGCGAGAGCAGGCCATGCTGGAGGAGTACCCGGAGCTTTTCACCTCAGGTACCGTTTAGTTTTGTTTACCTTCCATATTTTAAATTTCGGGACGGAATTCTTGTAAGGGGGGGGGGGAGAATTGTAACACCCCAAAACATGGAAGGGGAATCGACAGCATCATTTTAGCCAAGTTTGGGTTTTGGAGCAGGCGACACGGGCATGTCAAGGGCGTGACACGGGCGTGTCAGGGCGTGGTCGACCGCGGAGCCGTGGTCGATGTTTTGAGGGTCGACGTTCGTCGAGCTCAGGAACACGGCCTGGGACACGGGCGTGTCCCTGGCCGTGTCCTTCTCGGGCTATTTGCAGGATTTATTCTGCTAGGTGATGCGTGGAATTACGGCAAGCGCACCGGTCGGACAAGTAATAAAGTTTGGGAATAAATCCCCGAGTGTCGGTCTCTTGAGGAACACAGTAAGGGATGAGTTAATGTCGAGGAGGACTTGAGATTGAAGTCCTCGGGGCGAAGGTAACGATGGGGGTTTTGATGGTTGTGGAAAATAAAGTAAAAATCTAACAACTACTCTTATGCAACGCCGCTATGCGATGCTTCGCCAGGCGGGATGGAAGACTAGTCGGGCCGCAATGCACCGAATCGCTAGGCGGATGGGCGAGTAGGCAAGCGTATGAGGTGGAGAGAACGGCGGAAATCCTACTATGCAGGCCGCTATGCACTACTTCGCCAGGCGGGATGGAAACTACACGGGCCGCTATGCACCGAATCGCTTGGCGGATGGAAGAGTAGGCTAGCGGATGAGGTGGTGAGAATGGCGGAATAAGGGTCGTGAGCACCTCTTCGCAACGCACGCCACTAGCAATTTCTAGTGCGGCAAGGGTGGATGGATGGTGGAGTAATAAGGCGCACCTCAAGCAATAAATAACGAAAATACAAATCACATAGACATGATTTAGCACAAGCGTTAATTACAATAAGCGTACTTCATCAATATAAAGAGTTAAACTAAGCTATCAAATACAAGAGGAAGAGGTGTGCGAATCGACCGAATCCGAAGCCTTATTGAGGGTTCACGGTTGGAATCCCGGGTTGTCAATCCGAGTTCAAGCACGGTCCTCAACTGCGTCCGGGGTAGAGGAGGCTGTCACTCACTCCCAATGGACCCGTCTTCTTCGTTGAAATGACCCGTAGATTGCGGCTCCAGCTCCTCCTAACTTGATGGAGAAAGCTAGGTCAAAACTCCGCTTGAAGCTCTAGGATGAAGGAGGAGGCCGAGAGGATGCTCCGGCGTTGATTTGGCGGTGAAAGCTTGCCCGGAGACCCTCCCTAAGGTGGAGAATGAAGGAGGACGGCGGAAAAACTCGTCGGGGACGAAATACGGTGGAAAGTTTCGAGCGATATGGAATAGGGCGAAACCTGCGCTATTTATAGAAAACAGAATTAAACAGCGCGCACGATCACTGGCGCACGACCAATGGTCGTGCGCGATATGGTCAGTGATCGTGCGATATGGAGGCAGAAAAGTGGAAAAATGTGTCATGACTGCGCACGAATGACAGCGCACGAGCAGTGATCGTGCACGGTATGGCTGGTGAACGTGCGATATGCCGGGACAGAACTTTCACAGGAGAGGTCATGACTGCGCACGACCGATGATCGTGCGCCAAAGAGGTCGATGGTCGTGCGTGGGTAAAAACGCACGACCATTGACTCCTTTGCCAAAAAATGGTGAAAGTCCGATGCCGGACGCCCACACGATCCCAGAACCTGCAGGAAAACTGGACGGGATGTCAATCATGGCAGTCACAGACATAAATAATATGCAAGCAAAAAGGGAAATACACACACACACACACGAAAATAGGCTAAAAACAGTGCACAAGACGTGGAAAACCGTAGCGAACCAAAAGAAGTGCAAATGACGCTAAACAATGTGCAAAGACAAGAAAATAAGCCTAGATGAGTCCGAAAATAGGTATATAAAGAGGACTCATCACACCCCCAGACTTAGCTGTTTGCGCGTCCCGAGCAAACAAAACCTAAGCAGACGGGGAAAATGAACTAGCTTAGAAAGAAATTACAAAACGTAGTACCATGCGAAGTCGCATGCTCGCGTGCATAAAAATAACGTAGAGGAAATTTTTAAGTATACAAAATATTTTATATTTTTCACAATGCGTAACAAAAATTTATTATTACTCAAAAGTGGAATCACGGTGAATCATCCGGTCCTACGCAGGAAGAAAGTAGACAGGCCACTAAGGTGAGCATTGCCGAAGACCGGGGCTCAAGATTACCCCCAAAGGAATCCACCAATGTCGGAAACCATAAGATTGCCCGTTCGCACTCTCTCCACGGCACTAGTCAACTCAAGCGCAAGTCCGTAGGACTTCGGGTAATAATGGGGCTTGGGTTACGGTGAGGAAAACAAGGATAAACATGAAGGGTATGCACCTAACCCAAATGAGCTAACGTACAAAACTAATACCCGCTGCCCACAAAATAAACACGGGTGCACCACACCCCCAAACTTAACTTTTACTAAATGGGTGTGTGCACCGCCTACTCCAAATCCAAATCATCTCAAATAAAGATTTTCAATCAAACTTTTTCTTTCTCTTTTTCTTTTCTCTTTTTTTTTTCTTTTTCAAATATTTTTCTTTTGTCAACTTTTTCTTTTCACAATATACAATTTCAGCAAATAAAACTTGGGCGCGCTTCCACATTTTCACGAATAAAAAATACCACATCACAACCCAACATGAAAATATAAAACACTAAGCTCGACTTGGGTGTGCGACTAGGATCAGCTATGAGGCTTTGGTGAATATAGTGGAGCTGAATCAAAAGGAAGGGTAGGCACAAAGGGGCTAGCAAGGGCGATGTTAGGAATGGGTACAAAGCTCAACCGGGCCAAAAGGTCGCCTACATCACTCTCACGCTAGACTAACCGTGTACCAATGCTTCAAGAATAGCTTGGGGCAAGTTCTTAGCAACCGAGAAAGATAATCCTTCCTCCCGACTCAAGCAATACGAGTTTAGTGGCGGCTACACACATTCCTACTCTACCGTTTGATTCACACCGGATTCACCAACTTTTGAGTAGAATAAAAAGAATTTACGCAGATAGAAGAATATAAAACTATAAGCATACAGAAAAATTAAATCTACTCAAATTTCTATACAAAACGAGAGCAGTTGACTAGAAACACAGCAAGGCCAACATTTTACTCCGTCGCACAATCCTAAACTAGCACATAAATTTTCCAAATCTAACAAAGATACAGGTTCAACTCGTGACACGCAAACCGCTAAGCTCGCGCTCATGTGGGTGCAGTGGTGTGCGATGCAATGAACATAAACAAAATAAAATACAAAAAGCTTCTAGTATGCAAAAGAAATGTGCACGTGCAAAAGGTAAACTGACTCTCCCCCAGACTTAAACTAAACTACACAGCAAATGATATAGAAATTAAAATCAGAATGAGCTAAGGGAAGAGGTTACCCAATGCTCAGCTAGTGAGCATACCAGAAGACGCGTGAAAAGTAAAAGCAGGCCCGCCATACGAAGGATCACAACCCCGCCAATGCGTAGTTTCCATGAATACCTGCAGGGGTGAGCTCCGCAAAAACAAAAGAAAAATATACAAAAAGAAAATACTAAACTAAGCTGACATAAAAAATAAAAATGCAGAAAATAAAGGATAAGTACTTGGGTTATTGTCATCCCAGCACGACTTATTCAGCAAAAGAAAAGTTCTAGCTAATGGGCCTATGAAAAGAAAAGTGCACAGGCAACTGTCCTAATATCCGTGTCGGTAATGGGTACCGATACGGTGATAGAACAGTTACCCCTCTGCCAAAACAATCATACCTGCTCCCCGCAGGCAGAGGAAATAGGAAGTAAGATGAGGAGGAGCACTGGTCCTCACTCATCTCACCACAAAACAAATCCTTGCCTAGCAAGGGGTCATCCCACACAGATGCGTAGGAGTCAACGGCTTGAGCACAAGGCTCATCGTCATCCCAGCACACCAGCGGAGAATCAACCCGCACAGGCTCAGATATGGAAGGGGGATCAAGGAATAAAAAAGATGAAGAACTAAAATAATCAGAAAATGGGAGAGTGACTCCGGCTTCACTCTCAGCAGGATCCAAACAAAGATCATCGTCGGTATCATACGAGTCATATCGGGGGGAATCCGACAACTCGAGGTCTACGGTGGTAAGAAGAACGACCTCGTCCAACAAAGAGGTGCAAACCTCCGCATCGGAAAGAGGATATTCCTCGTCCCATCGGGGTGCGTAGAAATGTTCCGAAGATCCACATTCTCCGTCGGAGATACTAGAATCCTCATCCCACTTCGGCGCAACCTCGGGCACCGAATCATCCACAAATACGGCATCATCAGCCGACTCACAAGAAAAAGGAGTAGAAAACTCCGGCAAATACTGCGTAGGGGCAAAGCTGCTCACAAAATCAGGCATAGAATGTGCAGGCCCCTTCGCAACATCATCCGCAGACGCCACCCCGTCGACGACCGGAACACTCTCCTCGTCCCATACAGGATCGTCCATGAGTTCCCGATCCACTCCTTGCGGGCTAACATCCGAGTGAGAGTGATCACTCAAAGGGAGCTCGTAAAAAGGGGTTGAGGAACCCATGAAGGAACTATATGCGGCGAGAGATTCTTCCGTAATCTCAACGGGCAATGATCGAGCAAGGTGCGCCATGTCAGTGTATGGGCCAGGCAACACCCTGGAAGGCCCATCCACAGTAGTCTCCCGCGAACAGGGGACTGCTGCGGATGCGTCCACAGAGGTAGAAGGCTTGCACAAGCGAGGGCAATCCTTCAACATATGGCCCACACCTTGACATAGAATACACCGAAAACAGTGCTCGGCATTAGAAACAGCGATGGCATCGATGCATCTCGGCAAAGCGTCAAAAATACGGCACTCGGCAGCAGAATCCATCGCGAATAGAAATATTTACCGGAAATTACTACACACAAGAATAAAACAACTCGGATCTGCAATATAAAAAAAAAGAAAACAAGGAAGGGACAGGAAAAATAAAGTAAACAATTTCAAAAACAAAAATAAAGATAAAACAGGGTATGAACAAATGGACAAGGGAGACTATCTCGCATCTACCTCTTCAAAAACTCAAACGACTATGTTCCCTGGCAACGGCGCCAAAAACTTGATGCGTGGAATTACGGCAAGCGCACCAGTCGCACAAGTAATAAAGTTTGGGAATAAATCCCCGAGTGTCGGTCTCTTGAGGAACACAGTAAGGGATGAGTTAATGTCGAGGAGGACTTGAGATTGAAGTCCTCGGGGCGAAGGTAACGATGGGGGTTTTGATGGTTGTGGAAAATAAAGTAAAAATCGAACAACTACTCCTATGCAATGCCGCTATGCGATGCTTCGCCAGGCGGGATGGAAGACTAGTCGGGCCGCAATGCACCGAATCGCTAGGCGGATGGGCGAGTAGGCAAGCGTATGAGGTGGAGAGAACGGCGGAAATCCTACTATGCAGGCCGCTATGCACTGCTTCGCCAGGCGGGATGGAAACTACACGGGCCGCTACGCACCGAATCGCTTGGCGGATGGAAGAGTAGGCTAGCGGATGAGGTGGTGAGAATGGCGGAATGAGGGTCGTGAGCACCTCTTCGCAACGCACGCCACTAGCAATTGCTAGTGCGGCAAGGGTGGATGGATGGTGGAGTAATAAGGCGCACCTCAAGCAATAAATAACGAAAATACAAATCACATAGACATGATTTAGCACAAGCGTTAATTACAATAAGCGTACTTCATCAATATAAAGAGTTAAACTAAGCTATCAAATACAAGAGGAAGAGGTGTGCGAATCGACCGAATCCGAATCCTTATTGAGGGTTCACGGTTGGAATCCCGGGTTGTCAATCCGAGTTCAAGCACGGTCCTCAACTGCGTCCGGGGTAGAGGAGGCTGTCACTCACTCCCAATGGACCCGTCTTCTTCGTTGAAATGACCCGTAGATTGCGGCTCCAGCTCCTCCTAACTTGATGGAGAAAGCTAGGTCAAAACTCCGCTTGAAGCTCTAGGATGAAGGAGGAGGCCGAGAGGATGCTCCGGCGTTGATTTGGCGTTGAAAGCTTGCCCGGAGACCCTCCCTAAGGTGGAGAATGAAGGAGGACGGCGGAAAAACTCGTCGGCGACGAAATACGGCGGAAAGTGTCGAGCGATATGGAATAGGGCGAAACCTGCGCTATTTATAGAAAACAGAATTAAACAGCGCGCACGATCACTGGTGCACGACCAATGGTCGTGCGCGATATGGTCAGTGATCGTGCGATATGGAGGCAGAAAAGTGGAAAAAGGTGTCATGACTGCGCACGAATGACAGCGCACGAGCAGTGATCGTGCGCGGTATGGCTGGTGAACGTGCGATATGCCGGGACAGAACTTTCACAGGAGAGGTCATGACTGCGCACGACCGATGATCGTGCGCCAAAGAGGTCGATGGTCGTGCGTGGGTAAAAACGCACGACCATTGACTCCTTTGCCAAAAAATGGTGAAAGTCCGATGCCGGACGCCCACACGATCCCAGAACCTGCAGGAAAACTGGACGGGATGTCGATCATGGCAGTCACAGACATAAATAATATGCAAGCAAAAAGGGAAATACACACACACACACGGAAATAGGCTAAAAACAGTGCACAAGACGTGGAAAACCGTAGCGAACCAAAAGAAGTGCAAATGACGCTAAACAGTGTGCAAAGACAAGAAAATAAGCCTAGATGAGTCCGAAAATAGGTATATAAAGAGGACTCATCACTAGGCGTGACACGGGTCACGACACGGCCGTGTCGGGTCTGACACGGGCATGTCGAAGGCTGTGTCTTAGGCCGTGTCCTTCTCTAACTGGAAAAATTGGTCGGTGGGGGGCGTGACACGGGTCTCGACACGGGCGTGTCAAAGGCGACACGGGCGTGTCGGAGGCCGTGTCAAAGGCCGTATGCTGGTTTTCGAATCGGTCAAGACGGCGAATGGGTAACACGGCCTGGCACACGGCCGTGTTGCAACCCGTGTTCGGCCCAGTTTTTGTAATTTTAGGCCGAATCGTGGCCGTCCGTTTCTTTGGGATGAGATCCAACGACTGGGGCTAGATCTGAGGGATTAAACTCGGGAATAGGGTTTGAAACCCTCACTTTTCTCCTATCTTTATCTCTCTTGTTTCTAGAGAGAAGGGAGAGCAAGGAGGAGGAAGAAGGCCAAGATCCGGCCGCCGGCGAAGCTTCGGAGGTCCGTTTCGCGAGCGGAGTTCAGATCCGCGAAGGTGCGAGCGTTGCGGTGGTTTTCAACCGAGCAAATCTTCTCCATGGCTAGGAAGAGGGGACGGAAGGTAACGACACTTCTCCTCTCGGTTTTTAGGATTTAGGATGCATGAATAGCATCCCCTTCATTTCGTATTTTGAGCACCGAATCTCTCAAATGAGAGGGATTCATGTAGCCTAGGTTCAAGAGGAACCTCCGGGTTGAGTATGTTCATCCCGGCATGCTTTGCATTAGAGATCCGCTCCGTTAGCGGATTAGGCATTGCGGGTGAAGCCGTGGTCGCGACCGTTAGTCCGACCTGGTGATGTTGCATAGCGAGCTTCGGGGATTCGGTAGAAATCCGTTGCGGCAATACGCCATTGTATGTATGTGTTTTCCCCCTTATATTTGAGTGAGTACTCGTGGTCGGAACCGGACAAGGTTAGCTCCGTGTTGTGCGGTAGATGATTTCCTTAGAGCACGGGAAAGACACGGTGCGAATGGTGATTGGGGTGGGGAAACCTTTGTTTGTGCTGTGAAAAGGCGCGGCTATGTCTCCGTGGTCGGCTGGCTATCCCGTGACGCGCATGTCATGTGGGGGAAGTGTCCCGGCGAGACTAGCCCCTTGTGTGGACTGACAAGAATGTCGAGTGGAGGACAAGCCCGGGCAATGTGGCCATGAGCGGGTGGGGTCCAGCAAGGCTTCTTAGAATCGGTCAGTGTGAGACGGAACCCTGACGTGCGAAGTCAGAATGTGCGGGAAAGCCCCGGGGTATATGACCCTTGTGCGGGTGGGGCCTTTGCAAGGTTCCGTGTGACGGCGTGTGTGCCGTTAGGGATATGGTGGTTCCCTTGTGTTTGCGGCTTTAAGCCAATAGGAAACGGAAGTACCCAGTGTTTGATGTTGTGCTAGATGCATACGAGCTAGGGTGCCTTGGGTGAAACCCGGGTTGCATTCATGTTGCATAGTAGGCCCTTTCACTTTGTACAAAACATAGAGAACATGTATGCTGTATGAGACATCCAAGCCTGTTTTACCGCTTTATTATATATACTCTTTTGGTATACGAAGTGCTAACTTGCAGGTGGAGTGGTACCCCGGGGTCTGTTAGGGACGGCCGGGAGGAGATGTGTTTGTTATACAGTAGAGGTCAGCCTTTGCTGACCCACGTTACTTCAAATCCTTACAGGGAAAGGATCGCATGCAAGAGCTAGCGCGCCGGGCGAAAAGCCCTAAGCCTCATGAAGTGTTGATGTGCTTGGCTATTCTCTTTTCCTTGTTTTGCTGCTGTTGTTTGACTTTGTCCGGCTTGCATGCCGAGGTAGCCTAGGGGTGCTTGGCACTTTTATATTTGGACTTATATTGTGTAAGGCCGTAAGGCCATATGATACTCTTCTGTTAGTGGATAACTTCTGCCTGTTAGTGTTCTGTTTCCACTGTGTTTGTCTGGAGTTTTGGTGTTTGGGTAGTCTTATATCATCTTTTAATACTAAAGCTGTGGCGTCGGTATGTTTTGGGGCCCCGGTCGGACCCATAATATATGGTCTTTACAGGGGAGGTGTTACACAGTCGTAGTAGATCCCCCAACGTCCTGTTGGTGCGCTCTGTCTGCCCGTCCGTCTGAGGGGCCGTGCTAAAAGTCAGTCGGGTGCCCAGGTATGCCTGCACTGACCGCCACTCCCTGGATGTAAACCGTCCATCGCGGTCCGACACTATCGTCTGGGGCACGCCATGATATCGGACATACTACTCCACGAACTTCCGTACCAGCACTCCCACCGAGTCATCTTTCCTGATTGGTATAAAGTGGGCCACCTTCGTCAACCGATCAACAATCACCCAGATCGAGTCATTCCCCGTCCGAGACCGGGGAAGACCATGCATAAAATCCTTAGCTATATCATCAAACTTCCACTCCGGCACCGGGAGTGGCTGCAACAATCCTACGGGGTTCCTGCACTCCGCCTTCACCAACTGACACGCCTCGCAATGGGTCACGAAGTACGTAATATCCTTCTTCATGCCCGGCCAAAACATCGTCTTCTTCAGATCAGCGGTCATCTTTGTGATCCCTGGGTGCACAGAGTACCGGATGCAATGCGCCTCCGTCATAATATCCTCTCGGATCTGGCCTCCTGTGGGTATATATACTCTGCCTCTGAAATGTAGCAATCCATCTCTCAGGGAATAATCTCCTGTCGAACCCTCTGAAAGTTCACCTAGTGTCAGCTACCTTCACCTATGGGGGGGGATAGGTGTCTTTGCAGCGTATTTGCGGAATTAAGATTTACCTGCACAAGAAAACAAAACAACCAAGCACAGAAAATACACAGGCAATTTATAGTGGTTCCCCGATTTGGGTACGTCCACTTTCCCCCTTCGACCTATCTCCCAACAAGGGATGACTCGGTCACTTCACCAACAGGATTGAAATCCAATCCTTGTACTAACGGAAGGAACCCTTCCACACGTAGGAGTCAACACTCCCACAACTCGGGTTGCACCCAACCCTTACAACTAAAGACCAATCGGTCCGATACAAAGAAATTGAAAATGCTTGTAAGAAATACAAACGACGTTTGGAGAGTAAGGTGTCCCTCTTCGTTCGACGACGTGTTCTTGAAGTCAACGAAGAGTCCACAACCCTAGATCTCACTTGGAAAGAATCTTCCCGAAACCGGCGGCGGCTTAAAGCGACGACAAGGTTCTCGGAATCGGTGGCGGCGACGGAGAGCAGCAGCAGTGCCAACTTGATTCAAACTTCGTAGTGAAGGAAGCAAGGTCTTCCAACGGTCACACTAGGATCAATCGTCTCGATCGATTCGGAAGGGGAAGGATTTTCCTGATCAACGAATCAAGAGACAAGGGATGTCTGGTTAGACGCGTGAGACGCTATGCTAGCCTAAGCTTCGGTTGCCGGAGATCTGGAAGGACCTGAGATCAGCAGCGGCGACAAGTGCACGAGCGGCGGAGAGATCGGCGGAGCAAGATCGGAGCGTTAGGGCTTATCGGCGGCTCGTGCTTTTTGAAATCTCGTATCTTCTCTCCTTTACTGTTCATACATACGGAGTATATATACATTAGGTCAAGTATATGACCATTGTGGGTCCCACCGATAAGAAGACTTGAGCCCGGTTCGAAACAGTTTAAATAATTTGAACCGGTCCAGAGAACAACAGGAAATCGCCTAAGTCAAATTCGTCGAGAATCGTAGGTGATTCTCGACGAATCGGCGAGAATCACTTATGATTCTCGCCGACTTCTACTTAGCCGAATTCTGGCTGTGCAGATACAGAAGCCGGGGAGAATCGGTGAGAATCACTTTTGATTCTCACCGAATCGTCGAGCATGCAAGGTCATTCTCGACGAATCGACGAGAATCATAAGTGATTCTCGACGATTCTGCCTTAGAAAATTTCCCTGTCTGTGTCAAGATAGCCGGCCCAACCCGGCGAGAATCATTTAGTGATTCTCGACGACTCGTCGAGAATCACTCATGATTCTCGACGAATCGGCGAGAATCAATTAGTGATTCTCGACGATTTTCACATAGACGAATTTCGTCTTTCCGCTCGAGAGCTGGTCTTTGGCCCATCCTTACTCCTTGTCTGCTCTTGCTTTATCATAGCCCTGTACTTGAAATTAAGTACACCCCAATAGAGAGAGTACACGTAGGCCAACACACTGATCTGCTCAACGAGAGATTACGTTGCACAGACCCGTGTATATTGACCCACTGCACCCTAACATTGGTGTGTACTTAGCATAGAATATCTGCAAGTACAACTAGAAAATAATTCATCAAATACATTGTCTATTTACCTTGGCTTGTACAGGGGCTTCTTCAAATCAGGTACATTGTGGATGCAATACCCAACAATCTCCCCCTATTTGAAGAAGCCTAAACCTTACAAGCTAAGGTGAATAGAGCATATAGAAATGAAAAACCGAAACTTAAGAGTGAGGTGAGAGGGATAAGCATTACCCGTTACTTGAGAGCAAACTAGAGCATTGAGCTACCTTAGCCTTAGCCGAGAGGGTAATCTCCCCCTTTTCGGCTTCTGCAAATTTGGTTCTGGTGCACCTGACACCATGCTCCCCCTCAGTCCGTGCACTTATGTTGTCACGTGAGTTGCTGGAAGATGCTCCCCCTAGATGCACGAGCCAGGAGCGTCCGGAGTCTTTATTCCTCATAGTTGAGCATCCCCAATTCAGTTTTGAAGAGACTGAACTTGGCCTCGTCCAAGAGCTTTGTGAAAATATCTGCAATCTGCTTGTCCGTGGGGACATAGCAGAGAGAGATGTCCTTGTTCTCCACGTGCTCCCGAATGAAGTGGTAGCGCACTTCAATATGTTTCGTTCTGCTATGCGATACTGGATTGTTTGCGATGGCAATTGCACTTGAGGAATCGCAGTACATGGGTACTTCCTTGAACTTGAGATCATAGTCTGCTAACTGGTTCCTTATCCATAGGAGTTGTGCGCAACAGCTCCCTGCCGAGATGTACTCATACTCTGCTGTGGAGGTTGCGACACAATTTTGCTTCTTGCTGTTCCATGAGATAAGCCTTCTTCCGAGGAATTGACACGTCCCGGAGGTACTTTTCCTGTCATCCCTACTCCCTGCAAAATCAGCATCTGAAAAACCTATTAGCTCGACATCATTGTTTCTCAGGTACCACAAGCCAAGATTGGGAGTACCTTTAAGGTATCTAAGAATGCGCTTTGCAGCGACATAATGAGATTCCTTAGTGTTCACCTGATATCTGGCACAAACACATGTGGAGAACATGATATCCGGTCTACTGGCAGTAAGGTAGAGCAGAGATCCAATGATGCTTCTGTATTTGGTTTCATCGAAAGGTTTACCTTTCTCATCCTTATCCAGAGACATAGTGGATCCTATTGGAGTCCTCATAGAGGTTGCATTCTCCATTCCGAATTTCTTGAGGAGTTCATTTGTGAACTTCGTCTGAGAGATGAAGATTCCGTCCTCAGACTGTTTCACTTGAAGTCCCAAGAAGTACTTCAGCTCCCCCATACTGCTCATTTCAAACTTTCCTTGCATAAGTTTGGAAAACTTTTTGCAAAGATTGTTATCCGTTGAGCCAAATATGATGTCGTCAACATAGATTTGCACCAGCAGAATCTTGCCTTTGACTTCCCTGAGAAACAATGTCTTGTCTATTTTTCCTCTAGAGAACTTGTTCTCAAGAAGAAAACTAGACAATGTCTCATACCAAGCTCGAGGAGCTTGTTTTAAGCCATATAACGCTTTATTAAGAAAATAGACATGATTAGGATATGTAGGATTGACAAAACCTGGAGGTTGAGCGACGTATACTTCCTTTTTCAAATCTCCATTCAGGAAAGCCGATTTCACGTCCATCTGATAAACTGTGAATCCTTTGTGGGAGGCATAGGCTAGGAATAGCCGGATTGCTTCGAGCCGTGCAACTGGTGCAAACGTCTGGTCAAAATCAATCCCCTCCTCTTGTCGGTAACCTTGAGCCACTAGTCTGGCCTTGTTCTTTATGATGACACCATGTTCATCCAGTTTGTTTCTGAAAATCCACTTGGTGCCAATCACATTCTGCTTTTGAGGTCTGGGAACAAGCGTCCAAACGTTGCATCTTTCGAACTGATGCAATTCATCTTGCATGGCCAAAATCCAGGCAGCATCTTTGTTTGCCTCGTCAAACTTCTTTGGCTCAACATGGGACAGAAAGCTATGATGCAAAATCTCGTTAATAGTACCTCTGCGAGTTCTGACCCCGTCACGAGGATCTCCGATGATCTGATCTCTGCGATGATCCCTCACGTGTCTGAGCTGTAGAAGTCTGGCGTCAGGAGCGTCGACTACTTCTTGGGCATCGCCTTCTTCTAAAGGATTTGCTCCATTTTGATTTTCAACTTCTCCGATCTGCGTAGAAGTGGATACCTTGACGTATGTTGGAGGTGCATCTTCCTCGGGCTCATCCAGTTGCAACCTTTCGAGTCTGTCACCTGCATCTTCAGGAAGAAGACTAGAAGTCTTGCAATTAGGCAAACTTCCTTCATCAAATACAACATTGATTGACTCCTCTACCACTAGGGTTTTCTTGTTGAAAACTCTATAAGCCCGGCTGCGACTACTATAGCCCATGAATATGCCTTCGAAGCATTTTTCACCAAACTTAGTACGCGGGTACTTCCCATTATTCAGTACATAGCATTTGCAGCCAAAGATCCTCAGGTAGGACATGGTTGGTTTCTTGCCTTTCAGTAGCTCATAGGGAGTCATGCGATGGCTCTTGTTTATCAATGCCCGGTTTTGTACATGACAAGCCGTATTAACAGCCTCGGCCCAGAAGTATTCTGGGAGAGAGGCGTCATTCAACATTGTCGTGCACGCCTTAATGAGTGTTCTGTTTCTCCTCTCCGCCACTCCGTTCTGTTGAGGAGTGCGAGGGGAGGAGAACTCATGAAAGATACCAAGTTCTTCACAGAACTCTGTCATAGCCCCAGACTCAAACTCTGTTCCGTGGTCACTTCTGATTTTGACCACAGAGCAGTTAAGTTCGTTCTGTATCTGCTTGACAAAATTAGTGAAGATGTCAAATGTATCTGACTTGCGTTTTAAAAAGAACACCCACGTAAACCGAGAGTGATCATCTACAATTACTAGCGTATATAACTTCCCTCCTAAGCTATGAACTTACATAGGACCAAACAAGTCCATGTGCAGAAGATAAAGACATCTGGAGGAATCTTTGTCTGGGATGCCCTTAAAGGTAGCCCGAGTCTGCTTGCCCACTTGACATGCAGGACATGGACTATCTTTAATGCACTTAATAATGGGAGCGTCCCTTACTAAGTCTTTGGAAAATAGCATATTGATTGTCTTGTAATTAATGTGTGCCAATCTCTTGTGCCATTGTTCGCAAAGAGATGCACTGCCTTTTGCTACGAGGCATACAGGGGTAGAAGAGTCTAAACTAAGGAAATCTAAACAAAAAATATTTCTGCTCCTAATGCCAGTTAATACTGTCTCCGAAGAGGCACATGATATTATCAGGCATTTATCCTTGCAGAACTTAACGTCGTACCCTTTATCACATAACTGGCTTATGCTGATCAGGTTATGATTTAACCCTTCAACATAGGCTACGTCGGAGATAGAGAGTATACCGTTGGAAATCATACCGTAACCTCTGGTGACTCCCCGATCAGATCCCCCAAAGATGACTTTGGGTCCATTCTCGACTGGGGTGTACTCCCGCAGCAGGCTTCTTGTCCCAGTCATATGACGGGAGCATCCACTGTCCAAATACCAAATAGGAGTTTTGTTGGCCTTTGGACATTCCTACAAAACAGAATTAGTTTGCCTTAGGAACCCAATCGAACTTGGGTCCTAGATTTCTTGTTAGCATACTCCCCCTCGATTGGTTAACTCTACGAGTGGTCGGCCTCGCATTGCTAACATAAGGAGTCTTGTTATACCTTGGATTAAACCAACAATCCACGGCAAAGTGACCAATTTTGCCACAGCACCAGCAGTCAAACCTGTTATACTTCCTCTTGGGCGCCTGCTTTACCCTTGAGACGTGGGGTTCAGCTGGGGTCGAAGACCTGGAGGTGGAGGCAACATGATGACCACAGTCACATGACTTCTTCACCTCTTGGCTTTTCAGTGTAACATGCTTGGCCTTAGGTGCCAGCTTCCTATTATGGCCGATAGAGAATTGACCATAATTTCCCAAGTGGATTTCCTCATAGGGTGCCTTGAAGACACTCTCACTGAAGTTATGGGGAAAGGTCCACCCATCATATCGGCTCTTCGGCTTTGTAACCGAGGGCCTGAAGTGATGCCCATATGTTGACTCAAAGTCATGTTGGTTATAGGGAAAGCTAGGCTTTCTGAACTCAACAGGACTGAGTGGGGCCTTTCCTTTCTCATCAGCAGAGGCTTTCTTGGCAGCCTTATTCTTTCTCCTGTTACTATTTCTCCTGGACGAGGAGCTAGATACCCCTACGTGCCCCAAGCCTGCCCCTTTGGCTTGAGCAGAGAAGGTATCAACTAATGGAAGAACAGTTTTTGGCATAGAGAAGCTCTTGACGATCTTCCTTTCTGCCGCAAGTAGTTCTTCCAACTTATCGACTTCCTCTTGCTTAAGATCAAGGAGCTTAAGAGACTCTGAATGCTTTGAAGTCAGGTCCAAGTGCTCCTGTCGGAGGGAGATCAAACTGGTGATCTCTTTCCTCAGGGAGACACTCTCACCTTTAAGGAATTTGACTTCCTTTTTCTCCGCCTTTAGTTTCTTTCGACATTTCAGGAATGTATTGAGCAGAAGCTCATACTTATCTAGGAGCTCAGCTTCAAGGGCAGAGGGGCTATCCTCAGCATCATCATCCTGAGACTCAGGATCAGAGTCAGAGTCGGAGAGAGGGGTGTGAGCTTTTACCTTCCCAGTAAATGGGGGGCAATCTCCTTCTGAGTCAGAGCGACCCATTAGCCCAAAGTAGGCTTCCTCATCATCACTAGTGTCTGACGTGTCAGATTCACTCAGTGTCTTTGGCTTCTTTGCGATGTAACTCCTCTCCTTCTTCTTGTCTCTTGAGGACCTGTGCTCCTCTCCCTTTCCCTTGTCCTTCTTGCCTTGATGGCAGTCGGCCACGACGTGTCCTGGCTTGTTGTAACCAAAGCAAATAATGTCAGATGAGCGGTGTTTGTTCAGTTTGGATACATACCTGTCAGAAGAATAGTTCTTCTTCTGATCCCTTGAAGAGGACCCGTTTCTCTTTCTCTGATTCCTCAGTTTGAGGAACTTCTTGAATTCCCTAGTGATAAGGGATAAGTCTTCCTCCGACAATTCTGAGTCTGAGGAGCTAGGCTCCGAGTCTTCCTCTTCATCTTTCTTCCACGCACGGGAAGAGACAACACCCTTGCCCTTTCTGGAATGAATGGCTTTAAGGGCCACCGTCTTTTCTTTGGCCGCGGCTTTCTCTGCTTCCTCTTCAACCTTCCTTGTGTTCAACTGAAGCTCATAGGACATGAGCTTCCCGAACAGGATTTGAGGGTCGGTTTCCGCAAGTCTGCCAAACTCGCGGATGGCGCAGATCTTTGTGTCCCATTCCTTAGTAAGGGACCTAAGGAACTTATCATTGAGTTCACCGTTAGTGAACACTCTTCCATATCCTTTGAGTGCATTGACGATCTTGAGGAAATTTTCGAAGGTGACTCCGATCTCCTCCTTTGGCCCTTGTCTGAAGGCCTCATATTTCTGATTGAGGAGGGATCTCCGATCGTCCCTCACTTCATCTGTGCCTTCCATTAGGACAATCAGACAGCTCCAGAGATCCTTGGCTGTCCTGCAGTTGCTGAAGTTCTGCATCATAGAGTCGTCAACTGCGCTTACCAGGATGTTCTGAGCTTTCTTGTCGAGTCCGAACAACACCATTTCGTCCTTGTCCATTTCCGAAAGTTTCTTGGTCACTTTCTTGGTAGGATCAATGGTGGAGGCCTTAGTGGGAACGTAAGGTCCCTCCTCCACTATCATGAAGAGCCGGGGGTCGACTGCTTCCATGTAGAATCTGATTCTTTCCTTCCAGATAGGAAAGTTCAGTCTGGTGCATACTGGGATTTTGCCGGAGTGCTTGAGTCCTTCCATGGAAGATCTCTGTCTGCTGCTTGACACTGGTGGCAGGATTCTACTCAAGGTGTGAACCTTTTTGATGAGCAACCTCCCTCTGATACCACTTGAAAGTTCACCTAGTGTCAGCTACCTTCACCTATGGGGGGGGGGATAGGTGTCTTTGCAGCGTATTTGCGGAATTAAGATTTACCTGCACAAGAAAACAAAATAACCAAGCACAGAAAATACACAGGCAATTTATAGTGGTTCCCCGATTTGGGTACATCCACTTTCCCCCTTCGACCTATCTCCCAACAAGGGACGACTCGGTCACTTCACCAATAGGATTGAAATCCAATCCTTGTACTAATGGAAGGAACCCTTCCACACGTAGGAGTCAACACTCCCACAACCCGGGTTGCACCCAACCCTTACAACTAAAGACCAATCGGTCCGATACAAAGAAATTGAAAATGCTTGTAAGAAATACAAACGACGTTTGGAGAGTAAGGTGTCCCTCTTCGTTCGACGACGTGTTTTTGAAGTCAACGAAGAGTCCACAACCCTAGATCTCACTTGGAAAGAATCTTCCCAAAACCGGCGGCGGCTTAAAGCGACGGCAAGGTTCTCGGAATCGGCGGCGGCGACGGAGAGCAGCAGCAGTGCCAACTTGATTCAAACTTCGTAGCGAAGGAAGCAAGGTCTTCCAACGGTCACACTAGGATCGATCGTCTCGATCGATTCGGAAGGGGAAGGATTTTCCCGATCAACGAATCAAGAGACAAGGGATCTCTGGTTAGACGCGTGAGACGCTATGCTAGCCTAAGCTTCGGTCGCCGGAGATCTGGAAGAACCTGAGATCAGCAGCGGCAACAAGTGCACGAGCGGCGGAGAGATCGGCGGAGCAAGATCGGAGCGTTAGGGCTTATCGGCGGCTCGTGCTTTTTGAAATCTCGTATCTTCTCTCCTTTACTGTTCATACATACGGAGTATATATACATTAGGTCAAGTATATGACCGTTGTGGGTCCCACCGATAAGAAGACTTGAGCCCGGTTCGAAACAGTTTAAATAATTTGAACCGGTCCAGAGAACAACAGGAAATCGCCTAAGTCAAATTTGTCGAGAATCGTAGGTGATTCTCGACGAATCGGCGAGAATCACTTATGATTCTCGCCGACTTCTACTTAGCCGAATTCTGGCTGTGCAGATACAGAAGCCGGGGAGAATCGGTGAGAATCACTTTTGATTCTCACCGAATCGTCGAGAATGCAAGGTCATTCTCGACGAATCGGCGAGAATCATAAGTGATTCTCGACGATTCTGCCTTAGAAAATTTCCATGTCTGTGTCAAGATAGCCAGCCCAACCCGGCGAGAATCATTTAGTGATTCTCGACGACTCGTCGAGAATCACTTAGTGATTCTCGACGAATCGACGAGAATCACTTAGTGATTCTCGACGATTTTCACTTAGACGAATTTCGTCTTTCCGCTCGAGAGCTGGTCTTTGGCCCATCCTTGCTCCTTGTCTGCTCTTGCTTTATCATAGCCCTGTACTTGAAATTAAGTACACCCCAATAGAGAGAGTACACGTAGGCCAACACACTGATCTGCTCAACGAGGGATTACGTTGCACAGACCCGTGTATATTGACCCACTGCACCCTGACATTGGTGTGTACTTAGCATAGAATATCTGCAAGTACAACTAGAAAATAATTCATCAAATACATTGTCTATTTACCTTGGCTTGTATAGGGGCTTCTTCAAATCAGGTATATTGTGGATGCAATACCCAACACCCTCCTCCAAGGCTCGGAACATCGGCTCTGCCCACGCATCTGTCCTTTGTCCGTCCCGAATGCGATCCCGAATATCGTCTATGGCCACCATCGATGTCAGATACTCCCTATACAGCTCTGGATCATCTTCGGACACTAGGGATATCTGCATATCTCTGAATGACCGGACTAGCTCCATGGACATAACCTGGGGCCCAGCTTCGAAAGTGGCAGCTCTCCGGCTCAACGCGTCAGCCACAACGTTTGCCTTCCCTGGATGGTAGTGCATCTCATACTAATAGTCTGCTAAGAACTCCACCCAGCGCCTCTGCCTGATATTCAGCTCCTTCTGCGTGTCCACATATTTCAAGTTCTTGTGGTCGGAGTAGATGTCGCAGTGGACTCCATAAAGATAATGGCGCCAGACCTTCAGAGCAAAAACGACCGCTCCCATCTCAAGGTCGTGCACCGGGTAGTTCTTCTCATGGGTCTTCAGCTGGCGGTTGGCATATGCTATAACATGTCCGTTCTGCATTAGCACTGCTCCCATCCCCTGGTATGATGCGTCGGTATACACCTGGAATCCTTCCTTTCTAGATGGAAGGGCCAGAATAGGGGCTGAGATGAGTCGGTCCTTCAGCTCCTGGAAAGCCGCCTGGCACTGCGGGGTCCAAACGAAAGGTGCCTCCTTCTTCATCAAAGACGTGAGTGGGAGGGAAATTTGAGAGAACCCCTCCACGAACTTCCGGTAATAACCGACAAGTCCCAAGAAACTTCGTACATCGGTGGCTGTCTTTAACTGCGGCCAATCACGGACTGCCTGAATCTTTGCCGGATCCACCGCCAACCCGGCTCCGCTGATAATGTGGCCGAGGAAAGCCACCTCCTTCAACCAAAACTGACACTTGCTGAATTTCACATAAAGGCGATGCTCCCATAACCTTTCCAAAGTCAGTGCCAGATTCCAAGTGTGCTCCTCCTCTGTCCTAGAGTAGATCAGGATGTCGTCTATGAATACTATGATGAACACATCCAAGTAGGCCTCGAAAACCCGGTTTATGAGACTCATGAATGCCGACGGAGCATTCGTGAGACCGAAGGGCATCACGGTGAACTCATACAAGCCATATCTGCTACTGAAGGCCGTCTTCGGGATATCCTCCTCCTGGATCAGTAGCTAGTAGTATCCTGACCTCAAGTACAGCTTCGAGAAATAATGGGCTCCCTCCAGCTGGTCGAACAATTCGTCTATCCGTGGGAGTGGGTAGGTATTCCGGACGGTCAGCCTGTTTAGTGCTCGATAATCGATACACAGGCAAAGTGTCCCATCCTTCTTCTTCACGAATAGGACCGGGGATCCCCATGGCGAGGAACTCGGTCTAACAAATCCTGCCTCAACCAATTCCTGCAACTGAGTCCGAAACTCTGCCAACTCCTTCGGGGCCATCCGATAAGGGGCCCTAGATGCCGGCTTGGCCCTCGGCACAAGCTGTATCTGAAAGTCCTGCTCTCGGTGTGGAGGTAGTCCTGGCAGTTTCTCTGGAAAAATGTCAACGAAATCTCGCACCACCAGAATGTCTGTCACTTACTCCTTAACTTCCGCCATCTCAAAAAGAATCTGATAGACCTCCTGTAACACCCCAAAAAGACCCCAAAAGACTCAACATGAAGTTTGAGTAGCAGGCTGGTTTACACGGCCTGGGACACGGGCGTGTCCCAGGGCGTGTCGGGTGTACACGGCCTGGGACACGGGCGTGTCCCAGGGCGTGTTCGAATTATTTTGCGAAATTGGCCTATTCAAGTCAGAGCCGGACACGGCCTTGAACACGGCCTTGAACACGGGCGTGTCAGGCTGGACACGGGCGTGTCAGCTGCCGTGTTCCGACCCGTGTACTGGTTGCAGCTCGATGGAGCAGGAGACACGGGCATGTCTCAAGAATGACACGGGCGTGTCAGGTTCGACACGGGCGTGTCGATGACCCGTGTTGTTCAGTCGGTTCAAACTGTGTGTGCCGCTTAAAGGGTACACGGCCTGTGACACGGGCGTGTCACAGGCCGTGTCGGCCACAAAATGGGTTTTTGGGAAAATCTTGGCCGTTCAGTTTTCTCTCTTTTGATCCAAGGGCCCAGGTGGTTTCCTGGCTGGGTTATTACGTGAAGGAAGGATGAAGATTCATTCTTCATTTGTGCTTAAGGAAGAGGAGAAAGAGAGAGGAAGAGAAGAAGAAGGAGGAGGAGAGCAAGCCACCGGCGGAGCTCCCGTGGTCCGATTCGTGATCCGAAGCCGGCGTTGTGAAGGCAAGGCTGCTGCGGTTCTTTCTCACCGGCTAGTTTTCGATGGCACTGAAGTGATCGACAAGGGTAACGATCTCCCTCCTTGGACATGTGAAGTCCTTCTTTTCTGCATTGCATAGGGAAAACCCTTCCCCGCGAGTGTGCGGTGGGTTGTGGTGTCCCTTGGGGTAGATATATGAAGTCCCCCTTGTTAGAGGCCGGAATTGGAGTACGGCTCTAGGCATGCTGTGTGAAGCCCATCTGGATGTAATCTGGATTGGTGATGCTTGTTTGCATATCGGAGAAGGCTCCGTGATAATGGCTTGTGATGCCTATGGCTTGTGATGCCTTGTTCCTACCTGTTGCTTGGTGCGGCAGGAAGTACTGGACGATGTCCAGGAAATGAAGAGGGTTGGATGCAACTCTTGTGGCCGTGTGTTGCCACTTTGTGAGTAGTTGAGCCGTTGGGCTGCAACTCGATGAAAAGGCAGATTGCCGAACAGGAAAGGTGAAACCGACCCGCGCCTATAAAAAGCAATGGATACTTCCGTATTCGAGGTGGCTCGGCGACTTGAGCAACGGGGGGTGGCTGATCCGTACCTGCGTTAGGTCCGTCCGACTTGGAAGCCTGGTATAGGTTTTGTTGGAGCGCCTAATGAGAGTCTTAGGCCCGCGCGCCGGAAAGACTAGAATGCTCAAATACCGTGTAGACGGTGGTGTTGACCCTGGTATTCCGGTACACCGAAAATGTGCCCTGAGTGCACGGACTGTCGGGCCGGGTGACCGATGGTTGTGATGGCTTGAATGTGCCTGCGCGCACATAGTTGCTATTTGATGATGCCATGCTTGCAGGGAAAGAATGCTCATGCCCCGAGAAAGGGGTAGGATTGTTATAATTGGGTCAGCTGAATGCTGACCGTTGCATTGTTTTCCACCGGTTAGGTGGATTGTTCCCGTGCAGGTGCTGGAGAGCCAAGTGGTAAGTGATGGGCTGAAGCCCTACTGCTGTTGCTGCTGCTGCTGCGGCTAGCCCGTGAAGGCTAAGAGAATGGCTTTGTTTTGTTTTCTCGTTTCCTCATGTATGGCCGGCCTGCGCGCCGAGGTTTGTAAAACATGTTGTATGTTCAGAGGAACTGTAAGGCCTTAAGGCCAAACTCTTGTGGTTGTGTACATTCCATAGTATATATATAAAGGTGGTTTTATATATTGGACATTCCGGTTGAGAGTTCAAAGTACTACTTAAAGCTTCCGCTAGAATGCTCTGAGTTAGGATTCGTATTTGGTTTGGTATTATCCTGTGACCTCACCGTCTGTTTGTGGCAGATAGTGTGGGGCCCCGGCCGGACCTTCTACTATACGTCATCTAACGGATGGGGTCGTTACATTTTGGTATCAGCTTTTCTCGGTCTTCCTCTTTCGAATTCGTGGTCGAATTCTTTTGTGGGGTGGCGAGCACGTGTTTGTGCGACCTGCTGTAACGCTAATGAACTCTGGAATGTCCATTAAGGAATGTACAAAATCTTGTTTGAGGAATCTGCGCGTTCCTTTTTGTGTTATTTTGCTTGCATACGTTCGCTAATGTGTGTCTTGTCCACCTATAGGTGACACGTAGTGGTGCTGGGCAGTCTGAGCCCCAGCATTCTGATGAGAGTGCGGCACCAGCTGAGGTGCCCACACCTCCTCCATCTGCGGAAACTGTTCGCTTAGTGGCTGAGGCGCTATTTGCCATGATTCAGCCGACCGGGCAAGCGCAGCCGGCGGTAGTGCCAGTTCGTGTTGATGTAAGACCCGAGCCGGTTGAGGCTGTAGATCCACGAGCAGCTGACCGATAGTTGAAGCAATTCATGAGCTTCAGTCCTCCTACGTTTGCGGGAATGGGATCCCCAACGCAGGCGGAAGATTGGTTATCGTGTGTCAAGCGGATAATGACAGCGATCAGGGCGGAGGAAACTCTCAAGGTCACCTTAGCCACCTTCATGCTTGAAGGGGAGGCGCGGTTGTGGTGGGACGAGGTTGAGCTACACCATTTGGCGGGCAGGCAATTAACACAAGTGTCGATTGAGGAGTTCTCTCGAATATTTCTGGCGAAACATGTCCCAGCGGCGCAACGCATCGCTATGGAAAATGAGTTCCAATGGTTAAAGCAAGGGGAAGATAGTGTGGATATCTACTTGCACGAGTTTACCAGGTTGGGACGATATGCGGGAACAATCTTCGCGGATGACCAAAGGAAAACGAATCGGTTCTATGAAGGATTGCGGGATGAGTTGCGATTCTTGCTTTCGAGTTCTGTGAGCCAAGGGTTTCAGGCGTTGGTTGATACTGCGTGCGCGTTGGAGAAGGACATGAGGCGAGTGCAAGGGAACAAGGGCTTGGTTGTGTCAAAGCCAGAGTTTCAAGCACCTCGCCCGAGCAAATCGTTTTACGAGAAGAAAGGGGGCAAGAGGTCCAAGCCATCTGGGCAAGTGACTACGACCGTTGTGTCGGGAGCGACATCAAGGCCGGATGCTCGTACATGCTATAACTGTGGCCGGGTGGGGCATATTGCTCGTGACTGTCGGGTTGTGCAGCCCAAAGGGGAAAAGAAGACGGGTGCGTCGTATGCTGAGAAGGGCAAAGCGGTGGTGGATTCCTCTGCTTCCCAGGCGCAGGCCCGAATCTATCAACTTGGCCAACAGGAAGCGATTAAGCAAAGTGACGTCGTCACAGGTACGAGTTGAGTTAGTTTACTTGCTGTGCTTTTGGTTTTGGTTTTGTTTAGCTTGTGCATGATGTGTGTGTGCTGCAGGCTTTGTCCTGATTCGGAATAATTTAGCGAGAGCCCTGTTTGATACGGGTGCTTCGCATTCTTTTCTGTCTGAGGATTTCGTATCTCGCATTGGGGTACGAAGTCATATGACGGTGGATAGTACAAGGGTGCTATTGCCGAATGGCTGTATGATGCTTGCGGATAGGGCTTGCGATGTGGATGTGCAAATTGGAAGTCGGGATTTCGGTTTGAGTGCAGCTGTGCTACCGTTATCGGAGTTTGATGTGATCTTTGGTATGGACTGGCTCTCGGAGCAGCGTGCCTTTATTGATTGCAACTCCAAGGAGATTACACTGGGCCAGAATACCGGGCTTGTGACGAAGTTCGCTGGTATGCGAGGAGTTGGCGGAACGTTGTTGTCTGCACTCCAAGTCGTCAATGCTGTTCGGAAGGGCGCGGAGTTATTCTTCACGCTAATTCAGGCTGTTGAGCCAAAGGCCAGTGTCGGTGAAGTGCCAGTTGTGTCAGAGTTTGCCGATGTGTTTCCTAAAGATCTTCCTGGGTTACCACCCCAGCGGGAGATTGACTTCTCTATTGAGTTGGTGCCAGGTGCAAAACCTGTGGCCCGCTCTCCATATCGCGTCGCGCCAAAAGAGATGGCTGAGTTGAAAGTCCAATTGCAAGAGTTGTTGGAGCAGGGTTATATACGCCCAAGTATGTCACCTTGGAGCGCGCCTGTTCTCTTTGTGAAGAAGAAAGACGGTAGCTTACGATTGTGTATTGACTATCGCGAGTTGAATAAGCTGACGGAGAAAAACAAATATCCGATTCCGAGGATTGATGACCTCTTTAATCAGTTGGCGGGATCAACGGTCTATTCCAAGTTGGATTTGAAATCGGGATATTATCAGCTAAGGATTCGGGAAGGTGACATTCCCAAGACGGCGTTTGGAACACGCTACGATCATTATGAGTTCACGGTAATGCCGTTTGGCCTATGTAATGCGCCTTCGGTATTTATGGACCTAATGCATCGAACGTTCCGAGAGTATTTAGATTTGTTTGTTATTGTGTTTATCGATGACATCTTAGTTTACTCTCAGTCGGAAGAGGATCACGCAAACCATTTGCGGTTGGTCTTACATACCCTGCGGAGGAATAAGCTTTTTGCCAAGTTCTCAAAGTGTGAGTTCTGGCTCTCTTCAGTAGCCTTTTTAGGCCATGTGGTAAGCGGAGAGGGTATCGCGGTGGATCCGTTGAAGATAAGTGCCATCCGAGATTGGCCAGTGATGTCTTCAGTGGCTGAGGTCAGGAGCTTCCTTGGACTTGCGGGCTACTATAGACGGTTTGTAGAAAACTTCTCACGGATTGCTTTACCTCTCACCACGCTGACGAGAAAAGATCAAAAGTTCATTTGGACGCGGAGTGCGGGCGAGCTTTTGAAGACTTGAAGAGTCGTTTGACCACGGCGCCTGTGTTGACATCGCCATGTGGTACCGATGGGTATGAGATCTATAGTGATGCATCAGGGAGCGGCTTAGGCTGCGTTCTTCTGCAATTTGGGAAAGTGATTGCTTATGGCTCGCGTCAGTTGAAAGTGCATGAGCGGAATTACCCCGTCCATGATTTGGAGTTGGCGGCGGTAATCTTTGCGCTCAAGTTGTGGCGGCACTATCTATATGGCGTCAAAGTGGATATCTATACGGATCACAAGAGCCTAAAGTATTTGTTGGATCAGAAGGATCTGAATATGCGACAACGAAGATGGATGGAGTTCCTCGGGGACTACACCTTCGAGATTCACTATACTCCCGGGAAGGGAAATGTGGTCGCTGATGCTTTGAGTCGGAAGACTCCGGTACGGGCAAGCTGGTTGCAGAGGCATGATCAGCGTTTGATCCAGGAATTGGAAGCATTGGAGATGTCGTGTGTTGACAAGGGTGCGTCAACCGACGCATGTTTGAACTGGACGGAGGTGCAATATGACCTTACGGACAGAGTTTGGCGAGCAACGGAGCTTGATGAAAGTCTCCAGCGCTATGCTAAAGATGGGCCGGATGATCAATTCTCTTGGGATAACGGGTTATTATGGAGAAATGGTCGAGTGTGCGTCCCAAGTGTGGGTAAATTGAGGGAAGAGTTGATGTACGAAGCTCACTTTGCAAAGTACTCAGTTCACCCCGGGAGCACAAAGATGTATAGAGATATGAAAAAGCTGTTCTGGTGGCCCGGACTAAAGAAAGAAGTCGCACGTTATGTGGCTGAATGCACTACCTGTGCGTTGGTGAAAGCAGAATGCCAGAAGCCTGGCGGGTTTCTGAAGTCGTTACCTATTCCGGAGTGGAAGTTCGATGATATTTCGATGGATTTCGTGCACGGGTTGCCGAGATCTCAACGCGGTCATGATTCAATCTGGGTGATTGTGGATCGGTTGACGAAAGTGGCGCACTTCCTTCCAAACAGAAGAGACGATTCAGTGGAATCCTTGGCCAAGCTTTATGTGGAGCAGGTTGTTCGACTGCACGGTGTTCCTCGGAGCATCCTTAGTGATCGTGATGGGCGGTTCACATCGAATGATTGGCGGCTCGTTCATCAAATGTTGGGTACAAAGTTAGCATTTAGTACGGCCTTTCATCCCCAAACGGATGGCCAGACTGAACGAACCAACAGGACGATGGAGGATATGCTCCGCATGTGCGCCCTAGACTTTGGTAAGAGATGGGAAGATTATATATTTCTCGTCGAATTTGCCTATAATAATAGCTACCAAGCGAGTATTGGTATGGCACCATTTGAGGCGTTGTATGGTCGGAAATGCCGTACACCGTTAGCTTGGGCAGAAGCAGGCGAATCTAAGCTGAATGGGAAAAAGGAAGTCGAAGAAGCTACTTCCCTCATACGCTCTATTCGGGAGAGGCTATTGATAGCCCAAGATCGTCAAGCAAAGTACTACAATGCCAAACACCGGAACGTGGAGTTCGCGGTGGGTGCTTGGGTATATTTGAAGATCAAACCCTTCAAAGGTGTGTCCAGGATTCGGCGTTTGAAAAAGCTAAGTCCGAGGTATCTTGGTCCGTTTGAGGTGGTGGAGCGAGTTGGGGAAGCTGCTTATCGACTAGCACTTTCAGCGGACTTGGGTGGATTACATGATGTGTTTCACATCTCAGTCCTTCGTAAGGCGGTGAAGGATCCAGCTCAAGTAGTGGAGATTGATCGGGTACCGGTCGAGTATGGGCTAACGACGAGGGTTAGACCCATTCGGATCGAGGATCGAGCCGAGAAATAGTTGCGGAACAAAGTGATCGGGATGGTCAAGGTCCGATGGGACAATTGTGGTCGTGAAGAGCTAACATGGGAGCGAGAGCAGACCATGCGAGCTGAGTTTCCCGAGTTATTTGTATAAACTGTAGACCGTGTACTTTTTGTTATAACAGAGTTATAGCATTGCTGGTTTTTGTTTCCTTACCGTGCAAATTTCGGGACGAAATTTCGTTAAGGGGGGGAGGGTTGTAACACCCCAAAAAGACCCCAAAAGACTTAACATGAAGTTTGAGTAGCAGGCTGGTTTACACGGCCTGGGACACGGGCGTGTCCCAGGGCGTGTCGGGTGTACACGGCCTGGGACACGGGCGTGTCCCAGGGCGTGTTCGAATTATTTTGCGAAATTGGCCTATTCAAGTCAGAGCCGGACACGACCTTGAACACGGCCTTGAACACGGGCGTGTCAGGCTGGACACGAGCGTGTCAGCTGCCGTGTTCCGACCCGTGTACTGGTTGCAGCTCGATGGAGCAGGAGACACGGGCGTGTCTCAAGAATGACACGGGCGTGTCAGGTTCGACACGGGCGTGTCGATGACCCGTGTTGTTCAGTCGGTTCAAACTGTGTGTGCCACTTAAAGGGTACACGGCCTGTGACACGGGCGTGTCACAGGCCGTGTCGGCCACAAAATGGGTTTTTGGGAAAATCTTGGCCGTTCAGTTTTCTCTCTTTTGATCCAAGGGCCCAGGTGGTTTCCTGGCTGGGTTATTACGTGAAGGAAGGATGAAGATTCATTCTTCATTTGTGCTTAAGGAAGAGGAGAAAGAGAGAGGAAGAGAAGAAGAAGGAGGACGAGAGCAAGCCACCGGCGGAGCTCCCGTGGTCCGATTCGTGATCCGAAGCCGGCGTTGTGAAGGCAAGGCTGCTGCGGTTCTTTCTCACCGGCTAGTTTTCGATGGCACCGAAGAGATCGACAAGGGTAACGATCTCCCTCCTTGGACATGTGAAGTCCTTCTTTTCTGCATTGCATAGGGAAAACCCTTCCCCGCGAGTGTGCGGTGGGTTGTGGTGTCCCTTGGGGTAGATATGTGAAGTCCCCCTTGTTAGAGGCCGGAATTGGAGTACGGCTCTAGGCATGCTGTGTGAAGCCCATCTGGATGTAATCTGGATTGGTGATGCTTGTTTGCATATCGGAGAAGGCTCCGTGATAATGGCTTGTGATGCCTATGGCTTGTGATGCCTTGTTCCTACCTGTTGCTTGGTGCGGCAGGAAGTACTGGACGATGTCCAGGAAATGAAGAGGGTTGGATGCAACTCTTGTGGCCGTGTGTTGCCACTTTGTGAGTAGTTGAGCCGTTGGGCTGCAACTCGATGAAAAGGCAGATTGCCGAACAGGAAAGGTGAAACCGACCCGCGCCTATAAAAAGCCATGGATACTTCCGTATTCGAGGTGGCTCGGCGACTTGAGCAACGGGGGTGTGGCTGATCCGTACCTGCGTTAGGTCCGTCCGACTTGGAAGCCTGGTATAGGTTTTGTTGGAGCGCCTAATGAGAGTCTTAGGCCCGCGCGCCGGAAAGACTAGAATGCTCAAATACCGTGTAGAAGGTGGTGTTGACCCTGGTATTCCGGTACACCGAAAATGTGCCCTGAGTGCACGGACTGTCGGGCCGGGTGGCCGATGGTTGTGATGGCTTGAATGTGCCTGCGCGCACATAGTTGCTATTTGATGATGCCATGCTTGCAGGGAAAGAATGCTCATGCCCCGAGAAAGGGGTAGGATTGTTATAATTGGGTCAGCTGAATGCTGACCGTTGCATTGTTTGCCACCGGTTGGGTGGATTGTTCCCGTGCAGGTGCTGGAGAGCCAAGTGGTAAGTGATGGGCTGAAGCCCTACTGCTGTTGCTGCTGCTGCGGCTAGCCCGTGAAGGCTAAGAGAATGGCTTTGTTTTGTTTTCTCGTTTCCTCATGTATGGCCGGCCTGCGCGCCGAGGTTTGTAAAACATGTTGTATGTTCAGAGGAACTGTAAGGCCTTAAGGCCAAACTCTTGTGGTTGTGTACATTCCATAGTACATATATAAAGGTGGTTTTATATATTGGACATTCCGGTTGAGAGTTCAAAGTACTACTTAAAGCTTCCGCTAGAATGCTCTGAGTTAGGATTCGTATTTGGTTTGGTATTATCCTATGACCTCACCGTCTGTTTGTGGCAGATAGTGTGGGGCCCCGGCCGGACCTTCTACTATACGTCATCTAACGGATGGGGTCGTTACACCTCCTCTCCCTACAGATGGGCCTTAACGGCCTGTACCGAAGATAAGAGTATACGAGAGGCAGGTCTTATACCTTCGATGACAATGAAAGAGTCCCCGTGCCTCACGATGATCCTCTTCGCCTGATAGTCAATCTGGGCATGGTTCCAGTGCAGCCATACCATACCTAGGATCAAGTCGTAGTCTGTCAGCCTCAAAATCATCATTGGAGCCTCGAATGCCTTTCCACTAATTTCTGCCTCCATAATGCAGTGATCCGTGGTAAGGAGCTCAGATCCATCTGGTAGTCACACCCTCATCCTCGAGCCTGTGAATCGCTCCACGCCTTCCAGTCCTTCTACGAATGTCTCAGACACAAAGGAGTGAGTAGCTACAGTATCGAACAACGTGCGGGACGGCTTGCCACTGATGAAGACTATACCTAGGGTGATTAGATGTCTTAGGGTTCTATAATGAGTTTTACTTTCCTTGCTAATCTTTCTAGTGCGGTTCAAAGTTTTAACCATTGAAAGGGAATTTCTATGAAAATAAAGAGGCATTGCAGCGTACCTGCTATGACCTGCTCCGGATTCCGAGGCTGCGCAAGGTCCAAGGCATATACCTGCTCCCTTTCCTGTCTACGATCTCCCCCTGGTATCCACGACCGCGGCCGCGTCCTCGGCCTCGGTAATACTGAGCTGGTGGGCCACCCTGTGGTGCTGGAGGTGGTGCCCCCCTCATGGTGCAGTTCCTCCGAATATGCCCAATCTGATGACAAAGGAAGCAATCTGGTGGGGGATACGCCATTCCCCCGAGTCTCGGCATCTCCTGCATCCGAAGAGGTTGAGGGGCCAATATCACCTGTTCCCTCGGCTCCTGCCTCACGTCCTGACGAGGCTGGTCCTCTGTCCTTCTCCCCTCTGGTATAGCACCTCGCCGCTTGTCATTTCTACCTCTCCGTCCCTGATCCTCTGCTGGCCGCTTCCGGCCCCAGGTGGTGTGCCAATCAGCCTCAATCCTTTTTGCCATCTCCAAAATCCGGGAGATAGGCCCGTCGGATACAAACAACATGACCTCCCTCAAATCCTCCCGCAGGCCCTTATAGAACCTCCTGATGTACCCTGCTTCGTCCAGCTGGTAGGAATCTGCGTATCGAGCCAGATGATCGAACTCCTGATGGTACTCCACCACCGTCCGGGTGCCCTGCTTCAGCTGTAAAAACCGCTCCTCCAACTCATCCCTGGCCGACTGCGGAACGAAATGCTCCAGCAGCGCGGCCCTGAACTCTTCCCAGGTAACCTCCGCAACCTCCCTATCGGCAAATGTCGTGTCCAACAGCGTCTTCCACCGCCTCTTGGCATGGGACTCCAGGCAAGAGACAACCAGAGCCACCCTCTCTTCCCAGGGACACCGTATCCCGGTCAGCATCTCGTACATGATATCCAGCCACTATTCTATCCGAACCGCCAACTCTGTCCCCAAGTAGGGCGGGGGAGACAGTCCTCGGAAGATGCTTAGCCTGTTGGCCCCCGGATTTGGCTGCGGGACCGGAACCTGCTGGGCCGTGAAGGCCTCCAGGATGGCAGTCAGAGTCTGTCCCATGTCTGACTGAAGGAAAGGAGTGGGGACCGGTGGAGGTGGTGCAACACCCTGAGCCTGCTGAACTCCGCCTATTGGCGTAGGCTGTGCTGGAGGCTGCGTAACAAAAACCCATACTGAGAAAACGTTCAATCTTAAATAAAAGTGGACAATTTATATGTGATCCCCATATGGGCACACCACTGCTTCCGCTGCTTAGTTTGTCCCCAAACTAAACTCGAGTGGGGGTGACCCAGGGATAATGGACTGCTACCTTTTTCAGATCGATGTTTCCCTATGATACCAAATGTAAGACCCCCCTTTTTTTCACTCTAAAACTCGGGGTCTTAGGCCCAGAATCGCCACTTTGCGGTGACACCTTCACGTCCTGAAGGGTCATCACCACAAGGCGCCGATTCTGTCGGCCAATTCGATCACAGAAAGGTAGCACAATAATTGAAGTAAGAGCAAGTTCACTGAAAGTAAATCACATATATAGAATAAAATCTCCACGAAGGGAGTGTCCACAAAATAACAATAATCAGAGTACTATAAATGCGGGCTTATGCCCGGTACATCATATCCTCACTACAAATCTCTCATGCAGAAGCAAAAACTGAAACTACTCAGGGTCGAGACTCACGGTCCCGGTTGTATGAACTCCGGAGCTAGACTGCCCCATCTCCAGGCGCACCGGTCTCTGGGGCTGCTCCTCCATGCTGGGCTCCACGATCCCCTAAATGATGCGGTTTGAAAACCGTTAGTCATAAAGACTAAGCCCTATAATATTTACTGGGGACTTATCATGATATAAATGGCATAAATCCAGAGTGTGGGAATTTTCCTAATTTATTTGGCATTTAATTAATTTCCTCGAAAATCGCAAGGGCTACCGGTTTGAACATGAACTACCCTAAGTTCTCATGCAAGATGTCCAGCAAATTTATGATAAATAGTAGGTTATCTCAATAGGGTAAATCCAAAGTATCATAATTTTTCTATCATCAAAAGGGCAACAAAACTATTTTAGCAATATTTACTATCTTCCATTATTTATGAACCAAGTACAGAGAATATTCTTCCAAAAATTGTAAATAAATTAGAATATGCAGATAAAGGCTTAAAAATAGCACTAGCCCAGTTTCATAATTTTTCAGCAATAAAATCATCCCTAAATAATTTTCAAAGCATAGAACCCCTTTTTAACTTTTTTGAAGAAAGTATTGGATTTACTTAACTAAAAATTATACAAAAATTCAAGGGTAACCATTCTGTCCTAAAACATTTATTTCCAAGATTTCATAAGACTTCCATGAACAGAAAGGTACAAATAATTAAAACATTAATTGGGGTTATAATCAACTTTACAAACGAAGTGCTAGAAATAAACATCATAAAATTTCAGTAAAATTTCTATAAATTCTACCCACTTTAAAACTAACTCTACCCGAGTTTCACAGCCTTTAGATAATTATTAGTGATGGATTGTGCTTAATTAGTATTTTAACCTAAAGCTAAGAATAAGGTTTCGAGGCATCTACTTGTCTCCAAGTTTTCCAAGATTCCATCCAGACGACTATTATCATGCTAATATCAACTCTACAGAGTTTCAAGGCGATACGAGGGCAATTGCCCCCATATCCTTCACAACACTCAAAACCCTCCATCTAGGGCTTGAGTTTGGTTCCTAGGATAAACCAACCCTAAACCACATCATTTTCTCCAAGTGGGTTATAGTAACCCTTCCAAGTTAGTGGTCAAGATATCAGCCTCAGTTGAGGTGATACGACCGTTTTAACTTCTAGTGCACTTTTTACTCAAAAATGCCTCACTCTTGCCTAGTTAAGAATAGGTGACTCCCTATCAAAAACTCATCCAAATGAGTTGAAAATTTGTACAGAGTTAAGTTTTATAGCCAGGGACCACTCACCAAAATTTGGGAGGGTTTGGAGGTTATTTGACTACATAAATAAATTCCTCTATCTTTATTAAATTAAAACAAAAACTTTAGGCAAAGTGTCTCCAAAAATTCCCATTTATGGTCTGCCTTTAGATATAGCTAAGTTTAACCCCCTGACTAAATTTCAGGTCATTTGGACAAGGGACAAAGAGTGGGCATCCATTTTAATTTCTACCCAACTCTAGGTACAGCCCCCACTAAAACAAGTTCCGCGGTCAAACCGCTTACCCAAACGAGTTGAAACTAATTTTGAATTAATCTAGACTCGAAGGACTACGACTTCCATGACAGGTCATTTTTCCTAAATCGGTCTCTAAGTGCCTCAATTTGCAGCCTCAAAATATACTCAAATAATTAAACTTTTCATTATGTACTATATACATAATTTATATATTTTAAATTGATTTTACAGTTCATCTTCTACAGAAACCCGAAAACCAGAACACAGAAAACCCATATTTCCTACAGCTCTTTCGTGATCCGTCACAGGCTATCCGGTCACTTCCCTGGCCAACCTCCACCACCACCACCTCCGTTGAGGCGATGGCTATCGGTCGGTGGTGGTTTGGCCGCCGAAGGTGGCGGTTTCCGGCGAACTCAAAACAATATTTTTCCATGGTTTTCCATGAAAACACGAGGTTGGTCCGGCTCCTTTGAGCACGTACTTCATTTCTAAGAACCTAAGATCTACCCATATGAGAAGAAGTAGAGGAGGACCTTGTTTGCGATTTGGAGGCGAGATGAACGACGGGGTGCCATGGCACGGTGGTGGCGTTGCTGAACTTCTCCTACAGCAAGGTACAAGGCTTCAATCCGTTGGTCAAGAGAGTAAACCTCTCATCCTGCTCTAATGGGGCTTTTATAGATCATCAAGTGGGGAGGGTAAAGGGTAAAGCCTTAATGACCATGAATGTTCTGCCCTTAATGGTGTTTCGGTTATGGTAGGGGCAGTTGAAACGCTGGAAACGAAGAGATGTTTGCCAGGTGGCGATTTCCTATTTGACCAACATTTCATTCTTTTATTATATAATTACAGAAGGAAAACGACCCATAATTACTCCTGGTGTAACTTCCCACACCAGCGTTTATTACCATGCGTGTTAGAATAATTTCGGGCCTGAACCGTCGTTTCGGTCAATATCACGGGCGTGACACATAGGTTACGGGCGTGACAGGCCCGGGTGGCCAATTCTGGGTTCGACGACCGTCGAACTGAGGTCGACGATCATCGAAGGGTGGTCACACCCTAGGTTACGGGCGTGACACATGGGTCACGGGCGTGACAGGCCCGGGTGACCAAATTCTGGGTTCGGCGATCGTCGAACTGAGATCGACGATCGTCGAAGGGTGGTCACGCCTTAGGTCACTCCCTAGGTCACGGGCGTGACACATAGGTCATGGGTGTGACAGAGTCATGAGGCAAATTCCGCGCTCGGCGATCATCGCGCTGAGATCGACGATCGCCGAAGGGGTCACACCCCTGGTCACGGGCGTGACACATGGGTCATGGGCGTGGCAGGGCCGGGTTGAAAATTCTGCGCCCGACGATCATCTCCCTGAGATCGACTATCGTCGAAGGAGTCACGCCCTAGGTCACGGGCGTGACGGGTCGGTCACGGGCGTGACCGCCCCTTGACTCAAAATCAGGGTCGACAATCTTCAATTCCTGGGCTTCCCATGGTTCTGTTAAGATAAAACCATTCCCAGGGGTCTAGCCGGAAATGGGATGTTACACAGTGTGGCTATTGGGATGCCAGTCCTTAGAGGACGTTATGGCGATTGGGAGCTGCGAGCTCTAAAAGGACTCGTGCCGAACAGGAAAGGTGAAGCTGAACCGCGCCTTTTATTATAGCCGCAAGTACGATGTGCTTGGTGAGGGCATGGCGAGTTGAGCAACGGGGTGTGGTGGATCTTTACCTGCATTATGTTGACTGTATAAAGAAGTGCCAAGGCATTAGGCTGCCGTCAGTAGCATAATGAGAGTCTTAGGCCTGCGCGCCATTAAGACTAAATGCTCAATGGTGTTGATCTCGGTTTGCCGGTGTACCCAAAAGTGTGCCTGAGAGCACAGATCGTCAGGCTAGGTGGCGGACGGTTGTGATGGATTGCTTGTGCGTGAGAGCACAATATGTATATTATTTGTCAATTACTATATTGCTCTGCAGGGAAGGAATGCCTCTGCCCCGGGAAAGGGGTAGGATTGTATTAAATTGGTCAGCTGAATGCTGACCTTGCCTTGTTTGCCACCTTCTAGGTGGATTGTCCCTGTGCAGGTGCTGAAGAGCCGAGCGGAAAATGAAGTGCTGATGCCCCTACTGCTACTGTTGTCTCACTTGCTGTTGTTGCTAGCCCTTGAAGGCTAGCTTTTGTATTTTCTTATATTCATGTATGGCCGGCCTGCGCGCCGATGTCTGTAATCTATACTGTTTAAAGAGGAACTGTAAGGCCTTAAGGCCAAACTGTAGTATTTGCTATTCCCTCGTTTGAGTGGTTGTATATAACATTAGTTTATATATATCTTGTGGATATTCCTGCTATGATTTCAGCTACTTGTGTATCTATTCCATTAGCATGCTCTGTGTTAGGATACATTGATGGTATTATCCTGTGACCTCAACGTATGTTTGTAGCATATAGTTTGGGGCCCCGACCGGACCTTCTATTATATGTTATTTAACGGGTGGAGTCGTTACAGCATAGGTGCATCGACCCTCCAATACCGAAGTCCCACCACCTTACACTTTATGCACATGCAACCTTATGTATCAGCTACCGAGCCAAAGCTCCCCGGACCAGCCCGTCCGTCATAAACTATTACCGAGCCAAAGCTCGCCGGGCTATCCTGCCCATCACCAAAACCACTGGCTTACTGCCTGAGTGACCCAACCTATCTCCCCGAGGCATCAAGGTGTGAGAAGGTGAAACCCTAGATTTCACTAGTTACTCTTGCTTTTCAGTTTGCCTACAGATTAGGTTTAGCTCAGGACTGCCCAAGGTATTCCCCGCGAGGTGTTCTAGAGGGCACTAGTAGCTACGATGGGCTGAAACCCAAAGCTCCCTTTCGTAAGGCACTTAATCTTATTGGTTAATACCCAACTCCTAATCCCTTAATTATTGTATTGGATCTAACTCTAGCGTATTTGACACTTCCTTCCTACGGGAAAAACGATCTTTCGTCGATCCCGAACACATTTTAACATTAGTCAATCCAACCCTCTACTCATCCAACTTCAAATGATGAACTCATTTTTATTTATCCAAACCAGCAACCCACTAATCCCGACTCATGTGCCCAAATTAATACTCCAACATAATTTCTGTAGTTTTTACTATATGTAGACCACTAAGGCTAAATGACATGTAAAATGGAAGGTACATCAAATAATCATTCAGTACTCCTATGATAATTATTGGTGGTCTAATATGACCTTTGTGGCTTAAATCCAGAGGTTCACAAATTTCCTATTTATCTGATAATTTATTTAATTATTCTAGTAGCTAAAAATTCCATGATTGAACAGGAAGTTCCAATTTCAGACAAGCTAATATTCCACCAAATTTATGTTATATACAATATAAATATTTAACTTGAAATCCAAAGTCTCCTAATTTTTCAGCAAGGTTTAGGCCCCTAATATTAATTTTAAGTATATCCTACATTAAATCATTTTAAGAGATAAGTACATCAATAATACTTCAAAAAATTCATAGAAAATTCAAGGATGATTGTAAGGACATATAAATTCTCTAGGTAAAGTTTCATAATTTATTAGCATGTAATGAGCTTTAAGAAAATTATTGAACAATTTTTCATAGTTAACGAGCTTGTGAAGTAGGTACTACTAAAATGTGTTCAAATTTTTTAATAAAATTCATACATGACCAAGAAGGTTTGAAACTCCCTCTGTCAAGTTTTCATGACCTTCCAATGGGTAGTGGGATCATAAGGACCAAATGACTAATTAGGGTAATCCCATGAGTTACAATGGAACTGCTAAGAATATTGATCCAAAATTCCCAATTAAATTATCAGAGGTTCAATCTATCCTTATGACCATACTACCCAATTTTCATTATGGTTCAAGGAGTTTTACTAACCTATTCTAGCACTACAATATTTGTGCCCTAAACTAGGGTTAGGTTTTTATGGGGCCTACCCTTTCCCAAATCCCCTAATATTTTTACCAGAGGGTTTTAGCTACCCTAGCACCCTACCTACAAATTTTCAAGCTCATACAAGGTCTTTTTCCCTCATGCCCTTCACAAGGAACAAAATCCCTTCCTTACGGTTTGGCCTTAGATCTTAGGCCAAATCTATTCCAATCTAACCCATCTTTCATGGGGAGGTGTTAAAAGCCATGCATAGTCAGTGGCCCCAATTTCAACCTCGGTTGAGGTGATTTGGTCACACAAAGCCCAAGGTGCGCTTTTAGACCAAAATACCCTTATTATGCAAGGCTAAGGTTTGTATGTTTTCTATTCAAACCATCTGCAAATAAGATGGCAATTTAACCAGAGCTTTATAATGACTCCATGCACCACCCTCCAAAATTTGGATTAGTTTGGAGTTCATCTGACCCCTAAATTAATTTACCCTAGAGAAATTAAATTATTTCCAAAACTATAAAAATTGTTCCCAAAAATCTCCATTTTAGAGCAGGATCTAGATATGGACTATGGTGAATCTCTGCCAAAATTTCAAGTCAGTTGGACAGGAGATGAGGTGTGGTCACCAATTTAAATTTTTGCCTAACCATAGGTATAGACCACACCAAAATGAGTGCCTTGGTCAAACCAGGCAGCCAAATTGGTTCAAACAAATTTTAAATTAAAGTATACCCATAGGGATACAATTTATGTGTTTACTATTTCCTTTGAATTAGCCTCTAAGTATTTTTAAAAATAAAAAAACATTAAATACACTATATGTGACAGAAATCATTAAATTGTATATTATAAACCTATAGTTTAAAATCATTCGAGCACGAATCTTGGCACAGCTTTTAACGACATCTGTTTGTCTTCTTCCTCCAGTCGACGGTCCCGATTGAACCCGCCTAGAGCTTCTTCCAGTCACTGTCGTCGGCCATCCGGCCACCTCCCCGGCCGGCCACCGCCACCACCAACTCTGTTGAGGTGGTGGCTGTCGCTAGGAGGCGGAACTGCCGCCAGAGGGCCTTATTCCGGCGAACCCAACAAGGTGAAAATCAGGGAAAAACCAGGAATTTTTCAATTTTGATCGGGCTCAATTGAGCCCGAACCTTGGCCCTAAGGATTGCTATGAACTACCCATGGAAGAATGAGTGGAGGAGGACCTGTATGGGTGGCTGTAGCCTTGCCGATTGCCGGATCGTAATGGTGGTGGTGGTGGTCGGGTTTCTGCAATAACACAGTGAACACCCTTGGCTCCTTCAGGTAATGTGTGGGAATAAATCCTTGGAGTCCAGTGAAGCTTTTAAGAAGAAGAATTTTGGTATTAGGTGGCTGTAGGCTGCATTGCCATTGGAGTCCCTCTTAGTCAAAAATTTCGGCCATGGTAGGTGGGGGATGAAGCATTGCTCAAACCAGTCAATGACCAGCTGGTTGAGATGGGATTGCACTCCTTGTCCTAGTGAATTGAATGGAGGGGGTTGGGGAATGGGGAGGATGAGCCCAAAGTCTCCCCCGCCCTTTACTCTCTTCTCTTTCTCTCTCCTACTCACCAAGCCTGAAATTTGGCTTCTACCTAACCCAATGGCAGCCCACATGTTCATTTTTTCCACCAATACAAGTTGGCCCAAGTGAATTGTGTTTTAGCTTGAGTTAGCTCATTTGTGCTAGCTTGACCTAAACCTTTACTATGGTTGACCCTAGTCAATTTGGTCTTTGAGGTTGCCCCTAATGGGTCCTTGGTGACCCATTTGCCTCCCCTAAGGTCTAGGTGGGGTTGACTTGGCCCTTGGAGTCACTTGACACTTAACTAGGGCACTTTGACCACTTTAGGGCTAGAGTTGACTTTGGTCAACTTAGCCTTTTCGGTTGACCCCAATGGGTCCTTGGTGACCCATTGGCCTCTCACTAGGGTTAGGAAGGTATGTGTGGGGTCCATTTTGCTAAGGGAAGGTTAGTTGACCCTATATAGGTCAGGTTGACCCATTTAGGGTTAGAGTTGACTTTTGTCAACTTAACCACTTTAACTGCTCTCCATGGGTCCTTAGTGACTCATTGACCCCACTGTTGGTCTAGGAAGGCCTTGGTAGGGTTATTTGGGCTTTACTATGGCAGACTGCCATTAGTTAGGGCACCTTGCCCAATTTAGGCCTAAAGTGGTTCTAGGTCATCTTGGTCACCCTATACTTATACAATGGACCCCTAGGGCTCTGATAGACCTTACAATGGGTTGATAAGACCATGGTGGGGTCTTGAAGTCTTGGTGAAACCCCATGGTCATCTTAAACTAGGGTTAAGAAATTTACTGTTTACATACCACATTGGTCTTACCTAAATTCCTAGGTTCACTGGGCCTTCTTGGGCTCCCTAGGGTTTTGTCATGACCTAGTCATGACAAAACAAATCCTAGGGGTCTAGTTGTTTGAGGGATCTTACAAATCCTAATATTTAAACAAAAAATTTCTTGCTCGAAAATCTAGTAAGGCCCACGGGGTTTCAAATATGGAAAGTAAATTGTAACATCCCGAGAGGTTGTGAGTAATACCTGACCAAAAAGCTTCGAGTACCTCTGTCGCATCAGGTACTGAGTCTCCCATATGTGCTCCTCTTGCCCATGATTCCTCCATAGGATCTTGACCAATGGAACCTTCTTGCAGCGTAAGACTCGTATTTCCTTGTCGTCAATCCGGACCGGTTCCAGGTGAACTGACCGATCAAATGGTACTGGCCCATCTAGGGCTGTAATCTGCTACTCTGGGCGTAATAGAGCCCTCCTAAGAGAGGATACATTAAGCACATCGTGCAGACTTGCCAGCACCGGTGGTGGCTCTAGCCTGTATGCCAAGGGACCGATTCGCTCCCGGATCCAATAAGGCCCCATATATCTTGGGCTGAGCTTCTTCTTCCGACCGCGTACCCGTGAAATCCCATGCATTGGTCGGATTTTCAAGAACACCTGGTCCCCCACCCGAAACTCAACCTGATGCTGCCGAGCGTCATAATACTTAGCCTGTCGGCTCTGTGCCTCTAGCATCCTGCCCCGTATAAATCTCACCTGAGCCTCGGTGTCCTCGACAAACTCCGAACCCAAAGTCTTCGGATCCTCGTCCTGTATCCATAATAGCGGAGTCCTACACCTCTGTCCGTATAGGGCATCATAAGGAGCCATCCTTATGCTGGGCTGGTAGCTGTTATTATATGAGTACTCGATCAGTGGCAACAGCTTCTCCCAAGGCTCACCGCGATCCAATATGCAAAGTTGCAGCAAATCTTCTAGAGTCCGATTGGTGCGTTCTATCTGCCCATCAGTCTGGGGATGAGACATTATACTGAATGTTAGCCGAGTGCCCAAATAAGTCTGCACTGATCTCCACTCCCTGGACGTAAACCGTCCATCTCGGTCCGATACAATCGACCTAGGTACGCCATAATAATGGACGAACTGCTCCACGAACTTCCGAACTAACACACCAACCGAGACATCCTTCCTGATCGGAATAAATCTAGCTACCTTCATCACCCAGTCAAAAATCACCCAGATCGAATCGTTCCCCGTCCACGATCGGGGAAGCCCATGTATAAAGTCCATGACGATATCATCGAACTTCCACTCCGGCACTGGGAGTGGCTGCAATAATCCTGCGGGGTTTCTGCACTCTACTTTCACCAATTGGCATGCCTTGCAATGCGTCACAAAATACGTAATGTCCTTCTTCATGCCTGGCCAGTACATCATTCTCTTCAAGTCCGCTGTCATCTTGGTGATCCCGGGATGCACTGAGTATCTGCTGTAGTGAGCCTCTGCCATGATGTCCTCCTGAATCTTGCCTCCTGCCGGTATATAAACCCTGCCTCAAAAACATAGTAGTCCGTCTCTCAACGAGTATCCCCTGTCGTACCTTCCTCCAAGGCACTAAATATCGGTTATGCCCTCGCATCCAGCCTCTGACCATCCCTGATGGGATTTCGAATTTCATCGGTGGCAACCATCGATGCTAGATACTCCTTATACAATTTTGGATCGTCCTCGGACACTAAGGATATCTTCATCTCCTTAAACGATTTTACCAACTATAAGTCCATCAGCTGTGGACCTGCTCCGGATGTATTCTCTCTCCGGCTCAAAGCGTCTGCCACCATGTTTGCCTTCCCGGGATGGTAATGCATGGTGTACTGGTAGTCCGACAAAAACTCCACCCAACATCTTTGCCTGATGTTTAGATCCTTCTATGTGTCCACATACTTCAGATTTTTTTGATCTGAGAATACGTCGCAGTGCACACCATATAAATAGTATCACCAGATCTTTAGCGCAAAAACAACTACCCCCATCGCCAAATCATGCACCGAGTAATTCTGCTCATGTTTCTTCAGCTAACGGGAAGCATAGTCTATTACGTGCCCGTTCTGTATCAGAACGATACCCATCCCCTGATTGGATGCATCTTTATACACCTGGAATCCTTCCTTCCCTTATAGAAGAGCAAGGATGAGAGCCGAGGTAAGTCTGCACTTCAGCTCAAGAAAGGCAGACTCATATCGTTGTGACCAAATGAAAGGAGACTCTTTCTTCGATAGGGATGTGAGAGGGAGAGCAATCCGAGAGAACCCTTCTACAAACTTCCGGTAAAAATTGACAAGTCCTCAGAAACTCCGAACATCCATGGCCGTCTTCAGCGGTGGCCAATCTTGTACTGCCTGGACTTTTGCCGGATCTACCGCCAAACCCGCTCCACTGATAATATGGCCCAAGAATGCCACATCTTTTATCCAAAACTGGCACTTGCTAAACTTAGCATACATCTTATGCTCTCAAAGCTTCTTTAAAGTCAAAGACACATGTCTCGCATGCTCTGCTTCAGTCCTTTAGTAGATAAGGATGTCGTCAATGAATACGATTACGAAGACATCCAGATATTCCTCGAACACCCGGTTCATCAAGGTCATGAACGCGGAGGGTGCATTCGTGAGCCCGAAAGGCATCACGGTAAACTCGTATAACTTGTATCTACTGCTGAAGGTCATGTTCGGGATGTATTCCTCCTGAATGCGTAGCTGGTAGTACCCCGACCTCAGATCCAGCTTGGAAAACAAATGAGCTCCTTCAAGTTGGTCAAATAGCTCGTCTATCCTTTGCCGATTTCCGCCTCCATATTGTAGTGGGAAGAGGTGAACAACTTCGATTCGTAAGGTAATCGTATCCTCGTCATCAAACCCGTGAATCGCTCCCGCCTTCCAACCCTTCCACGAAGGCCTCCGATACGAATCTAGTTATGGTTTTCTTTCCTAGATTATCAATTCTATATGCATAAATTTCTTAGAATCTAGTTATGGTTTTCTTTCCTAGATTATCAATTCTATATCCATAAATTTAAGTGTTCAAGAAAGAAAACTTAAAACTTTCTTTCATACCTCTGATCACTTACTCTGGGTTCCAGGGTTGAGCCAGATCCAGTGAATAAACTTGCTCCCTATCCTGCCTGCGATCTGCACCCCGGTATCCACGTCCTCGGGCACATCCTCGCCCTCCAAATTGCTGAGCATGCGGGGCAACTTATGGTGCTGGTAGAGGTGCTCCCCTCATGGGGAAGTTCCTCCGGATGTGCCCTATCTTATGGAAGTTGTAGCTCTCCGGTGGGGAAAATGCCATACCCTCGAATCTCGATGCCTCCCGCATTTGAAGAGGTTGAGGAGCCACTAACACCGGCTCCCTCGGCTCCTACCTCACCACTTGACGAGGCTGGTCCTCTGCTCTTCTTCCCTCTCTCACATCAGTGATGCGGCCCCGCCGCTGATCATTCCTAGCTCCCTGACCCTGGTCCTCCGTTGGCCTCTTCTGACCTCGAGTCGTGTGCCAATCAGCCTCAATCTTCTTGGCCATCTCTAAAATCTGAGGTAAAGGCCCGTTAGATACGAACAAAAGGGCCTCCCACAACTCCTCCAGCGGGCCCTTATAGAACCTCTTGGTGTATCGTGCCTCATCCAGCTGATAGGATTCCGTAAACCGGGCTAAATGGTTGAACTCCCGGTGGTATTCTACCACTGTCTTGTCGACCTGCTTCAATTGCAGGAACCTGTCCTCCAGCTCATCCCTAGCCGACTGTGGAACAAAATGCTCCAGTAACGTGGCCCTGAACTCCTCCCATGTAATTTCTGCAACCTCCATATCCGCAAAAGTCGTATCTAGCGACGTCTTCCACCATCTCTTGGCATGAGACTCCAAGCAAGAGACCACCAATGGCACCCTCTCCTCCCAGGGGCACTGTATCCCGGTCAACATCTCGTACATAATGTTCAGCCAGTCCTCCGTCCGAACAGCTGTCTCTGTCCCTAAGTAGGATTGGGGAGAGAGTCCTCAGAAGATGCTCAGCCAATTGGCCCCCGGGTTTGGCTGCTAAGCCGGAACCTATTGGGCCCTGAAAGCTTCCAGAATAGCTGTCAGAGTCCACCCCATCTCCGACTGTAGGAATGGAGTGGGGACCGAGGGAGGTGGTGCAACATTCGGAGTCTGCTAGACTCCACCCTGTGGTGTAGGCTGTGCTAGGGGCTACGTAACAAAAACCAATAGTAAATAATTTATTCAAACCTAGTTAATAATGGACATTTTACATGTGATCCCCCTTATGGACACACCACTACTTCCGCTGCTTAGTTTGTCCCAAAACTAAACTCGCGCGGGGGTGACCCAAGGGTTGTGGACTGCTACTTTTCGATTGAGGTTTGGTTCTGATACCACTTGTAAGACCCCCATTTTTTTTAAAACATCGGGATCTTAGGCCAAGAACCGCCGCTTTGCGGTGACACCTTCGCACCCGGGAAGGTCATCACTATAAAACGCCAATCCTGTCGGCCAAATAGATCACAACTATAGCAAAATAATTTAACAAGTCCACAGAAATCACATATAAATTGAAAATAATCTCCACGAAGGGAGTGTCCACAGATATAACATATAACTAAATCATGGGCTTATGCCCAGTACATCAAGTCCTCACTACATATCTCTTATCAAGGAAGCAAAACTAATATAACTACTATCGATCAGGACTCATAGTCCCTGCCGTCTGAACTCTGGTACTAGACTGCCCGATCTCCATCCGTGCCGAACTCCGGTGCTGCTCCTCCATGCTGGGCTCCATGGTCCCATAAAATGATGTGGTTTGAAAACCGTTAGTCTTAAATATTAAGTCCTCTCATCCCCCGCCCCTTCCCCCATGGCTCCTAGGCACCGAGCGGGGAGAAGGAAAGGGGAGGACATGATTGTTGAGGATAACAAATAAGCAGATGGCGGCGGAACTAATCTAGCAGTTCTAAGGTAGATAAGACGGTAATAAAGGTATGAAGAACTGAATAAGAAATTAACCTTAACTTATACAAAGATACATAAGCTAAGGGATCTCTTGCAGGGCTCCTATCATATAAAAAGTCTCATACTGATTTATACGATAGGGTGTCGGTTTTTAGCAAGCATAAATATGTAATACTTGAATGAAAACCTTAACTTATAAGCACGCTCGCACGAACATATAAACCAAGGGGTCGTTTTGCAGGTCCTATTGTATAAAGCATCCCATACCACTTATACAATATATGTCGGGTTATATGCGTTGGTTATGCTATGAAATACAATTATGCCATGATGTGAACATGCAAGTGCAACTTACCCACTCGACTCTGTGTACACAGACCTTTAGTTCCCCCTTTATGGAGCCGAACCTCCCAGGATACCTCCGTAGTGGCAAATGAAAGCGGTGGGTTTGGCCTCACCCACCTCTAAACTGGTAATAGCACTACCAGTCAGACCTATCATACGCCTCAACGCTGGTGCACTAAGCGGAGCTCCTGCGTACTTTTGCCGGCTGGCGCACCGTACTTTATTTTTCAAAGTGCTAAACAACACTTGCCGAGTCAACGTGTTGGTGTCGGTGCATCGACCCTCCAATACCGAAGACCCACCAACTTATACATTATGCACATGCAACCTTATGTATCAGCTACGGAGCCAAAGCTCCCCATACCAGCCCGTCCATCATAAAAAATTACCGAGCCAATGCTCGCCGGGCTATCCTGTCCATCACCAAAACCACTGGTTTACTACCCAAGTGACCCAACCTATCTCCCCGAGGCATCAGGGTGTGAGAAGGTGAAACCATAGATTTTTCTAGTTACTCTTGCTTTTCAGTTTGCCTACAGATTAGGTTTAGCTCAGGACTGTCTAAGGTATTCCCCGCGAGGGGCTCTCGAGGGCACTAGTAGCTATGATGGGCTAAAACCCTAAGCTCCATTTCGCAAGGAACTTAATCTTATTGGTTAATAAACAACTCCTAGTCCCTTAATTATTGTTTTGGACCAGACCCTAGTGTATTTGGCACTTCATTCCTACGGGAAAGACGATCTTTCGTCGATTCCGAACACCATTTTTAACATTAGTAAATGCAACCCTCTACTCATCCTACTTCCAATGATGAACTCATTTTTATTTGTCCAAACCAGCAACCTACTAATCCCGACTCATGTGCCCAAATTTATACTCCAACTTAATTTCTGCAGTTTTTACTATATGTAGACCACTAAGGCTAAATAGTATGTAAAATGGGAGGTACATCAAATAATCACCCAGTACTCCTATAATAATTATTGGAGGGCTAATATGACCTTTGTGGCCTAAATCCAGAGGTTCACAATTTTCCTATTTATCTGATAATTTATTTAATTATTCTAGTAGCAAAAAATTCCAAGATTGAACAGGAAGTGCCAATTTCAGACAAGATAATATTCCACCAAATTTATTTTATATACAATATAAATATTTAACTTAAAATACAAAGTCTCCCAATTTTTCAGCAAGGTTTAGGCCCCTAATATTAATTTTAAGTATATCCTACAATAAATCATTTTAAGAGATAAGTACAACAATAATACTTCCAAAAATTCAGAGAAAATTCAAGGATGATTGTAAAATTATATAAATGATCTATGTCAAGTTTTATAATTTATTAGCAAGTGATGAGCTTAAAAAAAATTATTGAACAATTTTTCTAAGTTAACGAGCTTGTGAAGTAGGTACTACTAAAATGTGTTCAAAAATTCTAATAAAATTCATACATGACCAAGAAGGTTTGAAACTTGCTTTGCCATGTTTTCATGACCTTCCAATGGGCAGTGAGATCATAAGGACCAAATGACTAATTAGGGCAATCTCATGAGTTACAAAGGAAGTGCTAAGAATATTGATCCAAAATTCCCAATTAAATTATCAGAGGTTCAATCTATCCTTATGACCATACTACCCAATTTTCATTATTGTTCAAGGAGTTTTACTAACCTATTCTAGCACTACAATGTTTGTGCCTTAAACTAGGGTTAGGGTTTTATGGGGCCTACCCTTTCCCAAATCCCCTAATATTTTTACCAGAGGGTTTTAGCTACCCTTGCACCCTCCCTACAAATTTTCAAACTCATACAAGGTCTTTTGCCCTCATGCCCTTCACAAAGCACAAAAGCCCTTCCTTAGGGTTTGGCCTTAGATCTTAGGCCAAATCTATTCCAATCTAACCCATCTTCCATGGGGAGGTGTTAAAAACCATGCAAAGTCAGTGGCCCCAATTTCAACCTCGATTGAGGTGATTGGCCACACAAAGCCCAAGGCTAAGGTTTGTATGTTTTCTATTCAAACCATCTCACAATAAGATGGCATTTTAACCAGAGCTTTATTATGACTCCATGCACCACCCTCCAAAATTTGGATGAGTTTGGAGTTCATCTGACCCCTAAATTAATTTACCCTAGAGAAATTAAATTATTTCCAAAACTATAAAAATTGTTCCCAAAAATTTCCATTTTAGGGCAGGATCTAGATATGGACTAGGGTGACGCTCTGCAAAAATTTCAAGTCAGTTGGACCAGAGATGAGGTGTAGGAACCCATTTTATTTCTGCCTAACCATAGGTATAGACCCCACAATAATGATTGCCCTGGTCAAACCAGGCACCCAAATTGGTTCATACAAATTTTAAATTAAAGTAGACCCCCATAGGGCTACAATTTAAGTGTTGACCAATTCCTCTGAATTAGCCTCTTTATTTTAAAAGTTAAAAACATTAAATATACTCTATGTGATAGAAATCATTAAAATGTATATTATAAACCAATAGTTTAAAATCATTCCAGAACGAATCTTGGCGCAGCTTTTAACGGCATCCGGTTTTCTTCTACCTCAAGCCTACGGTCCCGATTCAACCCGCCTGGAGCTTCTTCTAGTCGCTGCCACAGGCCATCCGTCCACCTCCCCGGCCAGCCACCGCCACCACCACCTCCGTTGATGTGGTGGATGTCACCAAGCGGCGGCATAGCAGCCGGAAGGCCTTATTCCGGCGAACCCGACAAGGTGAAAATCACAGAAAAACCAGGAATTTCTCAACTTGGATTGGGCTCAATTGAGCCCGAACCTTGGCCCTAAGGATTGCTATGAACTACCCATGGAAGAAAGAGTTGAGGAGGACCTGTGTGGGTTGTTGTAGCCTTGCCGATCACCGGATCGTCATGGTGGTGGTGGTGGTGGTCGGGTTTCTGCAACAACACAGTGAACACCCTTGGCTCCTTCAGGTAATGTGTGGGAATCAATCCTTGGAGTCCAGTGAAGCTTTTAAGAAGAAGAATTGGGGGTGTTAGGTGGCTGTAGGTTGCATTGCCATTGGAGGCCCTCTTAGTCAAAAATTTTGGCCATGGTAGGTGGGGGATCAAGAACGACTCAAACCAGTCAATGACCAGCTTGTTGAAATGGGATTGCACTCCTTATCCTAGTGAATTGAATGGAGGGGGTTAGGGAAGGGGGAGGATGAGCCCAAAGCCTTCCCCCCTTTACTCTCTTCTCTTTCTCTCTCCTCCCTTTGATGATTTTCTCTCTCCTACTCACCAAGCCTAAAATTTGGCTTCTACCTAACCCAATGGCAGCCCATATGTTCATTTCATCCACCAATACAATGTTGGCCCAAGTGAATTGGGCTTGAGCTTGAGTTAGCCCATTTGGGCTAGCTTGACCTAAACCTTGACTATGGTTGAACTTAGTAAATTTGGTCTTTGAGGTTGCCCCTAATAGGTCCTTGGTGACCCATTTGCCTCTCCTAAGGTCTAGGTGGGGTTGACTTGGCCCTTGGAGGTAACTTGACCCTAAACTAGGAAACTTTGACCACTTTAGGGCTAGAGTTGACTTTCGTCAACTTAGCCTTTTTGGTTGACTCCAATGGGTCCTCGGTGACCCATTGGCCTCTCACTAGGGTTAGAAAGGTATGTGTAGGGTCCATTTGGCTAAGGGAAGGTCAGTTGACCGTATGTAGGTCAGGTTGACCCATTTAAGGTTAAAGTTAACTTTAGTCAACTTAACCACTTTAACTGCCCTCCATGGGTCCTTAGTGACGCATTGATCCCACTGTAGGTCAGGGAAGGCCTTGGTAGGGTTATTTGGGCTTTACTAGGACACACTTCCCTTAGTTAGGGCACCTTGCCCAATTTAGGCCTAGAGTGGTTCTAGGTCATCTTGGCCACCCTATACCTATCCAATGGACCCTTAGGGCTCTAATTGACCTTACAATGGGTTGATGAGACCATGGTGGGGTCTTGAAGTCTTGGTAAAACCCCATTGTCATCTTAAACTAGGGTTTAGAAATTTACTATTTACAGACCACAGCGGTCTCACCTACATTCCTAGTTCACTAGGCCTTCTTGGGATCCCTAGGGTTTTGTCATGACCTAGTCATGAAAAAACTACTCCTAGCGTTCTAGTTGTTTGAGGGATGTTACAGTGTACTCATCTTTAATGTGTTCAAAACCTACAACGTTAACCTCCATAGTGGAAAGCAAGAGGGTAAGGCGACTAAGAGCATCCGCGACTCGGTTATCTGAACCCTTAAGGTGCTTATGGTTAAACGTGTAACCATGTAGGAAAGCTACCCACTTTGCGTGACGCGGGCTGATTTTATGCTGGCCTTTGATGAAGCACAAAGCTTCGTGATCGGAGAGGATCACAAACTCCTTGGAGAGGAGATAGTGCCTCCAATGGTGCAAATACCGCACAACCGCATAAAACTCCCTATCGTAGTTTGAATAATTTAGCTTAGCGCTGGTTAACTTCTAACTAAAGTAACTAACTGGGTGCCCCTCCTAACTCAAGAAACCTCCTACACCCATCCCAGAAGCATCACAAGTTAACTCAAAGACTTTGTTGAAGTCAGGTAGACGCAAGACAGGTGACTCAGTCATAATCTTCTTAATGCGATTGAAAGCATGGGTGGCAGAATTCGTACAAGTGAACTCTCCCTTCTTCATGCACTCCGTAATGGGGGCCATGATGCTACTGAAGTCTCGTATTAAACGGAGATAGAAATTAGCTAATCCATGGAAACTATGCACCTCACATAGGCTAGTCAGCTTGGGCCATTCTTGTATCACTTGAACTTTACCAGGATCAACTCGTATGCCCTAAGACCCGACTATATAACCCAAAAACTCTACCTCTAATGCGTAGAAAGTTCACTTCTTAAAGTTTAGAAACAATGTTTCCTTCCTCAAGGTAAAAAGAATCGCTCTCATGTGAGAGATGTGCTCGACAGTGGTGGTGCTGTAGACTAAGATGTCATCGAAATAAACTACCACAAACTTTCCCAAAAATGGCTGAAAGACATGTGTTGTCATCCAGTAGAAGGTGCTGGGGGCGTTGGATAACTGAAAGGGCATCACAAGCGACTCATATAACCCGTCCTTAGACTTAAACGCAGTGTTCCATTCATCTCCCTCACAGATCCTAATCTGGTGATAGCCACTCCATAGGTCCAACTTCGTAAAGATAGTGGTGCCAGATAAGACATGTAAGAGGTCATCTAATCCCGGAATAAGAAACCTATACTTGATAGTAATCTTGTTGATAGCTCGGCTATCAACACACATCCGCCATATACCGTCCTTCTTGGGGGCAAGAAAGGCTGGTACTGCACATGGACTCAAGCTAGTCCTAATGAACCCCTTCTCCAATAGGTCCTCAATCTGGGTCTATAACTCCTTATAGGCAGTGGGATGAAGTCGATAATGGGGCTGGTTGGGTAGGGGCGAACCGGGAATAAGGTTTATCGCATGCTGTATATCCCTAAGGGGTGGCAACGTCGAAGGTAGCTCATCTGAGTAAACATCCTTGTATTCTTCCAACAATGCCCAGAGCTCAGTAGGTAAGTCATCCAACACTCCCAAATTAGTCTTTGCGCTCATAAGTACTAAAGCATACAATACTCCATCAAGAAATGAGTCCTTCACAAATTCCTTCTTACCTACTAGACTCAATGTTTTCCTCTCGAATGGGATAGTGGTGTCCTTAGCGACAGCTATTGGTTCCTTCGGTACGGTCGGCCTCAACGTAATGACCTTGCCATTAAATTTAAACTCGTACGTGTTGGATCTCCCAAAGTGTGTCACGTCGCGATCATATATCCACAGACGACCCAACAATACATGACAAGCATCCATTGGAAGGAAGTCACACCATACCTCATCAATATAGGATTTGATCGAGAGGGGTACTAGGCATCGCTTGGTGACCGGAATGGTAACCTTATTGATCAAAGCTACCTGATACGGAGTCAGGTGGGACTGTGTGGTCAAGGCCATTCGTGTAACGGCATTTCAGAAATGACATTCACACAGCTACCACTATCGATAATCAGTTTGTAGAGCTTCTCACCACTCTTAAAAATCAGAGAAAATATGCTCGTCCTCTTCCAATCATCTAACGGACGAGGAGTGGTCAAGATACAACGCATCACCATAAGGTGGTGATCATCCTCTAAATCACTTGGGACACCATCTGGGTCACTCTCCTAAACAGCCTCATAAACATAATCAGCGAGGTCGGTACTCGACTCTAGTAGGGCTATGGCCTTAGTTTTCGTTGGGCACTCAAAGGCATAGTGGTCTTGAATGTCGCAAGAATAACATATGGCATTGGTCTTACTAACCTTCCCTATGGAGATACGCTCACTCGTAGGTTTCTTAGTGTTCCTAGCCGTGATCACTACCGACTTCGACTCGGTGGACCTAAACTTCCCCTTATCCAGGTATGTGGAGGCAGATGCTCCAGTCGTGGACTTGATCTTTGCGTGGGAATAGTGGGAATGGGCCTTTGAGGCCAGATGTTTTTCAATATCGAGAGCGGCATTGAAGGTCGTATTCAAGTCCATATGACCATAGCGCAAGAGCTTCCTTTGAATCTCGGGTTTAAGCCCTTTACGAAAACTAGATAATGTGACCTCGGGGATCTCCCTAAGATCACAACGCACCATACGGTCCTTCAGCTCTCCCATGTACTCAGCTACCGAATTTCAGCCCTGCCACAGGGTGGAAAGTTCATCGAACATCTGTGTTCGGTGGTACGCAGGGACGTACTGATCGGTTAGAAAATTTTTCATCACCGGCAAACCTATAAGTGGGGCTCCATGTCCGATTCCTAATCTACGCTCCTCATTTAGCCAATATGCCTTCGCACGGCCAGTTAACTTCATCCTGACAACTTGGACCTTTTGAGGGTCTGTAAGATTGTGCCATTTGAAGTAACATTCCATTTCCACGGTCCAATTAAGGAAGGTCTAGGGATCTCCCATGCCATCGTAAGTGGGGGAATTATTCTTAATGGCCCTAGTGATATCAAAAACTCTCTCGTGGCGGTGTTCTCGAGGGGGTACTTAGGGAGAGTGCTCATCGGAATCCGAATCACGGATTTGTTGGCGCCGGTGGGGCTGCACAACATTAACGGGTGGCAGTGGTAGCCCTCCTTGATTCAAAAGGAGTTGTCCTAACATGGCCCTAATCTCAGTCATTTCATTACGTAGACCAGCTATAGCCATATCGTTGAGATCCCCTTGCTCATTCGCAGCCATCCTAGACGATGAAGGTGTAGTGTATTCCGTTCCTAGTCTAGTGTGCATGCAGGTGTAGACATATTTGGAAAGATGATTTTCCGTAGGGCTAACCCGACAAGAAAAAGAAAATATAATTATAATTTCCCAATGTGAAAAAAATGTAGAACGTTAAATTTTTTTTTTGAACTTTTCACTGAAAATTACCGATTTTAGAGCGTTATTGGCAGACCATAAATTTTGTTTTTTGTAATGTTTTTTTTTTGTATTGTGTGTGCCGAAAAGACTCAAGCGAGGACGTCTCAATTAGGAAATTTATACAACCTCCCTCTGATACCAAATTGACGTAGGGGTCATTCGGAGAGCGTTACGAACAAAAGAAACCCACCAAATCCCAACACGTCTTAGATCTACCGCACCTACACACGCATCTATCGACTCGTTACGAATCGGATCAAACGCAGCACATAAAATAACAAGGATGAGTGATCGAATCTAAACAACGATCAAGAAAAAGAGTCCGATGATTCCCCAAAATTAACGCAAAGGTTGCCAATCCTTTTTTAGAGTAAAATCTAGGCTATAGGCCAAGATCCACTCAAGAAAATTTGATCTACCTGATTCGAATTAATGAAGTTCGAAAACAATTAAATCAAATTTAGAAATTGCGAGCGATTGTATTTAAAAATCACAGAAATAACGGTTATTCAACCTCCACACAAAACTAGCAAGAAAACACAAAGATGAGGGGGAAGGAATTACCCAACCTGATTTCATGAACACTCTTGATATGGTGGGAGAATCACTCTCTCCACGGATCCACCGGCGTCTCATCGAATGGGCTGCAACCTTCTTCCTTGGAGTCACACTGAAAGGAAGCCATACCATAGTCTCACTGAAGAGGGGAGGAGGGAGCAAGGCGCGACTTCACACCACCAAGGGGCCGACGTTTTGAGAGGAACTCTCTTGGCCGAAATTCTCTCTTAGGGAGGAAACTTTTAGAGTTAAGCAAATCTTGTCTAATATTCTCATCAAAGGTTCTCCTTAAATAGGAGTTACAAAGAACATCTAACCATCCAAGATGGAGATTAAATCTCATCCATCCGGACGGCTAAATACACACCAAATATAAAGTCTATGCATGAAATAAATGCTACAAAGTCCCCAAAATGAATATAAATTTATTAGCCAAACTTGGAATAATTTTATATTCTCACATATAAAATAAAATTAATTAAAATATGAAATTTTAAATTAAAATAGCCTTCAAATGGGCTTAGCACGCCACTGGAGGAGGTTGTAGCATTGTCTTCTGTTAGCATCATCACGGCTCTGAAAGTCTTTATGCTGTAATGCCTCGGCAACTGGATCATCATCATGTAGTCGTGGCGAGGCCGCAACATCATAACACTAATAAAACTATTGCGGGTCGTCGTCACCCCGACGCTTTGGTGGATTACTCAAGAGAGTAATATGAAAGATGGATGAGCCAATGAGGGTCGCAATCACCTTTTCGTCACGCACGCTTCCAGCAATCGCTAGAATGACACTATCTCAATAAGAACAAGTAAAACTGAAGCACATCAACACAATAGAGAACTAAGATATAACAACACATAGACATGCTTAAATACTTAAGCTAAATAGTATTCTTAAGCAACAATCAAATCACCACAAGTTAAGAACAAAGTAACTACAAGAGGAGGGGGATAAATACAACCAAATGCACGAAGGCTTTCCGAGATTTGCGGCCGGAGTCGAGGTTTGTCGGACCTTGTCCGAGCTCGGTCTACGGATGACGTTCAGGGTCTAGAAAGGATGTCACCTCCTTCTAATAACCCGTCTTCTTCATGAATAGTCGATGGGCTAAATCTATCCTGAGAACTCCACGAATGCAGTAACTTAAGATCTTGAAATGGAGCTTGGAGTTTGGAGAAGACAATGGTGGCTGGAGATGAAGCTATTGCAAGCTTTTGGAGGAAGAATGGTAGCTGGATCAACTCTCCATGGAGGAGAGAGAAATATCGGCTGGATGGAAGTTTTCTTGCTCAGAGGAGCGGAAATGGCCGGGGTTGACCGAAATCGCAAAGCACGAGCTTAAATACGAGAACAAAAATTCAGAGCGCACGATCAGTGTCGCACGACCAGTGGTCGTACACACTGATGGTCAATGATCGTGCGCTCTGCTCCAGATAAACCTGCAGTAGACAGAAAAAATAATATATGTGCATGATCTGTGGCGCACGACCGGTGGTCGGGAACACTGGATCCAATGATCGTGCGATTAGAAAAGGCAGAACCCAAGAAAAATTGGTATAATGCGCACGAGTAGTGGCGCACGATCGGTGGTCATGCGTACTATGTCCAATGCTCGTTCGAATGCCCCAGACAGAACTTGGAAAAGCGGATAATAGTTTGCACGATCAATGGCTCACGAGAAGTTGTCGTGCGTTAAGGAGTCCACTGATCGTTCGAGTGTAAAAATGCACGACCAGTGGCCCTTAGGCACAAAACATTCCAAAATAATCTGGAAAATGCTCACCAACTTTGTACCTATAGCAATAGCAACAGAGCCACTAAGACGGTCGTACTATAATCTCCAAACATGACAAAACATCAAGTAGGGCAAAAGAATAATAACTAAGAAATCACACTGAAAGCGGGCCAAAAGTGCACTTATCATGGAATGAATATAATAACAAATATGAACAAATATGGCTCTAAAATGTAGTGCATCAACGAGAAAACTAGCCCAGATTAGTCCAAAATATGTGTGTAACTTGGACACATCATCTCCTACTACTGGGTGACCTAGAGGCAGGTCGCCTACTGCTGGGCGACCTGGAGGCAAGTTGCCTACTATTGGGCGTGCAAGACCCCTTTTTTTATACCACCACGGTCTTAGGCCTAGAACCGCCGCTTTGCTGTGATACCAACACGCCTGGGAAGGTCTTCACTACAAAACACCGATTTTGCCGGCCATATCGATCGCAGAACTGTAGAATAAAGTACAAGAGTAAGACTGAACTCAATACTAGTCCACCTGAATCACATGTATATAAAATAAATCTCCACGAAGGGAGAGTCCATAACCAAAATGTAAGAAGAACTAGAATTAGAGCTCATGCGCGATACACTAGAGTCCTCACTATAATTAACTCATCGTGGAAGCAAATCTTTAACAACTACTTATGAACGGGACTCACTATCCCAGTTATCATAACTCTGGTACTAGACTATCCTGTCTCCAAGTGTGCCGTCCTCTGGAGCTGCATCTCTATGTTCTGCTTCACGATCCCCTTAAATGATTTGGTCCTAAAACCGTTAGTCTAAAAGACTAAGTCCTATCATCCCCCACCCCTCCCCCATGACTCCTAGGAACCAAGCGGGGAGAAGGAGAAAAATTGTAATGAAGGTGGAGAATAATAAAGGTAGCAGGTGACAGCGAAACTAATCTAGCAGTTCTTTATAAACATGTAGTAGTAACAAAAACATGTATAGTAAGCATAAGTATACGAAGGAAAAAAATGAAACATGTAACCTTAACTTATAAGAATGCTCATACAAACTTATTAGCTAAGGGATTTTCTGCAAGGATCCCATCATACAAAAATTCCCATACCAATTTATATGATGGTGTGTCGGTTTACAAATAAGCAATATTTATCATAGTAAAATAACCATAACTTATAAGCATGCTCACGTAAGCCTATAAAGTAAGGGGTCGTTTTGCAGGGCCTATTGTATAAAAAGTCCCATACCAATTTATACAATAGGTGTCAAGGGTTATATGCAATGATTATGCTATGTTATTCAAGTATGCTATGATGTGAGTCATGTAAATGCAACACACCCACCCGACTCTGTGCACACAGACCTTTAGTTCCCCCTTTCTGGAGCCTAACCTCCTAGGATACCACCGTAGTGGCAAACAGAAGCAGTGGGTTGGGCCTTGCCCACCTCTAAATCGGTATCAGCACTACCAATCAAACCTATCATACGCCTCAATGCTGGTGCACTAAGCGGAGCTCGTGTGTACTCTTTGTTGGCTGGTCAACCAGACTTAATTTGGCTAAGTGTAAAACCACACCCGCCGAGTCAACGCACTTGTGTCAGTGCGATGACTCTCCAATACCGAAGAACCACCACCTTATATCTTATGCACATGTAATATTAATATATTATTCACCGAGCCAAAGCTTCCCGGACCATCTCGTTCGTCACAACCATCAACCGAGCCAAAGCTCCCCGGACTATCCTGTCCATCACAACCAACAACTGAGCCAATGCTCCGCGGACATCCTAGTCACCCTATCTTCCCGAGACACCGGGGTGTGTGAAAGTGAACCCCTAGTTATACTAGTGGCTCTTGAAGTTTATTATTCCTATGGTTTAGGTTAGCCCAGGACTTCCCCCGGCATACCCCTTGAAGGGTTCTCAAAGGGCACCAGGAACAATGATGGTAGCTGAAGCCCATCATTCCCTTTCGCAAGGAAATTACAATTATTGGTTATTATCCATTCCTCGATCCCTTTTTATGTTATACTGGATCTAACCCCTAGTGTATTTTGACCCCCTCTCTCTCTCCATAGAAAGGTCGATCTTTCGTCGATCTCGAGCACCCTTAACACTAGTAAACCCAACACTTCTCCCGATGATGAACTCCTTTATACCCCACCATAACCAGTAACCTAATACCCCAACTCCCTAAGGTCATTTATCACCCTAACTCATTTCTTTAGTTTTACTTTATGCAGACCACGCTAAGCTATATGATATACATAATAGAAGGTACTCCAAATATTAATCCAAAAGCCCTAAAATATTTATTGAGGGTCTACCCTTATATATTCAGTCTAAATCCGGAAATTTATAATTTTCTAATAAAATTTGATATTTAATTAAATTTTTTCCAAAATTAATCCATTGGTGATTTGAATATGAAGCACTAGATTTACTTAGGGTATGACCATACAAAAATTATGAATATTATAGAATAACAAGATATCAGTGATACTAAATATCATAAACTTTCACAAATCATTTAACCTCTAAATATTTAATCCAAAATAATTCATATAAATAGGGGTATTGAAGAAAGTACCAAAAATACTAGTCCCAAAATTCATCAAAAATTAACAGAGCTACATTATGATCATGAAACTTCACTGCCTAAGTTTCATGAAATTCCCAAGTCAGCAAACCAGGTAAAAGATTCTCCTAAGGAAAACCATCATAAGGCACTTTATGAAGACACACCCTTGTAATCTCAATTAAACAACATTTAACAATTTTTCCATGCTTTATATGCCCTAAAATCATCTCTGGCTAAGTATCACAATATTCCAGCAAGCCATTGTATTTATTTCCTATAAAATCAAGGTAAGGTGCACTAATTTACTTTACAAATAAAGTACTACAAAGAAAGCTTCAACCACCATAAATAAATTACTAGTGCAACTACATGAGATCTTATTAGCTTTTCCATAGTTTCGAACCATTCTAAGACACATAAATCATAATTACATCATTATCATCAAAAAGGGCACTATCGAAGCTATAACTATAAGGGTGAGCTACTGATATCTAAACAACCTAAGATAAATCTCAGAGGCTAATAATACTATGAAATTAACTTTACCAAAGTATCACCAAGATTCAAGGTCATATTACCCATTAAATAATTTCTAGGGTTTAAGAACCTAAATACTTACTAAATGGTTTAAGTGGGGTGCATGTGTCAAATTACCACCATATCTCTAATTAGGGCATTTAACCACCCAAGGATCACATGGACAAATCCCGAAGTCCATCCAAGTAAATAACACCTTGTGTCCTTCACAAGCCCCCAAAGTTCAACCTTAAGGTTTGAACTTGGGTCCTAGGGAAAATCCACCCTAATCCACCCCATAATCCATGTGAGGGAGATTATTGACATAACAAATCAGTGGACAAATTTTCAACATCTGTTCAGTTGATTTGGCCACTTAAATCCGCAAGGGACACTTTGACCTAAATACCCCTTTTTGGTCAAACTGAGGGTTTGCTTATTTCCATACTAAATCATCTCCAAATGGGATGAAAATTTATATGGTGACCCTTATTGACCCCAATAACCTCTCCCCAAAATTTGAGAGAATTTGGAAGTCATTAGTCCCCCTAGTTAAATTATTCTAGGATTATTAAATAATTACACAAACTATATAAAAAGTATCTCCAAAAATTCCCATTTTTGGATATGTTTTATGTAATAGTAAGAGTGACCCCAATTCAAAATTTCAAGTCATTTGAATGGCTGGATTGATGGGGAACTCAAAACAATGTCTGATCTAGCATAGGTATAGACCACACCAAAATGAGTTCTTTGGTCTAACCACTTACCAAAAATTGTTGAAATTAATTTTAAATTAATGTAGACATCAAGTGCTACAATTTTCATGTTGTTCACTTTTTATGTAGGGGAGTTATTTTTAATATTTAATTGAAAATCACCTAATAAACATGATAGAAATTGATAAATAGAAATTAAAAAAATCTAGATCCAGCACGAATCTTAAAGCTTATCCAGTGGCTCCTGGTCATCTTCTTCCTCCAGTAAAGGGCCATGATAGGCCAAACCTTGAGCTTATTCCATGCCCATTTCCCGGCCACCTCCTTGGCCGGCCACCACCTCCACAACCTTCGTTGAGGTGGGGGCTATCGCCGGGCGGCGGCACGGTCGCTGGAGGGGCGGTTTCCAGCGATCTCGCAAGGTTGAAAATCCATGGAAAATTTTTAAATTTCTCTCACCCGATCGAGCTCAATTGAGCCCGATTTTGCTCCTAAAAGATTTAAAGATCAAGTCCACGAAAAGAGGAGTAGAGGAGTACCTTTAATCGTGCTTGCCGACAGGTTTGGTGGTTGTGCGCAATGGCAGGTGGTCGAGCTTTCCATGCTTTGCAAATATACTACCAACTGACTCGGCTCCTTAGGTGGGATTGTGGAAACTCCTCCTCTGAGTCTAGGGATGCTTTTAAGAGGGCTAAATGGGGGGAGAGGAAGGGTGTTGCACCAATGGCCATTATTGGCCATGAAGGTGAAAATTTCGGCCACCAATGGGTTCACTGAACTCAACCATTTAGGGTTGATTATGGATGTTGATCTCCTCTTAATTATCCAGGGAGATGAATCCAGTAAATGGAGGTGAGGAGTGGGGCTCTTGATCTACTATAGCCATTAATGGACTTCTGTCTCCTCTTTCTCTCTCTTCCTTATGGGAACAATTAATTTCAGCCATGTAGGGTGGTCGGCCATGGCTATTTAACTCCCCATAACTGATGAGCGGGAATGTATTCAGCCTTTGGAATCAATTGGAGAGGCCCTTGGTCTCCCTTGGCCATGAATGGCCTCCTTTTCTCACTTTCTCTCTCCTCCATTAAAGGGAAAAATGGAGCTTTCTCTCTCCTACTCACCATGGCCGAATTTTGATCTCTCCTCCAGCCTATTGTCAGCCCACTAACCCATATGAATAATAATATTGAGGTTAGCCCAAGTGGGGGAAATGTGTTTGAGCTTGGGTTAGCCCATTCGGGTTAATTTGACATATTTCAAGGATTGAGTTGACCTTGGTCAAATTGACCATTTGGGTTGACCCCAATGAGTCCTTGGTGACCCATTGGCCTCCCCTTAAGTCTAGAAAGGCTTGGGTAGGGTTGTCTTGTCACCTTGGTGGTCACTTGCCCCATAGTTAGGGCACTTTGACCACTATAGTGCTAGGGTTGACTTGGGTAAACTTAGCCTCTAAAGATAACCCCAATGGGTCTTTGGTGACCCATTGACATCACCCTATGTCTGGGAATACCTAGGTAGGGTTGGTTGGGCACATTAGGGGAGCATTTCCCTTAGTAAGGGCACCTTGCCCATTTTAGGACTAGGATGATCCTAGGTCAACTTGGCCACCCTAGGATGATTCCAATGGACCCTTAGGGCTCTAATGGACCTTCCAATGGTTTAGGGATGTTTTGGTTGGGTCATGGGGTCATGGTGAAGCCCTATGGTCATCCTAAACTAGTGTTTAGAATTCTACTATTTGTAGACCATGGTGATCTCCACCTTCATGCATAAGATCACTTGGTCTTCTTGGGCTTCTTAGGGATTTGTCATTACCTAACCATAACAAAACCACTCCTAGGGTTCTAGCTGGAAATGGGATATTACAAATCCCAATAAAAAAACAAAAATTTCGTCCACAAAATTCAAGTTAGGCATGCGGGGTTTCTACTTAGGGTAACTACTTATAACATCCCATATGAGGTTGAATGTATACTTTACCTGGAGGGATCCGGGTACCTCTATTGCATTGGATCTGGTGGCTCCAAGTTATGCTCCTCCTACCCATGGTTCGTCTAAAGGACCTTGACCAGTGGGACCTTCTTATGCCGTAAGACCCGCACCGCTGTGTCATCTATCCTGACCGGCTCATATTATTACTGATTGATCAAAATATGCCGAGCCATCTATACCAAGAACCTACTATTCTTGTCATAGCAGAGCCTTCCTAAGTGAGGAGATGTGGAAGACGTCGTGCAAACCCGTTAACTCTGGCGGTATCTCCAGCCTGTAAGACAAAGGGTTGATCCGCTACCGGATCCTGTAACACCCCATATTCCATGGACTGAGCTTCTTCTGCCCGCATACCCGCGAGACTCCATGCACCAGACGTATCTTCAGGAATCATGGTCTCCATCTTGAGACTCTACTTGCCAATGTCATGCATCGTAATATTTGGTCGGTCTTCTCTGGGCCTCTAGCATCCTATCTTTAATTAGTCACACCCAGGTATATGGGTTCTTCTTGAATTTTGAGTTGAGTGCCTTTGAATCCTCGTCCTAGATCCATGACAGTGGAATCCTGTATCTTCGTACGAGGGTGGAGAGTTGTGTTGAATGTCGGCCGACAGTCCAGATAAGCCTAGACTTATCCTCTCTCCTTGGACGTACACCATCCATCCTGATTCAACACGATCACCTTAAGCATACCATGATAACAGACTTCTACTCCTAAACTTCATAAAACACCCACGAGAGTTTTCTTCCGGGTCGGGGTGACCCCAGCTGCCTCGGCCAGTCTATCCTCAATGTTCAATTTATAATTGTGCCCGGAGTGGGGATGAGGAATCCCGTGTATAAAAATCCCTAATTATACCCACAAACTTCCACTCTAACTCGAGCAGTGTATGATAATTGTGCCTCTTTCTTCACTCCGAGGAGATACATGTTCTGAGATACACCATACATCCGGTGATACATCATAGCGATTAAATTTTTTTCCTTCTTAGATATCCTAAATCTTGTTACACATCATCTAATTTTTCTTGATCATAGTTAATCCTCATCTTATCACCAAGTCATTGTCTTGGTAATGCTACAGGTCATCATTCCAAACATGTTTTTACAAATTCTTATCTTCGCCAGAATAACTTCGAATTATATCGACTTCAATCTCACTATGTTTGTTATGCCTCATTCTCTAAATTAGGTCTAAGGAAACCCAAGTCAATACTAATTCACCCAATAAACAAAGGGCAAGTCCCCAATAAACAAAAGGTAGGCCCCTAATAAACAAAAGATAAGCCCCTACCTACCTTGGGCTAAGTATCTTTGATATTACCATGCTATATCCGTCCAAGCTGGGTGCACAATCCCTAGGGCACATCGTTAACTAATTTATCTTTTATTATTTCAATTTCAGACAGAAAAATGTCATCAAAAATAAATGGGGCGTCTTTTTCTAAGAGCTGAGTAAGACGTTTGGTGATTTTGGAGAAGTCTTTTATGAAGCGGCGGAAGAAACCAGCATGCCATAAGAAACATCTTATAGCTTTGACGTTCGTAGGGGCCGGCAGCTTCTCGATAACTTCTATCTTAGCAATATCTACTTCAATTCCTCTCGCAGAAATATTATGACCCAAAACTAACCCTTCCCTCACCATAAAATGACATTTTTCCCAATTTAGGGCAAGGTTTGTTTCTTCGCATCGTTCTAAGACTTTTTCGAGGTTTTCTAAGCAACTATCAAAGGCATCGCCGAACACGGAAAAATCATCCATAAATACCTCCATAATGCTTTTTACGTACTTGTCGAAGATAGCGAGCATACTTCACTGGAATATAGCTTGCACATTGCATAATCCAAATGGCATTCTTCGGTAAGCAAATGTACTGAAGGCACAAGTAAACATAGTTTTATCCTGGTCCTCGGGAGAGATGTGGTTTTGAAATAAGCAGAGTGACCATCGAGAAAACAATAAAATCTATGGCCAGATAATCACTCTAAGATTTGATCGATGAATGGCAAGGGGAAGTGGTCCTTGCGGCTGGCATCATTAAACTTACGATAGTCAATACACATTCGCCACCCCGTGACCGTCCGTGTCGGGATTAAATCACTATTTTCAATTATAACTACAGTTATCCCTCCATTTTTTGGCACTACCTGAACATGGTTAACCCACTTACTATCAGATATAGGATAGATAATTCCTGCATCTAAGAGTTTCATAACCTCGCCCTTTACGACTTCTTTCATTTTCGGATTAATACGGCGCTGAGGTTGGATTGAATTATGTGAATTATCTTCCATTAAGATTTTGTGAGTGCAGAAGGATGGGCTTATGCCCTTGATATCATATATCTTCCAGGTAATAGCTCGGCGATGTTTATGTAAAACTGAAGGAGTTTTCATTTTGGACTTTAGATAAGTAGGCTGAAACAATCACTGGCAGTTTGGAATTTTTTTCTAGGAAGGCATACTTGAGATGTTCAGGAAATTCTTTTAAATCTATGGTAGGGGGCCTTCATACGAGGATTTAGAAATTCTTTCTTTTTCAAAAACTATATCTTCGTAGACTTTTTTAAACGAAAAATTAAAAAGGGTGGGGCTAGTGGCCGACTAGCTTCTTGTAGAGATTTCATTGGAATAGTAGAGGGAGGACAAAAATTAGAAAATTCATTTTCACTATCAGAAGGGTAGTAGGAAGATACACCACTTAAGTCATCTAAGAAGAAATAGGAGTCGTCATTCTCCATGATATTTTTCATTGAAGGGGTGATAGAGAAGGTTACTTCATCGTCGCCTACTCGAAGGGAGAGTTTACCATTGATGACATCAATAATAGCTCGAGTAGTGGCAAGGAAGGGTCGGCCAAGGATCAGGGGAACCTCGACGTCTTCTTCGATGTACAAAATGACGAAATCCACCGGGAAGATGAATTTGTCGACTCTTACTAAAACATCCTCCACCATTCCTAACGTGTACTAAACTGATCTATCGGCGAGATGGATACTCATACGCGTTGGGTTGAGGCTACCAATTCCTAACTTCTTATATAACGAGAAGGGCATTAGGTTGATACTTGCACCTAAGTCGGCCAATGCGTGCTTGACAAAAAGATCACCAAAGTCACATGGAATAGAAAAACTACCCGAATCACTGATCTTCTTTGATAAGCTGTTTGTCAAGACCGCAGAGAATACGATGTTTAATATGACATGCGACAAGTTTTCTAACTTCTTCTAATTAGTCAGGAGGTCCTTAAGGTACTTAACATACTTCAACATCTGGGAAATAGCTTCATGGAAGGGTAGGTTTATGTGGATTTTCTTAAACATTTCTAGGAAGCGGAAGTATTGATCATCCTGACGTTGTTTGTTAAGTTCTGAAGGGTATGGTGGAGTTGGATTATTTTTAAAGATCGGTGGTGGAGCGTGATATTTTTCTAAAACAGAGAGCGTAGTTATAACTTCTTTTTCAGTGGGTGGTGGAATTTTCAAAATAGGAGCGGAGCTTGCCTCGGGCTCTTCGCTAACCATACCAGAAACTTGCTTCCCACTCCGAAGAGTGATTGGAGTTGCGTCAATCATTTACTTTTTATTTTGATTTAGCCCATTATAAAACTTCTGCACTTGTAACCATACATGCAGCGCGTGATGGAGGCATCGTCTTAACAGTTCTTTAAATTTTTTCTAAGTTTTGACATAAGGTCTCAGAGTCTATTTGTCCAAAGGAAGAAATATCGTTCCTAAGTTTTGCAGTTTTAACTGGCGGAAAATACATCGTGAGAAATTTTTCAGTTAATTAATCCAAAGTGGTGATGCTCCCTCTTGGCAGAGTCATCAACCATTATTTAGCTTTGGTTCTTAGTGAGAAAGGAAATAATCTTAGCCTAATAGCATCATTTGTGACACCATTTATCTTGAAGGTGTCACAAATCTCAAGAAAGCTTGCTATATGTGCGTTCAGATCTTCATCTTGAAGTTCGTCATAATGCACATACTGCTGAACCATTTGAATTATGCTATGCTTTAGTTCGAAATTATTATTAGCTATATCAGGGCAAACGATGCTTGATTTTGTTCCCTCTAGATTCGGTCGTGCATAATAGGACATAGGCCTATGCACGGCTTCCTCCACGTGGGGTTCTTCCATTCTTAAAGTAAAAAATGAGTCTGAATCCTCAACCAGTATTTAAAGAGATGGGCCTTGAAATTGCAATCTTCTCTAAAGAGTACGCTCAATTTCGTGGTCCAAGTCCAGAATATTCGACGGACTCCCGCGGGTCATGCACGAGAAGAAGAGAAGATAAAGAAAAGAAATAAATATACTAGAAAAAGAGAAGCTAAATTTTTTTTTGAAAAAGATTTTTTTATGTTTTAACTCCCGAACTTTCCAAGTGCTACCCAATGAAGAGTTTGCAAGGTACTAGACAAGATAGTGGTATTTAAGCCACTTTTCCCTTTTTGAGAGAGTTAGGTGGTGTAGAAAAAATGTGAGGTGGGTTTCTATTAAGAGCGTTAATTTTTTTTTTGATTTTTAATTTTTTTAGAAAGAGGATGAGAAAGATAAATAAAAAAAATAATAGGTTCGTGTTTTCAAATTATCAAAAAAAGTTGCTCCCCGACAACGACACCGAAACTTGGTGATCGCTTTCCGCTTAAGAAAAGAGAGCCGAACTAGCAATCAGACTAGGCAAGTATATATATATCGAACTGTAGCTAGGGGATACAAGTGTCGTATTTAAATCCGGGAACTGTTGAGTAAACTTACTCACACGAAAACTATTATTTTATCGAAGGATAGTTTTAGGGTTAAGAGAAAACTAATTTCGAATAAGGAGAGAAATATTGCGCTTAAGAGATAACTACTTGCAGTTAAATAAAAAGATATTAAAAGCGATCACAACGAAGAGTTGAAATGATGAAATGGAAAAGCACTCGATCGAGAATCACCTCGGCAAGAGTTGTCTAAAAATGAGATAAAAAACCTAACTTAATAGGGTCAAGGTCCTTGACTGTGGAGGTTCTTAAAGCTTGAACACGCTTATCTCGAAGTCGTGCCCAACTTAGTTTATGAAGGTCCGACCGAACTCTCGTCCAAATAGGAGGCCTAAAGCTTGCTTTATGCGGTGAACCCCACTATTGGATTTAACTTCAATCCGGGAGATTTGGACGTCTGCCTCTCTCGAGGGGTGTGTGCAACTCTCTTTACTCTTGAGTGTTCACTTCAAACTACGAGCCTCTCGACTAGCTAAGAGTGAAAATATAAATGGAAATTATATATCTATGATATAACTCCAAACTTGAATAATCAAGAGTAAATCGAAGGCCTAAACCCTAAAAAGAAAAAGTAAATTCAACGAATCATAACTTAATCAACTCAAACCTCAGATCATCAAGATCGAGTACAAGGAGGATTAGTTAATCATAGCGAAGTGTAGGAGGAGGGATGAGTAGAAGAGCATTAAGAACACAAAGATAAAAAATGGGCACTTTATATTAATATCAAAAGAGAGAACTACAACTTGAAAGAAAATTACAAGTGCAATGAAATAGAAAACCTAAACTAGCATTAACATTAAACTACTAAAGCTATTACAAAAGCTAATACAAAAGGAGTAAACTAAGATAGGATTAGAAAAACACAAAATGAGAAAGAGAGAGAGAGAGAGAAAGCATAAAAAAGACTAAGAAATAAAAGGGCAGCACCTCCCTTCTCAAACCAAAAAACTATTTTGGACACAAGCGGGTACCACTGTATTTATAAACAAAATTCTCGGGTTGGTCACGCCCTATGTAATGCCCAGGGAGGGCGTGTCAGGGGGGCGTGACTTGCACGGAGGTGACCTCGGGCTCTGGATTCTGGCGGGAATGATGATTGCTTCTGTACATCGGTGGACACACCCTCGTCCACGCCCGTATAGTATGGGCGTGTAAGGAACGTCAAGTCTCAATCATTGGTCAGAAATATATCAGTCGTCGAAAAGGTGGAACACGCATAAGGGCCACGATAGTTTAGAGGGGCGTGTCAGTACTATTGACGTGCAACAACGTGAAACGCTTTAAATGCGGCAGCAGACTTCGGGATGAGGGTGACACGCCCTATGACACGCCCAGGGATGGTATGTCTGGGGGCTTGTCAGGTTGTTTTTCTCTAGAAATTGCTTCTAGCTGCAAAATTCCTCTGGACCAGGTGGCACGCCCTTTGATATGCCCAGGGATGGCGTGTTAGGGGGCGTGTTAGGGCAATTTTTGGTTGAAAATTTTGAAAACCTGAAAAAAGAAATGAAAACATTAGTGGAAAAAATGTATACATAAGGAGGTCAACATATAAGATTACAAGACATGATTCGTCCATTAAAAACTAGAAAATACCCTAATAGTTTAGACTACAAAATGAACCATCACATCCCACACCTTAGGTAGGTGTTTACTTGACTTAGGCATTTAGGCTGCCTGTCTAATCACAGTCATCTTCTAATAAGTGTATATCATTGATAAGATTGACTTCATCAAATCCAGGACATTGTGGGCAATGGACCCAACACTGGGCTTTGTTCTTGATAATTACTCCATGTTCGTCCAACTTGTTTTTGACTATCAACTTTGTGCTGATTACGTTATGTCCCTTTGGCCTGGGCACTAGCTCCCAAACTTTGCACCATTCAAATTGGCTGAGCTCCACTTGCATTGCCATGATATGAGATTCATCTTTATTCGCTTCCTCGAACTTCTTTGGATCAACCTGAGACAAAACTCAGATGAAAAATTTCGTTAGGTGTACCTTTTCTAATTCTCACACATTCTCCTGTCTCTCCAATGATTAGATCAGTAGGGTGATCTCTTAGGTATCGGAACCCTAGATTCCTTGCCCTCTCTCCAGCAAGCTCAACAGCATCTTGTGCAGCCTCTATGGGTTTAGCCACTTCTTCCTCTAGAGGTTCTTCATCCACCAAGCCTAGATCGATGATCTTTACTGAGCTAGGGCCGTCTTCCTTGATTGCTTCATCCAAGCTTAACTCCGTTAACCTGGTACTTGCTTCTGCACCAATAACACTAGACGAGCTACTCTGGAGCCAGCAAGTCTCATCAAATACAACGTGTTGGAACACCCTATTACTAATTTGGGCTAGGATCACTATGTTTGTCTTAGGAAACCAGTTTGACCTAGATGTATAGTTAAAAAGGCCAACATTAGAATGTGTTTAGGGCTTAGAATTTAGGTTTGAAGCTGCCCCCGGGACCATTCAAGGAATCAGACTTAAAGCTGAGGCAAAGACAACTATCGTCGAGCTTAGGTCGACGAAAGGTCGAACTCCGTTCGACGCACTCTAAGCTCAACTATGCTAAATCTTCGAGCTCCGGTCGACGATCTTCGAGCTCAGATCGACGATCTGTCTTCGGCTTGTCCTTCAGGTCGCTGAGCTCCGGTCGACGATCTTCGAGCTTAGGTCGACGTTTTCTGTCTGATCTTCATTCCAATCTCTGAGCTCAGGTCGACGATCGTAGAGCTCAGATCGACGTTTTTCCTAAGAGATCAACGTTTTTAAGGATTCAAATCAAGTCAGACTTTGGAATGTTTTTCAAATTATCTCAGCATTTATTTCAAGAGATCTGCCAGCCGTTTTCCTTTATTCTGGAGCAAGTTTCAAGGAATTATTTTTGAGAATGTTTATTGGACTTTCCTCTAGAAGACAAGACTTTTATAGAGGACATTTAATGTCTGCTAACGACTATCTTGGATGGAGGATCTTCAGAGAATAAATGATCCTTTTTGGTCTGACAGATATACATAACAAGAAAACAACAAGAAATTCTGAGTACAGATTCACAAGATAGAGAGATCAATTATAAAATTAAAGTGATTAATTTTAAAGAATCAGTTGAACATTTTGTCATACTGAAAGAGTAATCATAGCTTTATCAGAAGGACTCCAGACAATTCAATTTTCTCAGCCTCTGCTGAAACCATCTTCTGCTGGAGATCTGAAGCTTCTGAAGACCTATCACCCTGAAGCAAAGCTTCCACTCCTGAACTAGTCTACATCTCAAGGGGAGCTTTGACAACAAAATCAGTCCACTTGTGCTTCTCTCTTTGATTGAGACAGAGAAGACAAATTCACTCTTTTCCTTTTTCTTTCCTGCTGTAAAAGGGTTACCAAAACTCCCTTCAAAAGTCTTGATTTTGGTTCTGAGAACCTTGTCAAAACTCAGTGGTGGCAAGACACCTGATCAAAAAATCTAGTGTGGTTTTTGAGCACCTTATCAAAAGCTCATTGGTGCCCAGGACACCTGATCAACCCTTCCTGCAGTGGATTCCTACCAAGGGTGGTAGAAGAGTGGATGTACCCAGGTTTTTGGGGAACCACTATAGCTCCTTGTGTCTTCTGGTTGCTTAAGTATTTTCTTTGCTGTGTGCTGTGATTTTCTTTGTGCTGTCTTAGTTTTAAATTATATAGCAAGGCACCTTACACTTATACATAAATTAAATCTTAATTGTTTTGCTTGTTTAAATTGTAAAGTTATATTAAAAATACTCTATTCACCCCCCTCTAGAGTTAAGATAGATCTTACCCTCACTTTCAATTGGTATCAGAGGGAGGTTGGTTGTTCATACAGGCTAACACCTGAACCAAAAGATCGTTGATAAGATCAATCTTTTAAGAGGGTTATTTTCATTATATTTAATTTTATATAAATACATGGCACAGAACAAAGATTATGCAAGCACTAGGCCTCCAGTGTGCAATCTATCCAAGTTTGCACTTTGGAAAGCAAGGATTAGACTTTACATGAACTCTATTGATGAAGACATATTTAATTCTGTTTTGACAGTGTGCCCAAGTCCACTAGCAAGCTCAAGTACAAATGCTGTTCCACCTCCTTCAGGAACAGATGCTGAAATAAAGAAGTGGAAGATTGCAGATGCCAAGGCCATGAACATCTTAGCTCAGACAATGTATGATGAGATATTTCAGAAGGTAGCTGAATACAACTCAGCCAAAGGAATTTGGGACAAGCTCTCTGAAATTGTCTCAGGATCTACTGATGAAAGGAAAGACAGGAGATCCCATCTTATAAGACAATATGAGAATTTCAAAAAGGGAGAAGCTGAATCAGTGGCTGACATGTACAATAGACTAAGTCTGATTGTCAATGAGTTAAAGACTCTGGATAAAGAAGTCTCATTGACTGAGCTGAATGACAAAATCCTAATGTGCTTCCCCAGCACTTGGGATTCAAGAATCTGGCCAATCAAAGATGTCAGAAGTCTAAATGAGATTACCACTGAAGCTCTCCTAGGCAAGCTCAAATCTTATGAGTTGCTTATTAAAAATAGAGAAGAAGAACAGAAGGCTGCATCACCAGCCACAAGGAAAGAGAAGACCATAGCCTTCAAAGCTATAGAAGAGGAGCCTGAAGATAAAGCTACAGGAAATGATGAGCTCCTAAGTTTACTGGCCAAAAGATTCTACAAGATGGCCAGAAAAGACTTCAGAAAAAGATCATACAAGGGACATGATAAGCCAACGTATGATAAATCAAATAACAATAAAGAAATTATATGTTTTGGTTGCAGGAAACCAGGACATATTGTGTCTGACTGTCCAGAAAACAAGAACAAGGACAAGAAAGATAGAAGAGAAAGAAGAAAGGAGAAAGACTTCAGAAAGAACAGCTCAGACAAACCCTCCTCCAGCAAGAACAAACATACAAGGAAGGGATTTGTTGCTGAGACATGGAGTGAAACTGAAGAGGACTCTGAAGCCTCATCCAGCTCCAGTGATGATGAGGATGATGCTGATGAAAAGGAATTTTGCATGATGGCTATCAATGCCTCTCTAACAGATTCAGAAGTAGAAGAGTCAGAATCAGATTCAGAAGCTCAACTAGAAGAAGATCAGGTAATCAATTCATTTGATTTCAGTTCTGAGGACTTTAAACATGAGTTTAAAGTACTATGCCTAGATCTGTTGGAGTCTGAGAAGGAAATCACTTCCCTCAGAAAACAACTATCTGAGTATAGCACTCTAAATTCAGAGAACCTCAAACTCTCTGAGGAGTTAGAATGCTATAGAGAGGAGATAGCTTCACTGAAAAGTAAACTATCCAAGGCCAAGCAATATGAAGAATCCCTTAATGGGAGAAGTATCAAATTAATAGACATCACAAGCACAGTGAACTCAAGATTAAAAAGTACACTGGGCTTGGGTGCTTCATCTAGCCAACCCATAGTATAAACCACCCCAATCAAATTTATTTCTGATAAAGGGAAGGGTGTTGTAGAGGTAGCTAGGAAGAATTCAGATCTACCTAAGAAAAGCAAAGTTCAACAGAAAACGTCGAGCAGAGGTTGACGATCGTCGAACAGAGATCGACGATCTCAGGCTGAAATGTCGAACTCAGCTCAACGATTCCTGAACTATGAACTCCCTCACAGTCGATCTTTGAACAGAGCTCGATGATTTTACCCAAGATCATCGAACTCAGCTCGACGATCATCGAACGGAGTTCAGAGCTTTGAACCTTCTTTCAGAGGCAAATCTCAATTCAATCATAGAAGTGCTTCATCCCAATGCTTTAATCCTTATACTGAATGGATAATACCTCCTAGGAGATACCATCCTGAAGGTTATAAGAATCAACCTGGGATGTCTTTTATTTCTGAATTTAAGGGATATCAACCTAGGCCCAAGGTAAACTGGGTCAAAAACATATAAGCTGTTTATGTGCAGGTGAAGACCTATCCAACATCAAACCAGCTATGGTATCTGGATAGTGGGTGCTCAAAGCACATGAAAGGGAATAAGGACAACTTCACATCCTTTAAAGCCAAGCTTGGACCAAAAGTAATTTTTGGTGATTCAAACTTTGGAACTACAAAAGGATATGGTGCAGTCCAAATTGGGACAGTCACCTTCAAGAAAGTAGCCTATGTTGAAGGACTCAAGCACAACCTGATAAGCATTAGTCAGATGTGTGATGAAGGATATCAAGTGACCTTCAACAAAGAAATATGCAAGATCAAGTCAGAAGACAACACAACTGTGCTGACAGGTAACAGGAAAGGTAATATCTACTTAGTAGACTTTCATTCATCTAAGGTAGATATTTGCCTGTTTAATTCCATATCTAGACCTAATATTCTATGGCATAAGAGACTTGGACATATTAACCTTAAAACCATTGCTAGGAAATCCAAGGACAACCATGTCAGAGGACTGCCTTCTGGCCCATATAAGAAGGAAGGACTCTGCAAGGCTTGTTAATTAGGCAAGCAAACTAAAAATAGCTTTAAATTAATTAACATGAGTGATTCACCTAGGATTTTGTATATGTTATACATGGATCTTTTTGGACCCATTACAGTACAAAGCTTAAGAGGGAAATCCTATACTTTAGTGATTATAGATGACTTCTCAAGATTCACATGGGTATTCTTTCTGAGGAAGAAGTCTGATAACTTTAAGTGTTTGACAGAGTTTCTCAAATGCATTCAGATTGAGTTCAACACTCACATTGCCCTGATCAGAAGTGATCATGGGACAGAGTTTGATTCTCTTCTCATGCAAGGTTCTGTTAAAGTGAAGGGATCAGGCATACTTTCTCAACTTCTAGAACTCAACAAAATGGGGTAGCTGAAAGGAAAAATAGAACCCTTATTGAATCTGCAACTACATTATTGACAGATGCTCACCGACCTCTATCCTTTTGGGCTGAGGCAGTGAACACCTCCAATTATGTGTTGAATAGAAGTCTAATACATAAACTGAAGGGCAAGACTCCCTATGAATTGCTCAAAGGGAAGAAACCTAAAGTAGACTATTTTAAAGTTTTTGGTTGCACTTGTTACATTCACAATAATGACAAGAAATATTTAGCAAAATTTCAAGCAAAAGCTGATGAAGGAGTGTTTCTGGGATACTCCATGATCAGTAAAGCTTATAGGGTTTATAATAAAATTGCTCTAAAAATAGAAGAATCTGTCCACATTTCCTTTGATGAAACTAATATGCCTTTCAAGGAGAAGAATACTTCTACCATAGAACATTTGCAGGTGCATTCTCTAGCTGAAGACTTGGACAGATTACAAGTTACTCAAAAGGATGAAAGTAGTGAAGATGAAGAAGCTGCTCTACATCTGGAAGAAAATCTTCTTGAAGAGCCAGTTGTTGTCCCACAAGAGGAAACAACAACACAGGTTGGTGAACAATCAACACACCCTGGTTATCTAGTAACAACAAGAGATCATCCAATATCCCAAGTGATTGGAGACATCTCAGCTGGTGTGCAAACCAGAAATTAGGTCAATCAAAACCTGATGCACACTTGCTTTCTCTCTCAAATTGAACCTCAAACCATTCAAGATGTAGAGCAAGATCCACACTGGATCATTGCAATGCAAGAGGAGTTGCATCAATTTGAAAGAAACAAAGTTTGGGAACTAGTGCCTAAGCCAAAGGATCATTCCATTGTTGGAACAAAATGGGTGTTCAGAAATAAGCTGGATGATCAAGGAATTATTGTAAGGAACAAGGCAAGGCTTGTTGCTCAAGGATATTCTCAAGAAGAGGGGATAGACTATGACCAGACCTTTGCACCTGTTGCAAGGTTAGAGGCCATAAGAATCTTCCTGGCTTATGCTGCTCACAAGGGATTCAAAGTCTATCAAATGGATGTGAAGAGTGCTTTTCTCAATAAGGAGATCAAAGAAGAAGTCTATGTCAGACAACCTCCAGGTTTTATATCTCTAACTCATCCAGATTATGTTTTTAAACTACACAAAGCACTATATGGTCTCAAGCAAGCTCCTAGAGCATGGTATGAGACTCTAGCATGCTTTCTGCTGAAGAATGATTTTGTTAGGGGGAGAGTAGACCAAACTCTTTTTATTAGAACCCATAAGTCCCATACCCAACTAGTACAAATTTATGTAGATGATATTATATTTGGGTCTGCTGATTCAAATTTTTGCAAAAAGTTTTCCAAGCTTATGCACTCTAAATTTGAAATGAGTAGCATGGGTGAGCTATCCTTCTTCTTAGGATTGCAAGTCAAACAACATGCTAAAGGCATGTTTATTTCTCAAACCAAATATGCAAAAGAATTGGTTAAGAAATTTGGGATGTCTGATGCATCATGTATGAAAACACCCATGCCCACCAATGCTGTATTGGATGCTGATGAACATGGGAAACCAGTTGATCAGACAACATATAGAGCAATGATTGGCTCTCTATTGTACCTTACAGCCAGTAGGCCTGACATAATGTTTGCTACATGTATATGTGCTAGATTTCAAGTTAGCCCTAGAGAGTCACACTTAACTTTAGTAAAGAGGATTCTTAGGTATGTTAAAAGCTGTCCAAATCTAGGTATCTGGTATCCAAAAGATTCAACATTTGACTTAACTGGATTTTCAGATGCTGATTATGCTGGATGCAGAATAGATAGGAAAAGCACCAGTGGAACTTGTCAGTTTCTTGGTGATAGACTTGTCTCATGGTATTGTAAGAAACAAACATCTGTGTCAACCTCAACTGCTGAAGCTGAATACATGGCTGCAGGCAGTTGTTGTTCACAAATATTATGGATACAAAACCAACTCCTAGACTATGGTTACAACTTAGAGAAGTCTAAAATATTTTGTGACAACACCAGTGCTTTTTCCATTGCACAAAATGCAGTCCTCCATAGTAGGACAAAACACAAAGAAATTAGGCATCATTTTCTAAGGGATAATGTTGAGAAAAATAAAATTGAACTTCAATATATCCCAACTGATTTGCAAAGGGGAGATATTTTCACCAAGCCTTTGGATGAAAAGAAACACAACTTCTTCCTCAATCAGATAGGCATATTAGATGGAGGAAGCCAAAAATAAATTACAAGATTTTGAAAAGATAAAAACAGACCAAGATTAGGCTAAAAACTCATCTCTTTTTGTGTCTGTAGGATAGTTTCTGACTCTGAACTGCGCTCGACATTTTCCCCAGAAAGCGTCGAACGGAGATCGACGATTACCAGAGAAACATCGAACGGAGATCGACGTTTTCCCAAAACGTCGACCTGAGTTCAGAGCGTGTCAGATAGTTGTATACTATCTCTTTCAGGCCTTCGATCGTCGACCTGAGCTCGACGTTCTCCCTAGATCGTCGAAATAAGATCTACGATATTGAAGACCTTTCAGCTTCCATCAGGAGTCCCGATCGTCGAACATAGGTCGACGATCCTTCCTTTTTCGCATCGAACCCTAATATAAAATCATTTTTCGGCCGCCGCTCGTCGTTTACGCTTTCATACTCTCTGCAACTCTTTCCCTCCAAACTTTCTACACTTGGTCGTGTTTGCTCAATCTTTGCAGGTATAGATGGCTGCGTTAGTTGCTGCTCTTTCAAAAATGAAATTTGATACAGGATTCGACATCGACATGAATTCTTTCGATGGAAGCGACCAGAGATTCAAAGACATCTTAAATCTTTTCCAAGAACAACGGTTAGTTCAGATTATGTCCACCAGAGTGAAGCTTGCAACAGACGAAATAAAAGAATGGTGTTTTTCTGCCACAAATGAGAATGAGAATTCTATAGTTGGCTCGATCAAAGGGACTCAGGTACTATTGTCCCCCGCTCTACTAACAGAAGTTTTCAACCTCAGTACTGGAAATGAATCTATTGATTTGTCTGGAGAAGAGTTTGATTCAATGCTAGATAGAATGGGTCACTCTGCTGTGAACCCTAATAAATTGCTGAAAAAGAATTTATCTATTGAATTTCAATTCTTGGCTGATGTTGTTGGAAAAGTGCTCCTAGCAAAGCACACCGCCCATGACACAATTTCAAGATACCAGTTCTGTCTAATGGGAGCATTGGTTGACAAAAACATCTGGACTGGGGCTCCATCTTCTTTAATTTGATCAAGAAGAAACTTAGCAAAAGCTGTGTAAGCTTTGGGAGGATCTTAGGGGTTTACCTGCACTCCAGGTGCCCTGAACTGCTGACTTCAAGTGGGATGTACATCAATGCATCCAAAAGAATTACCTGTGCCCTCTTCAGTAGGTGGGACAGGCAGATCATAAACCCCAACAGGGCTGCTACAGCAACACCTGCTTCAGGCACAAGGACTGCCTCAGTCACTCCTCCTCAGGTCTCTACCCCAGCAGAAGATTTGCCTGCTTCTCCTCCTCCTCCAGCTGTCTTTGCCCCAATCATCTCAACCTCACCACCAATCTCCACCATAGACATATCTTCCCCCATTACACTCTCTTCACCCCTTTCACCTCCTCCAGCCACTACCTCAAAATAATTCCATCCTTTATTCTACTATCCACCTGTCACCACTCCATCATTTTCTCTCTTGGATGACTCCTTCATGGATGATTCTCCTCCAACTCCTCCTGAGCTTCCCTCTACATCCTCCTACCAACAACTTCTTCAAGACATACTCTCTCAGCCATCCTTTTCCCCTACCATCTCATCCATCTCCATCCCAGTTACATCAATCTCAATACCTCCTACTCCTAGGCCATCTATCCCTACACCCCTACCTCCACATTCTCCATTCCATCAGCTCCAGCCAACATCATTCCAACCACTTTCTCTCCTACCTCTACTCAAGCCCCTCTTGAGCATGTAGATCTCCCAGCCTTGGCAGACAGGTTATATGAGCTGCTAGCCCCAGGCTCACCTCATTGCTGGAGACCACCTTGGCTCCACTTCTGAAAAGTGTTCAGGAGCTGTCTACCAGGCTATCTCCCTTCCTCTCCTCTCAGGAAATCCCTTCTTCTGGGTTCTTTGATCTAGTTGCCACTGAATCAAGGCAGGGGGAGATGCCTTATGAAGCTCTGGTTGTGCCTGAGGTTGCTGAAGGTTTAGTTCCTGCTCCTGTCCTTGTAGTGGATCTTCAGAGTCTGCTATCAGTATTTGATTCTGTGTATTTCAGTTCTCTCAGTTCTCTGCCAGTGCAACAAGTTGAAGATCTTACTAAGGCCATTGTGCCTATCTCAGTATGTGATCCCAGCCTGATTGCCTCATATGTCAATTCTTTCAAGGCTGTGGATGTTATTGCTTCCATCTCTTTTGCTGATGCTACTGCTTCCATTGAATCTTCTGATATTGAAATGTTGCCTATTGTTGATGATACTACTGCTAAAGAACTTGCTACATATCTGGAAGAATCTGCTCCTGCTGCTGCTCCATCTTCTTCTCCTGCTGTTGCTTCAATTTCTGCTGCTGCTGCTGTTCCTGCTCTAACTCCTGATCAATTGAAACAACAAGAGAAATATATAAAGAGTATTGATGATTTGTATGATAGATCCCAAAGTTCAGAAAGTGATCAGTTTCACACTGAATCTGATGACTCTTCTGGTACTATTGCCAAGAAAAGGAAGGCCAGAAGCAAGGCCATGATGAAGGTTCCTCCTACTCAAGCCAAAGATGCCAATGACATTCCATACTATATTCTGCATGACTGTCCAATCTCTGAGCCATGGATGCAGTTCTACAAAAATCAATCGAAAGCTATGAAGAAAAGAAGGAAATTAGATAGATATGAGAAAGGATCTTCTAGGTTTCAACCTCCTCCTCCTCCTCCTCCTCCAAATTCAGGATCAGGTGGAGGCTCAGCTTCTCAAACCCCAGCTTCAAAGCATAGTTCCTCCCAGTCCTCACAAAGATATCATCCCAGGGGACAATACCAAAGGGGTTCTCAGTCCATAAGGGGACAGTATAGAGGAAATCAAAGAGAACATAGATTTCATGCAAGGGAAGGACAAAGGCACATGGACTCAACTCTAGGTCCTTTCCCCAATAAACTCAGAGAAAATGTTGATACTAGAACTCCTACTACTTCAGAAACTGTAAATAGATATGAGCCTGCAGTTCCTTTTGAAGATCCAGAGAATAATCCACTATCATGGACTGCTAGGATGAAAGAAATTGCTGCTTTAGATCAGTTGAAGAAAGCCAGAGAACAAGGGAAAGACTTCTCCAATATTACTACATTATCAGATCAGAGAAAAGCAGAACTGGAAAGGTATGCATCAAGAAAATTCTTTGACCCAGTGGACTACATGAAATTGCATCCTGAGGTTGTGGTTCCCAGGGCTAGATCTCAAACCTCCTTAGGTGCAGAGGATGATAGATGGTCAAAGAAGGAAGCTCTTAACCCCAACAGAGAAATTCTATTTAAGAAAAGAAGTGAAAAGAAGTAATATCTGTAAGCAAACAATACAATCATTCTGAACACTTGCTGATATTCCATATGACTGCTACCCTGTTGTTTGCTCTATTCTTTTGTTTTAGTTTATTGCTCTTCTGTATGTTATTGTTGTTTTTATTTCTGAGATTTGTATATAGTAATCTTAACCCAAATAGGGGGAGATTGTTGGAACACCCTATTACTAATTTGGGCTAAGATCACTATGTTTGTCTTAGGAAACCAGTTTGACCTAGATGTATAGTTAAAAAGGTCAACATTAGAATGTGTTTAGGGCTTAGAATTTAGGTTTGAAGCTGCCCCCAGGACCATTCAAGGAATCAGACTTAAAGCTGAGGCAAAGACAACTATCGTCGAGCTTAGGTCGACGAAACGTCAAACTCCGTTCGATGCTCTCTGAGCTCAACAATGCTAAATCGTCAAGCTCCGGTCAACGATCTTCGAGCTCAGATCGACGATCTGTCTTTGGCTTGTCCTTCAGGTCGCTGAGCTCCGGTCGACGATCTTCGAGCTCAGGTCGACGTTTTCTGTCTGATCTTCATTCCAATCTCTTAGCTCAGGTCGACGATCGTAGAGCTCAGATCGATGTTTTTCCTAAGAGATCGACGTTTTTAAGGATTCAAATCAAGTCAGACTTTGGATTTTTTTTCAAATTATCTCAGCATTTATTTCAAGAGATCTGCCAGCCGTTTTCCTTTATTCTGGAGCAAGTTTCAAGGAATTCTTTTTGAGAATGTTTATTGGACTTTCCTCTAGAAGACAAGACTTTTATGGAGTACATTTAATGTCTGCTAACGCTTATCTTGGATGGAGGATCTTCAGAGAATAAATGATCCTTTTTGGTCTGACAGATATACATAACAAGAAAACAACAAGAAATTCTGAGTACAGATTCACAAGATAGAGTGATCAATTGAAAAATTAAAGTGATCAATTCTGAAGAATCAGTTGAACATTTTGGCATACTGAAAGAGTGATCATAGCTTCATCACAAGGACTCCAGACAATTCAATTTTCTCAGCCTCTACTGAAACCATCTTGTTGGGTACATTGGAAAATGTGTACCTGATTTGAAGAAGCCTAACTTAGCATAATGATATACATCAAGGTATATTTGATGTTGTTTAAGTTGAATGTGTGCAGGTTAAAAGTATGGAAAAATTTCTAAGTCCATGTGTCGACACCACAAGAAGATGTGTCGACACTTCAGGAAGATTGTGTCGACACTTGAAGAAGGCTGTGTCGACAAAGAGATAATGAGTCGACATCAAATGTGTCGACACCGGGAGGTGATGAGTCCTCTTTATATACCTATTTTTGGACTAATCTAGGCTTATTTTCTTGTCTTTGCACACCGTTTAGCGTCATTTGCACTCCTTTTGGTTCGCTACGGTTTTCCACGTCTTGTGCACTCTTTTAGCCTATTTCTTTGCGTGTGTGTATTTCCCTTTTGCTGTGCATTATATTTATGTCTGTGACTGCCATGATCGACATCCCGTCCAGTTTTCCTGCAGGTTCTGGGATCATGTGGGCGTCCGGCATCGGACTTTCACCATTTTTGGCAAAGGAGTCAATGGTCGTGCGTTTTTACCCACGCACGACCATCGACCTCTTTGGCGCACGATCATCGGTCGTGCGCAGTCATGACCTCTCCTGTGAAAGTTCTGTCCCGCCATATCGCACGATCACCAGCCATACCGCGCACGATCACTGCTCGTGCACTGCCGGTCGTGCGCAGTCATTATATCTTTTTCCACTTTTCTGCCTCCATATCGCACGATCACTGACTATATCGCGCACGACCATTGGTCGTGCGCCGGTGATCGTGCGTGCTGTTTAAATTCTGTTTTCTATAAATAGCGCAGGTTTCGCCCTATTCTAGAGATCGCTCGACACTTCCGCCGTTTTTCGTCTCGGACGAGGGTTTCCTCCGTCCCCCTTCATCCTCCACTATAGGGAGGGTCTCCGGGCAAGCTTTCAACGCCAAATCAACGCCGGAGCATCCTCTCGGCCTCCTCCTTCATCCTAGAGCTTCAAGCGGAGTTTTGACCTAGCTTTCTCCATCAAGTTAGGAGGAGCTGGAGCCGCAATCTACGGGTCATTTCAACGAAGAAGACGGGTCCATTGGGAGTGAGTGACAGCCTCCTCTACCCCGGACGCAGTTGAGGACCGAGCTTGGACTCGGATTGACAACCCGGGATTCCAACCGTGAACCCTCAATAAGGCTTCGGATTCGGTCGATTCGCACACCTCTTCCTCTTGTATTTGATAGCTTAGTTTAACTCTTTGTATTGATGAAGTACATTTTATTGTAGTTAATGATCTTGCACTTTTTCATGTCTATGTGGTTTGTGTGATTTCATTATTATTGCTTGAGGTGCGCCTTATTACTCCACCATCCATCCACCCTTGCCGCACTAGCAATTGCTAGTGGCGTGCGTTGCGAAGAGGTGCCCACGACCCTCATTCCGCCATTCTCACCAGCTCATCCGCTAGCCTACTCTTCCATCCGCCAAGCGATTCGGTGCATAGCGGCCCGTGTAGTTTCCATCCCGCCTGGCGAAGCAGTGCATAGCGGCCTGCATAGTAGGATTTTCGCCGTTCTCTACACCTCATACGCTTGCCTACTCGCCCATCCGCCAAGCGATTCGGTGCATTGCGGCCCGACTAGTCTTCCATCCCGCCTGGCGAAGCATCGCATAGCGGCGTTGCATAGGAGTAGTTGTTAGATTTTTTACTTTATTTTCCGCAACCATCAAAACCCCCATCGTTACCTTCGCCCCGAGGACTTCAATCTCAAGTCCTCCTCGACATTAACTCATCCCTTACTGTGTTCCTCAAGAGACCGACACTCGGGGATTTATTCCCAAACTTTATTACTTGTGCGACCGGTGCGCTTGCCGTAATCCACGCATCAAGTTTTTGGCGCCGTTGCCGGGGAACACAGTCGTTTGAGTTTTTGGAGAGGAAGATTTGAGATAGTTGCCCTTTCCATTTGTATATTTCATGTTTTATTTTTGTTTTGGTTTTTAGTTGTTGTTTTTATTTTATTTTATTCCCTTTCTAGTTTTTATTTTGCTATAGCAGGCTGTTCCACTCTTTATTTGCTTGCGAGTACTTAATTTTTGCTTAGAAAATTCTTGTGGTGAATTCTTTCTTGCTGCACCATGTATTCTTATGCGAATATTCGTTGCCGTTGGTGCGGGGATTATAGGCATAACAGTGATGAGTGCCCCACTGAAGAATGGGAGCATAATTCTCGTGGTTCAGTGTATGGAGCACCGTTGTCTTATGGTACTTCATACACCGTACCTCAGTCTTATGGTCACTACTCTTCTCCGCCTTCACCTTTTTCATATTCCTCTCCGGTCCCACCTGGACCGAGGAGTAATGGAAAACGGTGTTTGTGTTGTCATAGCGCCGACCATGTGTTGAAAGATTGCGCAGAATTTCAACGCCAGTTGGAGGCGGATGATGAACCGGATATCCGGATCGTCTCATCCACCTCTCAAATGGCCGCTCCTTCTGATTCTGAGGATGTATCCGCAGTACCACCTTGTCTATGGGGGACTGCTGTGGATACACCCATCAGACTTTCCACTGATCGATGTGATGATATTGTGGTACTGTCACCCTCTATACCTTCTTCCCCTATTTTTGATTCACCCCCGGAGGAACCTGCGCATATTATCTCTGATGATGTTGCTCCTCCGCTTTCTTTGCATGAATTACCTACTCCCATTTCTAGTGAGTTGGTTGTTGATGTTATGCCCTTTGGAAATTTGGAACATGAGGATGCGCCGTGGTGTGACGAGGACATTATTCTCATCAATGGTGAGTACTATGTCTTGGAACACCGTGACGTACCGAGGTGTGATGAGGAAATCCTTGCTGGCGAGGAGGTTTCTACTTCCTTGTTGGATGAGGGGGTCCAAACCACCACCGAGGACCTCGTGGTTTCAGTTTCCCCTCGCCATGACTCACATGACACCGACAGTGATCTATGTTTGGATCCTGCTGAGAGTGATTCCGGGATCACTCTCCCTATTTCCGCTTCTTTTAGTTTTTCGTCTCCTTTATTCCTTGACCCCCCTTCTCCCTCTGCGCCTGTGCGGGTTGACTCCCTGCAGGTGAGTTGGGTTAACATTGAGCCTTGTGCTCAGGTTGTCGGCGAGTGCCTCAGCGTGCATGAGGAGTTTCCTACTCCTTTTGCAGTTGAAGCCTCTACCTACACCTTCGCCCCCAACGAGCTTGTGGTGGACGATACCTTGCTAGGCAAGGATTTGTTTTGTGGTGAGATGAGTGAGGACCAGTGCTCCTCCTCATCTTACTTCCTATTTCCTCTACCTGTGTGTCGCAGGTATTATTATCTAGGTAGAGGGGTAACTGTGCTATCACCGTATCGGTACCCGTTACCGACACGGATATTAGGACAGTTGCCTGTGCACTTTTCTTTTCATAGGCCCATTAGCTAGAACTTTTCTTTTGCTGAATAAGTCGTGCTGGGATGACAATAACCCCAGTGCTTATCTTTCATTTTCTGCATTTTTCTTTTTTATGTCAGCTTAGTTTAGTATTTTCTTTTTGTATATTTCTCTTTTGTTTTTGCGGAGCTCACCCCTGCAGGTATTCATGGAAACTACGCATTGGCGGGGTTGTGATTCTTCGTATGGCGGGCCTGCTCCTAGTTTTCACGCGTCTTTTGGTATGCTCACTAGTTGAGCATTGGGTAACCTCTTCCCTTAGCTCTTTTTGATTTAAATTTCTCTATCATTTGATGTGTTGTTTAGTTTAAGTCTGGGGGAGAGTCAGTTTACCTTTTGCACGTGCACATTTCTTTTGCATGCTAGAAGCTTTTTGTATTTTATTTTGTTTATGTTCATTGCATCGCACACCACTGCACCCACATGAGCGCGAGCTTAGCGGTTTGCGTGTCACGAGTTGAACCTGTATCTTTGTTCGATTTGGAAAATTTATGTGCTAGTTTAGGATTGTGCAACGGAGTAAAATGTTGGCCTTGCTGTGTTTCTAGTCAACTGCTCTCGTTTTGTATAGAAATTTGTGTAGATTTAATTTTTCAGTATGCTTATAGTTTATATTTTTCTATCTGCGTAAATTCGTTTATTCTACTCAAAAGTTGGTGAATCCGGTGTGAATCAAACGGTAGCGTAGGAATGTGTGTAGCCGCCACTAGACTCGTATTGCTTGAGTTGGGAGGAAGGATTATCTTTCTCGGTTGCTAAGAACTTGCCCCAAGCTATTCTTGAAGCATTGGTACATGGTTAGTCTAGCGTGAGAGTGATGTAGGCCACCTTTTGGCCCGGTTGAGCTTTGTACCCATTCCTAACATCGCCCTTGCTAGCCCCTTTGTGCCTACCCTTCCTTTTGATTCAGCTCCACTATATTCGCCAAAGCCTCATAGCCGATCCTAGTCGCACACCCAAGTCGAGCTTAGTGTTTTATATTTTCATGTTGGGATGTGATGTGGTGTTATTATTTGTGAATATGTGGAAGCGCGCCCAAGTTTTTATTTGCTGAGATTTTGAAAATAAAAAAGAAAAAAAAATGAAATGTTTGTAAAAAGAAAAAAAATGATGAAAGAAAAAGTTTAATTGAAAATCTTTTGGAGATGATTTTGATTTGGAGTAGGCGGTGCACACACCCATGTTGCAAAAGTTAAGTTTGGGGGTGTGGTGCACCCATGTTTATTTTGTGGGCAGCGGGTACTAGTTTTGTACGTTAGCTCATTTGGGTTTGGTGCATACCCTTCATGTTTATCCTTGTTTTCCTCACCGTAACCCAAGCCCCATTATTACCCGAAGTCCTACGGACTTGCGCTTGAGTTGACTAGTGCCGTGGAGAGAGTGCGAACGGGCAAGCTTATGGTTTCCGACATTGGTGGATTCCTTTGGGGGTAATCTTGAGCCCCGGTCTTTGGCAATGCTCACCTTAGTGGCCTGTCTACTTTCTCCCTGCGTAAGACCGGATGATTCACCGTGATTCCACTTTTGAGTAATAATAAATTTTTGTTACGCATTGTGAAAAATATAAAATATTTTGTATACTTAAAAATTTCCTCTACTTTATTTTTATGCACGCGAGCATGCGACTTCGCATGGTACTCCGTTTTGCAATTTCTTTGTTAGCTAGTTCATTTTCCCCGTCTGCTTAGGTTGTGTTTGCTCGGGACGCGCAAACGGTTAAGTCTGGGGGTGTGATGAGTCCTCTTTATATACCTATTTTTGGACTCATCTAGGCTTATTTTCTTGTCTTTGCACACCGTTTAGCGTCATTTGCACTCCTTTTGGTTCGCTACGGTTTTCCACGTCTTGTGCACTCTTTTAGCCTATTTCTTTGCGTGTGTGTATTTCCCTTTTGCTGTGCATTATATTTATGTCTGTGACTGCCATGATCGACATCCCGTCCAGTTTTCCTGCAGGTTCTGGGATCGTGTGGGCGTCCGGCATCGGACTTTCACCATTTTTGGCAAAGGAGTCAATGGTCGTGCGTTTTTACCCACGCACGACCATCGACCTCTTTGGCGCACGATCATCGGTCGTGCGCAGTCATGACCTCTCCTGTGAAAGTTCTGTCCCGCCATATCGCACGATCACCAGCCATACCGCGCACGATCACTGCTCGTGCGCTGCCGGTCGTGCGCAGTCATTATATCTTTTTCCACTTTTCTGCCTCCATATCGCACGATCACTGACTATATCGCGCACGACCATTGGTCGTGCGCCGGTGATCGTGCGCGCTGTTTAAATTCTGTTTTCTATAAATAGCGCAGGTTTCGCCCTATTCTAGAGATCGCTCGACACTTCTGCCGTTTTTCGTCTCGGACGAGGGTTTCCTCCGTCCCCCTTCATCCTCCACCATAGGGAGGGTCTCCGGGCAAGCTTTCAACGCCAAATCAACGCCGGAGCATCCTCTCGGCCTCCTCCTTCATCCTAGAGCTTCAAGCGGAGTTTTGACCTAGCTTTCTCCATCAAGTTAGGAGGAGCTGGAGCCGCAATCTACGGGTCATTTCAACGAAGAAGACGGGTCCATTGGGAGTGAGTGACAGCCTCCTCTACCCCGGACGCAGTTGAGGACCGAGCTTGGACTCGGATTGACAACCTGGGATTCCAACCGTGAACCCTCAATAAGGCTTCGGATTCGGTCGATTCGCACACCTGTTCCTCTTGTATTTGATAGCTTAGTTTAACTCTTTGTATTGATGAAGTACATTTTATTGTAGTTAATGATCTTGCACTTTTTCATGTCTATGTGGTTTGTGTGATTTCATTATTATTGCTTGAGGTGCGCCTTATTACTCCACCATCCATCCACCCTTGCCGCACTAGCAATTGCTAGTGGCGTGCGTTGCGAAGAGGTGCCCACGACCCTCATTCCGCCATTCTCACCACCTCATCCGCTAGCCTACTCTTCCATCCGCCAAGCGATTCGGTGCATAGCGGCCCGTGTAGTTTCCATCCCGCCTGGCGAAGCAGTGCATAGCGGCCTGCATAGTAGGATTTCCGCCGTTCTCTACACCTCATACGCTTGCCTACTCGCCCATCCGCCAAGCGATTCGGTGCATTGCGGCCCGACTATTCTTCCATCTCGCCTGGCGAAGCATCGCATAGCGGCGTTGCATAGGAGTAGTTGTTAGATTTTTACTTTATTTTCCGCAACCATCAAAACCCCCATCGTTACCTTCGCCCCGAGGACTTCAATCTCAAGTCCTCCTCGACATTAACTCATCCCTTACTGTATTCCTCAAGAGACCGACACTCGGGGATTTATTCCCAAACTTTATTACTTGTGCGACCGGTGCGCTTGCCGTAATCCACGCATCAGGAGGCAGTGTCAACACACACAAGATTATAGTCGACATCAAATGTGTCGACACTGGGAGGCAGTGTCGACACACACAAGATTATAGTCGACATCAACTGTGTCAACACCGGGAGGCAGTGTCGACACAAACAAGATTATAGTCGACATCAATTGTGTCGACACCAGGAGGCTGTGTCGACACACAGAGGCAGAAGTCAATAACAGCTAAGTCGACACTTAGAGACTAAGTCGACACCTGGCAGAATCAACAATAAGTCTGTGGCTGAAGGAATTGTGTCGACATACAACTATCTGTGTCGACACATTCTCAAAAAGTTGTGTCAAGAAGCTGTGTCGACATCAAGACATATATGTCGACATCACAAAGGATTGTGTCGACACTCAATCAAATTGTGTCGACACATTTTAACAATTGTCTCGACACATATTGACAGTTTGTCTCGACACTTTCTGGCAGAAATAAAGACTCCTTGGCAGTTTGAAGAGTTGACAGCTGTGGGTCTCTACAGGTTAACTGACGTGATTGACACAGACAGAAGTTTGTTAGGAACCGGACCAGCCGGTTACCAGGAATGAAGGCTATAAATAGACGGATAGTGTCTGAAAGAAAAAACAACAATTAAAAATTGAACACTGAATAACAAGTAACAATAAGAAGAAGATCTTTGCAGATCTAAGAAGATATTCTGATTGAACTATCAGAATCTGTCTAAGTAGAATTCAGTCAAGAATTCTGAAATATCTTTTAGGGACTTGGATAGAGAGAGATCCAGTCAAAAGAAGCAAGAAGAAAGCTGTCTCAGATTTCAAAAGAAATAGATTCTGAACTTATCTGTCAAGAAGATTCAGATTCAAATTCTGAAATCTAAGAAGAAAGCTGTTGATCAGCTTATGTCAAAGAAGATCAACTCAACAAAGTTCAGATTCAAGAAGCTTTGAAGAAAGCTAAGTTCCAGTTGATTTTATCCATCTGATTTATCAAGAAGCTGATCAAGAATACTGTCTTGTTCCACCTCTCTCTCCAGGAGCAAGATAAAAATATATTTTACTCAAATCTTGTAGGATCTTTTAATAGATCTGAGTTGTAAGCCTATTTTATAAAGGCTGAGTGTAGGAGAGATAATCTCTGAGTTGTAGCTCTTGAATAAAGACTGAGGTAGGGCTGAATTGCCTGAGCTGTAGGAGTGTGGTATCACTCTGAGTTGTAGGAATCCATTTTGGATTCTAAGCTCTAGGATCTGAGGATCTGAGATAAAGTAGGGAGTTTGGCTGAATCTAGCACACTGCTAGATAGGCGAAGGGGGAAAGTGGATGTACCCAGATCTTGGGGAACCACTATAAATACTTGTTGCAATCTGTGATGAGTAGTTCTAGATTGTGTGATTGTGATTGCTAAAGTAGCTGCAGAACTCATAGAAATTAGTCTTTAATTACTTAATCATCCTGCCTTAAGTTTGAAAAGAAAATATGAACCTATTCACCCCCCTCTAGGTGTCTAGGTAATCTTGAAAGTAAAACTATCAAGAAGTATCAGAGGGAGGTTACTCAAAGTAAGACTTAACAGTCTGAGTTAGATCTAAAGGCAGAATTAAGAATCAAGAAAATGGGTTCTGGTGAGAATCACAAGGAGTTAGGATCTATGAAGCTTCCCATCTGTAGAAAAGAAATCTTTGGAATTTGGAAGGAAAGGGTTAGGCTGTTTATGGAGGCCTCAGACCCAAGAATTTATATCACAGTGAAAGAAGGTCCATACATTCCAATGAAGATTTCTGTGTTAGATGCAAATGAGGAAACTCTTAAGGATTTTTCAGAAATGACTAAGGAGGAAATCATCTTAGCCACTATGGACAAGAGAGCTCAAAACATCATAGTAAGTGCAATTGATGATTCCACCTTCCAAAATCTGATACATTGCAAGACCTCCAAAGAGATGTGGGACACCTTGATTGTCTATATGGAAGGATCTGAAAAAGTAAGACAAGACAGAAAATCAATGCTCAACCAAGAATATGAGAGCTTCAGACAAGGAAAGTCTGATAGCATAACTGAGTGTTATAAGAAATTATATAGGATTGTGAATGAACTAATGTCCTATGGAAGAGTATTCAGTACATATGAGCTGAATGACAAGTTTCTCAGATCTATAACAAAGGATTGGGATACCAAAATATGTGCCATTAGAGAAGTGGGAAAGTTAGCTGATATTTCTCCTCCAACCTTGTTTGGAAAATTGCTTTCATATGAAATGCAATTGATGGCTCGGAAGGAGGAAGAAAGAAGTACAAAAGGTGAGCATAGATCTGTGGCTTTCAAAGTTGAAGCCACTAGAAAGAAAGGGAGGATGTCTTCATCTCCTCTCAAGGAAGCTACAGAAGAGATAATAGAAAATGCAGATAGTCAGAAATCAGGGAGCAGTGAATCAGATACTGACTTTGCTACCTTTACAAGACAGTTTCAAAAGTTCTTGAAAAAGAAGTAGTGGACGTCCAGACCCTCCACATCACACCCAGTAGATGAGTACTATCAGAAGAGAAAATCCTCAAGAAATGAGAGAAACAGAACTAAGCCCAGCAAAGCCATAACTTCTAAGATTGTTTGTTATTGCTGCAATAAGACTGGACATATGGTAGCTGAATGTCCAAAAAAGAGAAAGGAGTCAGTAGACAGAAAAAGGACTCAACACAAGGGCAAGAAGGAGAATCTTTTGTTGTAAAGAAGGATAAGAGTCTTTCAGATCAGTCCTCATCAGAGTTAGAATCTGAAGCAGAAGCATACATAGGATTGTACGCATCCAATGAAGAAGAGGAATTTCTGCAACTGATGGATTCTATTCATGATCAAGAAGACAAGGAATGCATGGGTCTGATGGCTGAGTTAGAAGATAACCAATGCAAGGATCAGCCTGGTCCTAGTAAGGTAAAAAAGGTTTCTAGTTTTTCTGATTTTAGTAGTGGTTCAGAGTCAGATTCATCTACATCAAGTGATGTGAATGGATCTGAATCTGAAGGTGATATTCATCAGTTGATGGATGAATATAGGGACTTGTTGCAGGCTCTTAAGAAAAGCAAGAATCTAGTCAAAGCTCAGGCTCAGGAAATTGCTGATCTTAAGGTGGCTGCAACTGAGTTTGAAAAAGTTATGGATCAAAAGTTAAATGAGATTGCCAAACTGAAAAATATAACCTATATTTAGATGGGCACAATCAAATATAACAATGATCAAATTAAGAGTCTGGAGGCCAGACTAAGAATAGAAAAAGATTTAGTGGCTAGTTACTCTAAGCCAAAATCTGTCTTACCTTTAATAGATGAGTTTGTGGCTCAAAAGGGTAAGGCAGGATTAGGCTTCAAAGGTAACCCCAGGGCTGCCCAATTCAAAAGAAAAGGCAAAGCTCCTGTCTAGCCTCTAAACCTTTCAGTCCCAATTATGTTTAGAAAGGTGCAAGTACCTTCTAACAAATATGATCTTGAGAATATTCATGGTCATGTTAATACTAATGTTCAGATAAACAAGGGTGTAAATGCCAATAGGTCTACCCATGTTCATAAACCCCATGGTTATAAGAAATCTGTGGGTGAAGCTGCAGCAGCACCAGCACTAGACAGAAATTCTTCTGTCAATGGTATATCAAGACCTAGATACAACAAGTTTGAATGTTGGTGTTGTGGCAAGATAGGCCATTTTGCCTTAGACTGCTGGCATAACACAAATGTAAGGAAGAACAATAGTCTACCAGTTAGAAGAGCTGCTGGTAGTCTTAATATGAATGGTGCTAACCTGAACCAAGGACCCAAGACTTACTTGGGTTCTAAGGAAAAGTAATTCTGTATTACCGGAAAGTCCAAGTTGCCATGCCCCTATATGGTACTTGGACAGTGGATGTTCCAGGCACATGACTGGAACAAAGGGGCTGCTGAACGAGTACATATCTGTCAAAGATGGACCTAAAGTAATCTTTGGTGGATCTGAAAGAGGAATCATCAAGAGTTTGGTAACATTTCTTCAAACCAAATTACCATCACCCAAGTGGCTTATGTAAAAGGTTTGAAACATAATCAGATTAGCATAAGTCAGCTGAGTGATCTTGGATATGACATTTCATTTGTTAAGGATGGATGTCATATCAAAAGGTCAAGTGATCAAAAGATCATATTGACTGGGTATAGAAAAAGAAATGTTTATTGTCTTAATTTTGTATGTGAGAACAAGGCTTCTCCCATCTGTCTTGTAGCTGATGATAATGCATCTCATTGTGTCAAGTGGCACAAGAGGTTGGCTTATCTTAACTACAAGACAATTGACCAACTCTTCAGCAAAGAGTTAGTGAGGAATGGTCCTAAAGTTAAGTGTATAAAGGAAGGGATATGTTCAGCTTGTCAAAAGGGCAAGCAGACAAAATCCTCCTTTCATTGTCTTGAAAACAAGGATTCTGTGAGGTGCTTATACCTCTTACATATGGATCTTTTTGGTCCTATGCCAGTTCATAGTCTAGGTAGGAAGGTCTACACTTTTGTGGTTGTAGATGACTATTCTAGATATACATGGGTGTTCTTTTTGAGACAAAAATCAAAAACCTCAAGTGTCTTACTTAGTTTTGTGAAACAAATTAAGAATGAACTAAATAGTACAGTGGTCAAAATCAGAAGTCACCATGGCACTGAATTTCAATCTGAAAGTATGACAAAATTATGTGAAGACTTTGGGATTTTCCAAGAGTTCTCCTCACCTAGAACACCTCAGCAAAATGGTATTGCTGAAAGAAAGAATAGGAAATTGATTGAAGCAGGTAGAACTCTATTGAGTGACACCTCTCTTCCAGAATATTTCTGGGCTGAGGCAGTAAACACTGCATGTCATGTGATCAATAGGGCTTCTATCACCAAGTACCACAAAAAGACTCCCTATGAAATAATGAAAGGTAGAAAACCAAATCTATCCTACTTTAGGATCTTTGGTTGCAAGTGCTATATATTTAACAATGGCAAGTCATATCTAACTAAGTTTGCTGCCAAATCCCAAGAAGGGATATTTGTTGGGTACATCATAAATAGTAAGGCCAATAGAGTCTTCAACTTAACTACTCAAGTTGTAGAAGAATCAGTACATATTGTGTTTGATGAATCAAGATTAATTAACTGTGAGTTGCCTTGTAGTTCATACAGTCCAACAGGTATAAGCAAAAGGATGGACAAGCTTTCCATTACATAAGGTATAACAGCAAATGAACTGATGGAAAATGTTGACTACAGTCCAGGGGGAGTACATGATTCAATAGAAGCTGATGACTCCTAGGAAGTGCAGCATAATGAAGGGACTGGAAATAATCAACCAAAAGGAAATCTACCTCCTGCTATCAGACATCTTAAAGACCATCCATCAAATCAAATAATAGGTGATCCAAGTCAAGGAGTGCTGACTAGAAGCAGAAATCTGAGCACAGTCCTGCACTCAAGTTTCCTATCTCAATTGGAGCCTAAGAAATTTGAAGAAGCCATCCAAGACCAACATCGGATTAATGTTATGCAAGAGGAGCTTAATCAATTCAGAAGGTGCAAAGTCTGGGAGCTTGTTCCTAAACCAAAAGACCACAACATCAATGGAACAAAGTGGATATTTATGAACAAGTTGGATGAGAGTGGAATAATAATAAAGAACAAAGCAAGACTGGTTGCTAAAGGATATAGGCAGGAAGAGGGAATTGATTTTGATCAGACATTTGCCCCAGTAGCAAGACTGGAGGCAATCAGGATGTTTCTTGCCTATGCTGCATACCAAGGATTCAAGGTATACCAAATGGATGTGAAATCAGCATTTCTGAATGGAGATCTAAAAGAAGAAGTCTATGTGGAACATCCATCAGGTTTTGTAGACTCTCTTAAACCTGATTATGTTTTTAGACTTAGGAAAGTTTATATGGGTTAAAGCAAGCCCCAATGGCTTGGTATGACACCCTGTCTACTTTCCTTATTGAGAACAAATTCTCAAGAGGCAAAATAGACAAGACTCTATTCCTTAGGTAGTCTAAAGGCAAGATAATCATAGTCCAAATCTATGTGGATGACATAATTTTTGGGTCTACAGAGAACAACCTTTGCAAGAAGTTTGCCAAACTTATGCAAGGGAAGTTTGAAATGAGTAGTATGGGGGAATTTAAGTTCTTCTTGGGACTCCAAGTAAGACAAACTGATGATGGCTTGTCCATATCCCAGTCTAAGTTCACCAAAGAGTTGATAAAGAAATATGGTATGGAATCTTCCTCTACCATGAAAACTCCTATGGGAACAAATATTCCTATATGTAAAGATGATACAGGTAAGCCTGTAGATGAGTCTTTGTATAGAGGAATAGTTGGTTCTCTATTATACCTCACAGCTAGTAGACCAGATATTATGTATGCTACATGTGTTTGTGCTAGGTACCAGGCATGCCCTAAAGAATCTCATTACACTGCTGTTAAAAGAATTTAGAGATATTTAAAGGGCACACCAAGTCTAGGCCTTTGGTACCCTAGGAATAGAGATTTTCAACTAATAGGTTATTTAGATGCAGATTTTGCAGGTTGTAGAGAAGATAGAAAAAGTACTACAGGTACATAACAATTTTTGGGAGGAAGGTTGATATCATAGAGTAGTAAGAAGCAGACTAGTGTGGCAATATCCACAGCTGAGTCTGAGTATGTTGCAGCTGGAAGTTGTTGTGCACAACTATTGTGGATTCAGCATCAACTAAAAGATTATGGTATCCAGGTAAGTAGAACACCTTTATTATGTGATTCAAAAAGTGCTATTTCTATTGCAAATAATCCTGTTTCACATAGTAGGACTAAGCATATAGAAATAAAATACCATTTTCTTAGAGAACATGTAGAAAAAGAAGACATCTCACTAGAATTTGTTAAAATAGATTATCAAATTGCAGATGTATTTACTAAGCCTCTAGATGAAACAAAATTCAATCGATTTAAAATTGAATTAGGCATGCTAACTATAGAGTAGTTTAGCAAAATTTGGCTAAGTAAAACTGTGTTGACTCATTCAGGATTTAAGTGTCGACACAGAGGATTTGTGTCGACAAACTCAAAAAAATGGTGTCGACACAGAGTAGATGTGTCGACACATCAGGGATTTTATGTCGACATAGTCTAAGAGCGACATGTCGACACAACTAGAGGATTGTTGTCGACTTTTTCAGAATTTGTGTCTACACATATTGTCTGTGTCGACACAATTTGACTATTTTTGCCCGCCTTTTGATCTTCTTGGCATAAAAGGGTATAAATAGGTCTCAGCCATATTTTGTCGACACGCTCACCAGGGTTTCAAGACAAAAACCTTGTGTGTCGACAATCCTTCTTCTCCCTTTTCTCATGCTTTCTCAACGATTCAATGACGCCAAAGATCGAAGATTCCATCAACGAGGGATATGAATTGGTCAGGCATACGTTCGACGATGCAGCTCCAGAGATTAAGATGGTGGTGTCTCTTCTCATAGACAGTTGACTTGAATTCCTTATCTCAGAACCCACCAAGGTCTGGAAGAAGAAAGTTCTTGAATTCTACACCACCGCAACTGTGGATTCTACTGGTATGAAAATCAAATCAACTATTCAGGACACAAGAGTCAAGGTGACTCAGAAGCGATTAACCAGAATCCTTCATCTTCCAAGGATAAACGATGAAGAGGAGGTTACAGCCTCACAAACAAGGCAAACACTTCAGTGGTGTGGACTGGATCCCACCATGAAGATTGGTGTTGCCTTCAATCGAAAAGGCATGAATAATCAGGGTAAATTTCTTTCTGAAGTTATTGGGAAAGTGGTGTTGTGCAAGACTGGTGGACATGATAGGATCTCTGTCTTCATGTTCAACCTAATGACTAGGATTGTATTTCACATTCCCACCAACTGGTCAGTAGTTGTGTTTGACAAAATCAAGGAGGCAATCAAGAAGCCAAACATGGCTAGAATACTGAGTCTTTACTTAGCTGGAACCATTCCAGAAGTTATGCAACAACTACCAGGCTCCAAGATCAATCATATGAGGAGAATGGATATAAGGTTGTTCTCCAGATGGGATAGAGTTATATCCAAGGATATGCCTGAAGAAGACAGGCAGGAGACAACTGAAAAGTCTCCAGCTCATCATCACACTGAGCTTGGTACTGAAACAATTCAAGTACAGAAAAAACAGATACCTGCACAGGTTCAGGGGGAGCCTAGTACTGCACATTCAGAAGAAGAAGAAAGGATTGACTTATTAGAGGAGATAGATACTGCTAGACTAGATGATCTTATAGAAAGAATCAATGTTCCATCACCTCCTCAAAAACCAAAGGAATATACAATGGATGATCTCTTCAAAGAGGCTGTAGACACAACAGATAAAGATGATACCCAAAGGGTTGAGGGGGAGCAAGCTAGTGAGGAGAGGGTACCAGGTGAAGGTGAACAGGAACCACATGCTACTGAAACTGAAATCCCTACCTCTCAACAAGAAAGAGTTCAGATTGAGAGTTCCTCTGATTCTGGGAATGAAGAAATTCAAGAGGCAAAGAAAAGGAAGCTTATGGTCTTCAAGAGAATAAGCCATAGCTATAAGAAAGCACTTCAAATAACACCACCCACCTCTTCAGATTTTGATTATGCAAAGTTCTTGGTAACTTTTCAAATGAAAATGGATGAACAAAGACAAGCTCTAGAGAAATATGTTGATGAAAGTCATAAAAATCTTCAGTTTGATCTGGCTCAACATATAAAGTCAATAAGATTTGAAGTCAATCAACATAAAAGAGAAATGACTGATTGTTTTACAAAAGTGGCACATGTTGTTGTATATCTGGCCCAACAACAAGGGGAAATGAAGAAAGAAATAGATGCTCAATCTATTAATCAAGGATACATTCTTGAAAATCAGAAACGGCTAAATGACAATCTGACAACTGCCAACACAGATATTCTTGCTCAATTTTAAACAACCATGACTAACTTGACTGAAGCTAGGGCAGCTGAAATGCTAGAATATGACACTAAGTTCAAAACTGCTTTAGACTCAGTATAGACAGCCATAACTACTTCCCAGAAGGAAATTACTGCAAAACTTAACAAGTTGGAACCCTTCTTCAAAGATGGCATTAATTATCTAGATGGTCAGATCAGGTTTCAGAAGGAAGATCTCAGAGATCATGTAGCAAGAGAAGTCCTAAAGGGGGAGAGGGTACTTATTTATGCTGGCTCAGAACATGCCATGTGGGTCACTAACAGTGTCAGAGCAACATTGGGATATCCACCCCTTTGTGATGATGATAATATGGCAGAGTCAGGAGTACAGCCACAAGGTCTACTTGAAGGCAACCAACCAGAGGTTGCTCAAGTCATATACCCCCCCTGCATATTTTGATATGATTCATCAGCAGGTGCATTCTATGTATAGTCCTCCAGAGGAGGTTTCAAATATTATACTTGGAAAAGTAGACATGCCTGAAGCTGCAATCAAGGCTCAGCAAGAGGCTCAACAGCCAAAGAAGAGATTTAGGGAGCAAGCTGAACTAAAACCTGATTTTGAATAATGGAGCCCTACCTCTAGAAACATCATACTAACTGCATGGAAAGATGTAAAAGATCAAGTCCAAGAAAGGGGCAAGTGGTATAATGAATAAGAATGGCAGAAGCATGAAGCCAGAAAGGAGGCTATTGTTCAGTATAGAAGGAAAGCTAAGATGGGAAAGCTACCTCCTGATGCTGCGGAGCCTAGCAAATACTTTCCCAAGCCGTATCACTATTTTGAGAGACAAAGACTGAAGACTGTGGCCCAGGAGAAGGCTGATCTTAAAGGCAAAAAGCCCATGGAAGAAACTGAACCTTCTGTGCAGGCACAAGTACAACCTGGAAGAGGGATTGTTATAAAGGAGCCTGATCAGACTTAGTCTAAGATGTCTTAGTTTTAGTTTAAAAATGTGTAATGTGAAACATTCAGTGTTAAACATTTTGTAAACAATCATTTTGACATTATACACAAAATCTTGCTCTTTAATTAATTTTTGTGTATATTTTCTTTTTATCTCTGTGATGAATCTGTGCAAATGTTTTGATTGTTAATATTTCCTGTAATATTAAGCTAATATACATCATCATCATTTTGGTTATTAATTATCATAAGTGGTGTATATCATTAGCTAATATGGGTTATGACTTCTCCAAATAGGGAGAGATTGTTGGGTACATTGGAAAATGTGTACCTGATTTGAAGAATCCTAACTTAGCATAATGATATACATCAAGGTGTATTTGATGTTGTTTAAGTTGAATGTGTGCAGGTTAAAAGTATGGAAAAATTTCTAAGTCCATGTGTCGACACCAGAAGAAGATGTGTCGATACTTCAGGAAGATTGTGTCGACACATGAAGAAGGCTGTGTCGACACAGAGATAATGAGTCGACATCAAATGTGTCGACACCGGGAGGCAGTGTCGACACACACAAGATTATAGTCGACATCAAATGTGTCGACACCGGGAGGTAGTGTCGACACACATAAGATTATAGTCGACATCAACTGTGTCGACACTGGGAGGCAGTGTCGGCACACACAAGATTATAGTCGACATTAACTGTGTCGACACAAGGAGGCTATGTCGACACACAGAGGCAGAAGTCAACAACAGCTAAGTTGACACTTAGAGACTAAGTCGACACCTGGCAGAATCAACAATAAGTCTGTGGCTGAAGTAATTGTGTCGACATACAACTATCTGTGTCGACACATTCTCAAAAAGTTGTGTCAAGAAGCTGTGTCGACATCAAGACATATGTGTCGACATCACAAAGGATTGTGTCGACACTCAATCAAATTGTGTCGACACATTTTAACAATTATCTCGACACATATTGACAATTTGTCTCGACACTTTCTGGCAGAAACAAAGACTCCTTGGCAGTTTGAAGAGTTGACAGCTGTGGGTCTCTACAGGTTAACTGACATGATTGACACAGACAGAAGTTTGTTAGGAACCGGACCAGCCGGTTACCAGGAATGAAGGCTATAAATAGACGGATAGTGTCTGAAAGAAAAAACAACAATTAAAAACTGAACACTGAATAACAAGTAACAATAAGAAGAAGATCTTTGCAGATCTAAGAAGATATTCTGATTGAACTATCAGAATCTGTCTAAGTAGAATTTAGTCAAGAATTCTGAAGTATCTTTTAGGGACTTGGATAGAGAGAGATCCAGTCAAAAGAAGGCAAGAAGAAAGCTGTCTCAGATTTCAAAAGAAACAGATTCTGAACTTATCTGTCAAGAAGATTCAGATTCAAATTATGAAATCTAAGAAGAAAGCTGCTGATCAGTTTATGTCAAAGAAGATCAACTTAACAAAGTTCAGATTCAAGAAGCTTTGAAGAAAGCTAAGTTCCAGTTGATTTTATCTGTTTGATTTATCAAGAAGCTGATCAAGAACACTGTCTAGTTCCACCTCTCTCTCCAGGAGCAAGATAAAAATATATTTTACTCAAATCTTATAGGATCTTTTAATTGATCTGAGTTGTAAGCCTATTTTATAAATACTGAGTGTAGGAGAGATAATCTCTGAGTTGTAGGTCTTGAATAAAGACTGAGGTAGGGCTGAATTGCCTGAGCTGTAGGAGTGTGGTATCACTCTGAGTTGTAGGAATCCATTTTGGATTCTGAGCTGTAGGATCTGAGGATCTGAGTTAAAGAAAGGAGTTTGGCTGAATCTAGCACACTGCTAGATAGGCGAAGGGGGAAAGTGGATGTACCCAGATCTTGGGGAACCACTATAAATACTTGTTGCAATCTGTGATGAGTAGTTCTAGATTGTGTGATTGTGATTGCTAAAGTAGCTGCAGAACTCATAGAAATTAGTCTTTAATTACTTAATCATTCTTCCTTAAGTTTGAAAAGAAAATAAGAACCTATTCACCCCCCTCTAGGTGTCTAGGTAATCTTGAAAGTAAAACTATCACATCTTCTGCTGGAGATCTGAAGCTTCTGAAGACCTATCACCCTGAAGCAAAGCTTCCACTCCTGAACTAGTCTACATCTCAGGGGGAGCTTTGACAACAGAATCAATCCACTTGTGCTTCTCTCTTTGATTTAAATAGAGAAGACAACTTCACTCTTTTCCTTTTTCTTTCCTGCTGTAAAAGTATTACCAAAACTCCCTTCAAAAGTCTTGATTTTGGTTCTGAGAACCTTGTCAAAACTCAGTGGTGGCAAGACACCTGATCAAAAAATCTAGTGTCGTTTTTGAGCACCTTATCAAAAGCTCATTGGTGCCCAGGACACCTTATAAACCCTTCCTGCAGTGGATTCTAACCAAGGGTGGTAGAAGAGTGGATGTACCCAGGTTTTTGGGAAACCACTATTGCTCCTTGTGTCTTCTGGTTGCTTGAGTATTTTCTTTGCTGTGTGCTGTGATTTTCTTTTTGATGTCTTAGTTTTAAATTATATAGCAAGGCACCTTACAATTATACATAAATTAAATCTTAATTGTTTTGCTTGTTTAAATTGTAAAGTTATATTAAAAATACTCTATTCACGCCCCCTCTAGAGTTAAGATAGATCTTACCCTCACTTTCACAACGTTTATCGATTCTTCTACCACCAGGTTTATCTTGTTGAATATCCTATATGCCTTACTATGACTACTATATCCTAGAAAAATACCTTCAAAACATTTTTCACTAAACTTAGTTCAGTAATGCTTCTCATTATTAAGTACGAAGCATTTACTTCCAAAGTTTTTAAATAGGACACAGTTGGTTTTCTTCCCTTCAATAGCTGATAGGGGGTCTTACGGTATTTTTTGTTAATTAGTGCTCTATTTTTCACTTGACAATCCGTGTTGACTGCTTCAAAACAGAAGTACTCTGCGTGTGAAGCGCCGTTCAACATGGTTGTACATTTTTCAATTAGGGTTCTATTCCTTCTCTCATCAACTCTATTGTGCTGTGGAGTGCGCAGGGAGGAAAACTCTTGAAAGATACCTTGGCTTTCACAAAACTTTGTCTTGGCACAAGACTCTAACTCTGTTCCTGGTCACTTCTGATTTTGACCCCTGAGCAGTCCAGTTCATTCTGAATTTGCCGGACAAAATTAGTGAAGGAATTGAAGGTGTCTCACTTGTGTTTCGGAAAGAACACCCAGGAGAAACGTGTGTAGTCATCAACAATTACTAATGTATAGACCTTACCTCCTAACCTGTGAATAGGCATATGACCGAATAAGTCCATATGAAGCAAGTATAAGGTTTGTGAAGAATCTTTATCAATAATACCCTTGCAGGTAGCCCGTGTCTGCTTACCCAATTGACAGGAGTGATATTAACTCTGTTTAAAAAACTTAATGTTGGGGGCATCGCGAACTAGGTTATGAGAAAATAGCATATTTAAGGTTTTGAAATTAATATGTGCTAATCTCTTACGCCATTGATCATAGAGAGACGCACTACTTTTTTGCCGTAAAACACACTGGGGTAGAAGTGTCTAAACAAAGAAAATTTAAATAGAAAATATTTCTCTTTCGAGTGCCTATTAAGACCGTCTCCAAATTTGCAGACGATTTTATCAAACACATGTCCTTGTAGAACTCAACGATGTAGCCTTTGTAAAATAGTTGACTTATGCTTATAAGATTATGGTGTAATTTTTCAACACAAGCAACGTCTTTGAAAGAGACTACGCCATTGGAAATCATACCATAGACTTTTGTTGTTACCCAGTCTGAACCTCCAAAGATGACTTTTTGTCCTTCTTCGACTGGGGTATACTCACGCAAAAGGCTTCTTGTCCTGGTCTTGTGCGGGGAGCATCCACTGTCCAAATACAAGATCAGAGTTTTAATTGCCTTTGGACATTCCTGCAAAAATAAATCAGTTAACCATAGGAACCCAAACTTATTTTGGTCCTTAGTTCCTGGTCATCATACTCCACCTAAGAACATTATCCTTGTGAGTGGTCGGTCTCACAAAGCTAACTCAAGGAGTTACAAGATTGGTAGTGTTATACCAACAATCTACGCCAAAATGACGAATTTTGCCACAACACAAACAGTCGAATCTGTTGAACCTTTGTTTGTACTCCTGCTTTAACCTTTGAATGTGGGGTCTATTAGGGGTAGCATTCTTAGAGTTGGAGGCCTCCAAGTTTCAGTATACACAGAGGCTTCCCTCTCCTTAGCCTTAGGCATAACAAATGTGGCTTTTGGTGCCTTCTTTTTGTTATGGCCATGCACATATGGGCCATTACTCCTCATCTATATTTCCTCAAATAACGCTTTGATTATGCTGGCACCAAAGTCATGGGGACGGGTCCATCCCTATTATCTGTTCTTGGACTCTACATGAGTAGGCCTAGCATGAAGTCCATAGGACGACTCAAGATCAAACTTGTTTGTCGGAAAGATTACTTTCCAGAACGAAGGTTAATCCATGGGTGCCTTCCCCTTTTCTTTGGTGCTAGCCTTCTTGGCATCCTTACCTTTTCCACCGAAGTGTCCAAGACCCCTACCCTTCTTCTGAGCGGATTACTCATCATTGATAGCCAGAACAGTCTTCGGTTGGGAGTAGCTCTCAACGAGTTTTCGCTCCAACGTGAGCTTTTGTTGAAGCTCATCAAGATATTTTTCTTTATAAATTAATATCTCAGCGGAGCCCTTGAGTTCCTCTTTCAGGGAGTGGACTTCATCTCTAAGAGGAAGCAATTTTGCAATTTCGTCCTTCAGCTCAGTTTCCACTGCCTTGAGGGAGCGAATCTCCTTAACTTGCTTTCGGAATACGTTATGACATCTGTCAAAATCATTTAATATGTGCTCGTGCTGAGCCATCAATTCTGATTCGTTCTCATCCGAAGAATAGTATTCTTTACCATTGGTGTAGGTTTAAGATTCTGAGAGAATGGTGTGCGAGTTTATCTTCTTGTGGTACTCTGAGGCGCCCACTTCTTCGTCAGATTGAGCCATAAGCCCAAAGTAAGCTTCTTCATTTTAAGATCTTGACTCGCTCGAGTCACTGTCGCTGAGAGACTTCGACTTTTTGGCGACGAAGCTCTTTTCTTCTTTCTTCTTCCCTTTGAAGGATCCCTTCTCAACCTTCTTGGAGTTGTCCTTCTTCTTATATGGACACTCCGCGATCACATGACCTGACTTATTGCAACTATAGCAAACAACGTCAGAGGAATAAAATTTATTAGGTTTCGATTTATACCTATCCTCCTTATTATAGATTTTCTTCGTACGATCACCGTCACGATGTGATCTTCTGGAATCTGAAGAGAACGACTTATTCTTAATTTGTCTCCTCTTGCACAACATCTTCTTAAACTTCTTGGAGATAAGGGAGAACTCTCCGTCTGATAGCTCAGAGCATGAATTGCTGGGCTCAGAGTCTTTAGGAGTGTCAGGAGCTCATGTCCTTATGGGTGACATAGCTTTGGACTTCCTTGAACCTTCAGCCTTTAGGTATGTAGAATTCTTTTTGCGTGAAGATCGGTTTGCTTGCTCCTCCTTCTTTCTAGTGTTCATTTGGAGTTAGTAGGAAAGAAATTTGCGGAAAAGATTCTGAGGGCCAATCTCTGGCAACTTCCTAAATTCTATGATGGCAACAACTTTTGTATCCCAGTCCTTTGTCAAGGATATGAGGAATTTGTCGTTCAGTTCACCATGAGTGAATTCTCTGCCATAGTTCCTGAGGCCTTTGAATATCTTGAAGAACTTATCAAAATTGTTAGCTATGGAGTCATTGGCACCTTGTTTGAAGTATTCGTACTCCTGATTCAACAATGATTTGTGATCGTCTCTCACTTCTTAAGTACCTTCCATAAGTACAGCTAGGTAGTCCCACATCTCCTTTGCAGATTTGTAGTGGAATAAGTTTTGAAGCATTGAGTCGTCCACTGCACTAGCTATTATATTCTTCGCCTTCTTGTCAAGGGAGACTAGGGAAATCTCATCCTTTGTAAGATCCATCATCTTCATGGGAATCCTAATTGTCAGATTTATAGTTGAAGCCTGAGTAGGGATGTATGGTCATTCTTCTATGATCTGAAAAATTCTCGGATCTGCAGTTTCCATGTAGAACTGTACTCTTTCTTTCCATATGGGAAAGTTCTCTTTAGTGCACACTGGTAGATTCATGGAATACATATCTTTGCTTCGATCCATGATGACTGTGCGGAATCTCTTAACGCTAGATCAGGGATCTTGATCAAGGTGTTAGCCTTATCGACCTAAACTCTCCTCTGATGCCAATTGAAAGTATTTAGTGTCTGCCTAAATCACCTAGAGGGGGGGGGGGTGAATCGGTGATGTTTGGGAATTTTTGCGAAATAAAAATTATCTAAAAGACAAGCACACAAACACAAAGATTTTTATCGTAGTTCCCTATATTGGGTATGTCCACTATCCCACCTCGCTTATCTACCACAAAAGGATAGATTCAGCTACTTCACTTTTCTCAGATTATACTAATCTAACACCTCAGAGCAACGTGCCTATACCTCGATCCAAAATGGATCTACAAACTCGATTCACAAGCCGGATCTACACCTCGATCCACAAATCGGATCTACAAACTCAGTCCACTAACAAATCTACAACCTTAGAGATAAAACTCCAACAAACTCAAAGACAAAGCTCCTACAAATGTAGAAACAAATTACAACAGTAAATAAAATGTTTTAAACTTCAGATCTGAAATCTTCTTGAATATTCCTTCTTGAAACTAGAACAACTTGATGAAGAAGGTTGATGATGAAACCCGAGAAGACTGATCTGAAAGCTAGGATCCGACCAGATCAAATAGAAGTTGAAGAAACTGATGATCTAGGATTGGTCAAATCTTTTCTTGCTTTGAATCACTAGATATAGGGAGAGACAAAAAGGGTTGACGATGAAAATGATTAGCTTTTCTCCCAAAAATGGAAAGTGTTTCAGCAATTCTAATTTCGTGAAAAAAATTCTTCTGATTTAATGAATCTTCTTCTTATTTTTCGGCGAATCCTTGAAATGATTTTTTATATGTCATCTACCAACGGTCAATCGTCATTAAGACAGGATGCACGTAATTAAGGAAAGATCAAACTTACTAAACATAGGTTAATTTGAATTCCTATCAGAAAACTTGAAACGAAAAATTTGTAAGTCCATTTCTCGAGAAGAAGTATATTTCTCGAGAAATGAATAGCTTTCTCGGAAAAAGACTTGGCTTCTCGAGAAAGAACTTGAAGAAAATTTTTTTTGAAGTAAACCACTGATTTCTCGAGAAGGACAATATTTCTCAAGAAAATAATTTGATTTCTCGAGAAACAATACGACCTCTCGAGAAATTGACTTAGCGCAAAAATAAATGAAGTGAAGAACTTATTTCTCAAGAAGAACATGCTTTCTCGATAAAAGAATTTCTTTCTCAAGAAATCACACTACTAAAAAAATGGCTTTTAGCCACGTTTTTTTTGCCACGGGGGAAAACCGTGCCTAATACTGAAGTATTAGCAACGGTTCCTATTCCGTGGCGAATAAGCTAGTATTAGCCACGGATGACTAATCCGTGGCAAATAACCCGAATTTTTGCTAGGGTTTGCCTGTTTTGTGGCTAATAATCTAGTATTAGTCACGAAAGCCTAATCCCTGGCAAAAGGTCGGGTTTTTTTAGTCCCACACCACTAACAAAAAGCTCGATTTGGGGTTTATATAGCCCATTCAAAATTATTGTTTGAAATAAAATCGGCGCGGCGGCGGAGGCTGGGAGGGCGGTGGGGGCGGCCGGCCGGGCGGCAACGGCGACGACCGGACGAGCGGCGGCGGCGGCGGCCGGGCAGCGATGGCGGCCAAATATTTTTTATGTTAGGTTTATTACAGACCCTTTAGCCACGACAATTGAACCGTGGCAAATGAATAACTTTTAGCCACGGTAATTGAACCGTTGCTAATAACTTATTAGCCAATGATTCAGCGTGGCTAATACTATTAGCCACGCTCGCATTTCCATGCCTATTTGCCGTGGGTAGGCCGTGGCTAATAGTTATTAGCCACGGTTTTGGACTTTTAGCCATGGAAATCTGCCGTGGCTAAAAGTCTATTTTTTAGTAGTGTCATAGGGCTTCTCGAGAAATGTACTTAGAAAAAATTTCTGGATCTGAAGAAAGATTTCTCAAGAAGAAGGCTTAGCTTTCTCGAGAACTTATGCTTTTCTCGAGAACACATGAGTCAAAGCCATGGATCATACAATGAGAGATTACATTGCATGTTGCTGTGTTTCGAGACTCATTGTAAACTGACATTGGTCTACACTTAGCAATATCAACCTGCAAACACTCTGTAACACCTCTACCCGTCAAGAAGAATATAATAGAGGGTCCGGCCGAGGCCCCACACCATATTCCACAAACAGGCGGAGACGCTACGAACTAATATCATAACCAACGCATCCTAACACAGAGCATTCTAGCGGAAGTTTCACGGTTGAATCTTTGAACTCAAGATAAAGAAAACTGTCCACTATAACATAATGTATACAAACATTATACAACAAAAGAGTCTGGCCTTAAGGCCTTACAACAATTTCTCTTAACAAGAGTGTGGATTACAGACATCGGCACGCAGGCCGGCCACACATGAACAAAAGAAACAAAACAATGCCTTCGAGGGCAGCAACGCAGCTTTGGGCTTCAGCCCGCTAAGTCCCGCTCGGACCAGCACCTCCAGTACCTGTAAGAACCAATCCACCAAGCGGTGGCAAACAGGGCAACGGTCAGCATTCAGCTGACCAATTATAACGACCCTGCCCCTTGCACGGGGCAGCGGAATTCCATCCCTGCATAGCAATCTTCCAACATGATATATATAGCAATTCAAGCAAGACGTGCACGACCGCATAGTCACATATCACAAACGCCGGCACGACGGCCCGACGTCCTGTGCACTCATGGCACTCTCGGGTGCACCGGAAACACCGGATCTCACCATTGAGCATTTAGTCCGGCACGCAGGCCCAGGACTCTCATTATGCCGCTGACGAAAGCCCAATGCCTTGGCGCTCTCATGTCCAGCCTACATAACGCAGGTACAGATCAGCCACCCCCCGTTGCTCAAATCGCCTTGCCCAACCAAGTACATCGTACCTGAGGCCACATTTAAAGGCGCGGGTCGGTTTCACCTTACCTGTTCGTCACAAAGCCTTTTCATACAGTTGCAGCCCAAAGCTCAACCGCACACAAAGTGGCAACTCATGGCCACAAGAGTTGCACCCAACTCTCACAATTTCCTGGACTTCCTCCAATACTTTATCCATCATGCATCCAAGCAATAATCACGGAGTCTTCTCCGATATGCAAACAAGCATCACCAATCCAGACCAATATGTCTAGATGGGCTTCACACAGCATGCCTAGATCCGTAATCCAATTCCGGACTCTAACAAGGGGGACTTCACATATCTACCCCAAGGGACGCCACAACCCACCGCACACTCGCGGGGAAGGGTTTTCCCTATGCAATGCAGGAATTAAGGACTTCACATGTCCAAGAAGGAAATCGTTACCCTAGGAACTTGCTTCGGAGCCATGGAGAGAAATTTGAGATGGATGAAAGCCTTCGCAGCAGCATTGCCTTCGCAAATCCGAACTCAGCTCGCGATTTGGACCACCGTAGCACCACCGGCAGCCGGATTCCACTTCTTCTTCCTCACCTTGCTCTCACCTCTCTCTTAAAGCTAGAAAGAGAAGATGAAACTCAAAATGAGCTTAGCCTTCTCCTTCCCCGGCCTTATCTAGTCAGGAATGAGCCCCAGCCACAGGATCTTCTTTAAGGAAAAATGAACGGCCACGATCTGCCTGAAAACTATACTTTTTGGCCGACTCGGCCTGTGACACGCCCGTGTCATAGGCCGTGTACCCTTAAGCGGCACACGTACCGACTGAAAACTACCATAACACGGGCATCGACACGCCCGTGTCGAACCTGACACGCCCGTGTCAGTCATGTGACACACCTGTGTCACCCCTGTTACACGGTACTCAACGAGCGCTAAAACCATTCAGAGCAGTACACGGGTAGGCACACGCCCTCGGACACGCCCGTGTCAAATCTGACACGGCCGTGTTCAAGGCTTGGTTCCGGGCCGTGTACATTTCTGACTCAAATCGGCCATTTCTTGAGTGACACGCCCTGGGACACGCCCGTGTCCCAGGCCGTGTACTCCCGACACGCCCTGGGACACGCCCGTGTCCCAGGCCGTGTCAAGCAGCCTGCACCTCAAATCCAATTTTGAGATTTTTGGGGTGTTACAATCCTCCCCTCCTTAATAAAATTTCGTCCCGAAATTTTAAGACAGTAGGGAGAAAATAACAAAACATTTATATATTTATATTACATATACAACGAGCGAACAAGTTACGAAAATAACTCGGGAAACTCGGCTCGCATGGTCTGCTCGCGCTCCCATGTTAGCTCTTCTCGGCCACAATTGTCCCATCGGACTTTGACCATCCCGATCACTTTGTTCCGCAACTATTTCTCGGCTCGATCCTCGATCCGTATAGGCTTCACCTTTGTCATTAGCCCATACTCAACCGGCACTCGATCATTGTCAATTACTTGAGCTGGATCCTTGACTGCTTTACGTAGCACCGAGATGTGAAACACATCATGCAATCCACTCAATTCCGATGAAAGAGTAGCCGATAGGCAGCTTCCCCAACTCGCTCCACCACTTCAAACGGACCAAGGTATCGCGGACTTAGCTTTTTCAACCGTCGAATCCGAGATATGCCTTTGAAGGGCTTAATCTTTAAATAAACCCAGTCACCCACCGCGAACTCCACGTTCCGGTGCTTTGCATTGTAATACTTGGCTTGCCGATCCTGGGCTATTAGGAGCCTCTCTCGAATAGAGCGCATTGTTGAGGTAGCATCCTCGACCTCCTTTTTGCCTAAAAGTTTGGTCTCGCCAGTTTCTGCCCAAGCTAGCGGTGTACGACACTTACGACCATACAACGCTTCAAATGGGGCCATGCCTATATTCGCTTGATTGCTATTATTATAGGTAAACTCCACCATAGCAAGATGCTCTTCCCAATTCTTACCGAAGTCCAGGGCGCACATACGGAGCATATCCTCCATCGTTCTGTTGGTTCGTTCAGTTTGGCCATCCGTTTGAGGGTGAAAGGCCGTACTGAATGCTAACTTCATGCCCAACATCTGATGAACTAATCTCCAATCCTTCGAGGTAAAGCGCCCATCTCGGTCACTTACGATGCTTCGGGGAACACCGTGCAATCGAACAATCTGCTCTACATAGAGCTTTGCCAACGTTTCCACTGAATCGTCCCGTTTGTTCGGTATAAAGTGAGCCACCTTTGTCAACCGGTCTACAATCACCCAGATTGAGTCATGGCCACGCTGAGATCTCGGCAATCCGTGCACGAAATCCATAGAAATATCCTCAAACTTCCATTGTAGAACCGACAACGACTTTAGGAAACCACTCGGCCGTTGACATTCTGCCTTTACCAAAGCACAAGTACGACATTTAGCCACATACGCGGCTATGTCTTTCTTTAAACCAGGCCACCAGAACAGTTTCTTCATGTCCTTGTACATTTTTGTGCTCCCAGGGTGAATTGAGTACTTTGTAAAGTGTGCTTCATATAGCAATCCTTCTCGCAATTTACCCGCACTAGGGACGCACAATCGGCCATCTATCCATAATAAACCGTCATCCCAGGAGAATTGATCACCAGACCACTCCTTTGCATAGCGTTGGAGACTTTCATCCAACTCCGTTGCCCACCGAACCCTGTCAGCAAGGTCATATTGAACCTCCAACCAGTTCACGCATGCAACAGTCGAAGAATCTCTTTCCACACAAGATATCTCCAAAGCTTCCAACTCCTGGATTAACCGCTCATCATGTATCCGCAACCAATTTGCCCGCACCGGAGTCCGACGACTCAAGGCATCAGCGACCACATTTCCCTTTCCGGGAACATAGTGAATGTCGAAGGTATAATCCCCAAGGAATTCCATCCACCTCCTTTGTCGCATATTCAACTCCTTTTGATCGAGCAGATACTTTAAGCTTTTATGATCTGTATAAATATCCACCTTCACGCCATAAAGATAATGCCGCCACAACATTAGCGAAAAGATCACCGCCGCCAACTCCAAGTCATGGACGGGGTAATTACGCTCATGCACTTTCAATTGACGTGAGCCATAGGTGATCACCTTGCCAAACTGCAGGAGAACGCAGCCTAAGCCGCTTCCTGACGCATCGCTGTATAATTCAAATCCATCTGTACCACATGACGACGTCAAAACAGGCGCCGTGGTCAGACGACTCTTCAGTTCCTCAAAAGCTCGTGTGCACTCCGGTGTCCAAATGAACTTCTGATCCTTTCTCGTCAACATAGTCAGAGGCAAAGCAATCCGGGAGAAGTTCTCCACGAACCGTCTATAATAGCCCGCCAGTCCAAGGAAACTCCTGACCTCGGCCACTGAAGACAACACTGGCCAATCACGAATGACACTTATCTTAGCCGGATCCACTGCTATGCCCTCTCCACTTACCACATGGCCTAGAAAAGCCACCGACGAGAGCCAGAACTCACACTTAGAGAACTTGGCATACAGCTTATTCCTTCGCAAGGTATGCGATACCAATCGCATGTGGTTTGCATGATCTTCCTCCGATTGTGAATATACAAGGATATCATCAATAAACACAATCACAAACAGATCCAGGTATTCGCGGAACGTTCGATGCATGAGATCCATGAAGACCGAAGGCGCATTACATAAGCCAAATGGCATCACTGTGAACTCATAATGACCATAGCGTGTGCCAAACACTGTCTTGGGAATGTCACCTTCCCTAATCCGCAACTGATAATACCCGGACTTCAAATCCAACTTTGAATAGACGGTTGAGCCTGCTAGCTGATCGAACAAGTCATCGATCCGTGGAATTGAATACTTGTTTTTCTCCGTCAGCTTGTTCAGTTCGTGATAATCAATATATAGTCGCAAACCACCGTCCTTCTTTTTCACAAAAAGAACAGGCGCGCTCCAAGGTGATATACTTGGGCGTATGTATCCCTGCTCCAACAATTCTTGCAACTGAACTATCAGTTCGTCCATTTCTTTTGGCGCTACCCGATACGGCGAATGAGCCACAGGTTTCGCACCCGGCACTAGCTCGATAGCGAAGTCGATTTCCCTTTGGGGATGTAACCCCGGAAGGTCCTTTGGAAACACATCAACATATTCCGACACAATCGGCACTTCACTCACACTGGACTTCGGCGCCACCGCCTCTATGAGTGTGAATAACAACTCCGCACCCTTCCGAACTGCTTTAACAACTTGGAGAGCGGATAACAACATCCCACTCATCCCTTGCATACCAATGAACTTGGTCTCTTGTTCGGTATTTTGCCCAAGTGTGACCTCTTTTGAAGTGCAATCAATACAGGCACGCTGCTCTGAAAGCCAGTCCATACCAAAGATTATATCAAACGCTTTGATCGGCAATACTAATGTTTCCACCTTGAACTCCCGACTTCCTATCTTGACCTCAAGACCGCAAGATCGATCCGCGCACATCAAACATCCGTTAGGCAACAACACCTTTACACTGTCTGTCGTGGTCTGGATAGGCACCCCGACACGAAAGACAAAGTCCTCAGACAGAAACGAATGTGAAGCACCTGTGTCAAATAGTGCTCGCGCCGGATACTCTCGTATAAGGACAAACCCTATAACATTACAATTAAAACAAGCACAGCACATCAAAAACAAGAACATTAAAACCTACGCGTACCTGTGACGACATCCGCCTGCTTAATGGCAGCCTGTTGTCCATGGTTGAAGACCCTGGGCTGCGCGTGCGAGGCAGAAGACTCCACCACAGCCTTCCCCTTCTCCGCATAAGACGCTCTCGTCTTCTTATCACCCTTTGGAGGACCTGATCGACATTCACGTGCGAAGTGTCCAACCTTCCCGCACGTATAACAAGCACGAGATCCATACCCTGATGTATCTGTCACAGTCGCAGAAGGAGCTTGTCCAGAAGACTTAGACTTCTTATTCCATCTCTTTCGGCAGCCAAACTTTTCCGAATGCGGCGGTTTAAACTCTGGCTTCGCAACCTCCAAGTTTCCCTTTGCTTGCCCCCGTTTCATGTCCGTCTCCAAAGAACGAGCCGTACAGACTAAGGCTTGGAATCCCTGACTCACAGAACTCGAGAGCAAATACCGCAGCTCATCTCACAGTCTCGCATAAAACCCACTAGTCTTACGCTCTTCTTCGGCGAAGATTGTGCCCGCATATCTTCCCAAACGGGTGAACTCATGCAGGTAGTCATCCACACTTCGATCTCCCTGTGCTAACCGTTGAAATTCCATTTCCATCGATATCCTTTGCTGCATCGGCAGATGTTGTGCTAAGAACAAACGAGAGAATTCTTCCATTGTAATCTCTGCCAATTTCCTGCCGGCCAGGTGATGCAGTTCAATCTCATCCCACCACAATCGCGCCTCTCCTTCCAGTAGGAAAGTGGCTAACATGACTTTCTGTTCCTCCTCAACCTTGATAGCTCTTGTTGGTACCCTAGTTTGATTTGAGTTTAGTCTTGTCTTTTTAGTCCCTTGACCCAAGAAATATCTATGGTCAATGGTTAGTAGTCTAGCTGTAGAGTCCTCACTTTTCCAGATTGAGAATTTGGTTAAGTTGTTTGTTCGTTCGACTATCGTCGAACGCCGATCGACTATCGTCGACTAACTGTTCGACGATCGTCTATCAGTTGTTCGACTTTCAGTCTGCGTGGATAGTTCGACTATCGGTTGATAGTTCGACTATCTGTGTGCTTTGATAGTTCGACTATCTGCTTGGATAGGTCGACTATCTGATAGCTCGACTATCTGTTGATAGTTCGACTATCTGTTCTGCGTTGATAGTTCGACAATCTGTTGATAGGTCGACTATCTGTTCTCGCTTGGTAGTTCGACTATCTGCTTTGATAGTTCGACTATCTGATAGTTCGACTATCTGTTGATAGGTCGACTATCTGTTTGTTTTTGATAGTTCGACTATCTGTTGATAGGTCGACTATCTGTTTGTTCTTGATAGTTCGACTATCCGTTGATAGGTCGACTATCTGATAGCTCGACTATCTGTTGATAGTTCGACTATCTGTTTTGCCCTGATAGTTCGACTATCTGTTGATAGGTCGACTATCTGATAGTTTGACTATCTTCTGGTAGTTTGACTATCTGCTGTGATAGTTCGACTATCTCCTTTGATAGTTCGACTATCTGGATCGTTCGACTATCTGTCCGATAGTTCGACGATCTCCGTGCGTCGTTCGACGATCTCCGAAGGTCGTTCGACGTTTTCTGTCTGCCTTTATATTTTGTATTTATTTATTATATTTAATTAATTAATACATTATCTGGCATATCGTTTCACTTGTTTTATGATAATATTTCCAGGCAATATGTGCTCCATCCATTTTGCCTGAGTCAAATCGTTTCAGAAAAAGTTGTTTGTCTTATTAGCTGTCTTTGTATTTTACTTTATCTGCTGACAGTCCTTTATAGCCGTTAGACTGAAAAGTCTTCCTTCTGCTATAAAGAGTATTTCTCTGATGTGACTTTATTTAGTCCTTCTGTTATTTGATTTAATCCTGCAGCTTCTTAGAAAGAGGTTTATTCCTTTTATAGGATGTCTTGCTGCAGAGTTTGTTTTGCTGTGTGATATTTGCAGCTCAGGTCTCAAGTTTCAGAAGAAGACAAGTAATTCAAATTGAGGAGAGCCGTTGCTTGCTGCTGTTATAAAAAGGACCCTTTGAAGAAGGATTCAAGCTAGCTAACTAGTTAACCTGTTCATCTGCTTTCAAGCCTTCAAAAAGATCAAGTCATCTGCTCTCAGCAATACTCATCCATTTGAGAAGTGTTAAGATCTTCTACTCTTCTTCAACCTGAGTTCTCCTGCTTTCAGGAAGTTCAAACTCAGAGTTCTTTTGAAGAAAAAGAAGATAGCTGCTTGAAGATCTTTATTTTTATTATTTATTATCTTCTTGTAGTTTTTCCTTCAGAGCTTTCTGAAGAGTTTTCTGCACTGAAGCAAGACTTCACCTGGACATCTTTGAGCCAGGGGGAGCCTTGACTCTTTAGAGCTTTCTAGCTCAGTACAAGTTTTTGTGCTTCTCTAATCTATTGTAAAATAGAGAAGACATCTTAACTTTCTTTCCCCCTCCTGTATAGGGTTATTACTCCCTTCAAAAGTATCCCTTGGTGGCAGGGCACCTGATCAAAAACCTGTTGTTGGTTTTTAGACACCTGATCAAAAGTCTAAAGGGTTTCTAGATCTACCTGAAGCAGATCTTGTGGTGGCAGGGCACCTGATCAAAAACCTGTAGTGGATTCCTACCTTGGTGGTAGAAGAGTGGACGTACCCAAGTTGTTTGGGGAACCACTTAAATTCCTTGTGTCGTCTGGCTTGCTTATTTTAATTCCTGCATTGTGGCTGTGATTAGATATAACTAGATTGCTAGTTGCTGATTAGGTTTTCCAAGCCTTAACTGTAATTACAGTTAGCTTGAGTCTGTGCACAACACTTGTGTTAGGCTTTAGGGTTATTTTAAATATCTATAGCTTTCCATTCCGCATTCACTCCAAGGGAGTTGAGTAGATTGTCAAGATTGTTTAGTGAAATTTTTGATCACTCTATTCACCCCCCCTTTAGAGTAGTATCTATCCCTTCACTTTCAATTGGTATCAGAGGGAGGTTGACTGACTGAATAGGCTTAACACCTAAGTCACAAGATCCTGATAGATACCAAAGCTTATAGATATTCACTATCATGGCCCAGTCCAAGGATTATTCTAGCACCAGACCTCCAGTATGCAACTTAGCTAAGTTTGGCATCTGGAAGGCAAGGATAAAATTATATATGAATTCTATTGATGAAAGCATCTTTGCTTCTATTTTGTCAGGTCCCCCAAGAGCACCTGCTGCTGCCACTGCCTCATCATCAACTGATATGAGTGCAGTGCCTCCTCCAGATTACAACGACGAGTACAAGAAGGCCAAGATAGCAGATGCCAAGGCAATGAATATACTGGCTCAGACAATGTCTGATGAGGTATTCCAGAAGGTAGTTGACTGCTCTTCAGCAAAAGCTATGTGGGATACACTGAACCAGATTGTAGCTGGCTCAGCTGATGAAAGGAAGGACAGAAGGTCCAACCTTATCTCACAATATGAGAACTTCAAGAAAACTGATGCTGAATCAGTTGAAGCCATGTACACTAGGCTCAGCTCAATCATCAATGAGCTGAGGACCCTTGACAAGGACATATCATTGACAGAGGTCAATGATAAGATTCTTATGTGCTTCCCTAGCACATGGGATCTAAGGATCTGGCCCATCAAGGAAGCCAGAAGTACAAATGAGATCTCCACTGAAGCTCTTCTCGGCAAGCTCAAGTCTTTTGAGCAAGTGCTGAAGACAAGGGAAGCAGAAGCAGAAGCAAAGACCCCTACTCCAACAAGGAAAGAGCAATCTCTAGCTCTTAAGGCTGCTGATGCTTCTGAAGGCAGCCAATCAAATGAGGAGCTAATGACATTGTTTGCCAAAAGGTTTCTCAAGATGGGGAGAAAGGAATTAAGAAAGAAGTCTTCACGCTATGAAGACAAACCAAGGTATGATCGTTCACCTGCTAAAGAAATTATTTGTTATGGTTGCAGGAAGCCTGGACACATCTTACCAGAGTGTCCAGAGGAGAAGAACAAAGACAAGAGAAAAGAAAAGGAACAGCACAGGAAGCACTCCAAGCCATCCTCCTACAAAAATAAGAAGAAGGAGAGAGGTTTCATTGCTGAAACCTGGAGTGATTCTGATGAAGAATCCTCCTCATCAAGCTCCAGTGAGGATGAGGAAGAGAAGAAGGCAAAAGAAGTCTGCCTGATGGCAATAGATGCCTGCAGCAACCACTCAGCTGCAGAGAGTTCAGACTCAGATGAAGAGATGCCAACAGAAGATGAGGTACTATCTTCTTATGACTTTACTTCTGAAGAATTTAAATTAGATTTTAAATCTTTATGCTTAGATTTGATTAGCTCAGAAAAGGAGATAAAAGAACTTAGAAATAAGTTAGCTGACTCAGAATCAATTGCTACAGAAAATGTTAGGTTAAAGGAAGATCTCACTACTTGTAGTGAAGAAATTAAATTTCTTAAAATGGAGTTAGCTAAGTCTAAGAGGTTAGAAGAATCACTTAATGGTAGAAGCCTTAAGCTATTAGAGATTACCAGCATGACTAACACTAGGTCAGGTAATGACAAACTAGGCTTAGGAGCTTCTCCAAGTGAACCCCCAGTTATTCTTAAAAATAATCTTTCAACTCCAGTGAACTTCATCTCAGCTAGTGGAATGAAGAACACTGAGCAAGTAAACCTAGTTAATAAAACTTTAAATAAAGCTAAGAGAGAAAAGAGAAAGAAATTTTTTAAAGAAATGCAAAGAGCGTCGAACGCCGCTCGACGATCGGAAGCTCAATGGTCGAACGAAGCTCGACGATCTGAGCGCCCATCGTCGAACGTCGATCGACGTTTTCAATATGATTTTCAAAATCATCATCAGTACCATAGAAACCTAAATGAAAATAGAAACCCTAGGTTTGTTGACCCATCATCTGCATGGAGAATCCCACCTAGGAGATCTCACCCATTAAGTTATCACCCTCAGCCTGCATTTTCATATATTTCCAGTTTTTCTTATGTAAAAAACAAGGGACCCAAGGTTACCTGGGTCCACTCTGTCTAAATAAATGTCTTGCAGGTGAAGGCCTATCCAATCACTCAAAATAAGTGGTATTTGGATAGTGGATGTTCCAAGCATATGACAGGAAATAAAGATCATCTGTCAAAATTCAAAGCTAAGCTTGGCCCAAAGGTTATCTTTGGAGATTCCAGCTGTGGTTAGACAGAAGGCTATGGCAGGATTACTATTGGAGATGTTACTTTCAAGAGAGTTGCATATGTGACAGGACTGAAACACAATTTGATTTCAGTCAGCCAGTTATGTGATGCTGGCTACCAGGTTTCATTTTCTAACTCTTCTTACAATATTACTTTAAATAATATTGTTGTTTTAGTAGGCATTAGAATAGGTAATATTTATTTAGTAGATTTCAATTCATCTCACTCTGAAATCTGTTTGTTTAATGAAGTAACAATTAATAATAATTTTTTGTGGCATAAGAGGCTTAGTCATGTTAACCTTAAAAATATATCTAGGTTATCTAAACACAACCTTGTTAGAGGTTTACCTCCTTGCCCCTACAAGAAGGAGAGCCTATGCAAGGCTTGTCAGCTAGGCAAGCAAACCAAGAATTCTTTTAAATCTGTAAATAAGAGTGATTCTCCTAGAATCCTATACCTATTACATTTGGACCTATTTGGCCCAATAAATGTACAGAGTTTAGGAGGGAAGTATTACACCTTAGTAATTGTAGATGACTTCTCTAGGTTCAGTTGGGTTTTCTTTTTAAGAACTAAGGCTGATAACTTCAAAGCCCTTACAGACTTTCTACTATGTGTGCAGACTGAGTACTCTACTCATGTGGCCTTGATCAGAAGTGATCATGGTACTGAGTTTGACTCTCTTCTCATGCAAGAATTCTGTGAGAGAGAAGGTATCAAACATAGTTTCTCAGCTCCTAGAACTCCCCAACAAAATGGGGTAGTTGAAAGGAAGAACAGAACACTCATTGAAGCTCCTAGTACATTATTGGCAGATGCTAACATGCCTCTCTCCTATTGGGCAGAAGCTGTTAGTACAGCCAATTATGTCTTGAATAGAAGTTTGATACACAAGCTTAAGTGTAAAACTCCTTGTGAGTTGCTTAAAGGAAAGAAACCTAAAATTAATTATTTTAGAATATTTGGTTGTGTTGTTTATATTCATAATAACAATAAAGAATACCTTAGAAAATTTGAAGCAAAAGCTTCAATGGGAATCATGCTTGGATATTCCCAAGTAAGCAAAGCTTATAGGGTTTATAACAAATCAACCTGTAAAATTGAAGAATCTGTGCATGTATCTTTTGATGAATCTTAGATGTTTTACAAGGAGAAAGAAAATTCTCCCTCCTCTAGTTCATTGCAGGTACCTGATGTCCCTCAAGAAATTCTTCAACTATCAACTCTTCAGATCACTGAATCAGACAGTGATGAAGACATTGTAGAAGCTATTGTTGTACCACCAACAGTAGATCAAATTCCTCCTGAGGAATTAATCCCAACTGTTGCTGAAGATCACATCCCACCTGTTGATATTGTCACACTCAGAGATCACCCCACATCTCAAGTGATTGGAGACATATCAGCTGGTGTGCAAACAAGACACCAATTAAGACAGGATGTGATGCATGCTTGTTTCCTCTCACAGGTTGAGCCCCTCACCTTTAAAGATGCAGAGCTAGATCCCCACTGGATCATTTCTATGCAAGAGGAACTCAATCAGTTTGAGAGATGTAAAGTTTGGACTTTGGTTCCAAGACCTAAAGGCCAACTGATCATAGGCACCAAGTGGGTGTATAGAAACAAGTTGGATGCAAATGGAATTATTGTAAGGAATAAAGCAAGGCTTGTAGCTCAGGGCTACATACAGGAGGAAGGTATAGATTATGACCAAACCTTTGCTCCTGTTGCAAGGCTAGAAGCAATAAGGATCTTCTTGGCCTATGCAGCCTACATGAAGTTTAAGGTGTTCCAAATGGATGTCAAAAGTGCATTCCTGAATTGTGAGCTTAAGGAAGAGGTGTTTGTTGAACAACCACCAGGGTTTGTTTCTTCAACTCAGCCCTCACATGTGTTTAAGTTACAGAAAGCTCTATATGGACTAAAGCAAGCTCCCAGAGCCTGGTATGAGACTCTAGCCAGTTTCCTTTTAGAGCACAACGTCACTAGGGGAGTAGTTGATAGAACCCTTTTCGTCAAGCATCACAAGGACACTATCCTGTTAGTTCAGGTGTATGTAGATGATTTTATATTTGGCTCCTCTGATCCCAAACTTTGCAAAAGGTTCTCTGACCTGATGCACTCTAAGTTTGAGATGAGTAGTATGGGTGTGCTGTCTTACTTTCTTGGTCTCCAAGTTAAGCAAGATGCTGATGGTATCTTCATCTCCCAATCCAAATATGCCAAGGAATTGGTAAAGAAATTTGGGATGGTTGATGCTTCAGCAATGCCTACACCTATGGCTACTAATGTAGTTATTGATTCTGATGATCACGGCAAGCCAGTTGATCAAAAGAATTATAGGGCCATTGTTGGTACCCTATTATATCTAACTGCAAGTAGGCCTGATATAATGTTTGCTACATGCCTTTGTGCTAGATTCCAGGTCAACCCCAAGGAATCTCATCTGATTCTTCTAAAGAGAATCCTGAGATACCTGAAGGGATGTCCAGATCTAGGACTTTGGTACCCAGCTGAGTCAGAATTTGAATTAATTGGATATTCTGATTCTGATTACGCTGGTTGCAGAGTTGACAGGAAGAGCACCTCAGGAACTTGTCAGTTTCTGGGAGAGAGATTGGTCTCTTGGTTCTGTAAGAAGCAGGCTTCTGTCTCAACTTCAACTGCAGAGGCTGAATATATAGCAGCTGCTAGTTGTTGTTCATAGATCCTGTGGATTCAAAACCAGCTTGTGGATTATGGTTACTCACACAAGAATACCAAAATCATGTGTGACAGTACCAGTGCTATCTCAATTGCACAGAATCCAGTGCACCACTCTAGAACGAAGCACATTGAGATTCAGCACCATTTCCTGAGATATTGTGTGGAAAAGAACAAGATTTGTCTTGAGTTCATATCCACTGAGTTTCAGAGAGGTGATATATTCACCAGGCCTTTAGATGAACAGAAGCATCTGTTCTTTTTAGTTCAACTAGGCATGATCAATGGACGAGACTAAGTGTGACTATATCTGCCTATGTTGAAACCTGCTTGAAGATCGTCGAACGATGATCGAAGATCGTCGAACGGATTAAGCCTATCGTCGACCTCTGGTTAATGATAGCTTATCTGTTTGAAGATCGTCGACCGGCGTTCGAAGATCGTCGAACAGGTCGAGCTTATCGTCGATCTCTGAACGACGACAGCTTGTTGTTTGAGAAGCCAGAAATAGTCGAACGATGGCTCGACTACTCTGCTTCTAGGCCGATCGTCGAACGGCCGTTCGACTATCGGGTCTAGTATCTTTTTAATAGATCGACTATCTCCGGTCTAATATAAAGCCAATAGTCGACCTAGGTTAAAAGATCTTTTGTTCTATCGTCGACGGAGCGTGACTTTTCGCATTCTGTCTTCCGGCTTACGATTTTCTGGCGCTTCGTCCCCTTCATCTTCGCCGTCCTTCTCGCGCTTTCTCCAGCAATCAATGGCGATTTCTCCCGCAGTGTTAGCAGTTGTAAAGTTTGATGCAGGCTTCAGTGTTGATTTTGACGCGTTCAGTTGCTGCGAAGCAGGGATCGTGGAAGTTCTTCAGTTGTGCCGGGATCAAGGATTAGAGAGATTAATGTCATCAAGGATTAAGTTAAATATACCCGAGATCAAGGAATGGGCTTTCACTTCGTCATCCACCGACGATTCGATGACTGGCACCATCGGCGGAGAAGAGGTAATTTTAACTCCGGCCGTTCTGACTGATGTTTTTGGTTTGATAAATGGTGAAGAAGATTATGAGCAAGATGCTCAAGAATTTGGAAGGATGTTGACTGAGCTGGGACATGCGGAGGGCATTCCCACCAAGCTGCTCAAGGTCAACTTTCCCTTTAAGATTAAATTTCTCGCTGAGTTAGTTGGAAAAGTGCTCCTCGGAAAGCACTCTGCTCATGATAATATAACAAGGCAACAATTTGCACTGATGTGTGCAATTATTAATCAGAAAAAGATTGATTGGGCAGGGGTAATGTTTGATTTGATAAGGAAAAAGAACAATGAGAAAGAGGTTACCCTAGGTAGGGTTATTGGAATTTTCCTGAAGGAAAAGTTCCCTCAGCTGCTGGTCTCCGCCGCAACAACAATAAATGCAAGCAAGAAGATGGATCCAAACCTGTTCTCCAAGTGGAAGAGGACTTTTGTGAAACCCGCTCTCACAGGGGTTGCTCCAACGACATCAGAGGGCACCAGGACTGATTCGGTTGCTCCTCACCCTATAGAAGCTGGCTCAGCTCTTTCCCTTCCCTCATCTTCTGCTATGCAGTCTGCTTCAGTTGAAGTTCCATTAACTTCAGCTGAAGTACGACTTTCCCCTTCTCCTGTTAGAGAAACAACCACGGTTGTTCTTCCTTCCCCTCCAGCATCTCCTCTTCCTTCTCATCAGGCTAGGATATCTGCTCCTAGTTTTGATCTATTAGAATCTGAGAGGATTCCAACTCCTCCTCAGTCTCCTATTCATTCTCCAGTTAACACTCCTGTTAACTCTCCGCTCCATCTCCAATTCAATCTCTAGTCCACACCACTTCTCATCCCAACACTACAACCATCTCTGCTGCATCTCCATCCACTACACTTCCATCATCTTTTGTGATCACCCCAGCATTCATTTCTAGCATTTTGGAGTTGATTACTCCTTCAATCAAAATTATGATTGAAGAGGCAATTGCTCCACTTGCCTCCTCTATTGCCACCCTGACTGCTTCCATCCAATCTCTTTCCAAATCTGCTGAGCCCTCTTCTTCAAGGGGCCTGGTTTCAGTTTCCACTGAAATCAGGCAGGGGGAGATGTTCTGTGAAGATGCCTCAGAGCCTCCAGCCTCCCTTCCAGCAGTTCAAGAAAAGACTGATGCAGTTCAAGTTCAAGATAAATCAGTTCCTGTGTTATCGGAAAAAGAAATACCTTATACTATTATGTTATCTGAATTTGCGGTGAAGGTTTGCTTAGAAGATTTCACCACTCCCGTGGTTGCCCATTTCCTAGAAGGGATTATTACATCCTACCTAGATGAATCTTGGGAGTTGGTCAAGTATGAAGGTAATTCACTCATTCGCTTTATTGATGAGTCAATTAATTTGACAACTTGTGAATACCTAGAAGGAATGATTTTAGCTTATTTAGCAGATTTGTATACATAAATCTACAGATTATATTAAAGAAGACTTAGCTGCTCAAGTTATAGAAATTGTTTCAGAAGCTGATCCAGTTGATCCTGATGTTCAAGAAGATCCAGAATTGGATTCTTTTTTAAATGATTTAGAAGATGTATCTGAGAATCAAGAAGAGAAAGCAAGAATTGCTTGGAATCAAAGAATTCAATCTTTGTTAGAGAAAGAAAAAGATTTGCATGTTGAAAAGTCAACTATTTGGGATGATTCACCAGGGTTGGATTTGGATGTCCTTCTGGCTCAGGATGCCATTGAAGAAGAAAAAGAGAAAGCTGCTTTAAAAGAAAAGGCTGTTTCTGAAGTCTATGATCCTTATGACAATCCTCTATCATCTCACTCTGATGATGAAGATGATTCTGATTTGTCTGAAAATTCAAAGAAAAAGAAAGCTGCTCAGAAGAAAAGGAAAGCAATTGCTCCTCCTCCTCCCAGCCGTGACAATGATACTCCGTACTATATTCTTAAAGGAATTGACCCCAAATCAAAAGAATTTCAACATTGGATGTGGTTCTCCAAGAACCAGCAGAAAGAGAGAAAAAGATCTAAGAGGTATGATAGTCATGTTTCAAGATGGACTCCCAGAGGTCCTCCTCCTCCACCTCCCAGTGCAGGAGCCTCTGGGAACCTATCTGCTAATCCATCTGCCTCTTCTGGAAAATCTGCACCTTCTCAGCCTTAGTCAAGGAAAAGCTCTCAAAGTTCCCAAGGAAGATCTTATTCTGGTTCTCAAAAACATGCTACTGAAGTAAGAGAACAAGTGAAGGAGGTTGTGTTTCAAAGACCAACCTTTTCCCCTCCTCCTTCTCCAAAGAAAAGAGTTTATTCCCCAATACCAGTGTAGTCTGAAAATATTACTTCCAAAGGTAAGTAGTTTATTTTGTTTAAATATTCTAGCAAGAACTTTGCTAAAGTCTGCTCCCATGTCTTATCTAGTTAATCAAGATAAAGAGGTTGCTCCTTCTGAGACTGCTTATGAAAGTCCTGAGCTTGATCCTAACTTTAGGATGGCTCGTTTTCACGAATTAGTTGGAGCAGCTCAGATCAGAAAAGCAAAAGCTGAAGGGAAGGACACCACTGGCTTAACCACCATGTCTATATTCAGAAAGAAAGAGTTCGAAAAGTTCCAGGTTAATCCTGATGTATTTGACCCCTCAAAGTATATGGAAAAGCACCCTGAAGCAGTTGTTCCAAGGGCTGCAGAATTGAAAATCATTGGTGTGCAGGACTTGAAGATGTCAAAGAAAGAGGCTGATGATCCTCTGAGGAAAATTTCTTTTGTTCCAAGTTCTTCTGACTCTTTGCCAGATTCTGTAGACTCTTAATTTGTGTGATTGACTGCTGTTTTATATCTATCTGTTTGATAATTGCTAGTTAATTGCTATCTATTTTCTGTATTGATTATAGTATTCTATAGCTAGCTCTGTGTTTTAGTTTTTAAGAGACTTAACTCAAATAGGGGGAGATTGTTGGTACCCTAGTTTGATTTGAGTTTAGTCTTGTCTTTTTAGTCCCTTGACCCAAGAAATATCTATGGTCAATGGTTAGTAGTCTAGCTGTAGAGTCCTCACTTTTCCAGATTGAGAATTTGGTTAAGTTGTTTGTTCGTTCGACTATCGTCGAACGCCGCTCGACTATCGTCGACTAACTGTTCGACGATCGTCTATCAGTTGTTCGACTTTCAGTCTGCGTGGATAGTTCGACTATCGGTTGATAGTTCGACTATCTGTGTGCTTTGATAGTTCGACTATCTGCTTGGATAGGTCGACTATCTGATAGCTCGACTATCTGTTGATAGTTCAACTATCTGTTCTGCGTTGATAGTTCGACTATCTGTTGATAGGTCGACTATCTGTTCTCGCTTGGTAGTTCGACTATCTGCTTTGATAGTTCGACTATCTGATAGTTCGATTATCTGTTGATAGGTCGACTATCTGTTTGTTTTTGATAGTTTGACTATCTGTTGATAGGTCGACTATCTGTTTGTTCTTGATAGTTCGACTATCCGTTGATAGGTCGACTATCTGATAGCTCGACTATCTGTTGATAGTTCGACTATCTATTTTGCCCTGATAGTTCGACTATCTGTTGATAGGTGGACTATCTGATAGTTCGACTATCTTCTGGTAGTTCGACTATCTGCTGTGATAGTTCGATTATCTCCTTTGATAGTTCGACTATTTGGATCGTTCGACTATCTGTCCGATAGTTCGACGATCTCTGTGCGTCGTTCGACGATCTCCGAAGGTCGTTCGACGTTTTCTGTCTGCCTTTATATTTTGTATTTATTTATTATATTTTATTAATTAATACATTATCTGGCATATCGTTTCACTTGTTTTATGATAATATTTCCAGGCAATATAAGCTCCATACTTTTTGCCTGAGTCAAATCGTTTCAGATAAAGTTGTTTGTCTTATTAGCTGTCTTTGTATTTTACTTTATCTGCTGACAGTCCTTTATAGCCGTTAGACTGAAAAGTCTTCCTTCTGCTATAAAGAGTATTTCTCTGATGTGACTTTATTTAGTCCTTCTGTTATTTGATTTAATCCTGCAGCTTCTTAGAAAGAGGTTTATTCCTTTTATAGGATGTCTTGCTGCAGAGTTTGTTTTGCTGTGTGATATTTGCAGCTCAGGTCTCAAGTTTCAGAAGAAGACAAGTAATTCAAATTGAGGAGAGTCGTTGCTTGCTGCTGTTATAAAAAGGACCCTTTGAAGAAGGATTCAAGCTAGCTAACTAGTTAACCTGTTCATCTGCTTTCAAGCCTTCAAAAAGATCAAGTCATCTGCTCTCAGCAATACTCATCCATCTGAGAAGTGTTAAGATCTTCTACTCTTCTTCAACCTGAGTTCTCCTGCTTTCAGGAAGTTCAAACTCAGAGTTCTTTTGAAGAAGAAGAAAAAGAAGATAGCTGCTTGAAGATCTTTAATTTTATTATTTATTATCTTCTTATAGTTTTTCCTTCAGAGCTTTCTGAAGAGTTTTCTGCACTGAAGCAAGACTTCACCTTGACATCTTTGAGCCAGAGGGAGCCTTAACTCTTTAGAGCTTTCTAGCTCAGTGCAAGTTTTTGTGCTTCTCTAATCTATTGTAAAATAGAGAAGACATCTTAACTTTCTTTCCCCCTCCTGTATAGGGTTATTAATCCCTTCAAAAGTATCCCTTGGTGGCAGGGCACCTGATCAAAAACCTGTTGTTGGTTTTTAGACACCTGATCAAAAGTCTAAAGGGTTTCTAGATCTACCTGAAGCAGATCTTGTGGTGGCAGGGCACCTGATCAAAAACCTGTAGTGGATTCCTACCTTGGTGGTAGAAGAGTGGACGTACCCAAGTTGTTTGGGGAACCACTTAAATTCCTTGTGTCATGTGGCTTGCTTATTTTAATTCCTGCATTGTGGCTGTGATTAGATATAACTAGGTTGCTAGTTGCTGATTAGGTTTTCCAAGCCTTAGCTGCAATTACAGTTAGCTTGAGTCTGTGCACAACACTTGTGTTAGGCTTTAGGGTTATCTTAAATATCTATAGCTTTCCATTCCGCATTCACTCCAAGGGAGTTGAGTAGATTGTCAAGATTGTTTAGTGCAATTTTTGATCACTCTATTCACCCCCCCCCCCCCTCTAGAGTAGTATCTATCCCTTCACTTTCAGCTCTCATAATCCTCTTGATCCTTGCAAGCCAATCCTCTGCTTGGGCCGGTGTACCCGCCCCATGAAACTGCGGAGGGTTGAAGCTCAAGAATTGCTTCCATTGTTGATCTGCTACCCGCGGATCAACTTCGGCTTCTACCGGTTCTTGCCGTACCCTAGCTTGCGTTGGCACCACTACAGGACGTGCCTGCCCAACCTGCTGAGCATTCATCACAGCAAGTACCGTTTCCGTGATGAGACGGACTGTTTCAGCGGATGGAGGAGTTGTGGGCACCTCGGCTGGTGCCGCACTCTCAACAGAACGTTGTGGTTCGGATTGACCCGCAACACTTCTGGTCACCTATATGTGTAAAATACACAGGTTAACGACCAATGAAAATGGCAACCATACAAAAGAATACACAAGTTCAACAAACAAGTGTATTTGCATTCCTAAGTGGACAATCTTGAGTTCAAGTTAAGTGTTATAACGACAGCCAGCACAGACACGTGCTCGCCACCCCTCAAAAGAATTCATCCGCGAATTCGGAAGAGATCGACCAACAAGCTGATACCAAATTGTAACACCTCTACCCGTCAAGAAGAATATAATAGAGGGTCCGGCCGGGGCCCCACACCATATTCCACAAACAGGCGGAGACGCTACGAACTAATATCATAACCAACGCATCCTAACACAGAGCATTCTAGCGGAAGTTTCACGGTTGAATCTTTGAACTCAAGATAAAGAACACGGTCCACTATAATATAATGTATACAAACATTATACAACAAAAGAGTCTGGCCTTAAGGCCTTACAATAATTTCTCTTAACAAGAGTGTGGATTACAGACATCGGCACGCAGGCCGGCCACACATGAACAAAAGAAACAAAACAATGCCTTCGAGGGCAGCAACGCAGCTTTGGGCTTCAGCCCGCTAAGTCTCGCTCGGACCAGCACCTCCAGTACCTGTAAGAACCAATCCACTAAGCGGTGGCAAACAGGGCAACGGTCCGCATTCAGCTGACCAATTATAACAACCATGCCCCTGGCACGGGGCAGCGGAATTCCATCCCTGCATAGCAATCTTCCAACATGATATATATAGCAATTCAAGCAAGACGTGCACGACCGCACAGTCACATATCACAAACACCGGTACGACGGCCCGACGTCCCGTGCTCTCATGGCACTCTCGGGTGCACCGGAAACACCGAATCTCACCATTGAACATTTAGTCCGGCACGCAGGCCCAGGAATCTCATTATGCCGATGACGAAAGCCCAATGCCTTGGCGCTCTCATGTCCAGCCTACATAACGCAGGTACAGATTAGCCACCCCCCGTTGCTCAAATCGCCTTACCCAACCAAGTACATTGTACCTGAGGCCACATTTAAAGGCGCGGGTCGGTTTCACCTTGCCTGTTCGGCACGAAGCCTTTTCATACAGTTGCATCCCAACGCTCAACCGCACACAAAGTGGAAACTCACGACCACAAGAGTTGCACCCAACTCTCACAATTTCCTGGACTTCCTCCAGTACTTTATCCATCATGCATCCAAGCAATAATCACGGAGTCTTCTCCGATATACAAACAAGCATCACCAATCCAGACCAATATGTCCAGATGGGCTTCACACAGCATGCCTAGATCCGTACTCCAATTCCGGACTCTAACAAGGGGGACTTCACATATCTACCCCAAGGGACGCCACAACCCACCGCACACTCGCGGGGAAGGGTTTTCCCTATGCAATGCAGGAATTAAGGACTTCACATGTACAAGAATGAAATCGTTACCCTAGGAACTCGCTTCGGAGCCATGGAGAGAAATTTGAGACGGATGAAATCCTTCGCAGCAACGTTGCCTTCGCAAATCCAAACTCGGCTCGCGATTTGGACCACCGTAGCACCACCGGCAGCCGGATTCCACTTCTTCTTCCTCACCTTGCTCTCACCTCTCTCTTAAAGCTAGAAAGAGAAAATGAAACTCAAAATGAGTTTAGCCTTCTCCTTCCCTGGCCTTATCTAGCCAGGAATGAGCCCCAGCCACAGGATCTTTTTTAAGGAAAAATGAACGGCCACGATCTGCCTGAAAACTATACTTTTTGGCCGACACGGCCTGTGACACGCCCGTGTCGCAGGCCGTGTACCCTTAAGCGGCACACGTACCGACTGAAAACTACCAGAACACGGGCATCGACATGCCCGTGTCGAACCTGACACGCCCGTATCAGTCATGTGACACGCCCGTGTCACCCCTGTTATACGGTACTCAACGAGCGCTAAAACCAGTCAGAGCAGTACACGGGTAGCCACACGCCCTCGGACACGCCAGGGTCAAATCTGACACGGCCGTGTTCAAGGCTTGGTTCCGGGCCGTGTACATTTCTGACTCAAACCGGCCATTTCTTGAGTGACACGCCCTGGGACACGCCCGTGTCCCAGGCCGTGTACTCCCGACACGCCCTGGGACACGCCCATGTCCCAGGCCGTGTCAAGCAGCCTGCACCTCAAATCCAATTTTGAGATTTTTGGGGTGTTACACACTCAACTAAAACAAGACATCAAATACAACCTTAATTCACCTTAGTTCAAGGGTGAATTTATACAAATCTTGGTTATTGTGGATACAATACCCAATAGAAGATCTCAAATTAAATAGAACAGAATTTTACCCAAGTAAATTTTTTGAGTATCGAAAGGGATATTCGTCGAATTCGTCGAGTATCTTTGATATTCGTCGAATTCGTCGTATATACTTACTATCACTCAAAAAATTCATCTTATATACTTGTGGTGAAATATATTGAAAGATTGGAAAACAATTAAGTTAAATTGGTCGAGTATCATCAAGTATACTCGTCGAATTAGTCAAATGTATCTAACGATAATTGCTGAATTTGTCGAATATAAATGATAATACACGCCGAATTTATCGAATCATCTTGACGCTATATCTCTGATTTTTCTTAAGGCAAATTCGTCGAGTGCATCGTGGTGTCAATAACATTGAGTGCATCTTGGCATCGAGAGCGTCGTGTGCATAGATGACGTCGAGTGTGTTGACAATGTCAAGAGCATTGGCTCTGCTAGCCTATACTCGAAAAATCGTCGAGTATACCAGCTGATACACGACGAATTCGTCGAGTATATTTCCAGCCTTAGCGTTGAGTGGCTTGCCAGCTTGAGCTAAATTTCTCTAAGTCAAATTCGTTATATATTAATGACAATTCAACGAGTATACTAGCGATACTTGACGATACTTGACGATACTTGACGATACTCGACGATACTCGATGAATATGACTTAGGTCATTTTTCTAAAAAAATATTTTCCTGGCTCGGGCTACGTCGACCATGCATAGTAACTTTGCAAGTTTTTTTGGAATTTCATTTATAACCGTTTCATTTGATGTTGCCTATAAATACTTAGGGTGGATTTTTCTTCAACCCTAATCTTTCAAATTGTTCTAATTTTCAAATCGAGAAACTTTCCAAAAAGAACGATCCGTCGGCCTCCTATGCGATACGTGAACTCCGATCGACCAACCACATGGAACTTTGCACGATTCAATCTTCATCGACCTGTACAACTGGATTGCTACTCTCTGAAAATATCTATTCCTCCAGATCTAGTTGGTTGAAGATTCAAGATTCAAGGTCTTCAAAGATTTATATTTTCTAAGTTCTCCAAAATTTAAAGATCTACATAATCGAAGAACGTCGGAGTGAAGACTTGTAATCTTTATTACATTATAATATTCCTTTTCATTTGTAGGATATTTTTCTCTCAGTTGTAGATCCCGTTGTGGAATGAGTTGTAGATCCGTTTGTGGATCGAGTCATAGATCTGGTTATGGATCGAGTTGTAGGAGAGATTGTTCTCCGAGTGGTAGGAGTGTCGTCTCCGAGTTGTAGGAGTTGCAGCTCTGAAGTGTAAGATTTGTAGAAATATGAGTTTGGTAAAGTATCCGAATCTAGCCCATTTTGGTAGATAGGCGAGGCGGGAAAGTGGATGTACCTAACTCGGGGAACCACTATCAATCTGGGTGATTGTGTGCTTAATTTTTAAAGTATTTTTATTCCGCAAAAAGAGACAGACATCACCTATTCACCTTCTCTAGGTTATTTAGATAGACGCTACATACTTTAAAATATATTAGATGTGGGGGAGTTTCTTTAATTTGAGTGTGGGGGGTTCCTCATAGGAAGTTTTGATTTTAATTTTCTCTATGTGTAGTGGCTCGGGTGGTGTGGAGCGAGTGACTTCTTCTAAGCAAAAAAGCTCGGTGGACTCAAAATCATTGCATGATGAAGAGACTAATGCAAAAAATGAAGAAAACTCATTCTCAAAACACTCTTCTAAGTAGAAACCAGAATCGTCATTTTCTTGGACATTTTACATCAATGGATTTATACTAAACGTAACTCCATCATCTCCAACGCGTACTAGGAGCTTTCTACTACTTACATCAATATTTGCGCGGGAGGTGGCAAGGAAGGGGTGACCGAGTATGAGGGGTACATTGATATCCTCTTCAATATATGATGAGTACATTTTGTACAAAGTTTTAGAATTTAATTTAGGTTAAAATTAGTTTTATTTATTAAAATTTTAATGCATTTCCTTTATAAAATCCTTTCTTTTATATTTTATGTGCTAACAATGTTTTTTTTTCCAGGTTTTCAAAAAATTTTGCTCGTGGACCCGTCTATTTTACTCGCGCACGGACATTTCCACCAGTGCATGAAGGAAATCGCACTAGTAATAACAGAAAGCTAGAATTCAAGTCAAGCAGGTGGAACCATGAGTTTTACTCGCGCACGGGCACTGCTGCCCATGCGTGAACAAATCACACGATTAACCAAAGATTGGTACAAATAAGAAAGCTACAAGAAAATCGTGGGTTTCCTTCTCACACGGTTTGGCCGAAACCGTGCGGGAACAAAATGCAAGGGTAACCACAGATGTCCCCAGAATTGCTGTGTATAACGCACAATTATCTCAAATCGTGCGTTTTACACAGAACCTGGAAATGGAATCTGGAATGTCCTGACTACCTGCATAGCAATAAAACAAAACTAGAGCAAAAGCTCCCAGCACTAGAATGCAATCAACAACATCCAGAAAGAGCAACGGGGAGCACCAGGTGCTTACCCCCAAAAAAAGACTGCGCAATTGAACACCCATAAGCCAAAATAGTGCACAAAGTGGCATAGACCGAACGAAGCAAATATAACTGATTATCGGCTGAAATGCGGTGCACCCGTGAGAAAACAAGCCCAGATGAGTCCGAAAAACCCTATAAATATCGGACTCAACACACCGCCAGACATAAACATTTTCTTGTCTCAAGCAAATCATTTCTCCGTGAACTAGAAAATAGCTAGCTAGCTTAGAAATTTCCAAATAAAGTAAAGAGAGCAATCAAATACAGCATGGGCATAGAAAATATAATAGGTAAAATTTTTACTTATACTACGGAGTTTATAACTTTTGACAGGTGTAAATGAATATTGTAACTCAAAATGGAATTTTGGAGAATCATTCGGTCATACGTAGGAAGAAAGTTGGCAAGTCACTCAGTTGAGCATTGCCAAAGACTGGGGCTCGGGATCACCTCTAAAGAAATCCATTAATGTCGGGGACCATACGCTTGACGTTCAGACTCTCTCAACAGCGAAAGTTTGACTCAAGGGTGAATCCATAGGACTTTAAGAAAATAATGGGGCTTGGGTATATACGTAGGTATGGACGCAAAAGGATAAAAATGATGGCTATGCACAACGCAAATGAGATCATACAAATGAAATCCTCTCGCCAACAAAAAATGTAGGTGCGCAGGACAACCTGACTTGAACTTGACAACACGGGTGTGCGCACCGCCTATCACCACATCAATAACACAAATAAACTCTTCATTTTCACTTTTTTATTTTATATAAATCAACACATTTTTTTTCTTTTCTTTTTCCAGATTTTTTTAATACACTTTCAGTAAAATTTTCAAGAAAACCTCACCGCACAACCACATAACAACACCACAGCAACAACACCAATGGAAGAATTATCATACTAATACATCGAGATTGGGGTGCGCAACTGGGAAAAGCTTTTAGGCTCTGGTGATTGCGAAGTGGGGCTAAATCAACAAGAGGGGTAGGCTCAAAATAGTCTAACAAGGATTATTATTAGGATTGGTACAAGGCTCAATCGTGCCAAAAAAGATGGCCTACATCACGCAAACACTAGACTAACAATGCACCAAAGCTTCGAGAGTAGCTTGGGGCAATTTCTTAGCCACCGAGAAAGATGATCCTTCCTCCCGACTCAAGCAATATAAGGCTAGTGACGGCTACACACATTCCTACACCACCGTTTGATTACTCCAGATTCAACATTTTTGAGTAGTACAAACAATATTTACAAATGCAAAAGATGTATAAATCTACAAGCATAAAGAAAAATTAAATCTATACTATTTCAACACACCATGAGTACTCGATTAGGATCACTGCATGAGTTTCGAACTACTATATCCTAAAATCCTAAGCCAGCACCACTATTTTAAAATTAACACAAAAGAAATAAATTTGAATTGAGCCGAGCGCGTTCTTAAGATCGCGCTTATGAGGGTGTAAGTGCACGATGCGGACATGATAATAGAAAAATAGAAAATGAAAATATACTTTTGGTATGAAAGTGCTAATAGTGCATGTGCATAGGTAACCCGCATAACTCTTCCCCACTAAACTAAAACTAAACAACCTATCAAATATTTGCAATAAAAATAGAGAAATAAAAGTTGGGGGAGAGGTTACCCCATGCTCAACAAATGAGCATACAAGAAGATTGGCATTAATTCAGCAGAAAGTCCACGACCCAAATTAACTCCGCTTGCACAAGAGAATACCTCCAACCACGCATACTAAACACATATAATCACAGCAGCATAATTGAACAAATTAAAATAGCGAAATTGGGTTGTCTCCCATAAGCCCTTTTCTTTATCGTCCTTAAGGTGGACCAAATACCTGTATTATGAGTTATATAAATATTGTTTAGAGCATAAGTTCAAAATGCAACGAAAAAGTCTGAAGTTACAAACAACATTAAGAAATAAATTAAACTAGAAAAAGCAGGAAAGGGGCCCCGAAGATCCTTCACTCCTCAGCTGAATGCTTACCTGTGTTAGATCCCCCCAGTCACGCGAGATGATGGCGAGGAGAAATCTTTAGGGCCCAGGGAAGACGAATCTCCCCTGCCCCTAACCTCTTCTTTCTCGTGCCGGCAGGCTAAATTCTGTGCCTTGCGCATGAGCAGTTCTTTTTTATTGGTGGGGATCGCCAGGGTGGTATAACCACACCAACCAATTCAGCAGCATATCTATCTATTTCATCCGGGGGCATCCTTTCCTCACCCACGGAGGGTGAAAGATCAGCACAAGTCACCTGTTTAATAGTCTTACAAAATTTGTTCTGATCAATAGATGTTTTTAAGTCTATCTTCTACACGCTCTCTACAGTCGTACTCATCCCTCGTTTCTTCTTATCCGAATCTTATTTCACTTCAAGTAACTCCGTCTTCGTCTCTCCATCAGCTAACATCAGCAGTTTTGCCACTTTCTTAACCTTATCTTGCTCATTAAGTAGAACACCTATCTCAGCAGCTCTAGATAAATCGTTAGATAACAAGACATTCCATTTCAGAAGTTCTTCAGGTTCATTTAAAATTATAGGGGGAAGTGACGGTGGAAAGGAAAATCGACCTTGGAAGCCAAGGTGACACCACTCGCATTAACTTGCAATGTAGCTTCACTAGCTTTTAGGAATGGGACCCCTAAGATGGGTTTCGATGTATTTCCCATGGGTCCTAACACCTAGAAGTCAGTGACTACAACAGCCCCATTCAGAATCACTTCCACCTCTTTAATCTCACAATCAGTCTTTGCTACCGACCCATCAGCTAGCACTAGTGACTTTCGGACATTCGATTCGATATTTAAATTCAGTTTCTCAACATCTTGCAAAGCAAGAATGTTGCACGATGATCTGGAATCACATAAATCTATCGTATCCACCGTATTAATCTCACACTTAACAACCATTTCATTTTTATTGCACTCCTCCACCTCCCCATAAGTCTTCCCTTGCTCACGGGGATTTTTCTTCGTATCACATGGGAGGGTGCTACGAGTACACTTAGAGAACACATTGGCCAGTTGCCCCAGCTGAGTCTCAAAGTTCCTCATGGAAGCGGTTTGAGTGGCCATATTAGATTGGGCCATCTACAAAAATTTTTCCATCATTTCCTCTAATGCACTCTTACGCGCAACCTACGTGTTCTGATTATAAACCAGATGCGGAGGTCGCGGCTGGCTGTTAGAAGCTTGAGCATCAAATTGATGCTGGCCTCCCTGTCATCTTTGACCGGGAGCTTTTTTATTCTACAAGAAATTAGGATGATTTCTTGCCTTGGGGTTATACGCATTATTATAAGGAGCAGTGTGGTTTTGATTATTTATAAAATTTGCGCTCTCGTCAGAAGTTATACCAAACGGATCAGCAAAGGTCTCTCCAGTAGTGCACTCATAAGCATGATGGTCGGGGATACCTCAACCCTGGCACTAAATGTCCATAAACCGAGCTATAGGAGGGGCCGACCTGATCAACATCGTCCTTCCATCCAAAGTATGATTGCTCACCTCAGCTTATTGTACCACAGTATTGCATGAAATTAAAATCCTATTCTAGCCCTACAATTATCAACTAAAACAAGTACATAAATTACAATAAAAGCAATTACAAAGGCTAAAACAAAACTAGGGTTAAGGGAAAACACAAAATGAGAAAGAGAGAGAGAGAAGAAAACTAAAAAAGAACAAGAAACAAAGGGGAAGCACCTCCCCTCTCAACCCAAGCTTGCTGAAATGGAAGGGGGGGTCTGAATTTATAGGAAAAGTTCACGTGTAGGTCATGCCCTTCGACACGCCCTATGGGGGCGTGTCAGGGGGCGTGATAGGTACGGTGTTAACTTCGGGATCTAGATTCTGGTGGGAAGGATGATTGCTTCTGTACGTCGGTGGACATGCCCTGGGTCACGCCCTTATAGGGTGGGCGTGACACGCACGTCGCGTCAAAATCATTGTTCGGAAATCCGTCAGTCATCGGAAAAGGAGGGGTCACACCCTGTGTCACGCCCGTGACTGGGGGTGTGATAGTAATATTGGCGTGCTGAGGCAAAATAGCATTTAATGCGGCGGCAGGCTTCAGGCAGAGGGAGTCACGCCCCATGTCACGCCATGGGACACTCCCGGGGAGGGCGTGTATGGGGGGCGTGGCAGCCATTTTTCCGGGTATTTTTTCTCTGTCATCAAGCTTCATCGGGATCGGGTGGCACGCCATGGCTCACGCATAGGGAGGGCGTGACATGGGGGCGTGATAGGTCATTTTTGGCCAAACTTCTGGAAACCTGCAAAAAGACAAGAAAATGTTAGTGGCAATAATATTTACAAAAAAACGATAAAAAATAAACAAATAAGACATGATTTGTACATTATAAACTAGAAAATACGATAATAGTCTAGGCTACAGAACGTATTATCACATCTCAGAGCTCGGAGGAGAGCTCATCGTAGAACTGGCGGTGTCGATTGTTTTGATTTCCTTTCTTCAGATTCTTATGTTCATGGATTGTTGTAGACAACTTTGTTTAACCATGTTGTTGGTACCCTAGGTTTTGATTTGAGTTCAGTCCTCTCTTTCTGTCTCTTGACCCAAGATTTATCTATGGTCAAAGGTTAGTTGATATGTTAGATTCTCTAGTTGTGTAGAATTGCTTTTCCAGATGAATATTTGGTTAAGTAGTTTTTCGTTCGACTATAGTCGAATGTCGCTCGACTATCGTCTATCGGCTGATCGACGATCGTCTATCAGTTGGTCGATGTTCTGTCTGCGTTGATAGCTCGACTATCTAATGATAGGTCTACTATCTGCTTGCTTTGATAGTTCGACTATCTGTCCTGATAGTTCAACTATCTGATAGCTCGATTATCTGTTGATAGATCGACTATCTGTGTTGCTTTGATAGATCAACTATCTGTTGATAGGTCGACTATCTATTTGCTTTGATAGTTCGACTATCTGTTGATAGGTCAACTATCTGTGTTGCTTCGATAGTTCGACTATCTGCTTGGATAGTTCAACTATCTGATAGTTCGACTATCTGTTGATAGGTCGACTATCTGTTTTGTTTTGATAGGTCGACTATCTGTTGATAGGTCGACTATCTGTTTTCTGTGATAGGTCGAGTATCTGCTTGATAGGTCGACTATCTGTTTTTGTTTGGTAGTTCGACTATCTGTCTGGATAGATCGACTATCTGATAGTTCGACTATCTGTTCTGATAGGTCGACTATCTGCCGAGGTAGTTTGACTATCTTCTTTGATAGTTTGACTATCTGGATCGTTCTACTATCTGTCTGATAGGTCGACGATCTCCGTGCGCCGTTCGACGATCTCTGAGGGTCGTTCGACGTTTTGCTGTATGCTCTTATTTAGTTTTGTCGTCTTCTATGATGTGACTAAATTCATATGTATTTTGGCATATTTTATAAAAGATTATCTGAATAATTTGTGACATTATTTCCATGCAATATCAGTTCTATTCTATATGCATGAGCTAATCTTTTCTGACAAAGTTGTTTGTCTTATAGCTGAGATATACAATCTGCTTTATCTGCCAGGCTGTCCTTTATAGCCGTTAGACTCAAAAAGTCTTCCTTGGCCGTAAAGAGTTCTTTTTGATGTGACTTTCTCTTATATTATTTCATCAGAAGTATTTGCAGCTTCTTAGAAAGCTTTATCCTTTTATAGGATATCTGCCTGCTGTAGTTTGTTTTTGCTTTATGCTTTTTGCAGCCCAGCTTGTAGAGTTCAGAAAAAGACAAGATTCAAACTCAATCAGAGACGTTGCTGCTGCTGATATATAAAGACTTCTTTGAAGAAGAAATCAACTAGTCCACATAGAAAAGAGATCAACTAGTTCTTAGATCATATTCATTCAGCAAGCTTACAGCAAGAACAAGTTTAACTTCTCTCAGCAATCTTCACTCAACTGAGAAGTGTTAGCTCTTCTGCTCTTCCTCAACCTGAGTTCTCCTGTTTCCAGGAAGTTCTGACTCAGAGATCTTTTGAAGAAGAAGAAGAAGATAGCTGCTAAAAGATTTTCATTTTATTTTATATCTTCTTGTAGTTCTTCCTTCAGTATTTACTGAAGTGTTTCTGCACTGAAGCAAGACTTCACCTGGACGTTCTTTGAGCCAGGGGGAGCCTTGATTCTTTTAGAGCTTTCTAGCTCAGTGCAAGTTATTGTGCTTCTCTAATCTATTGTAAAATAGAGAAGACACCTTAACCTCCTTTCCCCTTTTGTACAGGGTTATTACTCCCTTCAAGAGTATCCCTTGGTGGCAGGGAAACTGATCAAAAACCTGTGTTCGGTTTTTAGACACCTGATCAAAAGTCTAAAGGGTCTCTTGATCTACCTGAAGCAGATCTTGTTGGTGGCAGGGCACCTGATCAAAAACCTGAGTGGATTCCTACCTTGTTGGTAGAAGAGTGGACGTACCCATGTTGTTTGGGGAACCACTATAAATTCCTTGTGTCGTCTGGATTGCCTTATTTAATTACTTGCATTGTGGCTGTGATTAGATCTTAACTAGGTTTGCTAGTTGCTGGATAGGATCCAAAGCTAAACTGTAATTACAGTTAGCTCTAATTTGTGCACAACACTTGTGTTAGGCTCTAAGGTTTAATCTTAAATATCTATAACTTTCATTCCGCATTTAACTCCAAGGGAGTTGAGTAGAAAGTCAACTTTGCTAGTGCAATTTTTGATTACTCTATTCACCCCCCCCCCCCTCTAGAGTAGTATCTATCCCTTCTCTTTCAATTGGTATCAGAGGGAGGTTGACTGACTGAATAGGCTAACACCTAAGTCACAAGATCCTGATAGATACCAAAGTTTATAGATATTCACTTTCAGTATCATGGCCCAGTCCAAGGATTATTCTAGCACCAGACCTCCAGTATGCAACTTGGCTAAGTTTGGCATCTAGAAGGCAATGATCAAATTATATATGAATTCTATTGATGAAAGTATTTTTGCTTCTATTTTGAAAGGACCACCAAGAGCACCTGTTGCTGCCACTGCCTCATCATCAACTGATATGAGTGTAGTGCCTCCTCCAGACTACAATGATGAGTACAAAAAGGCAAAGATAGCAGATGCCAAGGCAATGAACATTCTGGCTCAGACAATGTCTGATGAAGTATTCCAGAAGGTTGCTGACTGCTCCTCAGCAAAAGCTATGTGGGATACACTGAACCAGATTATAGCTGGTTCAGTTGATGAAAGGAAGGACAGGAGGTCCAACCTTATCTCACAATATGAGAATTTCAAGAAAACTGATGCTGAATCAGTTGAAGCCATGTACACAAGGCTCAGCTCGATCATCAATGAGCTGAGGACCCTTGACAAGGATATTTCATTGACAGAGGTCAATGATAAGATTCTTATGTGCTTCCCTAGCACATGGGATCTGAGGATCTAGCCTATCAAGGAGGCCAGAAGCACAAATGAAATCTCAACAGAAGCCCTTCTCGGCAAGCTCAAGTCTTTTGAGCAAGTGCTGAAGTCTAGGGAAGCTGAAGCTGAAGCAAAGACCCCAACTCCTACAAGAAAAGAGCAAAACCTTGCTCTTAAAGCTGCTGACACTTCTGAAGGCAGCCAGTCAAATGAGGAACTGATGGCATTATTTGCCAAAAGGTTTCTCAAGATGGGAAGGAAGGAATTCAGAAAGAAGTCTTCAAAGTATGAAGATAAACCAAGGTATGATTGCACCCCTTCTAAAGAAATTATCTGCTATGGTTGCAGGAAGCCTGGACATATCCTTCCAGATTGTCCAGAGGAAAAGAACAAAGATAAAAGGAAAGATAAAGATCAGCACAGGAAGCACTCCAAGCCATCCTCCTACAAGAATAAAAAGAAGGAGAGAGGCCTTGTCGCTGAAACCTGGAGTGATTCTGATGAGGAATCCTCTTCCTCAAGCTCCAGTGAGGATGAAGAAGAAAAGAAGGCAAAGGAAGTTTGCCTAATGGCAATTGATGCCTGCAGCAATCACTCAGCTGCAGAGATTTCAGATTCAGATGAAGAAATGCCAACAGAAGATGAGGTACTATCTTCTTATGACTTTACTTCTGCAGAATTTAGATTAGAATTTAAATCTTTATGTTTAGATTTAATTAGTTCTGAAAAGAAGATTAAAGAACTTAGACATAGGCTAGCTGAATCAGAAATCATATCTATTGAAAACATTAAGTTAAAGGAAGATCTCACTAATTCTAGTGAAGAAATTAAATTTCTTAAGAATGAGTTAGCTAAATTCAAAAGGTTAGAAGAGTCTTTAAATGGTAGAAGCCTTAAGTTGCTTGAAATAACCAGCATGTCTAACACTAGGACAGGCAATAACAAATTAGGCTTAGGAGCATCTTCTAGTGAACCCCCAATCATTCTTAAAAACCAACTTTCAACTCCAGTGAACTTTATCTCAGCTGATGGGATAAAGAACACTGAGCAAGTCAATCAAGTAAATAGAGCTTTAAATAAAGCTAAAAGAGAGAAAAGAAAACAGAAATTTAAAGAATTACAAAAAACGTCGAACGCTGCTCGACGATCTCAGGCTCAGTGGTCGAACAAAGCTCGACGATCTGAGCATCAATCGTCGAACGTTGATCGACGATCGCAAGCTCAGTGGTCGAACGGAGATCGATGATCTGAGCAGCCATCGTCGAACGCTGGTCGACGTTTCCAATATGAATTTCAAAATTACACCCAGAACCTTAGAAACCCGAATATGAATAGAAACCCTAGGTTCATTGACCCATCATTTGCGTGGAGAATCCCACCTAGGAGTTCTTACCCATTAGGTTATCACCCTCAGCCTGCTTATTCTTTTATTTCTAGTTTTTCTTATGTGAAAAAAAAGGGACCCAAGGTTACCTGGGTCCACAATGTTTAAATTGTTTTATTTGCAGGTGAAGACCTATCATATCACTCAAAATAAGTGGTATTTGGATAGTTGTTGCTCCAAGCATATGATAGGAAATAAAGAACATCTGTCAAAGTTCAAGGCAAAGCTTGGCCCAAAGGTAATCTTTGGAGATTCAAGCTGTGGTCAAACTGAAGGCTATGGCAGGATGACAATTGGAGCTGTTACATTCAAGAGAGTTGCTTATGTGACTGGACTGAAGCACAATCTAATTTCAGTAAGTCAATTATGTGATGCTGGATACCAGGTATCATTCTCTAACTCTCTCTGTAATATTACTTTAAATAATAGTGTTATTTTGGTAGGCATTAGACAGGGTAACATTTATTTAGTAGATTTTAATTCAACTGATTCTGAAATCTGCCTGTTTAATGAAGTAACTAATAATAACACCTTGTGGCATAAAAGGCTTAGCCATGTTAATCTCAAGAATATATCTAGGTTATCTAAACACAACCTTGTTAGAGGTTTACCTTCTTGCCCCTACAAGAAGGAGAGTCTATGTAAGGCTTGTCAGCTTGGCAAGCAAACCAAGAATTCTTTCAAATCAGTAAATAAAAGTGATTCTCCTAGAATCCTGTATTTATTACATTTGGACCTATTTGGCCCAATAAATGTACAGAGTTTAGGAGAGAAGTATTACACCCTAGTCATTGTAGATGACTTCTCTAGATTTACTTGGGTGTTCTTTTTGAGAACTAAGGTTGATAACTTCAAAGCCCTTACAGACTTTCTATTATGTGTGCAGACTGAGTACTCTACTCATGTGGCCTTGATCAGAAGTGATCATGGTACTGAGTTTGACTCTCTTCTCATGCAAGAATTCTATGTGAGAGAAGGTATCAAACATAGCTTCTCAGCTCCTAGAACTCCCCAACAAAATGGGGTGGTTGAAAGGAAGAACATAACACTAATTGAAGCTGCTGGCCCATTGTTGGCAGATGCTAATATGCCTCTTTCCTATTAGGCAGAAGCTGTTAGTACATCCAACTATGTCTTGAATAGAAGTTTGAAACACAAGCTTAAGTGTAAAACTCCTTATGAGTTACTTAAAGGAAAGAAACCTAAAATAAATTATTTTAGAGTTTTTGGTTGTGTAGTTTATATTCATAATAACAATAAAGAATACCTAAGAAAATTTGAAGCAAAGGCTTCAATGGGAATTTTTCTTGGATATTCCCAAGTAAGCAAAGCTTATAGGGTATTTAATAAATCATCTTCTAAAATTGAAGAGTCTGTTCATGTGTCCTTTGATGAATCCCAAATGTTTTACAAGGAGAAGAAAACTTCCCCTTCCTCAAGTTCATTACAGGTACAAGATTCTTCCAAAGATGTCTCTCAAGAAATCCTCCATCTTTCAACTCTTCATATCACTGAATTAGACAGTGATGAAGACATTGTTGAAGCTGTTGTTGTTCCACCAACAGTAGATCAAATTCCTCCTGAGGAATTAATCCCAACTGTTACTGAAGATCACATCCCACCTGCTGATGTTGTCACACTTAGAGATCACCCCACATCTCAAGTGATAGGAGACATATCAGCTGGTGTTCAAACAAGACATCAGATAAGACAGGATGTGATGCATGCTTATTTCCTTTCACAGATTGAGCCCCTCACCATTAAAGATGCAGAGCTAGATCCCCATTGGATCATTGCTATACAAGAGGAACTAAATCAGTTTGAGAGATATAAAGTTTGGACTTTGGTTCCAAGACCTAAAGGCCAACTGATCATAGGCACCAAGTGGGTGTATAGAAACAAGTTGGATGCAAATGGCATCATTGTAAGTAATAAAGCTAGGCTTGTAGCTCAGGGCTACAGACAGGAGGAAGGTATAGATTATGACCAAACCTTTGCTCCTGTTGCAAGGCTAGAATCAATAAGGATCTTCTTGGCCTATGCAGCCTACATGAAGTTTAAGGTTTTTCAAATGGATGTCAAAAGTGTTTTTCTTAATGGTGAGCTAAAAGAAGAGGTCTTTGTTGAACAACCACCCGGTTTTGTTTCTTCAACTCAGCCCTCACATGTTTTCAAGTTACAGAAAGCTCTTTATGGACTAAAGCAAGCTCCCCGAGCCTGGTATGAGACTTTAGCTAGTTTCCTATTAGAGCACAACTTTACTAGGGGAGTAGTTGATAGAACCCTCTCCGTCAAGCACCACAAGGACACAATCCTGTTAGTTCTGGTGTATGTGGATGACATTATTTTTTGTTCCACTGATCCTAAACTGTGCAAAAAGTATTCTAACTTAATGCATTCCAAGTTTGAGATGAGTAGTATGGGTGAGCTGTCTTACTTTCTTGGTCTCCAAGTAAAGCAAGATGCTGATGGCATCTTCATCTCCCAATCCAAATATGCCAAGGAATTGGAAAAGAAGTTTGGGATGGCAGATGCTTCAGCAATGCATACACCTATGGCTACTAATATAGTTATTGATTCTGATGATCAGGGAAAGCCTGTAGATCAAAAGAATTATAGGGCCATTGTTGGTTCCCTATTGTATTTAACTACAAGTAGGCCAGACATAATGTTTGCTACATGCCTTTGTGCTAGATTCCAGGTCAACCACAAGGAATCTCATCTGATTCTTCTCAAGAGAATTTTGAGATACCTGAAGGGATGTCCAAATCTAGGACTCTGGTACCCAGCTGAGTCAGAATTTGAATTAATTGGATATTCTGATTCTGATTATGCTGGTTGTCGAGTTGACAGGAAAAGTACCTCAGGAACTTGTCAGTTCCTGGGAGAGAGATTGGTCTCTTGGTTCTGTAAGAAGCAGGCCTCTGTATCAACTTCAACTGCAGAAGCTGAATATATAGCAGCTGCCAGTTGTTGTTCACAGATCCTGTGGATATAAAATCAGCTTTTGGATTATGGGTACTCACACAAGAACACTAAAATCATGTGTGACAGTACAAGTACTATCTCCATTGCACAAAATCCAGTGCACCACTCTAGAACGAAGCACATTGAGATTAGACACCATTTCCTGAGAGATTGTGTGGAAAAGAACAAGATCATCCTTGAGTTCATATCCACAGACCTTCAGAGAGGTGATATATTCACCAAGCCCTTAGATGAACAGAAGCATCTGTTCTTTTTAGTTCAACTAGGCATGATTAATGGACGAGACTAAGTGTGACGTTTGCCTTATTGAAATCTGTTCGAAGATAGTCAAACGACGTTCGACGAAAGTCGAGCAGAGCAAGCCTATCGTCGACCTATGGTTGAAGATGGCTTATCTTCTTGAAGATCGTCGACCGGCGTTCGAAGATAGTCGAATAGGTCGAGCTCATCGTCGATCTATGGTTGACGACAGCTTGCTGTTTGTGAAGACAGAAATAGTCGAACGATTGATCGACTACTCTGCTTCAGGACCGATCGTCGAACGACCGTTCGACCATCGTCTCCAGTATCTTTTAAATAGATCGACTATCGCTGTTTTAATATAAAGCCGATGGTCGACCTAGGTTAAAAGATAGTTGCTCTTATCGTCGACGGAGAGCGTCTTTTCGCATTCTGTATTCCCGCTTGCTCTTTGTCTTGCTCTCTGTCTTGCGCTCCGTCCTCGCCGTCTCTCTCTCGACTTCTACAGCATTTTCGATGGTGATTGCTCCAGCGCTTCTTGCAGTGGTAAAGTTTGATGCCGGTTTCAGCGTTGATTTCTACGCCTTCAGCTGTTGTGAACCAGGGATAGTAGAAATCCTAAATCTGTGCAGAGATCAAGAACTAGAGAGACTCATGTCCTATAGGATAAAGTTAAACACTCAAGAGATCAAGGAATGGGCTTTCACTTCATCGTCGACTGATGATTCGATGACCGGAACAATTTGCGGAGAAGAGATAATATTAACTCCCGCGATTCTGAATGAAATTTTTGGATTAATTAATGGTGAAGAAGAGTATGAGCAAGATGCTCCTAAATTCGGAAGAATGTTATCTGAGATGGGACATGCTGAAGGCATCCCCTCCAAGCTGCTCAAGGTAAATTTTCCCTTTAAGATCAAGTTTCTTGCAGAAATAGTTGGAAAAGTGCTACTGGGAAAGCACTCAGCCCATGATAATATTACAAGGCAACAATTTGCACTAATGTGTGCAATTGTTAATAAGAAGCAGATAAATTGGGCTGGCATTATGTTTGATTTAATAAGGAAAAAGAATGGAAAGAAAGAGGTTACCCTAGGAAGGGTTGTTGGTATTTTTCTGAAGGAGAAATACCCCCATCTGCTAGTATCTGCCGCCACCTCCATCAACGCGAGTAAGAAGATGGATCCTTCGCTGTTCTCAAAGTGGAAATGGACTTTCCTGAAGCCCGCTCCCGCAGGGGTTGCTCCAGTTATATATGAGAGCACCAGGACTGTCGCAGTCACTCCCCCCCTTTTAGCAGCTGGCTCAGTAAATCCATCTCCTCCATCTTCTTCATCAGCTTTGCCGTCTACTACAGTTGAAGTTCCTTCAACTTCAACTAAAGTACGACATTCTGCCTCTCCTCCTGCATCTTCTCTCCCGACTGTCTTGCTGGGATTTCTCAACCCAGCTTTGATTTGTTGGCGTCTGAAATTTCTTCTCCAGTTCATTCTCCAATTCCAACTCCTCCTCACTCTCCAATTCTATCTTCAGATCATCTTGATCACCCTGCATCAGCCCATGCATCTCCACATCATTCTCCAGCTCCATCTCCAGCACATTCTCCAGCTCATCTTGCACATACCATCACTGATGCTCTTTCACCCTCTGAACTTCCTCCATCATCTTCATCATCTTCTTTTGTTATAACTCCAGCATTTATTGCTAGCATTGTGGAGTTAAATACCCCCTCAATCAAAACTATGATTGATGAGGCAATTGCTCCCCTTGCTTCTTCTATATCTTCTTTGACTGCTGCTATTCAGGCACTCTCAAAGTCTGCTGAGCCCTCTTCTTCTAGGGGCCTGGTTTCAGTTTCTACTGAAATCAGGCAGGGGGAGATGCTTGATGAAGATATCTCAGAGCAGCCTTTGGCCTCCCCTCCAGCAGTTCATCTTGTAGTAACAGAGAAAGTAGCAGAAGATTCAGCTCCTCCTCCTCCTCCATCTGAAAAGGAAATATCTGATGCAATCATGATGACAGAGTTTGTAGTAAAAGTTTACTTAGAAGAATCCTCAACTCCCTTGGTTGCCCAGTACCTAGAAGGAATTATCACCTCCTTTCTAGATGATTTATGGGAGTTAGGAAACCCTGAAGAATATCCTGAAGGTATGTCTCTTTCTCAATTTGTAGATTACTCAATTGATATGCTAGTATGGGAATATCTGGAAGGGATGATTAGATGTCATTTAGCAAGATTTTATTCCTAATCCTACAGATATAATGGAAGAAGTAGTTGTTGTCCAAGAGCCAGAACCAGAACCAGAACCTGAACCTGCTCTAGAGATTTTAGATGCTATAGCGCCTGAACCTGTGTCTTCCCCTGAAGATCAAGTGGTTGTAGAGCCAGTAAGTGAACCTGCTTCTGAAGTTCAACTTGAACCAGAAGTAGCTGTTCTAGCTTCTGAGGCTTCTGAGCAAGCAGTGCAAATTGAACTGGTCCCCACGACAGTTCCTAAGCTTCAAGAAATGGATTCTAAAAGTCAAATTGAAAAATCTACTGTATGGGAAGATTCCCCAGGATTGGACTTAGATACTCTCCTGGCACAGGATGCCATGGAAGAAGAAATGGAAAGAGCTGCTTTAAAGGAAAAAGAAAGAGCTTTAAAAGAGGCTATTGATCCATATGATATGCCTATCTCTTCAAATTCTGAAGAAGAAATTGATTCTGATGAATCTGCTGATTCTAAGAGAAAAAGGATTGCTAAAAAGAAAAGAAAGGATGTAGCTCCTCCTCCTGCAAATCCAGACAATGATACACCATATTATATACTAAAAGGGATTGATCCCAAGTCAAAAGAATTCCAGCATTGGATGTGGTTTTCTAAAAATCAGCAAAATCAAAGGAAAAAGGCTAAGAGGTATGATCCTCCTGCTCCTAGATGGAATCCTAGTGGTCCTCCTCCTCCACCTCCCGGTGCAGGAGCCTCAGGAAATTTATCTTCTAAATCTGCCTCTCAATCTGAAAGATCAAATCCATCTCACCCTGCTCAAAGAAGAAGTTCTCAAGGTTTCCAAGGTAAAAGCCAAACTGGCTATCAAAGAACTGATACAGTGAAAGAACAAGTTAAGGGGGTAGTTTATCAAAGATCAACCTTTTCCCCTCCTCCTTCTCCAAAGAAAAAGGTTCCATCTCCAAAGCCAATTCATACTGAGAAAGATGTTCCAAAAGGTAAGTAATTTATTTTATCTGAAAATTCTAGCAAGAACTTTGCTAAGACTGCTCTCTTTTGTTATTTAGTTAATCAAGATAAAGAACCAGTTGATTCTTCTTTTGAGATTGTTTATGAAAGCCCAGAGCTTGATCCTAACTTTAGAATGGCTCGTTTTCTTGAACTGGTTGGAGCAGCGCAGATAAGGAAAGCAAAAGCTGAAGGAAAGGACACTGCTGGATTAACCACAATGTCTAAATTCAGAAAGAAGGAGCTCGAAAAGTTCCAGGTCAGACCTGAGATGTTTGATCCTTCAAAATATATGGAAAAGCATCCAGAGGCAGTGGTCCCAAGAACAACTGAATTGAAAATTATTGGAGAACAAGATTTGAAGCTATCGAAGAAAGAAGCTCTAGATCCTACAAGGAAAATTACTTTTGTTTCTAGCTCTTCTAATCCTGAACCTAACTCTAAAGCACCTTAATTGTTCATTGATTGACAGTTATTTTTATCTGATTGATTGATGATATCTGCTTAGTTATTTCCCTTTATGCATTTTATTTACTTTCTGTAATTAGTGTTGTTTGTTTTATTTGTTGAGAGACTTAACTCAAATAGGGGGAGATTGTTGGTACCCTAGGTTTTGATTTGAGTTCAGTCCTCTCTTTCTGTCTCTTGACCCAAGATTTATCTATGGTCAAAGGTTAGTTGATAGGTTAGATTCTCTAGTTGTGTAGAATTGCTTTTCCAGATGAATATTTGGTTAAGTAGTTTTTCGTTCGACTATAGTCAAACGTCGCTCGACTATCGTCTATCGGCTGATCGACGATCGTCTATCAGTTGGTCGACGTTCTCTCTACGTTGATAGCTCAACTATCTGTTGATAGGTCGACTATCTGCTTGCTTTGATAGTTCGACTATCTGTCCTAATAGTTCAACTATCTGATAGCTCGACTATCTGTTGATAGATCGACTATCTGTGTTGCTTTGATAGCTCGACTATCTGTTGATAGGTCGACTATCTGTTTGCTTTGATAGTTCGACTATCTGTTTATAGGTCGACTATCTGTGTTGCTTCGATTGTTCGACTATCTGCTTGGATAGTTCAACTATCTGATAGTTCGACTATCTATTGATAGGTCGACTATCTGTTTTGTTTTGATAGGTCGACTATCTGTTGATAGGTCGACTATCTGTTTTTTGTGATAGGTCGACTATCTACTTGATAGGTCGACTATCTGTTTTTGTTTGGTAGTTCGACTATCTGTCCGGATAAATCGACTATCTGATAGCTCGACTATCTGTTCTGATAGGTCGACTATCTGCCGAGGTAGTTCGACTATCTTCATTGATAGTTCGACTATCTGGATCGTTCTACTATCTGTCTGATAGGTCGACGATCTCCGTGCGCCGTTCGACGATCTCCGAGGGTCGTTCTACGTTTTACTGTATGCTCTTATTTAGTTTTGTCGTCTTCTATGATGTGACTAAATTCTTATGTATTTTGGCATATTTTATAAAAGATTATCTGAATAATTTGTGACATTATTTCCATGCAATATCAGTTCTATTTTATATGCATGAGCTAATCTTTTCTGAAAAAGTTGTTTGTCTTATAGCTGAGATATGCAATCTGCTTTATCTGCCAGGCTGTCCTTTATAGCCGTTAGACTCAAAAAGTCTTCCTTGGCCGTAAAGAGTTCTTTATGATGTGACTTTCTCTTATATTATTTCATCAGAAGTATTTGCAGCTTCTTAGAAAGCTTTATCCTTTTATAGGATATCTGCCTGCTGTAGTTTGTTTTTGCTTTATGCTTTTTGCAGCCCAGCTTGCAGAGTTCAGAAAAAGACTAGATTCAAACTCAATTAGAGCTGTTGCTGTTGCTGATATATAAAGACTTCTTTGAAGAAGAAATCAACTAGTCCACATAGAAAAGAGATCAACTAGTTCTCAGATCATATTCATTCAGCAAGCTTACAGCAAGAACAAGTTTAACTGCTCTTAGCAATCTTCACTCAACTAAGAAGTGTTAGCTCTTCTGCTCTTCCTCAACCTGAGTTCTCCTATTTCCAGGAAGTTCTGACTCAGAGATCTTTTGAAGAAGAAGAAGAATAAGATAGCTGCTAGAAGATTTTCATTTTATTTTATATCTTCTTGTAGTTCTTCCTTCAGTATTTACTGAAGTGTTTTTGCACTGAAGCAAGACTTCACCTGCATGTTCTTTGAGTCAGGGGGAGCCTTGATTCTTTTAGAGCTTTCTAGCTCAGTGCAAGTTATTGTGCTTCTCTAATCTATTGTAAAATAGTGAAGACACCTTAACCTCCTTTCCCCCTCCTGTACAGGGTTATTACTCCCTTCAGAAGTATCCTTTGGTGGCAGGGCACCTGATCAAAAACCTATGTTCGGTTTTTAGACACCTGATCAAAAGTATAAAGGGTCTCTTGATCTACCTGAAGCAGATCTTATTGGTGGCAGGGCACCTGATCAAAAACCTGAGTGGATTCCTACCTTATTGGTAGAAGAGTGGACGTACCCAAGTTGTTTGGGGAACCACTATAAATTCCTTGTGTCGTCTGGATTGCCTTATTTAATTACTTGCATTGTGGCTGTGATTAGATCTTAACTAGGTTTACTAGTTGCTGGATAGGATCCAAAGCTAAACTTTAATTACAGTTAGCTCTAGTTTGTGCACAACACTTGTGTTAGGCTCTAAGGTTTAATCTTAAATATCTATAACTTTCATTCCGCATTTAACTCCAAGGGAGTTGAGTAGAAAGTCAACTTTGTTAGTGCAATTTTTGATTACTCTATTCACCCCCCCCCCCTCTAGAGTAGTATCTATCCCTTCTCTTTCACATGTAAAGGACTTACTCATTTTTCATTACATCTTTGATTTCATTTGCTGTATATATTATACTTATGCATGAATATCCATTGTAGGTGATGTTGGTTGGAGAGCTCGTACATTCAAATTAGAAAAGCATTGAGAGCCTTAGGTCGAGCGTCTAATTGATGAGATATATAGAATTATACACGACTCCATACCGAGCACTCTCATATTTCGATAAGAGAAGCTCCAAGCGACCTCATATTGAGTGTTTGCCTATTAGATAGAGAAAACTTTAGGAGACCTTGTGTTGAGTGTCCTCCTATTAGATATAAAAAACTCTAGACGACCTTGCATCGAGTGTCTATCTATTAGATAGAGAAAACCCCGGGCGACCTCACATCAAGTGTATGTAAATTAGATAGGGAAAATTCAAGGCAACCTCTTGTCGAGTGTTCTCCTAAACTACAATCATTGTCGGTTCATTTTAGAGCACTGCGAATAGTCGTGCAGATGGATCATGACAATGTGTTGTGAATCATCAACTAAACAAATCCAAAAAGATCTTGGTTAAGCGACACGACTCGTTGGTTAGGCATCTGCCTCGGGAAACATAATCAGATTATTTGCGCTCCTTTAGAGGAGGAGACCGCTACTCCATATAGTATACTTGATAGAGGTTAAGGATTTCATCCGGACCTAAGGAATCCATAGGGCACTTGTTCGCATGCAATGTCGAAGAATGCTAGTGGGAAATTAGCGCATGTTACTCGGTGCTCGATATCAGAATAAATGCAATAATATTGACAATGCCTTGATCAATACGCGGTTGGTACACACATCTAGATCTGTCATATATGCCGCTCGAGAGTATCTTATCAGGGCAGTCATTATGGTCTCATAGTCGGGTAAGTGACTCATACTGGTAGGAGAGTCAGAGGCCCGAGGACCCAAGGTTCTACGATGTTTGAATACATCCAAAGGGGTCTAACCAGGCCTCGATAACCATGCATAGGTGTTAATCCCAGATCTATTTTAGCTTGTTTTGATTGTTTAAGGTTTCAAGGTAATTTTCCTTGCACGACCTCGTACTTTTCTAAAGAGAAGATGTTAGATCATTTGCATTTGCTAGACATGTAGGATGCTACAGCCGTCATCCTTTAATAGAACATGTTCTTCCACTATGCCTAGATACCAACCCCCTTTGACCAGCATCAGGACATACACTCTCTACCAGATCTGCGGTCTGTACATCCTAGAGAGGGAGTGGAATGCATTCTGCTACCATGCTCATAGGTTGGATCTCCTCTACCCGAGGCGGTACATACTCCAATACCTAGTTCACAAATCAAATGTAGCACTCTGGGGCTTTTTTTGAATCGCTCCTGACCCTGAACTATTTCCCTCAAAGTGCAAACTTCAGAAATTAATGGTAAGTCAAGGCAATGGCTGGAAATTAATATAGGAGGGGTCTCCAAAAAATTACATTATAGCTACTTGGGCCATCAATAATCAGGAAGGACTCATGTCTCTCTATTCCGTATAATATGAATTTAGATCAATGCACCCTTCCACTTAATTCCTCTCCCCCAAGAAACCATAGAGGGAGCCTTCGCAGGCCTTCAAGGTCTCATCCTTCCTTAACATCTCATAGGCAGGCGTGACTCGGACATTAATAGATCTCTTATTGTCCACTAGGATTCTAGCTGTAACGTCCCGATTCGTGCTAGAACCCTCGAATGCATTTTTGAGTCAAGAGTGTTGGCTCAGGCTCAGGGTGCACTGGTGGGAAGGTGTTAATTGTTCACAATGGCTCTTGATGAGCGTCGAGTGCGTCATCTGGTAGGAAGGCGTCGAGTGTTCACGGCACCTCTCGATGAGGGTCGAGTGCATCGACTGGTGGGCAGGCAATGAGGTCGACTGATTGTACGTTTTGTAGTCTAAACTATTAGGGTATTTTTAGGTTTTTAATACATAAATCATGTCTTGTAAGCATATATATTGACTTCCTTTTGCATATTTTATTGCCAGTAATGATTTCTATTCTTTTTGATGATTTTCTCAGTTTTCGGCCAAAATGACCTGACACGCCCCCCTGACACGCCCTCCGTGGGCAAGTCACCGGGCATGTAACCTGATCCCGAGGAATATTGCTGCCAGAACTCAAATCCCGAGAAAAACACCTGACACGCCACCCTAACACGCCCTCCCTAGTCGTGTCCCTCGGCGTGTCCCCTCATCCCGAAACCTGCTACCGCATTTAAAGATTTTCCGTTACTGCACGTCAACAGTACTAACATGCCCCCCTACACGGGCGTGTCACTGGGCGTGTTCCACCTTTTTCGATGACTGACGGATTTCCGACCAGTGATTGAGACATGACGTGCCTTACACGCCCCTCCTATATGGGCGTGGCCTAGGGTATGTCCACCAACATACAGAAGAAATCATTATTTCCGTCAGATTTCAGCTCCCGAGGTCAACCCCGTACCTCACACGCCCCACCGAACACGCCCTCCCCGGGCGTGACCAACCAGAAAATGTTTATAAATTCAGGCGTCCCCCTTGTGTCCAACAAGTAGTTTAAGTTTGAGAGGGGTGGTTCTGCCCTTTTGTTTCTTGGAGTTTTTCATGCTTCTCCTCTCCCTCTTTCTCATTTTAAGATTTTTAATCCTAGTTTGTGTACTCCTTTAGTATTAGTTTTTGTAATTGCTTTAGTAGCTTAATGTAAATGCTACAATAGGTTTTTATTTCATTGTACTTGTAATCCTTTATTCCACGTTATAACTCTCTTTTAGTATTAATATAAAGTGTCCGTTTTATCTTTGTTCTCTTAATGTTCTTCTACCCAACTCTCTTCCTCCACTTCTCAATGGTTAACTAATCCTACTTATACTCTATCTTGATGATCCATGGTTCGAGTTGATTATGTTATGATGCTTTAAGTTTACTTTTTCTTTTAATGGGTTTAGGCCTTTGATTTAATTTTGAAAAATCATGTTTGGAGTTATATCATCGATATATAATTTCCATATTTATTTTCTCTCTTAGATAGGAGAGATGCTTGTAGTTTGAAGTGAACACTCAAGAGTAAAGAGAGTTGCAAGCACCCCTCAAGAGAGGCAGATGTTTAATCTCCTGGATTGGAGTGAAATCAAATAGTGCGGTTCACCGCATAAAGCGAGCTTTAGGTCTCCGATTTGGATGAGAGTTCGGTCGGACCTTCCTAAACTCAGTTGGGCCCGACTTCGAGAGAAGTGTGTTCAAGCTTTAGGAACCTCCATTGTCAATGTCCTTTAACCTATTAAGTTAAGATTTATTATCGCATTTTTAATAAACTTTTGTCGAGGTGATTCTCGATCGAGTGCTTTACTATTTTATCGTTTCAACCCCTTGTTGTAATCATTTTTAGTAGTTCTTATTTAGCTGCAAGTAGTTCTCTTTTAAGCGCAAATATTTCCTTTCTTAATCGCAATCAGTTTTCTTTTAACAAACCCTAATACAATCATTCGATAAGATAATAGTTTTCGTGTGAGTAAGATGGGTCAACTCACTCTGCCTCACTGTTAAAACAACAACAAGAAGCAAAGAAGACTAAGGATATGTCCTTGAAAATCAAAGGATTTTGGATGAAAACATGACTATCATGCACAATGAATCATTGGTCAAGCTGACTGAACAGACTACTGCTATAGAAACAAAAATAGCTACTGCTACAAAGTACATGGAAACTTAACTGACAACTCACTCTGCCCCACTGTTAAAAGATATCAAAGCTTCTGATGAGAATTTGAATAATAATTTACTGAAGGTCAAAAACACTATAACCTCAGGCATCAAATCTTTGGATGGTCAAGTAAGGTTTCACAAGAATGACCTCAGAGATCACATAAAAAAAGAAGTCATAAAGGGGGAGAGGGTAATGATAAGGTCCAGTTCTGAGCATGCTACTTGGATATCAAACAACATCAAAGACACTTTAGGAAACCCTCCCCTTTGGTATGATGGTGACCAAACTGCTGAGTAAGGTTTTCAACCAACTCAATTTGAAGTAATTCATGCTACTAAGCAATCCATATATAGTCCTCCTGCACAAATTCAATTTGAAGTCATTCAAGCTGCTGTTCAACATATGTACAGTCCTCCACCACCAATTCAAAATATTATATGTGAAGAGGTGGAGATGTCAACATCTGATATGCTGAAAGAGAAAAAAACTAAGCTATCAAAGAAAAGGTTTAGGGAACAAGCTAAAGCAAAGCCTGACTTTGAACAGTGGAGCCCAACCTCCAGATCAATCATACTAACTGCATGGAAAGAAGTTAATTCTAATGTTACTGATAACGGAAAATGGTACCATGAGCAAGAATGGGCTAAACATTTAAAGCAGCAAGAGGTTATTAAGAAATTCAGACATGATCTGAACACGAGGAAGATCCATGCTAATTTTATTAAGCCCAGTAAATACTTTCCCAATCCTTATCACTATTTTGAGAGGCAAAGGCTCAAGGAGGAAGAGATTTCTAAGGCCAAGGTTGATAAAGGTAAAAAAGATAGCAGATGTCAAGGTGCTTGAAGTTAATGCAAAGATACAATCTGTAAAAGGCATAGTCATCAAAGAACAAGAGCATCGTTAGAATATGTTTTCTATGCATTTTTGAACCTTTACTTTTAGATTAGTATAACAAATTACACAAATGTAACTCTTGAACAAATTTATAATGAAAATTTTGGTTGCATTATGTTTTATATGTTTTATTTATATATGGTATCAATTGTGTCACTTCATATGTTGTACAACACTATTGAATTTATAACTCTATCATCATGTTTTGTTTACATGTTGTATATCATTGAATTGGGGTTATGACTTCTCCAAATAGGGGGAGATTGTTGGGTACATTAGATACAATGTACTTTTATTGAAGAAGTCCTTTCAACTCAATGATATACACATATTTGTATTAAATGTATATTTAAGTTTATGTGTGCAGGATGTCTATTTCATATTGATTGGATAGGTGGACACAAGAAGTTGACTAGATTTTGAAGAAAAATGGATAAGTACAAAAGTGTCGACACACTTCAACTGTGTCGACACCTTTGAAGAAGCTGTGTCGATACAAGTCAGCAAAATATTGAGTGAAGTCAGCACAATCTACATTCAACAACTTGTTGTGCAGAAAAATGGCTAATACAAGAGTGTCGACACACTTCACCTGTGTCAACACCTTAACATAAGGTGTATCGAGACAAGTCAGTTAACTTGACACAGCATATTCAAGGCAGCTATGTCGAGACAAGTTAGTTGTCTCGACACCTTGTAGAATGAGTTAGCAGTGTCGGGATAAGGAAGCATACTTAACACTATAAATCTTAAAGAAGTTTTGTCAAGACAATACAATTGTCTCAACACAAAGAAGGCAGGAGATTTTCCTAAGTAAGATTGTGTCGAGACAAACAAACTATCTCAAGATAATAAAGGATTAAAGTATAGAAGTCTCGACACAAGGATGAAATAAAATATGTAGACATCAGGCAGATAGTTGTGTCAAGATAATCTAACTGTCTCAACACTAAGCATAATTAAAGAGGTTGACAGAAAAGATGGATGTGTCGAGACAAGTCAACTATCTCAACATTCTCAAGTTTCAGATGAAAATTCTTTCACGTAGAATTGTGTCGAGAAAGCTATGATGTCTCCACACAAGTGTCGAGACACTTTGTACATCTCGACACTTATGTTTCTAAAAATGTACAGTCAACACAGAAGTGTCAAGACAATTCAGAACAATTGCTTCAGCTACAGTAATGTGATACTTCACATAAACTGTTTAAGGGGAGAATTTGAAGTATTATGTAAGAGATGTTATCATCATTCAGTTACAAGCCATCCATGAAGGCAATAAATAGAGGGGTTGTATCCTCAAAAAATAAAGAGAGACACAACACACAGAATCAAAAAGGAAACAAACATTCTCATTCTTATTACAATCCCGAGGAGGAGGAAGAAGACGAAGGTCTTCAAGAAAATCTCCAAATCCCTTCACTAGGTTGATCTGAAGATTAAGGTGGATCTTATTTACAATTTCTTCAAGAAATTCAAGCCCAACAACATCAAGAAGATTGCAGATCTAGAGTATCAACTTTTCAGCAAATTAATTTATCAAGAAGAAATCCATTGCTGCTGAGTTGAAGAATCTCTGCTAACAGATAAGTCAGAATTACAAACATTCTATTTTTTGAAGGTTATTTTTTACACTTTATCTCTTTATTTTCTAAGATCTCATTGAGATCTGAGTGGGTAGGAGATCTTATCTCTTAGTTGTAAGGCTAATTTATAAAGGACGAGATAGGGTTCTTGAGGGACCAGAGGTAGGTGGTTTTGGGTGAATCACTGAGTTGTAAGCCTATTTTATAAAGGCTGAAGTAGGGTTCTTGAGGGACCTGAGGGAGGAGAGTGGGAGAATCTCTGAGGTAGGACCTATTGGTTGAGTGTAGGTTTCTTAACAGAAATTTAGACTATAGGATCTTTTGATCTGAGTTAAAGAGGACGAGCTATAACCTTATTTAGCACATTGCTAGTGAGGAAGAAGGGGGAAAGTGGATGTACCTAGATAGGGGAACCACTATAAATTCTATGTGTCTAGTGTGCTGTGGATTGCTATCGGTTGTGTTGTGTTCAAAATTCTATAACTGCTAAAATTGTTAAGTGATAAAGATTTGCTAAAGTATTTTAAGTCACATATTCACCCCCCCTCTAGGTGATTATCTACCCATAGGACTATCTTTCAGGTAGCATGGCTAAGGCATATGGCGTTGAGTGAGGCGTGGTCACTCAATGCTCTCAACGCCAAGCTTACAGAAAAGGAAAAAGAATAAGCTAAGGCAAAAAAGCGCTGAGTGAGGCTTTCTCACTCAATGCTATCAATGCCTAGATAGACAGAATTCTGTCTAAGTATTTTGGCGCTGAGTTAAGGTTGCTCATTCAACTCTTATGTTAATGTTGCTTTATTTTGGCCAAGTCCACAGCTGGTGACGTAAGCAAGTTAACAAGTCAACATTATTCAAATTGATAGCGACAAAGATACATTACAAGCCAAAAGGCACTGTTGAGATACTATACGACAGTTAACGTTAAAGAAAGGTTGCAGCTAGCATTAAATGTGTGTGGCCCACTGCTCAAATACCCATTGGGACATAATTAATAAAACGAAAAGATTTTACAGAAGAAGACAGCTTTCAAGGAGCTGTTGATGTGCTTCTTCTTCATTGCCATTGTCATTGTGACTGAAGCACATGCAGCTAAAGTCAGCAAGACTAAGAAAAAAATAAGTTAGCTATTTGTCTTCATCATCGGCTATAGCATGATCAGATAAGATCTCTGAAGAGAAAAGAGAAAGTTAGCTGGTGCCATTTTCTATCTGCACCGACAAGTTTCTCACAGATCTGACTATTCAACTCGGAAGAACATTTATTGCAGGCTATGGAGAAGAAGTTAGGGATGAACATCCTCAACCCAAGAAAGAAAGAATAAGCAGAATAATTATTCTATAAGTTACTTCCAACACAAGTTAAAGCAAGATCTGTATCCTTGTTGATGTAAAGTAGTTGAGCTGAGAATCCTTCAACCTAGGTAGCAGCAAGAATTGCTGCAGTTATTTCACAATTCCTGCAAGAAAATTCCATTGTGTCTTGAAGAAGAAGTTAGGACTGAGTATATCTTAGTACAAGTAAGGGTAGACTGGGGAAATATTCCTTGAGTCAAAGTTGGGCTGAGTCTATCTCAGTCAAGGTAGATTGGCACAGAGAAATTTCTCTTGTGTCCAATCATCTCATCAACTCACTTACATCTTATAAGATCCTTTTAGATCTGAGTAGTAGGAGCAAAGTTGCTCTGAGGTAGGATTTTGTTGAGAATCTGAGGGTAAGACCTTTGGGTCTGAGCTATAGGACTTAGTTTCAAGTCTGAGGTAGGTGAGTCATTCTCACTAAGCTGTAGGGCACTTATGCCTGAGGTAGGATCTGGGTGCAGATTTGAGGTAGGGCCTTTGTGTCTGAGATTATAGGAGAGTCATTCTCTTTTTGGTAGGATCCCTAGTGGATTTGAGGTAGGGCTATCCTCCCAGCCTGAGTGTAGGGCCTTTCGCCTGAGGTAGGTGATCTGCTGATCACTGAGTTATAGGCCCTTATGGCTAAGTTGTAAATCTTGGAGGAGATTGAGATATCCTGAGGGATCTGAGGTGTAAGCTCTTTGGAGCAAAATTTGGGAGAAGTGCCTAGTCCAAAAAGATAGTTGGATAGGTGGGAGAGAAAGTGGATGTACCTTTATTAGGAGAACAACTATAAATCTTGTGTGTAATCTTTATGTTTGTTGTGTTGCAGGTTACTTATCATTAAAGTAAAATCCAACCAACTAATAAAGCACCAAAAGAAAAGAAAATAAAAGAAAAGTCACTAAGGACTAAGAAACCTATTCACCCCGCCCCTCTAGGTGATTTAGCTATCCTTGAAAACAAAGACATTCATCTTACTCCACAACACTTGATCTTGAGTATCCAAAATGAGAACATGCATCTCAATATAAGAAAGGTTAGGCTCTAATGAGGGCATAAAATCAAGAACCTGCCGATCACTAAGCACAAATTTCCGCAACAGGCTTACGTGAAACACATCATGCATAACAGGAAAACTTGCGTGCAAATCCAGCCTATAAGCTGACATTCCATTATGCACATTAATCTCGAAAGGTCCCACATACCTAGGATCTAACTTACGGTTCTTACCAAACATCTTGACACTGGACATCTGGGAAACTTTAAGAAACACCATGTCCCAAATGGCAAATTCCAAATCAGTCATTTGCTCATTAGCGTTCTTTTCATAAGGCTCCTTAGCTATACGCATCTTTTCTCTAATATGCGTTACAGAATTATTCATCTCTTCTAAATCTTCCGGACCCAACAATTGTCCTTCACCAACCTCGGCCTAAAATAAGGGAGTTCTACAATGTCTCCCATATAAAGCCTCAAACGGGGCCATCTGCAAGCTCTCTTGGTAACTATTATTATAAGCAAACTCCATCAATCTGATTCAATCATCCCACGCTTCCCCGTGGTCCAAAATATAGCATCTGATCATATCCTCCAAAATATGATTTACCCTTTCTGTTTGACTATTTGTCTGCGAATGATAAGCGATATAATACCTCATATCAGTACCCAATCCTTCCTATAAGCTTTTCAAGAAATGAGACGTAAACCTGGAGTCTCGATCCGGCACAATACTAACAGGTACTCATATAACCTGATAACCTCATCCAAGTATTACTCTGCTATTTTCTTCATGGAGTAATTAATATTGAATGGCATGAAGTGAGCACACTTCGTCAGTCTATCCACTATAACCCATACAGAATCATGTCCTTTGGTATATCTTGGCAAACCGGTAATGAAGTCCATGAAAATACTCTCTCACTTCCAACTTGGAATCTCTAATGTCATCAACTTGCCACTAGGCCTTCCATGATCGGCCTTAACTCGCTTACACATGAAGCACTCAGACACGAACTTGGTTATATCTTTTTTCATTCCATACCACCAAACGATTTGTTTCAGATCTCTATACATTTTAGTAGAACCAGAATTGTAGGCAACACTGGAATCATGCGCCTCACTACATAGCTTAACTTGACTAACCTTAAAAGCAGGGATACAATATCTACCGCGGTACCTCAAAGTACCTGCATCATCAATAGAAAAGTCAGGTAGTTATCCTTTCTCTATTCTATTATAGAGGTGCAGCAAATCAGGATCATCCTTTTGATGAAGCCTTGTAAGCGTAATCCATGAAGGCTCTACTACATCCAAACTGCTCGACGAGTCACTACTTCAAACATTGATACCCATCAAAATAAATTCGTCCACCGAGGATTCTACTGAAAGTCCAAAGATTTGTGTTGTCTTTCTACTCAAGGCATCGTGTACCATATTATCTTTGCCCGGATGATATAAGATCTCAACATCATAATCCGCGATATATTCTAACCATCTTCGTTGGCGCAGATTAAAGTCCTTTTGAGTGAAGACATACATCAAACTCTTATGATCCGTGTAAATCTTGCACAACGTGTCATACAATAGGTGTCTCCATAATTTCAGGGCATAAATCACTACTGCAAACTCTAAATCATGCGTAGGGTAGTTTCTTTCATGAATCTTTAACTGTCTCGACCCATACGCAATCACTTTTTCTTCTTGCATCAATACGCAACCAAGTCCAACATGTGATGCATCCACGTAAACAACATTTTCCAATCCTTTGGTAGGCAAAGTCAAAACTGGAGCAATACATAATCTCTTTTTAAACTCCTGAAAAGCCTCTTCAAACTTATCTCTCCAAATTAAATAAATATTACAACTTGAGTTTGCTCCTTTACATGGGAAAAATATAAAGGGTACAAGGGGAAGCTGGCGGCTAGAAGAGAGAAAATTTCCAGAGGGCGAGCGGACTGATCAAATAGGTTGGCAAACCGTGCGGACTACTAATCCCGCAGCTCGCTTCCTAAGGCCAAGCAAACTGCGCAATCAGGCAGAGAAGACCACTGGGGCCTCTAAGACAGGCTTCTTGAGCCAAGCTCAAGGACTAAACCGCAAGGATTAGCCGCTTAGGACGCACAAACAGACGGTCAGTCAGCGAGAAGGGTTGGCGGACAGAAATTCGTATTTATAGGGTTTGCTGCGATGTCTGTCCCTCAAGGGTATGTCCCAGAGTCCTCTCAAATGAGAAGTATGGTGGTATTTATAGGCTTGAGGAGTAATCTTCCAGAACTGGGCTTGATGATGTCACCCCGATGATGCGGGCGAGCTGCGAGTGAGTCTGCGACATACTGTGGGCTGAAGAGGAGTTCACAGACTGTTGGGAAAAGCCGAAGTGCTTCTAGCGGACAGAACAAAGAGTTCACCTGGTACATGGCGGACAGGGAGTCTGTCTCTATTGCTGGATGAGACGAGTCTGTCACCTACTGGCGGGCTAGCGTCGATTCTGCCCTGGGCTGTGCGGCCAGATGAAGAGTACTGGAGGGTGGAGCAAGTCCACCTCCCTTTGGCGGACTGAGACCGAGTTCGCCACCTTCTACCGAATAGAAGGAGCAGGTCGCACCTACTAGGCGAGCTGAGGCAAGTCGCCCTCTCTTGGGCGACTTGGAGGCAGGTTTCCTTCTGTTGGGCGACCTGGAGGCAGGTCGCCCGATGTAGTCACGACAAGTGTACCGATCGTTATCAAGTAATAAAGTTGAGGAGTTGAATCCCGGATATCGATCTCTTGAGGAGTGCAAGTAGTGAGGGTGATTTCGCTATTGAAAGAGTTATATCAAGTGTCAACGAAGCAAGGGGGTTTATTTTGGGTTTCCTAATTTTAACATGACGTAGGGGTCATTCGGAGAGCATTACGAACACAAGTAACCCAACCAATCCCTACACTCCTTAGATCTACCGCACCTACACAAGCATCTATCGACTCGTCACGCATCGGATCAAAATCAGCATATAAAATAACAAAGGAGGAGTGATCGACTCTAAACAATGATCAAGAAAAGGAGTCGGATGATTCCCCAAAACTAACACAAAGGTTGTCAATCCTTTTTAAGAGTAAAATCTAGGCTATAGGTGATCCACTCAATCAAATTGGATCTACCCGATCCAGATTAAAGAAGTTCGAAAACGATGAAATCAAATTCAGAAATTGCGAGCGATTGTATTTAAAAATCACGGAAACAACGGTTATTCAACATCGACACAAAACTAGCAAGAAAACACAAAGATGAGGGGGAAGGAATTACCCAACCCGATTTCATGAACACACTGGATATGGTGGGAGAATCACTCTCTCCACGGATCCACTGGCGTCTCACTGTATGGGCTGCAACCTTCTTCCTTGGAGTCGCACCAAAAGGAAGCAACGCCGGAGTCGCACCGAAGAGGGGAGGAGGGAGTAAGGGGCGGCTTCACACCACCAAGGGGCCGGCGATTTGAGAGGAACTCTCTTGACCGAAATTCTCTCTTAGGGATGAAATTTTTAGGGTTAAGCAAATCTTTTCTAATATTCTTATCAAAGGTTCTCCTTAAATAGGAGTTACAAAACACATCTAACCATCCATGATGGAGATGAAATCTCATCCATCCGGGCGGCTAAATACACACTAAATATAAAGTCTGTGCATGAAATAAATGCTACAAAGTCCCCAAAATGAATATAAAATTATTAGTCAAACGTGGAATAATTTTATATTCTCACATATAAAATAAAAGTAATTAAAGCATGAAATTTTAAAATAAAATAGCCTTCAAAAGGGTTGTAGCGTTGTCTTCCGTTAGCGTCGTCACGGCTTCGAAAGTCTTTATGCGGTAACGCCTCGATAACTGGATCATCATCAAGTAGTGGTGGCGAGGCCGCGACATCAATCCTCCCCCTCTCAAAATCACGTATCTCTGATGCGTGGTCCAAGAAGTAGCAGTGGAGAAGAGCGTCATCCAAGCATCTAAGCTCCATCTCGAGTACCCATGAGTCGTCTGAAGGGGGGCGGTCAGGCCAACAGATGAGGAAGCGGTAGGTATCACCATCAGTAGTAGCAAGTGCCTCAGCCGCAAGTATCCTATCTGGAGTAAGAAATGTCTTGGGAAACCTGGGGAAATGTTAGCAGTAGGAATAAAGGAATGCAACTCACCATCCGATTATTTACCTGTGGGGGCCGTAAGAGAGAGATCATCCGAACTACCACTCCCCAACCAATTAGAAATTTTAGTGGAAGGAGAGGATGACAAAGAATTCAACTCTTGTGCAGGCGAAACAAACAATGTTAAATCCTAGACATTTAAAATGGGGGAGATTCCCCAATCAGTAGACAAATCCAAAATGATTGCATTGTCACCTAGCTTCTTAATAATCTGAAAAGGGTCGGCGCGCTTTGGTGCTAACTTTTTAACGGTGCTAGTGGGCAGTTTCTCGGGAACTAACCAAACTAAGACTAGATCTCCAACAGTAAAGTTTGACACTCTCTTATGTTGATTAGCGTGCGCTTGATAAGACTCGTATTGAGTAGACAAGGTAGCTCGTATACATGTGTGTAGGTCATGAATGTGTTGGGCAAAGGATTGTGCGAATTGACTTGCTTTGTACGTTGGAGGCAACATAACCAAGTCAAGTGGCACAGGGGCATTGTACGCGTTGACAATCTCGTTGAGAGACATACCCATCGACCTATTTTGGAATTATTGTAGGCCAATTAGGCATGGGGAAGAAGTAGGTCCCAAGTGCCCTTGTGATCGCCCACAGCACATCTAAGAAGTTTCCCCAAGCTCCTATTAACCACTTCCGTCTGCCCATTAGTTTGTGGATGGTAGGCGGCAGAAAACAATAATTTGGTACCCATTAAAATCAATAGTGTTTTCCAAAAATAACTCGTAAACTTGACATCCCTATCCGAGACTATCGTCTTCGGCACTCCACGGTGACTAACGACGTCATTAAAATACAATTTTGCAATGTGAGACGCATAATTGGTCCTACTACACGGAATGAAATACGCCATTTTAGAAAATCTATCCAGAACTATAAAAATAGAATCGTGATGGCGTAAAGTGGTGGGTAGGCCTAGAACAAAATCCATACTCACATCTTCCCATGGTGTGAAATGGATAAGCAAGGGTGTATATAATCCTATGTTGGTTTTGGTGCCCTTGGATACCTGACAGGTACGACAACTACTAAATACCCTTCCCACCATCGCCTTAAGTTTTGGCAGTAGAATTTCTCCTCAACTAGCGAATTGTCTTGTGCCTACCGAAGTGGCCACTCAACCCTCCACTATGGATCTCTCAAATGATATGAAGTCGTAGAGAGGATTGCGGGATACACAACTTCCCATGCCTAAAGAGGTAACCGTCTCGAATAACAAATGCATATATTGTCGTGGGGGAGCTATCCTGAGAGGATAAATAGGGTTCCTTAAAATCCAGGCAGGTAGTGTATGTAAGACCCCCTTTTATTTTTAAAAACACCGGGATCTTAGGCCCAGAACCGCCGCTTTGCGGTGACACCTTCGCACCCGGGAAGGTCATCACTACAAAACGTCAATCCTGTCAGCCAAATCATTCACAACTGTAGCAAAATAATAAAGCAAGTCCACAGAAATCACATATAAATAGAAAAAAATCTCAATGAAGGGAGTGTCCACAGATATAACATATAACTAAAACATGGGCTTATGCCTAGTACATAAAGTCCTCTCTACATATCTCTCATCGCGGAAGCAAAACAAATATAACTACTATCGATCAGGACTCATAGTCCCTGCCGTCTGAACTTTTGTACTAGAATGCCCGATCTCAAAGCGTGCTGACCTCCGGGGCTGCTCTCCCATGCTGGGCTCCATGGTCCCCTAAAATGATGTGGTTCGAAAATCGTTAGTCTAAAAGACTAAGTTCTATTATCCCCCGCCCCTTCCCCCATGGCTCCTAGGCACCAAGCGGGGAGAAGGAAAGGGGAGGATATGATAGTGGAGGATAACAAATAAGCAGATGGCGGCAGAATTAATCACGCAGATCTAAGGTAGATAAGATGGTAATAAAGGTATGATGAACTGAATAAGAAAGTAACCTTAACTTATATGAAGATACATAAGCTAATGGATCTCTTGCAGGGCTCCTATTGTATAGAAAGTCCCATACTGATTGATATGATAGGGTGTCGGTTTTTAGCAAGCAAAAATATGTAATACTTGAATGAAAACCTTAACTTATAAGCACGCTCGCACGAACTTATAAACCAAGGGGTCATTTTGCAAAGCCTATTGCATAAAGCGTCCCATACCACTTATACAATAGATGTTGGGTTATATGCAATGGTTATGCTATGAAATACAATTATGCTATGATGTGAACATGCAAGTGCAACTCACCCACTCGACTCTGTGTACACAGACCTTTAGTTCCCCCTTTCTAGTGCCAAACCTCCCAGGATACCTCTGTAGTGGCAAACGGAAACGGTGGGTTGGGCCTCTCCCACCTCTAAACCGGTAATAGCACTTCCAGTCAGACCTATCGTACACCTCAACACTATTGCACTAAGAGGAGCTCCTGCGTACTCTTGCCGGCTGCTGCACCAGACTTTATTTGGCCAAGTGCTAAACCACACTTGCCGAGTCAATTTGTTGGGATCGGTGCATCGACCCTCTAATACCAAAGACCCACCACCTTATACTTTATGCACATGCAACCTTATGTATTAGCTACTAAGCCAAAGCTCCCCGGACCAGCCCGTCCATCATAAACTATTACCGAGCCAAAGATCGTCGGCCTATCCCGCCCTCACCAAAACCACTGGCTTACTGCCCAAGTGACCCAACCTATCTCCCCGAGGCATCACGGTGTGAGAAGGTGAAACCCTAGATTTTACTAGTTACTCTTGCTTTTCAGTTTGCTTATAGATTTGGTTTAGCTCAGGACTGCCCAAGGTGTTCCCCGCGAGGGGCTCTCGAGGGCACTAGTAGCTACGATGGCTGAATCCCAAAGCTCCCTTTCGCAAGGCACTTAATCTTCTTGGTTAATACCCAACTCCTAGTCCCTTAATTATTGTATTGGATCTAACCCTAGCGTATTTGACACTTCCTTCCTACGGGAAAGACGATCTTTTGTTGATCCCGAACACCATTTAACATTAGCCAATCCAACCCTCTACTCATCCTACTTCCAATGATGAACTCATTTTTATTTATCCAAACCAACAACCCACTAATCCTGACTCATGTGCCCAAATTTATACTCCAACATAATTTCTGCAGTTTTTACTATATGCAGACCACTAAGGCTAAATGGCATGTAAAATGGGAGGTACATCAAATAATTACCCAATACTCCTATAATAATTATTGGAGGGCTAATATGACCTTTGTAGTCTAAATCAAGTGGTTCACAATTTTCCTATTTATCTGATAATTTATTTGATGATTCTAGTAGCCAAAAATTCCAAGATTGTACAGGAAGTGCAAATTTCATACAAGATAATATTTCACCAAATTTTTGTTATATACAATATAAATATTTAACTTAAAATCCAAAGTCTCCTAATTTTTCAGCTAAGTTTAGGCCACTAATATTAATTTTAAGTATATCCCACATTAAATCATTTTAAGAGATAAGTACATCAATAATACTTCCAAAAATTCATAAAAAATTCAAGGATGATTGTAAGGACATATAAATGCTCTAGGTAAAGTTTCATAATTTATTAGCCAGTAATGAGCTTTAAGCAAATTATTGAACAATTTTTCAAAGTTAATGAGCTTGTGAAGTAGGTACTAATAAAATGTGTTCAAAATTTTTAATAAAATTCATACATGACCAAGAAGGTTTGAAACTCCCTCTGCCAAGTTTTCATGACCTTCCAATGGGTAGTGGGATCATAAAGACCAAATGAATAATTAGGGCAATCCCATGAGTTACAAAGAAAGTGCTAAGAATATTGATCCAAAATTCCCAATTAAATTATCAGAGGTTCAATCTATCCTTATGACCATACTACCCAATTTTCATTATTGTTCAAGGAGTTTTACTAACCTATTCTAGCACTACAATATTTGTGCCCTAAACTATGGTAAGCGTTTTGTGGGGCCTACCCTTTCCAAAATCCCCTAATATTTTTACCAGAGGGTTTTAGCTACCCTAGCACCCTCCCTAAAAATTTTCATGCTCAAACAAGGTCTTTTGCCCTCATGCCCTTTACAAGGCACAAAAGCCCTTCCTTAGGGTTTGGCCTTAGATCTTATGCCAAATCTATTCCAATCTAACCCATCTTCCATGGGTAGGTGTTAAAAGCCATGCAAAGTCAGTGGCCCCAATTTCAACCTCTGTTGAGGTGATTTGGCCACACAAAGACAAAGGTGCACTTTTAGACAAAAATACCCTTATTATGCAAGGCTAAGCTTTGTATGTTTTCTATTCAAACCATTTCCAAATAAGATGACATTTTAACCAGAGCTTTATAATGACTCCATGCACCACCCTCCAAAATTTGGATGAGTTTGGAGTTCATCTGACCCCTAAATTTATTTACCCTAGAGAAATTAAATTATTTCCAAAATTATAAAAATTGTTCCCAAAAATTTCCATTTTAGGGCAGGATCTAGATATGGACTATGGTGACTCTCTGCCAAAATTTCAAGTCAGTTGGACCAGAGATGAGGTGTGGGCACCCATTTAAATTTCTGCCTAACCATAGGTATAGATCCCACCAAAATAACTGCCTTGGTCAAACCAAGCACCCAAATTGGTTCAAACAAATTTTAAATTAAAGTAGACCCATATGGATACAATTTGTATGTTGACTATTACCTCTGAATTAGCCTCTAGGTATTTTTAAAAATTAAAAATATTAAATACACTATATGTGACAGAAATCATTAAATTGTATATTATAAACCTATAGTTTAAAATCATTCGAGCACGAATCTTGGTGCAGCTTTTAACGGCATTCGGTTGTCTTCTACCTCCAGCCGACGGTCCTGATTCAACCCGCCTAGAGCTTCTTCCAGTCCCTGCTGTCGGCCATCCGGACACCTCCCCGGGTGGCCACCGCCACCACCACCTCTATTGAGGTGGTGGTTATCGCCAGGCGGCGGCACAGCCGCTAGAGGGCCTTATATCGGCGAATCCAACAAGGTGAAAATCACGGAAAAACCAGGAATTTTCAACTTGGATCAGGCTCAATTGAGCCTGAACCTTGGACCTAAGGATTGATATGAACTACCCATGGAAGGAGTGGAGGAGGACCTGTGTGGGTGGCTGTAGCCTTGCCGATCGCCGGATCATCATGGTTGTGGTGGTGGTGGTCCGGTTTCTGCAACAACACAGTGAACACCCTTGGCTCCATCAGGTAATGTGTGGGAATTAATCCTTGGAGTCCAGTGAAGCTTTTAAGAAGTAGAATTGGGGTGTTAGGTGGCTGTAGGCTGCATTGCCATTGGAGGCCCTCTTAGTCAAAAATTTTGGCCATGGTAGGTGGGGGATGAAGCATGGATCAAACCATTCAATGACCACCTGGTTGAAATGGGATTGCACTCCTTGTCCTAGTGAATTTAATTGAGGGGGTTTGGGAAGGGGGAGGAAGAGCCCAAAGTCTTCCCCCCTTTACTCTCTTCTCTTTCTCTCTCCTCCCTTTGAAGATTTTCTCTATCCTACTCACCAATCCTGAAATTTGGCTTCTACCTAACCCAATGGCAACCCACATGTTCATTTCATCCACCAATACAAGTTTGCCCAAGTGAATTGTGTTTTAGCGTTAGTTAACCCATTTGGGCTAGCTTCAACTAAACCTTTACTATTGTTGACCTTAGTCAATTTGGTCTTTGAGGTTGCCCCTAATGGGTCCTTGGTGACCCATCTGCCTCCCCTAAGGTCTAGGTGGGGTTGATTTGGCCCTTGGAGGTCACTTGACCCTTAATTAGGACACTTTGACAACTTTAGGGCTAGAGTTGACTTTGGTAAACTTTGCCTTTTTGGTTGACCCCAATGGTTCCTTGGTGACCCATTGGCCTCTCACTAGGGTTAAGAAGGTATGTGTGGGGTCCAATTGGCTAAGGGAAGGTCAGTTGACCCTATTTAGGTCAGGTTGACCCATTTAGTGTTAGAGTTGACTTTTGTCAACTTAACCACTTTAACTGCCCTCCATGGGTCCTTAGTGACCCATTGACCCCACTGTAGGTCTAGGAAGGCCATGGTAGGGTTATTTTGGCTTTATTATGGCACACTGCCATTATTTAGGGCACCTTGCCCAATTTAGGCTCAAAGTGGTTCTAGGTCATCTTGGCCACCTTATACCTATACAATGGACCCCTAGGGCTCTGATAGACCTTACAATGGGTTGATGATACCATGGTGGGGTCTTGAAGTCTTTGTGAAACCCCATGGTCATCTTAAACTAAGGTTTAAAAATTACTGTTTAAATACCATAATGGTCTCACCTACATTCCTAGGTTCACTAGGCCTTCTTGGGCTCCCTAGGGTTTTGTCATGACCTAGTCATGACAAAACTACTCCTAGGGGTCTAGTTGTTTGAGGGATGTTACAAATCCCAATATATAAACAAAACATTTCGTACTCGAAATTCTAGTTAGCCCCACGGGGTTTCAAATATGGAAAGTAAATTGTAACATCCCTAGAGGTTGTGAGTAATACCGGACAAAAAAGCTCTGGGTACCTATGTCGCATTAGGTCCTGAAGCTCCCATGTGTGCTCCTCTCGCCCATGATTCCTCCACAGGATCTTGACCAATAGAACCTTCTTGCAGCGTAAAACTCGTATTCCCTTGTCGTCAATCCGGATCGGTTCCAGGTGAACTGACCGATCAGATGCTCCCGTCCCATCTGTGGCCCTAATTTGCTGCTCCGGGAGTAATAGAGCCCTCCTAAGAGAGGATACATTGAACACATCATGCATACATGCCAGCTCCGGTGGCAGCTCTAGACTGTATGCCAAGGGACCGATCTGCTCCCGGATCCTATAAGGCCCCATATATCTTGGGTTGAGCTTCTTCTTCCGACCGCGTACCCGTTAAACCCCATGCATTAGTCGGATCTTCAAGAACACCTGGTCCCCCACCCGGAACTCCACCTGACGCTGCTGAGCGTCGTAATACTTAGCCTGTCGGTTCTGTGCCTCTAGCATCCTTCCCCATATTAATCTCACCTGAGCCTCGGTGTCCTCGACAAAATCGGAACACAAAGTCTTCGGATACTCGTCCTTTATCCATAATAGCGGAGTCCTACACCTCCGTCCGTATAGGGCCTCATAAGGAGCCATCCTTATGCTGGATTGGTAGCTGTTATTATATGAGAACTCGATCAGTGGCAACTACTTCTCCAAAGGCTCACTGCGATCCAATATGCAAAGTCGCAACAAATCTTCTAGAGTCCGATTGGTGCGTTCCGTCTGCCCATCAGTCTGGTGATGAAACGATGTACTGAATGTTTGCCGAGTGACCAAATAAGTCTGCACTAATCTCCACTCCCTAGATGTAAACCGTCCATCCCGGTCTGATACAATCGACCTGGTTACGCCATGATAATGGACGAACTGCTCCACGAACTTCTGAACTAACACAACAACTGAGTCATCCTTCCTGATCAAAATAAATCTGGCTACCTTCGTCAGCCGGTCGACGATCACCCAGATCGAATCGTTCCCCATCCATGATAGGTGAAGCCCATGTATAAAGTCCATGGTGATATCATCGAACTTCCACTCTGGCACTGGGAGTGGCTGCAATAATCCTGCGAGATTTCTGCACTCTGCTTTCACCAATTATCATGCCTAGCAATTCATCACAAAATACGTAATGTCCTTCTTCATGCCTGGCCAGTACATCATTCTCTTCAAGTCCGGTGTCATCTTGGTGATCCCCGGATGCACTGAGGATCTGCTGTAGTGAGCCTCTGCCATGATGTCCTCCCGAATCTGGCCTCCTGCCGGTATATAAACCCTACCTCGAAAACATAGTAGTTTGTCTCTCAATGAGTAATACCATGCCATGCCTTCCTCCAAGGCACTAAATATCAGTTATGCCCTCGCATCCACCCTCTCCCTATCCCTTATGGGATTTCGAATATCATCAGTTGCAACCATCGATCCTAGATACTCCATATACAATTTTGGATCGTCCTCGAACACTAAGGATATTTGTATGTCCTTAAACGTTTTTACCAACTCTAAGGCCATCAGCTGTAGACCTGCTCCTAATGTATTCTCTCTCCGGCTCAAAGTGCATGCCACCACTTTTGCCTTCCTTGGATGGTAATGCATGGTTTACTGGTAGTCCAACAAAAACTCCACCCATCATCTTTGCCTGATGTTTAGCTCCTTCTGTTTGTCCACATACTTCAGATTTTTTTGATCTGAGAATATGTTGCAGTGCACACCATATAAATAGTGTCGCCAACTCTTTAGCGCAAAAACAACTGCCCCCATCTCCAAATCGTGCACCGGGTAATTTTGCTCATGTTTCTTCAGTTAACGGGAAGCATGGGCTATTACGTGCTCGTTCTGTATAAGAACGGCACCCATCCCCTGATAGGAAGCATCCGTATACACCTGGAATCCTTCCTTCCCTGATGGAAGAGCAAGGATTGGAGCCAAGGTAAGTCTGCACTTCAGCTCCAGAAAGGCAGCCTCACATTGTGGCGACCAAATGAAAGGAGACTCCTTCTTCGTCAGGGATGTGAGAGGGAGAGCAATCCGAGAGAACCCTTCTACGAACTTTCGGTAATAACCGACAAGTCCTAAGAAACTCCGAACATCCGTGGCCGTATTCAGCAGTGGCCAATCTTTTACTGCTTGGACTTTCATTGGATCTACTGCCAAACCCGCTCCACTAATAATATGGCCCAAGAATGCCACCTCTTTTATCCAAAACTGCCACTTGCTAAACTTAGCATACATCTTATGCTCTCGAAGCTTCTTTAAAGTCAAAGACAGATGTCTCGAATGCTCCTCTTCAGTCCTTCAGTAGATAAGGATGTCGTTAATGAATACGATGACGAAGACATCCAGATATTCCTCGAACACCCGGTTCATCAAGGTCATGAACGCGGAAGGTGCATTCATGAGCCCGAAAGGCATCACGGTAAACTCGTACAACTCGTATCTACTCCTGAAGGCCATCTTCGGGATGTCTTCCTCCTGAATGCGTAGCTGGTAGTACCCCGACCACAGGTCCAGCGTGGAAAACCAATGAGATCCTTCCAGTTTGTCAAATAGCTTATTTATCCTTAGCAAGGGATACATATTTCGAACCGTAACCCTGTTCAGTGCCCGGTAATCAATACACAACCGAAGTGTCCCGTCCTTCTTCTTAACGAACAAGATCGGGGCTCTCCATTGTGATGAGCTTTGCTAGACAAATCTAGCCTCCACTAGTTCCTAGAGCTGCCTTCAAAACTCCGTCATCTTGTTCGGGGCCATCCGATTAGGGGCTCTAGTAGCCGGCTTAGCCCCCGACGCTAGCTGTATCCGAAAATCCTTCTCCCGGTGTGGGGGTAGCCCTGACAGCTTCTTTGGTAATATGTCGGCAAAATCTCACAGCACTGGGATATCTGAGATGGAACCCTTGGCGTCAGCCATTTTAAACAGCACCTCATCGACTTCCTCCCCCTACAAGTGGGCCTTGACAGCCTGTACGGATGACAACACGAGAGGGGGAATAGATCTAATACCTTCAATGACGATGAAGGAATCCCCATACCTCACAGTAATTCTCTTAGACATGTAGTCAATCTGAGCATGGTTCTAGTACAATCATGTCATTCCCAGGATCCAATCAAAGACTGGCATCTTCATGATCGTCGCTGGTGCATCAAATATCTTTCCGCCGATCTCCGCCTCCATATTACAGTGGGCAGTGGTGAACAACTCTGATTCATCGGTTAATCGTATCCTCATCATCAAACCCATGAATCGCTCCACTCCTTCGAACCCTTCCACGAAGGCCTCCGATACGAATGAGTGCGAAGCACCCATATCGAATAGCGTATAAGAGGACTTGCCGCTGATGAAAATTATGCCTGGGGGGGGGGGTTAAATGTCTTAGAATCTAATTATGGTTTTCTTTCCTAGATTATCAATTCTATATCCATAAATTTAAGTGTTAAGGAAAGAAAACTTAAAACTTTCTGGCGTACCTGTGATCACTTGCTCCGGGTTCCAGGGTTGAGCCAGATCCAGTGCATAAACTTGCTCCCTGTCCTGCCTGCGATCTGCACCCTGGTATCCACGTCCTCGTCCACGTCCTCGGCCTCCAAACTGCTGAGCATGCGGGGCATCCTGTGGTGCTGGAAGAGGTGCTCCCCTCATGGGGCAGTTCCTCCGGATGTGCCCTGTCTGATGGAAGTTATAGCACTCCGGCGGCTGAAATGCCATACCCCCGGGTCTCGGTGCCTCCCGCATCTTAAGAGGTTGAGGAGTCACTAACACCGGCTCCCTCGACTCCTGCCTCACCACCTGACGAGGCTGGTCCTCTGTGTTGGAGTTACCATGGTGATCTAGAAGTGGTCAAACATATAATCTCACTGCCAACGCGATATGAGCCTGCAGGGTCGCACATAAGAGCATATGGAGAAATTGGTAGATTGACTGTGTTGGTAAGGGTTACCAATCACCTCGCAGGAAGGAGTCGGGCAAACGTTGCCAAAGGAATTTCTTCGAGAGTCGTAGAGTTTGACTCGACGACTAAGGCAAATTCGTCGAGAATCGTCGAGTATGACTCGACGACTCTCGATGAGTTCGTCGAGAATCGTCGAGTATGACTCGACGACTCTCGACGAGTTCATCGAGAATCATTCATCGCAAATGATTCGTCGAGAATCGTCGAGTGATACTCGATGACTCTCGACGAATTCGTCGAGAATCAAATGTGTTTGATTCCCGGTGATTGGTGATACTCGACGAATCTATCCCCAATTCTCGACGAATCAGTAGAAGATTCTCGCCGAATCTGTTTGCTAATTCTCGCCGAATCTGGATCTGATTCTCGCCGGACCTTTGTTGATTCTCGCCGAATGAGCCTGAAACCCTAACTTGGGTGGTCTGCGGATAGCGGTGTTCTTTGGACAGTTTATGCCTTTGGTATAAATAGGGGACTTAGGGTTTTGGGAATATAACATCGAGATTTTCCTGTAGCCGGATCGAAGCCGACGGAAGAGTTCCTCCGATCTCCCAATCCGCCGAATCCCGACCCCGCCGGACAGAAACGTTCCGCCGATGCCTGTTTGCTCCGCCATCGACCTCATCTCCGGTGACCGTCGCCGGTCTTGCATTCCCTGGCGCAGACCTAGCAGTCCGTGGGAAGTGCAAAGGTGCGGTTAATCTTCTTCCCGACCCTTCGTGCGACGAATCTCGAGGTTCTCCCGCTCGTGTGGATTTCTGCAGAGGCGTGGACGTTATTCAATGTAGAACTCGCCACCGACAAGGACTCGAAGCTTGGAGCATCTCCGTTGAGTTGTGACTCAACGCCGCTAAGGTAATTTTTGCCTAGTTATTTTTTTAACTTCTTGATTCAACTTTCATGGCCCGATCCCATCACTTTTTGGTTGTCTTGATGTTTTATTCCTTCCGCTGCATGCACAAGCATTGTGCCAACCTCATAGAGAAACCCAACACTCTGCTCTTCTTCCCTCTCTAACATAAGTGATGCGGCCCCGCCACTGATCATTCCTGGCTCCCCGAGGCTGGTCCTCCGTTTGACTCTTCCGACCTCGAGTCATGTGCCAATCAGCCTCAATCCTCGTGGCCATCTCTAAAACTTGAGGTATAGGCCCGTTAGATACGAAAAAAAGGGCCTCCCACAACTCCTCCCGCAGGCCCTTATAGAACCTCTTGGTGTATCCTTCCTCATCTAGCTTATAGGAGTCCGCAAACCAGGCTAAATGGTTGAACTCCTGGTTGTATTATACCACAGTCTTGTTTCCCTAGTTCAACTGCAGGAACCTGTCCTCCAGCTCATCCCTAGCTGACTGTGGAACAAAATGCTCCAGTAACGTGGCCCTTAACTCCTCCCAAGTAATTTATACAACCTCCATATCCGCAAAAGTCGTATCTAGCGACGTCTTCCACCATCTCTTGGCATGAGACTCCAAGCAATAGACCACCAATGGCACCCTCTCCTCCCAGGAGAACCGTATCCCGTTAAACATCTCGTACATAATGTCCAGCCACTCCTCCATCCGAACAGCTGACTCTGTCCCTAAGTAGGATGGGGGAGAGAGTCCTCGGAAGATGCTTAGCCAATTAGCCGCCGGGTTTGGCTGCGGAGCCAGAACCTGTTGGGCCCTGAAAGCTTCTAGAATATCTGTCAGAGTCCGCCCCATCTCCGACTGTAGGAATCGAGTGGGGATCGGGGGATGTGGTGCAACATTCGGAGTCTGCTGGACTCCACCCTATGGTGTAGGCTGCGGTGGGGGCTACGTAACAAAAGCCAATAGTAAATAATTGATTCAAACCTAGTTAACAATGGACAATTTCAATGTGATCCCCCATATGGACACACCACTGATTCCGCTGCTTAGTTTGCCCCAAAACTAAACTTGTGCGGGGGTGACCCAGGGGTTGTGGACTTCTACTTTTCGATCGAGGTTTGGCTATGATACCACTTGTAAGAACCCTATTTTTATTTTAAAACGCCGGGGTCTTTGGGCCAGAACCGTCACTTTGCGGTGACACCATCGCACCCGGGAAGGTCAGCACTGTAAGACCCCCCTCCCGGAACACAACACACGGCACGAGGGGAGTCTTATGCCCAAAATAGCCGCCTTGCGGTAGCACTAACACACGGGTTAGCCTTTACCATAAGACGCATATTCCGCCGGCTACAATCCATATCACATATACTATGCCAACCCAACCATAACAGAAAAGTAGAGCAGTTCAATTCACAACTAAGTTTAAGTCCAAAAGAGCGGAAGATAACAAGCACAACAGGCTTGTACAAAAGAACAAGAGTCTAGAAATGTTTTGCCAAACGGCTACAGGAAAACACTCACGACTGTCACTGACGGTGCCGATGGCACCACCACTTCAGGTCCTATCGTCCGGGCCTGGCTGTGCTGCTGCATAGTCCGTTGCTGCTCTACCTGCGGGGTTTCCTCCTAAAAAGGAAGACGTAGCAACCGTTAGTCATAAGACTAAGTGGCTTCACATCCGCTCCCCCGGCGACTCCTCGGCACCGGGCGGAGAATGGAACAAAGGTACAATATGTATATATATAAGTAAGTAAACAAGCAGGTGACTGTAAATATGGTGGAGTATAAACTACGCTACACAACTAGCAGTTCTACAAATATCTATAATATATGACAGCAGGTATAAGTAATCAGAATAGTAACTTAACTTATAAGAGTGCCCATACAAACTTATAAGTTAAGGATCGGCTTAACAGTAAAGTAACTCATCGTATAAGAGTGCCCATACAAACTTATACGATGAGGATCTTGTGTAGCAATGAATGACATGATATGAATGTTATGCTATGACCGAATCATGCGCACGCACATGCAAGTTGCTATGTCGACACAGACTTGAAGTTCCCACTTTTCGAGCAGGTAGCTAACCTCTCAGGCATCGTCCGTCGTGGCCAGACGGCGACAGTGGAGCGGGCGTCTCCACTACTAGGTGGTATCACACTACCTATCCTAGGCCCCCGTACGCCTCAACGCTAAGAACACAACAGCGGAGCTCACATGCGTACTACGGCTCAGAAGGGGTCTTGGGTAGATGTGCACCAAGAACACAGCCCAACCTGGCCTTTGAATTCGAACCGGATGGAACCTCGGAAATGCACGAGGTGCAAGCCCAACCGTTCTCATGGCGCGGAGGAGATCTCGGGTTATGGACACCAAGTATCTAACCCTACCGCCCAAGGTCTACCCATTGGCTCCCATCGGTGTGACGACTGGCGAACCCGTAGACCTGCCACAGTCATTATCTCAATATCGCGACACGATGAATCGTCGCGCATCACATGCCCCAAAACAACTCACTCGATGCTACCCGTAGGGAGGCTACAACTCTAAGCATCGGTTGTTAATAAATCCCTTGGGCTCGGATTACGGTTACAAAATACTCTTCACATAGTGTTCATCATATTCACGCCCATCTATTCAATGAATTCACCTCAACACTTCGCATAATAGATATGTTCAACACCAAACTATATAAATATATTCTATACCAATCTCAACCCTTAATTTCTAGCCTTCTCATCCAATCCATTTCTCTACCAATACATGGTTATTCCTTATTACACAACCAAATGAGTAACCATGCTAAATTACAGTAACTACAGCATTATAAATATATGGGAGCAAGATAACAAATGAGCAAATCACAACCAATGCAAGAGTGCTAGCATTATAAATTAACAAGTGCATTCAGATAGGATAGCCCGATACTAAAACTGGGATTCCCGGAGCTACAGGAATCCGATCACAATGCTCAACCACTCGTTGGAAAGGTATTCGCGAGGGCTACGACTTTCGTGTTGAGTCGATCGCCCAGATCTGGTCGCAACATACCAGAAATTCAACTCGAATACGTATAGGAAACAGTTTCCTGTACAGGATTTTCCCGAACGCAGCGGACTCGAACCAGCTTTCCTGTGGCTACAGGTATCGCATGGAAACGTGCAACCACTCGTTGGAAAGCTAGTTTCAAGGGCTACGACTTTCGTGTTGAGTCGATCACCCAGATCTGGCCAGAACACCTCTGAAATTGGCCACGAATGTCGCCGCGTGCAGAAATCAGATTTCTGCACGCATCTTAAGGCGAGATGAACGGCATCCGTTCATCATCTTCCTTGCAACGACCTCGCATAAACTTCTCCAGAAATCACACCCAACCTTATTTCTCCTTTCAAAGCCAAACCCTCAACGAAAACCCCTCTCATCTCCACTTTGAATGATGAGAAGGTTGAGGGAGACTAAGCCTAGAAAACCTAGGCATGGCTTATCCTAAGAACTCTCCTCCTCACCATCAAGACTCTATGGAGTCGATGTCTCTCCTAAAATAACTACAGATCTAGCACCAAGGGAGAGGGGAGAAAGCTCACCTCAAGTCCAGCGGTACCACCATGGCCGGCCATGAGCCTCGCACTCCTTCGTAGCGGCATTTCGTTTCCGCCAAGGATGGCCCGGCAATCTTCTTCCAAGGATGGCTCCGGCAAGCCTCTTCCTCCTCCAGCCAAGAGAACTCTCTCAGAAATTTCGGGGCAGAAGAAAGGGGATGAAATGCTAGGGTTTCACATCTTTTTCATTTTTATACACCGCAGACACGGGTAGGCACACGGCCGTGTTCCTACCCGTGTTCAGGTGACACGGCCGTGTCGCCTGCCGTGTTTAGGGCCGTGTTCATCCCATAATATTTTTCTTCCGTGTTGGGGTTGCGGCACACGGGTAGAGACACGGCCGTGTCTCGACCCGTGTCCTCTGCACACGGGTAGGGACACGCCCGTGTCCCAATACCCGTGTACCTCTCTTACTGATAAGCCTAATCTTGGCATGAGGCACACGGGTATGGACACGGCCGTGTCCATACCTGTGTCGGCCAAAATTACCATTTTGCCTTATTTTCCTCATTTCCCGTACGTTCGCACCTGTTCACCCACACCCCCATTGGGCTCACCACAGCCCCCTTGACTCAAATACGTAATCAAGGGGCCTAGCGCGAATTGGGACGTTACAAATCCTATAAACAAAATAAAAGATTTCGTCCCTGAAATCAGGGTAAGGCTATGGGAGTGAAACACATAAAAGGGAACTATGCTTTCAAGTAAAATTTTTACCTGGGGTAAATAATTCCGGGTAGCGCCCTTGCATCAAATCCTTTGGCTCCCATGTGAACTCCTCCTTCCCATGATTAGACCATAGCACTTTCACCAAGGGAACACTTTTGCGGCGCAAGGTTCTTGTCTCGTTATCAACGATCCGCACCGGCTCTAGTCGCACAGACCTATCAGACGCCACGACACCATCCGTCGTGGGGATATACTGTTCAGGCCGCAACAAAGCCTTCCGAAGCGACGATACATGGAACACGTCGTGAAGGTTCTCCAGCTCCGGTGGTAACTCCAATCGATAGGCCAGAGGGCCAATCCTTTCCACTACGACATAGGGCCCGACATACCTTGGGCTGAGCTTCTTGACTCCACGTACCCGCGACACTCCGTGCATCGGTCGAACCATCAGGAACACCTTATCACCCACTTGAAATTCCACCATACGGTGCCTTGTGTTGTAATATTTCGCCTGTCGACTTTGAGCCTCTAGCATTCGATCCCAGATCAACCTAACCACCGCGTCCGTGTCATCAATATACTCATTTCCCAATGTCTTCGGATCTTCGTCTTGCACCCAGGACAAGGGTGTTCTACACCTCCTTCCATACAAAGCTTCATGAGGTGCCATTCCAATACTGGCTTGATGACTGTTATTATAAGAGAACTCCACGAGAGGTAAGAGTCTCTCCCATGGTTCTCCTTTATCTAGCACACACAACCTCAGAAGGTCCTCCAATGTTCGGATGGTTCGTTCAGATTGCCCGTCCGTTTGTGGGTGAAAGGTTGTGCTAAAGGCGAGGCGCGAGCCCAAATAAGCCTGTACAGCCCTCCATTCTCTTGAAGTAAACCGACCATCCCGGTCGGAGACGATCGTCTTCGGCACACCATGGTACCGCACAAATTGTTCCACAAAGAGACGCACTAAGACGCCCACCTGCGCCTCCTTCTTCATTGGGATAAATCGGGCTACCTTGGTCAACCGGTCAACTATCACCCACACAGAATCATTCCCCGAGCGCGAGCGAGGTAACCCGTGGACGAAGTCCATGGAGATGTCCTCAAATTTCCATTCGGGGATGGGCAACGACTGTAGCATTCCACCGGGGCTTCTGCACTCCGCCTTCACCATTTGGCAGGCCACACAATGAGTAACGAAGTACTTGACATCCCTCTTCATGCCCGGCCAACACATTGTCTTTCTCAAATCGGTGTACATCTTCGCGATCCCCGGGTGCACCGAGTACTTCGAGCAATGAGCCTCCTTTAGAATATCCTCCCGAATGTTGTCACCTTCGGGGATGTAAAGCCGGCCACAAAAATGGACGAGGCCGTCTTTTAGGGAGTATTCTTCCGTAGTCCCATCCTCCATTGACTTGAAAGCCGGGGTTAAAGCCGCATCCTTCTTTTGTTCCGTCCGGATCCGGTCTCGTATGTTGCAAACTATACTTATTGCGGTCAAATACTCGGTATACTCTTCCGATTGATTCTTAAAGACCAAAGTGACTTCCATATCTTGCAGTGTCTGGATTAACTCCATCCTCATCAAGCGGGATTCCGTGCTCGTTCCCGGTGCCTTTCGGCTTAAGGCATCAGCTACGGAATTAACCTTCCCGGGGTGGTAGTTCAAGGTGAATTCGTAGTCGCACAAGAACTCCAACCACCGCCGCTGTCTCAAGTATAACTCCTTTTGGGTGTGAACGTACTTCAGATTTTTGTGATCCGAGTAGATCTCGCAGTGGACGCCATATAAATAATGCCTCCAAATCTTCAAGGCGAATACCACCGCTCCCAACTCTAGATCATGCACCGGGTAGCTGGCTTCATGCTTCTTCAACTGTCTTGAAGCATAAGCGATCACATGCCCATTCTGCATCAACACGGCTCCCATCCCTTGATACGACGCATCTGTGTAAACTTGAAAGCCCTCCTTCCCAGATGGAAGAGCTAGGATGGGTGCAGTCGTCAATCTGTCCTTCAACTCTTGGAATGCAGCTTCGCACTGGGGTGTCCATTCAAACGGCACACCCTTCTTGGTCAGCGTAGTAAGGGGAAGGGCGATCTTCGAGAAGCCTTTCACGAACTTGCGATAGTACCCGGCATGTCCAAGAAAGCTCCGTATGTCGGTCGCTGACTTCAATAGCGACCACTCCTTCACGGCCCGCAACTTTGTCGGATCTACTGCTAGCCCCGCCCCACTAATCACATGGCCCAAGAACGCGACCTCTTGAAGCCAAAACTCGCATTTGCTGAACTTGGAAAACAAAGTGTGCTCCTTTAGCTTCCTCAGCACTAAAGTTAGATGTTCGGCGTGTTCTGCTTCAGTCTTGGAGTAGACTAGGATATCATCGATGAACACAATGACAAAGATGTCCAAATAAGGGCTGAACACCTTGTTCATCAAGCTCATAAAGGCGGAAGGGGCGTTTGTGAGCCCAAACGGCATCACGGTGAATTCATACAAACCATATCTCGAACTTAACACCGTCTTCTGAATGTCATCTTCTTGTATCCTCAGCTGATAATATCCCGAACGCAGATCTAACTTGGAGAACCAATACGATCCCACCAATTGATCAAACAATTCATCAATGCGCGGTAGGGGGTAGGTGTTCCGCACCGTTAACCGGTTCAACTCTCGATAATCAATGCATAACCGCAGGGTGCCATCCTTCTTTTTGACGAACAAAACGGGCGCTCCCCAAGGCGACGAGCTTGGGCGAACGAACCCTGCTTCCACCAACTCCTGAAGCTGGACTCTAAGCTCTGCAAGTTCCTTCGGAGCCATTCGGTATGGAGCTCGCGAGACAGGCTTGGCACCCGGAATTAGCTTGATTTGGAAGTCCACTTCCCTATGCGGGGGTAGTCCCGGCAATTTCTCGGGGAATACCTCGGGAAATTCTTGCACCACCCGCACATCCTTGACCTCTAATGTCAATTTCTTCAACTCGAAGCAAATTACATAGACCTCGTCCCCTTCCATATGAGATTTCATAGCTTGAATTGAAGATAATAATTTACGGGGTGCGAATCTAATACCTTGGAAGATGACTTTCGAGTCTCCATGCCTCAACATAACTTGCTTCTCCGCACAATTGATCCTGGCGTGGTGCCAGTTCAACCACTCCATGCCCAGGATGAGATCGAACTCCGGGATTCTTAACACTGTAGCCGGAGTTTCAAAGAACTTTCCTCCAATAAGGGTGTCGAAGTCGCAACTTGCTGACGACGTCATCTCAGAGCCGTCCGGAAGGCGCACCCTTTGAGTAGTGCCCGTGAAGTGTTGCACTCCCTCCAAGTCCTTCACGAAGTCTGCCGAAATGAACGAGTGAGACGCACCTGTGTCAAATAACGTATAGGCGGGGCTCCCGCTAACCATGACGGTGCCTAGGTTCCTAAAAGGGTAATCACTATCCAGAATTGCGCGTATCATTTGTATCGTAAATCTAACAAGTCATATATTATTAATAAATTTTGCACGTACCGGTGATGACTTCCTGCGGATTTCTCTCCTGAGTCATATCCAATGCGAATACATGCTCCCGTGCATGTCCTTGATTTCTCCCTGGTGGTCCTCTTCCTCGGCCACGCATGTGCCCTCGCCCCCGTGGAGCTACTGGAGGGAGAGCAATAGGATCATCCCCGATCAGTCGCGGGCAAACTCGTCGGACATGCCCCGGTTGGTTGCACTCAAAACATATCACCTCACGTCGGCCCCCAGGTTGTTGATAATGTTGCTGCTGCGGTGGTGGAGGTAAAGCTGGTGGTTGCGGAATTGGGTACTCCACCCGATAGTTCCGGTTGACCCACCGACCGCCTCTGTGGTTTCCCCTTCCTCTGCCATGATCATTCCGCCTTCTATTACTAGGGCCGACTTCAATTACTCCTTCCGCAGGTCTCTTGCCACATCCCATGTGGTCCGCCTCCAATCTCTTTGCCATGTCAATGATTTCTGCCAGGCTTGCATCGGCTATAAAAAAAAGGGCCTGCCTCAGTGGGTCCCTTAAACCTTTGTCGAAGCGCTTCGCGTAGCCTCTATCGTCCAAATCATAGGAATCGGCAAACCTAGCGAGGTGTTGGAACTCCCTCTGGTACTCCGTTACCGATTTCGATCCCTGCTTCAGCTGCAGAAATCTTTCTTCAAGTTCATCCCGAGCGGAAGAAGGGATGAAGTGATCCAAAAAGGCCTCGGTGAACTCGTTCCAACTGATGTCCGTGTACAACCGCCCTTGGAAGGTGGAGCCCATGAGGGACTTCCACCACCTTTTGGCGTGCAGCTCTAGCAGCGTCACTACCAATGTCACCGCCATGCTGTTCGGACATCTTATGCCAGCCATCAATTCTTGCACGGTATCAAGCCATTCCTCGGTGCGCACCGGCGATTCTGTCCCAAGATAGGCAGGAGGGGACAGGGCACGGAAGGTGCTCAACCAGTTGGAGCCTGGCGCTTGTTGTTGCACCGGAGCTTGTTGGGCTTTAAATGCATCCAATGTGGCTGACAGCGTTTGTCCCAGTTCCGACTGCTGGAACTGTGAACGGACGGAAGGGGTAGGAGTGCCCCCAACCGGCTCCACCTGCGCTGGGACCTATACGCAAGGTACAAATTAGGGTCAGGTTGGCTAAAACTAATGTCAAAGTTGGACAACTTAGTGCGAATTACATATGGGCACACCACAGCTTCCGCTAAGTCGGTTTGTCCCCAAACCGACTAATCGAACGGGAGTGGCCCATTGTTACCTGACTGCTCTAGTTGAAGATCGGCTAAGTCTGATACCATTTGTAAGACCCCCCTCCCGGAACACAACACACGGCACGAGGGGAGTCTTATGCCCGAAATAGCCGCCTTGCGGTAGCACTAACACATGGGTTAGCCTTTACCATAAGACGCCTATTCCGCCGGCTACAATCCATATCACATATACTATGCCAACCCAACCATAACAGAAAAGTAAAGCAGTTCAATTCACAACTAAGTTTAAGTCCAAAAGAGCGGAAGATAACAAGCACAACAGGCTTGTACAAAAGAACAAGAGTCTAGAAATGTTTTGCCAAACGGCTACATGAAAACACTCACGACTGTCACTGACGGTGCCGATGGCACCACCACTTCAGGTCCTATCGTCCGGGCCTGGCTGTCCTGCTGCATAGTCCGTTGCTGCTCTACCTGCGGGGTTTCCTCCTAAAAAGGAAGACGTAGCAACCGTTAGTCATAAGACTAAGTGGCTTCACATCCGCTCCCCCGGCGACTCCTCGGCACCGGGCGGAGAAAGGAACAAAGGTACAATATGTATATATATAAGTAAGTAAACAAGCAGGTGACTGTAAATATGGTGGAGTATAAACTACGCTACACAACTAGCAGTTCTACAAATATCTATAATATATGACAGCAGGTATAAGTAATCAGAAAAGTAACTTAACTTATAAGAGTGCCCATACAAACTTATAAGTTAAGGATCGGCTTAACAGTAAAGTAACTCATCGTATAAGAGTGCCCATACAAACTTATACGATGAGGATCTTGTGTAGCAATGAATGACATGATATGAATGTTATGCTATGACCGAATCATGCGCACGCACATGCAAGTTGCTATGTCGACACAGACTTGAAGTTCCCACTTTTCGAGCAGGTAGCTAACCTCTCAGGCGTCGTCCGTCGTGGCCAGATGGCGACAGTGGAGCGGGCGTCTCCACTACTAGGTGGTATCACACTACCTATCCTAGGCCCCCGTACGCCTCAACGCTAAGAACACAACAGCGGAGCTCACATGCGTACTACGGCTCAGAAGGGGTCTTGGGTAGATGTGCACCAAGAACACAGCCCAACCTGGCCTTTGAATTCGAACCGGATGGAACCTCGGAAACGCACGAGGTGCAAGCCCAACCGTTCTCATGGCGCGGAGGAGATCTCGGGTTATGGACACCAAGTATCTAACCCTACCGCCCAAGGTCTACCCATTGGCTCTCATCGGTGTGACGACTGGCAAACCCGTAGACCTGCCACAGTCATTATCTCAATATCGCGACACGATGAATCGTCGCGCATCACATGCCCCAAAACAACTCACTCGATGCTACCCGTAGGGAGGCTACATCTCTATGCATCGGTTGTTAATAAACCCCTTGGGCTCGGATTACGGTTACAAAATACTCTTCACATAGTGTTCATCATATTCACGCACATCTATTCAATGAATTCACCTCAACACTTCGCATAATAGATATGTTCAACATCAAACTATATAAATATATTCTATACCAATCTCAACCCTTAATTTCTAGCCTTCTCATCCAATCCATTTCTCTACCAATACATGGATATTCCTTATTACACAACCAAATGAGTAACCATGCTAAATTACAGTAACTACAGCATTATAAATATATGGGAGCAAGATAACAAATGAGCAAATCACAACCATTGCAAGAGTGCTAGCATTATAAATTAACAAGTGCATTCACATAGGATAGCCCGATACTAAAACTGGGATTCCCGGAGATACAGGAATCCGATCACAATGCTCAACCCCTCGTTGGAAAGGTATTCGCGAGGGCTACGACTTTTGTGTTGAGTCGATCGCCCAGATCTGGTCGCAACATACCAGAAATTCAACTCGAATACGTACAGGAAACAGTTTCCTGTACAGGATTTTCCCGAACGCAGCGGACTCAAACCAGCTTTCCCGTGGCTACAGGTATCGCATGGAAATGTGCAACCACTCGTTGGAAAGGTAGTTTCAAGGGTTACGACTTTCGTGTTGAGTCGATCACCCAGATCTGGCCAGAACACCTCTGAAATTGGCCACGAAGGTTGCCGCGTGCAGAAATCAGATTTCTGCACGCATCTTAAGGCGAGATGAACGGCATCCGTTCATCTTCTTCCTTGCAACAATCTCGCATAAACTTCTCCAGAAATCACACCCAACCTTATTTCTCCTTTCAAAGCCAAACCCTCAACGAAAACCCCTCTCATCTCCACTTTGAATGATGAGAAGGTTGAGGGAGACTAAGCCTAGAAAACCTAGGCATGGCTTATCCTAAGAACTCTCCTCCTCACCATCAAGACTCTATGGAGTCGATGTCTCTCCTAAAATAACTACAGATCTAGCACCAAGGGAGAGGGGAGAAAGCTCACCTCAAGTCCAGCGGTACCACCATGGCCGGCCATGAGCCTCGCACTCCTTCGTAGCGGCATTTCGTTTCTGCCAAGGATGGCCCGACAATCTTCTTCCAAGGATGGCTCCGGCAGGCCTCTTCCTCCTCCAGCCAAGAGAACTCTCTCAGAAATTTCGGGGCAGAAGAAAGGGGATGAAATGCTAGGGTTTCACATCTTTTTCATTTTTATACACCGCAGACACGGGTAGGCACTCGGCCGTGTTCCTACCCGTGTTCAGGTGACACGGCCATGTCGCCTGCCGTGTTTAGGGCCGTGTTCATCCCAGAATATTTTTCTTCCGTGTTGGGGTTGCGGTACACGGGTAGAGACACGGCCGTGTCTCGACCCGTGTCCTCTGCACACGGGTAGGGACACGCCCGTGTCCCAATACCCGTGTACCTCTCTGACTGATAAGCCTAATCTTGGCATGAGGCACACGGGTATGGACACGGCCGTGTCCATACCCGTGTCGGCCAAAATTACCATTTTGCCTTGTTTTCCTCATTTCCCGTACGTTCGCACCTGTTCACCCACACCCCCATTGGGCTCACCACAGCCCCCTTGACTCAAATACGCAATCAAGGGGCCTAGCGCGAATTGGGACGTTACAAGCACTACAAAAGCCAATCCTGCCGGCCAAATCGATCACAAATGTAGCAAAATAATAAAGCAAGTCTACAGAAATCACATATAAATAGAAAATAATCTCCACGAACGGAGTGTCCACAGATATAACATATAACTAAATCATGGGCTTATGCCCAGTACATGAAGTACTCACAACATATCTCTCATCACGGAAGCAAAAATAATACAACTATTATCGATCAAGACTCACAGCCCCTACCGTATGAACTCCAGTACTACACTGCCCGATCTCCAAGCGTGCCGACCTCCGGGGCTGCTCCTCCATGCTGGGCTCCATGGTCCCCAAAAATGATGTGGTTCAAAAACTATTAGTCTAAAATACTAAGTCCTCTCATCCCCGCCCCTTTTCCCATTGCTCCTAGGCACCGAGCGGGGAAAAGAAAAGGGGAGGACATGATAGTGGAGGATAACAAATAAGCAGATGGCGGTAGAACTAATCTAGCAGTTCTAAGATAGATAAGATGGTAATAAAGGTATGAATAACTGGATAAGAAAGTAACCTTAACTTATATGAAGATACATAAGCTAAGGGATCTCTTGCAGGGCTCCTATCATTTTAAAAGTCCCACACTGATTTATACAATAGGGTGTCAGTTTTTAGCAAGCATAAATATGTAATACTTGAATGAAAACCTTAATTTATAAGCACGCTCACACGAACTTATAAACCAAGGGGTCATTTTGCATGGCCAATTGTATAAAGCATCACATACCACTTATATAATAGATGTCGAGTTATATGCCATGGTTATGCTATGAAATACAATTATGCCATGATGTGAACATGCAAGTGCAACTCACCCACTCGACTCTATGTACACAGACATTTAGTTCCCCCTTTCTGGAGCCAAACCTCCCAGGATACCTCCGTAGTGGCAAACGGAAGCGGTGGGTTGGGCCTCGCCCACCTCTAAACTGGTAATAGCATTACAAGTCAGACCTATCGTACGCCTCAACGTTGGTGCACTAAGCGAAGCTCCTGTGTACTCTTGTCGGGTGGCGCATCGGACTTTATTTGGCCAAGTGCTAAACCACACTTGTCGAGTCAACGTGTTGGCGTTGGTGCATCGACCCTCCAATACCGAAGACCCACCAAATTATACTTTATGCACATGCAACCTTATGTATCAGCAACCGAGCCAAAGCTCCCCGGACCAGCCCGTCCGTTAAAAATAATTACCGAGCAGAAGCTCGCCGGGCTATCCTTCCCATCACCAAAACCACTGTCTTACTGCCCGAGTGACCCAACCTATCTCCCTGAGGCATCAAGGTGTGAGAAGGTGAAACCCAAGATTTTTCTAGTTACTCTTGCTTTTCAGTTTGCCTACAGATTAGGTTTAGCTCGGGACTGCCCAAGGTATTCCCCGAAAGGGGCTCTCGAGGGCACTAGTAGCTACGATGGGCTGAATCCCAAAGCTGTTTTTCGCAAGGCACTTAATCTTCTTGGTTAATACCCAACTCCTAGTCCCTTAATTATTGTATTGGATCTAACCCTAGCGTATTTGACACTTCCTTTCTACGGGAAAGACGATCTTTCGTCGATCCCGAACACCATTTAACATTAGCCATTCCAACCCTCTTCTCATCCTACTTCCAATGATGAACTCATTTTTATTTATCCAAACCAGCAACCCACTAATCCCGACTCATGTGCCCAAATTTATACTCCAACATAATTTCTGCAGTTTTTACCATATGCAGACCACTAAGGCTAAATGGTGTGTAAAATGGGAGGTACATCAAATAATCACCCAATACTCCTATAATAATTATTGGAGGTCTAATAAGACCTTTGTGGCTTAAATCCAGAGGTTCACAATTTTCCTATTTATCTGATTATTTATTTAATTATTCTAGTAGCCAAAAATTCCAAGATTGAACAGGAAGTGCCAATTTCAGACAAGATAATATTCCACCAAATTTATGTTATATAAAGTATAAATATTTAACTTAAAATCCAAAGTCTCCCAATTTTTGAGCAAGGTTAAGGCCCCTAATATTAATTTTAAGTATATCCCACATTAAATCATTTTAAGAGATAAGTACAACAATAATACTTCCAAAAATTCAGAGAAAATTCAAAGATGATTGTAAGGACATATAAATGCTCTAGGTCAAGTTTCATAATTTATTAGCAAGTAATGAGCTTTAAGCAAATTATTGAACAATTTTTCCAAGTTAACGAGCTTGTGAAGTAGGTACTAGTAAAATGTGTTCAAAAATTCTAATAAAATTCAAACATGACCAAGAAGGTTTGGAACTCCCTCTGCCAAGTTTTCATGACCTTCCAATGGGCAGTGGGATCATAAGGACCAAATGACTAATTAGGGCAATCCCATGAGTTACAAAGGAAGTGCTAAGAATATTGATCCAAAATCCCCAATTAAATTATCAGAGGTTCATTCTATCCTTATGACCATACTACCCTATTTTTATTATTGTTTAAGGAGTTTTAATAACCTATTCTAGCACTACAATGTTTGTTCCCTAAACTAGGGTTAGGGTTTTGTGGAGCCTACCCTTTCCCAAATCCCCTTATATTTTTGCCAGAGGGTTTTAGCTACCCTAGCACCCTCCCTACAAATTTTCAAGCTCATACAAGTTCTTTTGCCCTCATGCCCTTCACAAGGCACAAAGGCCCTTCCTTAGGGTTTGGCCTTAGATCTTAGGCCAAATTTATTCCAATCTAACCCATCTTCCATGTGGAGGTGTTAAAAGCCATACCAAGTCAGTGGCCCCAATTTCAAACTTTATTGACGTGATTTGGCCACACAAAGCCCAAGGTGCACTTTTAGACCAAAATACACTTATTATGCAAGGCTAAGGTTTGCATGTTTTCTATTCAAACCAACTCCAAATGAGATGACTTTTTAACCAGAGCTTTATAATGTCACCATGCACCATCCACCAAAATTTGGATGAGTTTGGAGTTCATCTGACCCCTGAATTAATTTACCCTAAGGAAATTAAATTATTTCCAAAATTATAGAAAAATTGTTCCCAAAAATTTCAATTTTAGGGCAGGATATAGATATGGACTAGGGTGACTCTCTGCCAAAATTTCAAGTCAGTTGGACCAGAGATGAGATGTGGGAAACTATTTTAATTTCTGCCTAACCATAGGTATAGACCCCACAAAAATGAGTGCCCTGGTAAAACCAAGCACCCAAAATGGTTTAAACAAATTTTAAATTAAAGTAGACTCACAGGGCTACAATTTATGTGTTGACCATTTCTTCTAAATTAGTCTCTTTATTTGAAAAATTAAAAACATTAAATACACTATATGTGATAGAAATCATTAAAATGTATATTATAAACCTATAAATTAAAATCATTCTAGCACGAATCTTGGCGCAGCTTTTAACGGCATCCGGTTGTATTCTACCTCCTGCCGACGGTCCCGATTCAACCCGCCTGGAGCTTCTTCCAGTCGCTGCCGCAGGCCATCCAGCCACCTCCCCGGCCGGCCACCGCCACCACCACCTCCGTTGATGTGGTGGCAATCGCCAGACGGCGACACAGCCGCCGGAGGGCCTAATTCCGGCAAACCCGACAAGGTTAAAATCACGGAAAAACTAGGGAATTTTCAACTTGGATCGGGCTAAATTTAGCCCGAACCTTGGCCTTAGGGATTGCTATAACTACCCATGGAAGAAGGAGTGGAGGAGGAACTATGTGAGTTGTTGTAGCCTTGCCGATCGCCGGTTCGTCATGGTTGTGGTGGTGTGGTCGGGTTCTTACAACACACAGTGAACACCCTTGGCTCCTTCAAGTAATGTGTGGGAATCAATCCTTGGAGTCCAGTGAAGCTTTTAAGAAAAAGAATTGGGGTGTTCAGTGGCTGTAGGTTGCATTGCCATTGGAGGCCCTGTTAGTCAAAAATTTTGGCCATGGTAGGTGGGGGATGAAGCATGGGTCAAACCAGTCAATGACCAGCTGGTTGAAATGTTATTGCACTCCTTATCCTAGTGAATTGAATGGAGGGGGTTGGGGAAGGGGGAGGATGAGCCCAATGCCTTCCCCCCTTTACTCTCTTCTCTTTTTCTCTCCTCCCTTTGAAGATTTTCTCTCTCCTACTAAATAATCCTGAAATTTGGCTTCTACCTAACCCAATGGCATCCCACATGTTCATTTCATCCACCAATACAATGTTAGCCCAAGTGAATTGGGCTTGAGCTTGAGTTAGCCCATTTGGGCTAGCTTGACCTAAACCTTGACTATGGTTGAGCTTAATAGAATTGGTCTTTTAGGTTGCCCCTAATAGGTCCTTGGTGACACATTTGCCTCCCTTAAGGTCTAGTTGGGGTTGACTTGGCCCTTGGAGGTCACTTGACCCTAAACTAGGGCACTTTGACCACTTTAAGGCTAGAGTTGACTTTGGTCAACTTAGCCTTTTTGGTTGACCCCAATGGGTCCTTGGTGACCCATTGGCCTCTCACTAGGGTTAGGAAGGTATGTGTGGGGTCCATTTGGCTAAGGGAAGGTCAGTTGACCGTATGTAGGTCAGGTTGACCCATTTAGGGTTAGAGTTGACTTTAGTCAACTTAACCACTTTAACTGCCCTCCATGGGTCCTTAGTGACGCATTGACACCACTGTAGGTCTAGGAAGGCCTTGGAAGGGTTATTTTGTCTTTACTAGGGCACACTGCCCTTAGTTAGGGCACCTTGCCCAATTTAGGCCTAGAGTGGTTCTAGGTCATCTTGGCCACCCTATACCTATCCAATGGACCCCTAGGGCTCTAATGGGCCTTACAATGGGTTGAAGAGACCATGGTGGGGTCTTGAAGTCTTGGTAAAACCCCATGGTCATCTTAAACTAGGGTTTAAAAATTTACTGTTTATAGACCACAGTGGTCTCACCTACATTCCGAGTTCACTGGTCCTTCTTGGGCTCCCTAGGGTTTTGTCATGACCTAGTCATGACAAAACTACTCCTAGGGGTCTAGTTGTTTGAGGGATGTTACCGTGTACTCATCTTTAATGCGTTCAAAACCTACAATGTTTACCTCCATTGTGGAAAGCAAGAGGGTGGGCGACTAAGAGCATCCGCGACTCGATTTTCTGAACCCTTAAGGTGCTTAAGGTTAAACGTGTAACCTTGTAGGAAAGCTACCCACTTAGCATGACACGGGCTGATTTTATGCTGGCTGTTGATGAAGCTCAAAGCTTCGTGATCGGAGAGGATCACAAACTCCTTGGAGAGGAGATAGTGCCTCCAATGGTACAAATACAGCACAACCGCATAAAACTCCCTATCGTAGTTTGAATAATTTAGCTTAGCGTCGATTAACTTCTCACTAAAGTAACTAACTGGGTGCCCCTACTGACTCAAGATACCTCCTACACCCACCCCAGAAGCATCACAAGTTAACTCAAAGACTTTTGTGAAGTCAGGTAGACGCAAGACAGGTGCCTCAGTCATAAGCTTCTTAATGCGATTGAAAGCATGGGTGGCAGAATTCGTACAAGTGAACTCTCCCTTCTTCATGCACACCATAATGGGGGCCATGATGCTACTAAAGTCACGTATGAAACGGCGATAGAAAGTAGCTTATCCATGGAAACTACGCACCTCACGTAGGCTAGTTGGCTCGGGCCATTCCTGTATCACTTGAACTTTACCAGGATCAACTTGTATTCCCTAAGACCGGACTATATAACCCAAAAACTCTACCTCTGACGCATATAAAGTGCACTTCTTAAAGTTTAGAAACAATGTTTCCTTCCTCAAGGTGGAAAGAATCGCTCTCATGTGGGTGATGTGCTAGGCAGTGGTGGTGCGGTAGACGAAGATGTTATTGAAATAAACTACCACAAACTTTCCCAAGAATGGCTGAAAGACACGTGTCATCATCTAGGAGAAGGTGCTGGGGGCATTGGATAACCCAAAGGGCATCACAAGCGACTCATATAACCCATCCTTAGACTTAAACGCAGTCTTCCATTCATCTCCCTCATAGATCCTAATCTAGTGATAGCCACTCTGTAGGTCCAACTTCGTAAAGATAGTGGTACCAGATAAGACATCTAAGAGGTCATCTAATCGCGGAATAGGAAACCTATACTTGATAGTAATCTTGTTGATAGCTCGGCTATCAACACACATCCGCCATATACCATCCTTCTTGGGGGCAAGCAAGGCTGGTACTGCACATGGACTCAAGCTAGTCCTAATGAACCCCTTCTCTAACAGGTCGTCAATTTGGGTCTGTAACTCCTTATGGGAAGCGGGATGAAGTCGATAATGGGGCTGGTTGGGTAGGGACGAACTAGGAATAAGGTCTATCGCTTGCTGTATATCCCTCAGGGGTGGAAACGTCGAAGGTAGCTCATCCGGGTAAACATCCTTGTATTCTTCCAACAATGCCCGGAGCTCACTAGGTAAGTTATCCAACACTCCCAAATTAGTCTTTGCGCTCATAAGTACTAAAGCATACAATTCTCCATGAAGAAATGAGTCCTTCACAAATTCCTTCTTACCTACTAGACTCAATGTTTTCCTCTCGACTAGGATAGTGGTGTCCTTAGCAACAGCTACTGGTTCCTTCGGGATGGTCGGCCTAAACGTAATGACCTTGCCGTTAAATTTAAACTTGTACGTGTTGGATCTCGCAAAGTGTGTCACGTCGCGATCATATAGCCACAGACGACCCAACAACACGTGACAAGCGTCCATTGGATGGACGCCACACCATACCTCGTCAGTATAGGATTAGATCGAGAGGGGTACTAGACATCGCTTGGTGACTGGAACGGCAACCTTATTGATCCAATCTAACTAATACGGAGTCGGGTGGGGCTTCATGGTCAAGGCCATTCCTGTAACGGCATTTTCAGAAACAACATTCACACAGCTACCACTATCGATAATCAGTTTGCAGAGCTTCTCACCACTCTTAAAAATCGGAGAAAATATGATCGTCCTCTTCCAATCATCTAACGGACGAGGAGTGTTCAAGATACAATGCATCACCATAAGGTGGTTATCGTCCTCTAAATCACTTGGGACACCATCTGGGTCACTCTCCTCAACAGCCTCATAAACGTAATCAGTGAGGTCAGTAGTCAACTCTAAAAGGGCTATGGCCTTAGTTTTCGATGGGCACTCAAAGGCATAGTGGCCTTGAATGCCGCAAGAATAACATGCGGCATTGGTCTTACTAACCTTTCCTATGGGGATACACTCACTCACGGGGTTCTTAGTGTTCCTAGCCGTGATCACTACCGATATCAACTCGGTGGACCTAAACTTCCCCTTATCCAGGTATGTGGAGGCAGATGCTCCAGCCGTGGACTTGTTCTTTGCATGGGAATAACGGGAATGGGCCTTAGAGGCCAGATGTTTTTCAATGTAGAGAGAGGCATTGAAGGTCGTATTCATGTCCGTATGACCATAGCGCAAGAGCTTCCTTTGAATCTCGGGTTGAAGCCCTTTATGAAACCTAGATAATGTGACCTCAGGGATCTCCCTAAGATCACAACGAACCATACGATCCTTCAGCTCTCCCATGTACTCAGCTACCGAATTTGAGCCCTGCTACAGGGTGGCAAGTTCATCGAACATCTGTGTTCGGTGGTACGCAGGGACGTACTGATCGGTTAGCAAATTTTTCATCACCGGTCAACCTATAAGTAGGGCTCCATGTCCGGTTCCTAATCTATGCTCCTCATTTAGCCAATACATCTTCGCACGGCCAGTTAACTTCATCCTGACAACTAGGACCTTTTGAGGGTCCGTAAGATTGTGGCATTCGAAGTAACATTTCATGTCAACGGTCCAATTAAGGAAGGTTTGGGGATCTCCCATGCCATCGTAAGTGGGGGAATTAATCTTAATGGACCTAGTGATATCAAAAACTCTCTCATGGCGGTGTTCTCGAGGGGTACTCGGGGAGAGTCCTCATCGGAATTCGAATCACAGATTTGTTGGCGCCGATGGGGCTGCGCAACATTAACGGGTGGCGGTGGCGGACCTCCTTGATTCAAAAGGAGTTGTCCTAACATGGCCCTAATCTAAGTCATTTCATTACGTAGACCAGCTATAGCCACATCGTTGGGATCCCCTTGCTTATTCGCAGCCATCCTAGACGATGAAGGTGTAGTGTATTCCGTTCCTAGTCTAGTGCGCATGCAGGTGTAGAAATATTTTGAAAGATGATTTTCCCTAGGGCTAACCCTAAATGAAAAACAAAATATTTTTATAATTTCCCGATGTGAAAAAAATGTAGAACGTTAAATTTTTTTTTTTTGAACTTTTCACTGAAAATTACAGATTTTAGAGCACTATTGGCAGACCAAAAATTTTGTTTTTTGTTTTGTTTTTTTTTTGTATTGTGCGTGCCGACAAGACTAAAGCGAGGATGTCTCAATTAGGAAATTGATACAACCTCCCTCTGATACCAAATTGACATAGGGGTCATTCGTAGAGCGTTACGAACACTAGTAACCCAACCAATCCCAACACGCCTTAGATCAACCACACCTACACAAGCATCTATCGACTCCTCACGAATCGGATCAAACGCAGCACATAAAATAACTAGGATGAGTGATCGACTCTAATCAACGATCAAGAAAAAGAGTCGGATGATTCCCCAAAATTAACGCAAAGGTTGCCTATCCTTTTTGAGAGTAAAATCTAGGCTATAGGCCAAGATCCACTCAAGCAAATTGGATCTACCCGATCCGGATTAAAGAATTTCGAAAACGATGAAATCAAATTTAGAAATTGCGAGCGATTGTATTTAAAAATCCCGGAAACAACGGTTATTCAACTTCAACACAAAACTAGCAAGAAAACACAAAGATGAGGGGGAAGGAATTACCCAACCCGATTTCATGAACACACTTGATATGGTTGGAGAATCAATCTCTCCAAGGATCCAGCGGCGTCTCACCATATGGGCTGCAACCTTATTCCTTGGAGTCGCACTGAAAGGAAGCCACGCCGAAGTCGCACCGAGTAGGGGAGGAGGGAGCAAGGGGCGGCTTCACATCACCAAGGTGCTGGCGGTTTGAGAGGAACTCTCTTGGCCGAAATTCTCTCTTAGGGAGGAAATTTTTAGAGTTAAGCAAATCTTGTCTAATATTCTCATCAAAGGTTCTCCTTAAATAGGAGTTACAAAACACATCCAACCATCCAAGATGGAGATGAAATCTTATCCATCTTGACGACTAAAATACACACGAAATATAATGTCTATGCATGAAATAAATGCTACAAAGTCCCCAAAATGAATATTAAATTTTTAGCCAAACTTGGAATAATTTTATATTCTCACATATAAAATAAAAGTAATTAAAGCATGAATTTTTAAATTAAAATAGCCTTCAAATGGGCTTAGCACTCCGCGGGTGGAGGTTGTAGCATTGTCTTCCGTTAGCGTCTGAAAGTCTTTATATTATAACGCCTCGGCAACTGGATCATCATCAAGTAGTGGTGGCGAAGCCGCGACACCATAACACTAATAAAAATAATGCGGGTCGTTGTCACCCCGTCGCTTTCATGGATTACTCAAGAGAGTAATATGAAAGATGGATGAGCCAATGTGGGTCGCAATCACCTCTTCGTCACGCACGCTTCCAGCAATCGCTAGAACGACACTATCTCAATAAGAATAAGTAAAACTGAAGCACATCAACACAATCAAGAACTAAGATATAACAACACATAGACATGCTGAAATACTTAAGATAATCAGTGTTCTTAAGCAACAATCAAACAACCACAAGTTAAGAACAAAGTAACTACAAGAGAAAGGGGAGAAATACAACCAAATGCACGAAGGCTTTCTGAGATTCGCGGCCGGAGTCGAGGGTTGTCGGGCCTTGTCCGAGCTCGGTCTACGGATGACGTTTGGGGTCCAGAAGGGATGTCACCTCCTTCCAATAATCCGTCTTCTTCGTGAATAGTCGCTGGGCTAAATCTATCCTGAGAACTCCATGAATGTAGTACCTTAAGATCATGAAACGAAGCTATGAGTTTGGAGAAGACAATTGTAACGACCCCATCCGTTAAATGACGTATAGTAGAAGGTCCGGCTGGGGCCCCACACTATATGCCACAAACAGACGGTGAGGTTACAGGATAATACCAAACCAAACGAGTCCTAACTCAGAGCATTCTAGCGGAAGCTTATTAAGTGCAAGAACTCATACCATTGAATGTCCACTAATATATAAATATCACATTTATATAGATAACCAGGAATGTTTACAAAACCACACCGCACACGGCCTTAAGGCCTTACAAGTTACTCTTAACAACACATATCATTTCATACATCGGCACGCAGGCCGGCCACACATGAAATCCAACACTTCGCACGGCCTTCAAGGGCCTACCAGCAGCATGGGCTTTTGCCCGCTCAATCCATCAGCCCGCAACACCTGCATAAGGACGTCCACCCCATGGGTGATAAACAAAGCAACGGTCAGCATTCAGCTGACCAATTATAACGACCCCACCCCTTACCCGGGGCAGTGGTTCCTTCCCTGCATGTATAGCAATTTCAACATATAAAGCACATACACCCAACATCACAAACGCCGGCCTCAATGTCAGGCGCTCCGTGCACTCAGGGCACCTTTTATGGTTTGTACTTGGTAGGCGGGCATAAGCCTCCAAACCCTTGTTGAAGACCTCACGCACCCGTCTCACTCAGAGGTACGCACCACACCAAAACCCGTGAGCACTATCAGTCGACCTACCCCCGTAGGGTAACAAGCCTAGGGAATTCGCCCTGCTGCTTTGCTACCAATCGACCGCTCACCCGATCTTAACATTGCCACTTGGTGAAATGGGCATAAGCCTCCAAACCCCTGTTGAAGACCTCTCGCACCCACCCACTCAGAGGTGTTCATCGCCACTTGGTAGAATGGGCATAAGCCTCCAAACCCCTGTTGAAGACCTCACGCACCCACCCACTCAGAGGTGTTCATCGCCACTTGGTAGAATGGGCATAAGCCTCCAAACCCCTGTTGAAGACCTCACGCACCCACCCACTCAGAGGTGTCCGCACTCCATCAACCAGCTCTTAACAAGCATGCAACCAAAGGAGCTATACAAAGCATCCTATACACCAAACACATCGTCCTCACCATCTCCGCAGGCTAAACGATGCATACACGGAGTCTTCTCCGGATCGCAATATAAACATCACCAATCCCGACATACGTCTGGATGGGCTTCACACAGCATGCCTATGCCATACTACAGGCTTCCGGCTCTAGATGCAGACTCAACTGCTGGAATCACATACGCGTTTCCATCTCTTGATGGAGGATCCCATGCACATGCAAAACAAAGGGCTTCACCTGCCCAAGGAAGAAAGATCGTTACCCTTGACGATCGCTTCGGCGCCATAGAAAACTAGCCGGATGGAAATCACCGCAGCGGCCTTGCCTCCGCAACGCTGCACTCGGCTCTCTATTCGGCTCGACGAAGCTCCACCGGCCTCCTCCTCCTCCTCCTCCAAGCTCTCCTTTCTTAAGAAGAAAGCTAAGTGGAATGAGCTTTCAACTCAATCCACGGCCTTAAAGAGGCTGGAAATGCTATGGACCACACGATCCAAATAGAAGGAAACGAACGGCCGAGATCTGCCCAAGAAACCCAATTTTTGCCTGACACGGCCTGTGACACGCCGTGTCACAGGCCGTGTACCCTTAAGCGGCACACGCGGTTTGGAACCGACTGAACAACACGGGGCTCGACACGCCCGTGTCGAACCTGACACGCCCGTGTCATTCTTGAGACACGCCCGTGTCCCCTGCTACACGGCACCCATCGACTTCCAAAACCAGTACACGGGTCGGAACACGGCAGCCGGCACGCCCATGTCCAGCCTGACATGCCCGTGTTCATGGCCGTGTTCACGACCGTGTACGTCTCTGACCCGAATAGGCCAACTTTGAGATTTAAATCGAACACGCCCTGGGACACGCCCGTGTCCCAGGCCGTGTACCCCCGACACGCCCTGGGACACGCCCGTGTCCCAGGCCGTGTCTACCAGCCTGCTACTCAAAATTGTGTCCAAACATATTTTGAGTTCTGGGGTGTTACAACCCTCCTCTCCTTATAGAAATTTCGTCCCGAAATTTAGCGCAACGCACAAGTATCAACACAACCACGCTGTTGCGATACAACCCAAAACGATCCAGGTTTAGAGCTCAGAGGCCACAGCTTGGCTCGCCCCATGGAATCGTACCACCACACTGTTTGTCCCAAACAGAAATACATACATACATATATACAACAGACAACAAAATGAAGTGCACACTCCACTTTATTTCGGCTTCTCCGCATCTCGCAGAATCCGTCTAGCGGCCTCCATTAAGTCCAAAGCACGGATTTGCTGTTCTGCTTGATTTGAGCTTTGCGGCTCCTGCATCTCAAGAGTGTATATTCTCAGTTGCGCCCGCGATGCAGACGACTCTGCCACAACTTTACCCTTCTCGTCATAAGACGCACCTGTCTTTCTTTCACCCTTGGACGCACCATTCCAGCAAAATCGCGCAATATGTCCTGGCCTCCCACAAATGAAACATGTCCGCGGCTCAACCCGCTCTTGCCCAAACGTTGCTCCTGACGCAACATCTGAAGAAGTTTGTTCAGCAGGCCTGAACCGCTTCTTATCACGTTTCCTGAAATTGGACTGCTCTGATGGCGGAACTTTGAAGTCGGACTTTTCCACCGCTACGATCTTCTTCTCCCGTACCCGCTTCAAATCCTTCTCTAGCGCACTAGCGGTATGCACCAATGCTTGGAATCCTTGGTTCACTGAACTCGGGAGAGCCAACCTCAGCTCATCACGCAGCCCTTCATAGAACCTATTTGTCTTCCGCGCCTGGTCCGCAAACGTCGACCCCGCATAACGACCGAGCTTGGTAAACTCATGCAGGTAATCGTCCACGGTCTTATCACCCTGTACCAGACGTTGAAATTCATTTTCCATTGCAATTCTCTGCGCCATTGGCAAATATTTCGCCCAAAACAATCTAGAGAATTCGTCCATCGATATGTCACCCAGATCTCTACCGCCCAACTGGTGTAACTCGATCTCATCCCACCAAAGCCTCGCCTCTCCTTCCAGGAGGAAAGTGGCTAACGGGACTTTCTGCTCCTCATTAATCCTGAGCGCAGCCAGGATTCTTTTCACTCGAGAGAGCCAATCCTCGGCCTCTGTTGGAGACGTTGCCCCGACAAACGTAGGCGGATTAAATTCCATAAAGTGCTTAAGTTGCTCGTCCGCTGCTTGCACAGCAACCGGAACCTCAACATGCTCTTGCCTCGCCCCAACCTCAACATGCTCTTGCCTCGCACCAACGTGCACTGGCGCCACAGCGGGCCTTGCTTGCCCAAAAGGTTGTGCCTGAAGCATAGCAAAGATCATCTCCGCAACTAAGCGCACCGTTTCCGCAGAAGGGGGAGGTGTAGGCACCTCAGGTGGTGCCGCACTCTCATCCGAACGCTGGGGCTCCGACTGCCCAGCTCCACTCCTCGTCACCTATAGGTGAACAAGATAGCATTACTTTCCATGGTAATACGGCAAACTCACCGAATAGACACACACACACATTCCTAGTGGACATTCCTGAGTTCATTAGCATTACAGCAGGTCGCACGAACACGTGCTCGCCACCCCACAAAAGAATTCGACCACGAATTCGGAAGGGAAGACCGACAAAAGCGGATACCAAAATGTAACGACCCCATCCGTTAAATGACGTATAGTAGAAGGTCCGGCCGGGGCCCCACACTATATGCCACAAACAGACGGTGAGGTCACAGGATAATACCAAACCAAACGAGTCCTAACTCAGAGCATTCTAGCGGAAGCTTATTAAGTGCAAGAACTCATACCATTGAATGTCCACTAATATATAAATATCACATTTATATAGATAACCGGGAATGTTTACAAAACCACACCGCACACGGCCTTAAGGCCTTACAAGTTACTCTTAACAACACATATCATTTCATACATCGGCACGCAGGCCGGCCACACATGAAATCCAACACTTCGCACGGCCTTCAAGGGCCTACCAGCAGCATGGGCTTTTGCCCGCTCAATCCATCAGCCCGCAACACCTGCATAAGGACGTCCACCCCATGGGTGATAAACAAAGCAACGGTCAGCATTCAGCTGACCAATTATAACGACCCCACCCCTTACCTGGGGCAGTGGTTCCTTCCCTGCATGTATAGCAATTTCAACATATAAAGCACATACACCCAACATCACAAACGCCGGCCTCAATGCCAGACGCTCCGTGCACTCAGGGCACCTTTTATGGTTTGTACTTGGTAAGCGGGCATAAGCCTCCAAACCCTTGTTGAAGACCTCACGCACCCGTCTCACTCAGAGGTACGCACCACACCAAAACCCGTGAGCACTATCAGTCGACCTACCCCCGTAGTGTAACAAGCCTAGGGAATTCGCCCTGCTGCTTTGCTACCAATCGACCGCTCACCCGATCTTAACATAGCCACTTGGTGAAATGGGCATAAGCCTCCAAACCCCTGTTGAAGACCTCTCGCACCCACCCACTCAGAGGTGTTCATCGCCACTTGGTAGAATGGGCATAAGCCTCCAAACCCCTGTTGAAGACCTCACGCACCCACCCACTCAGAGGTGTTCATCGCCACTTGGTAGAATGGGCATAAGCCTCCAAACCCCTGTTGAAGACCTCACGCACCCACCCACTCAGAGGTGTCCGCACTCCATCAACCAGCTCTTAACAAGCATGCAACCAAAGGAGCTATACAAAGCATCCTATACACCAAACACATCATCCTCACCATCTCCGCAGGCTAAACGATGCATACACGGAGTCTTCTCCGGATCGCAATATAAACATCACCAATCCCGACATACGTCTGGATGGGCTTCACACAGCATGCCTATGCCGTACTACAGGCTTCCGGCTCTAGATGCAGACTCAACTGCTGGAATCACTTACGCGTTTCCATCTCTTGATGGAGGATCCCATGCACATGCAAAACAAAGGGCTTCACCTGCCCAAGGAAGAAAGATCGTTACCCTTGACGATCGCTTCGGCGCCATAGAAAACTAGCCGGATGGAAATCACCGCAGCGGCCTTGCCTCCGCAACGCTGCACTCGGCTCTCTATTCGGCTCGACGAAGCTCCACCGGCCTCCTCCTCCTCCTCCTCCAAGCTCTCCTTTCTTAAGAAGAAAGCTAAGTGGAATGAGCTTTCAACTCAATCCACGGCCTTAAAGAGGCTGGAAATGCTATGGACCACACGATCCAAATAGAAGGAAACGAACGGCCGAGATCTGCCCAAGAAACCCAATTTTTGCCTGACACGGCCTGTGACACGCCCGTGTCACAGGCCGTGTACCCTTAAGCGGCACACGCGGTTTGGAACCGACTGAACAACACGGGGCTCGACACGCCCGTGTCGAACCTGACACGCCCGTGTCATTCTTGAGACACGCCCGTGTCCCCTGCTACACGACACCCATCGACTTCCAAAACCAGTACACGGGTCGGAACACGGCAGACGACACGCCCGTGTCCAGCCTGACACGCCCGTGTTCATGGCCGTGTTCACGGCCGTGTACGGCTCTGACCCGAATAGGCCAACTTTGAGATTTAAATCGAACACGCCCTGGGACACGCCCGTGTCCCAGGCCGTGTACCCCCGACACGCCCTGGGACACGCCCGTGTCCCAGGCCGTGTCTACCAGCCTGCTACTCAAAATTGTGTCCAAACATATTTTGAGTTCTTGGGTGTTACAACAATGGTGGCTGGAGATGAAGCTATTGTAAGCTTTTGGAGTAAGAATGGTAGCTGGATCAACTCTCCAAGGAGGAGAGATAAAATATCGGTTGAATGGAAGTTTTCTTGCTTAGAGGAGCTGAAATGGCGGGGGTTGACCTAAATCGCAAAGGACGAGCTTAAATACAACAACAGAAATTCAGAGTGCACGATCAGTGTCACACGACCAGTGGTCGTGCGCCCTGATGGTCAATGATCATGCGCACTTCTCCTGATAAACCTGCAGTAGATAGAAAAAATAATATAAGTGCACGATCAGTTGCGCATGACCGGTGGTCGTGCACACTGGATCCCATGATCGTGCGATTCGAAAAGACAGAACTCAAGAAAAATTGGTATAACGCGTACGAGCAGTGGTGCACGACCGGTGGTCATGCACACTATGTCTAATGCTCGTTAGAATGCCCTAGGAAAAACTTGGAAAAGCGAAGAATAGTTCGAACGATCAGTTTCTCACGACCAGTGGTCGTGCGCTAAGGAGTCCACTGATCGTACGAGTGTAAAAATGCACGACCAGTGGCCCTTAGGCACAAAACATTCCAAAACAATCTGGAACACGCTCACCAACTTTGTACCTTTAGCAATAGAAGCAGAGCCACCAAGACGGTCATACTATAATCTCCAAACACAGCAAAACATTAAGTAGGGCAAAAGAATAATAACTAAGAAATCACACTAAAAGCGGGCCAAAAGTTCACTTATCATGGAATGAAAATAATAACAAATATGAACAAATATGACTTTAAAATGTAGTGCATCAACGAGAAAACTAGCCCAGATGAGTCCAAAAATATGTGTATAACTTGGACTCATCATCGCCTACTAATGGGGGACCTAGAGGAAGGTCGTCTACTGCTTGGCGACCTGGAGGCAAGTTTCCTACTATTGGGCGTGGAAGACCCCATTTTTTTTATACCACCAGGGTCTTAGGCCCAGAACCGCCGCTTTGCAGTGATACCAACACGCCCGGGAAGTTCTCCACTACAAAACGCCGATTTTGCCGGCCATATCGATCGCAGAAGTGTAGAATAAAGTATAAGAGTAAGAATGAACTCAAAACTAGTCCACCTGAATCACATGTATATAAAATAAATCTCTACGAAGGGAGAGTCAGCAATAACAATATAAAAAGTACTAGAATTAGGGCTCATGTGCGATACACCAGAGTCCTCACTATAATTAACTAATCGCGGAACTAAATCTATAACAACTACTAGCAAATGGGACTCATTGTCCCAGCTGTCTGAACTCCAGTACAAGACTGTCCTGTCTCCAAGCGTGCCATCCTCTGGGGTTGCATCTCTAAGTTCTGCTTTATGATCCCCTAAAATTATTTGGTACGAAAACCGTTAGTCTAAAAGACTAAGTCCTATCATCCCCCACCCCTCCCCCATGACTCCTAGGCACCGAGCGGGGAGAAGGAGAGAAAAGGTAATGATGGTGGAGAATAACAAAGGTAGCAGGTGGTGGCGAAACTAATCTAGCAGTTCTTTATAAACATGTAGTAGTAACAAAAGCATGTATAGTAAGCATAAGTATACGAAGGAAAAATATGAAACATGTAACCTTAACTTATAAGAATGCTCATACAAACTTATAAGCTAAGGGATTTTCTGCAAGGCTCCCATCGTATAAAAACTCCCATACCAATATATACGATGGGGTGTCGGTTTACAAACAAGCAATATTTATCATAGTAAATAACCATAACTTATAAGCATGCTCACGCAAGCCTATAAACTAAGGGGTCGTTTTGCAGGGCCTATTGTATAAAAAGTCCCATACCAATTTATACAATAGGTGTCAAGGGTTATATGCAATGATTATGCTATGTCATTCAAGTATGTTATGATGTGAGTCACGTAAATGCAACACACCCACCCGACTCTGTGCACAAAGACCCTTAGTTCCCCCTTTCTAGAGCCTAACCTCCTAGGATACCACCGTAGTGGCAAACGGAAATGGTGGGTTGGGCCTCGCCCACCTCTAAACCGGTATCAACACTACCAGTCAAACCTATCGTTTGCCTCAACGCTCGTGCACTAAGCGGAGCTCCTGCATCCTCTTTGTCGGCTGGTCCACCAGACTTAATTTGGCTAAGTGTAAAACCAAACCCGCCGAGTCAACGTACTGGTGTCGGTACGATGACTCTCCAATACCGAAGACCCACCACGTTATATCTTATGCACATGCAATATTAGTGTATTATCCACCGAGCCAAAGCTTCTCGGACCATCTCATTCATCACAACCAACAACCGAGCCAAAGCTCCCAAGACTATCTTGTCCGTCACAACCAACAACCGAGCTAAAGCTCCCCGGACATCCTAGTCACCCTATCTTCCCGAGACACCGGGGTGTGTGAAAGTGAACCCCTAGTTATACTAGTTGCTCTTGATGTTTATTATTCCTACGGTTTAGGTTAGCCCAGGACTGCCCCCGATATACCCCTTGAAGGGTTCTCAAAGGGCACTAGGAACTATGATGGTAGTTGAAGCCCATCGTTCCCTTTCGCAAGGCAATTACAATTATTGGTTATTATCCATTCCCCGATCCCTTTTTATATTATACTGGATCTAACCCCTAGTGTATTTTGACCCGCTCTCTCTCCATAGAAAGGACGATCTTTCGTCGATCCCGAGCAACCTTAACAGTAGTAAACCCAACACTACTCCCGATGATGAACTCCTTTATACCCCACCATAACCAGTAACCTAATACCCTAACTCCCTAAGCAATATGACATACATAATAGGAGGTACTCCAAATATTAATCCAAAAGCCCTTAAATATTTATTGAGGGTCTACCCTTATATATTCAGTCTAAATCCGGAAATTTATAATTTTCTAATTAAATTTGATATTTAATTAATTTTTTTCCGAAATTAATCCATGGGTGATTTGAACATGAAGCAATAGATTTACTTAGGGTATGACCATACAAAAATTATCAATATTGTAGAATAACAAGATATCAGTGATACTAAATATCATAAACTTTCACAATTCATTTAACCTCTAAATATTTAATCCAAAATAATTCATATAAATAGGGGTATTGAAGAAAGTACCAAAAATACTAGTCCCAAAATTCCTCAAAAATTAACAGAGCTACATTATGATCATAAAACTTCACTGCCTAAGTTTCATGAAATTCTCAAGTCAACAAACCAGGTAAAAGATTATTCTAAGGAAAACCATCATAAGGCACTTTATGAAGACACACCCTTGTAATATCAATTAAACAACATTTAACAATTTTTCCATGCTTTTATATGCCCTAAAATCTTCTCTTGCTAAGTATCACAATATTCCAGCAAGCCATTGTATTTATTTCCTATTTATCAAGGTAAGGTGCACTAATTTACTTTACAAATAAAGTACTACAAATAAAGCTTCAACCACCACAAATAAATTACTAGTGCAACTACATGAGATCATATTAGCTTTTCCATTATTTCAAACTATTCTTAGACACATAAATCATAATAACATCATTATCATCAAAAAGGGCATTATCGAAGCTATAACAACAAGGGTGAGCTACTGATATCTAAACAACCTAAGATAAATCCTAGAGGCTAATAATACTATGAAATTAACCTTACCAAAGTATCACCAAGATTCAAGGTCATATGACCCATTAAATTATTTCTAGGGTTTAAGAACCTAAATACTTACTAAGTGGTTTAAGTGGGGTGCATGTGTCAAATTACCACAATATCTCTCACTAGGGCATTTCACCACCCAAGGATCACATGGACTAATCCCCAAGTCCATCCAAGGAAATAACACCCTGTGTCCTTCACAAGCCCCCAAAGTTCAACCTTAAGGTTTGAACTTTGGTCCTAGGAAAAATCCACCCTAATCCACCCCATAATCCATGTGAGGGAGATTACTGACATAACAAATCAGTGGCCAAATTTTCAACCTCTGTTGAGGTGATTTGGCCACTTAAACCCACATTGGACACTTTGACCTAAATACCCCTTTTTGGTCCAACTGAGGGTTTGCTTATTTCCAAACTAAATCATCTCCAAATGGGATGAAAATTTATATAGTGACCTTTATTGACCCCAATATCCTCTCACCAAAATTTGAGAGAATTTGGAAGTCATTAGTCTCCCTAGTTAATTATTCTAGGATTATTAAATAATTACACAAACTATAGAAAAAGTGTCTCCAAAAATTCCCATTTTTGGATATGTTTTATGTATTTGTAAGAGTGACCCCCATTCAAAATTTCAAGTCATTTGAATGGCTGGATTGATGGGGAACTCAAAATAATGTCTGATCTAGCCTAGTTATAGACCAACCCAAAATGAGTTCTGTGGTCTAACCACTTACCCAAATTGGTTGAAATGAATTTTAAATTAATGTAGACTTCATGTGCTACAATTTTAATGTTGTTCACTTTTTATGTAGGGGATTCTAGGTATTTTTATTATTTAATTTAAAACACCCTAGTAAACAGGATAGAAATTGATAAACAGAAATTAAATAAATCCAGATCAAGCACGAATCTTAAAGCATATCAAGTGGCTCCTGGTCATCTTCTTCCTCCAGCCAAGGGCCATGATAGGCCAAACTTGGAGCTTATTCCATTCCCATTTCTCGGCCACCCAGCAACCTCCCTTGCCGGCCACCACCACCACCACCTTCGTTGAGGTGGGGGCTATCGTCGGGCGGCGGCACGGCCGCTGGAGGGGAGGTTTCCGGCAATCCATCAAGGTTGAAAATCCATGGAAAAATTTGAAATTTCTCTCACCCGATCGAGTTCAATTGAGCCCGATTTCTCTCCTAAAAGAATTAAAGATCTAGTCCACGAAAATAGGAGTAGAGGAGGACCTTTAACCGTGCTTGTCGACGGGTTTGGTGGTTGTGTGCCATGGTCGGTGGTGGAGCTTTCCGTGCTTTGCAAATATACTACCAACTGACCCAACTCCTTTAGTGGGATTGTGGAAACTCCTCCTCTGATTCCAGGGATGCTTTTAAGAGGGCTAAATGGGGGAGAGGAAGGGTGTAGCACCAATGGCCATTATTGGCCATGAAGGTGAAAAATTAGGCCACCCATGGGTTCACTGAACTCGGCCATTTAGGGTTGATTATGGTTGTTGATCTCCTCTTAATTATCCAGGGAAGATGAATCCAGTAAATGGAGGTGAGGAGAGGGGCTCTTGATCTCCCATGTCCATTAATGGACTTCTCTCTCCTCTTTCTCTCTCTTCCTTATGGGAGAAATTAATTTCAACCACCTAGGGTGGCCGGTCATGGCTATTTAACTCCCCAAAATTGATGAGTGGGAATGTATTCAGCCTTTGGAATCAATTGGAGAGGCCCTTGGTCTCCCTTGGCCATGAATTGCCTCCTTTTCTCACTTTCTCTCTCCTCCATGATGACCATAAGACGACTCAAGATCAAACTTGTTCGTCAGAAAGATTACTTTCGAGAACGAAGGTTAATCCATGGGTGCCTTCCCCTTTTATTTGGCGCTAGCCTTATTGGCATCCTTACCTTTTCCACCGAAGTGTCCAAGACCCCTACCCTTCTTCTGAGTGGAGAGCTCATCAATGATAACCAGAAAAGTCTTTGGTTGGGAGTAGCTCTCAACGGGTTTTCTCTCCACCGCGAGCTTTTGTTGCAGCTCATCAAGATATTTTTCTTTCAAAATTAATATCTCAGTGGAGCCCTTGACTTCCTCTTTCAGGGAGTGGACTTCATCTTTGAGAGGAAGCAATTTTGTTATTTCGTCCTTCAGCTCAATTTCCACTACCTTGTGGGAGGCAATCTCCTTAACTTGCTTTTGGACTACCTTACCACATCTGTCAAAAGCCTTTAATAGGTGCTCGTGTTGAGCCATCAATTCTGATTCGTTCTCATCCGAAGAATAGTATTCATGACCATTGGTGGAGGTTTCAGATTTTGAGAGAATGGTGTGCGAGTTTACCTTCTTGTGGTACTCTGAGGTGCCAACTTCTTCGTTAGATTGAGCCATAAGCCCAAAGTAAGCTTCTTCATTTTCAGAGCATTACTCGCTCGAGTCACTGTCGCTGAGAGACTTCGACTTTTTTGCGACGAAGCTCCTTTCTTCTTTCTTCTTCCCTTTGAAGGATCCCTTCTCATCCTTCTTGGAGTTGTCCTTCTTCTTATATGGACACTCCGCGATCACGTGACCTGACTTATTGCAACTGTAGCAAATAACGTCAGAGGAATAAAATTTATTAGGTTTCGATTTAGACCTATCCTCCTTATTGTAGATTTTCTTCGTACGATCACCGTCACGATGTGATCTTCTGGAATCTGAAGAGAACGACTTATTCTTAATTTGTCTCCTCTTGCACAACATCTTCTTAAACTTCTTGGAGATAAGGGAGAACTCTCCGTCCGATAGCTCAGAGGATGATTTGCTTGGCTCAGAGTCTTTAGGAGTGTCAGGAGCTCATGTCCTTATGGGTGACATTGCTTTGGACTGCCATGAACCTTCAGCCTTTAGGTCTGTAGAATTCTTTTTGCGTGAAGATCGGTTTGCTTGCTCCTCCTTCTTTCTGGTGTTCATTTGGAGTTAGTAGGAAAGCAATTTGAGGAAAAGATTCTGAGGGCCAATCTCTGGCAACTTCCCAAATTCTGTGATGGCAACAACTTTTGTATCCCAGTCCTTTGTCAAGGATATGAGGAATTTGTCGTTCAGTTAACCATGAGTGAATTCTCTGCCATAGTTCCTGAGGCCTTTGACTCTCTTGAAGAACTTCTCAAAATTGTTAGCTATGGAGTCATTGGCACCTTGTTTGAAGGATTCGTACTCCCGATTCAACAATGATTTGTGATCGTCTCTCACTTCTTCAGTACCTTCCATAAGTACAGCCAGGCAGTCCCACATCTCCTTTGCAGATTTGTAGTGGAATAAGAACTTAAGCATTGAGTCGTCCACTACACTAGCTATTGTATTCTTCTCCTTCTTGTCAAGGGAGACTAGGGAAATCTCATCCTTAGTAAGATCCATCATCTTCTTGGGAATCCTAATTGTCGGATTTAATGTTGTATCCTGAGTAGGGATGTATGGTCCTTCTTCTATGATCTGAAAAATTCTCGGATCTGCAGTTTCCATGTAGAACTTTACTCTTTCTTTCCACATGGGAAAGTTCTCTTTGGTTCACACTGGTAGATTCATGGAATACATATCTTTGCTTCGATCCATGATAACTGTGCGGAATCTCTTAATGCTAGATCAGGGATCTTGATCAAGGTGTTAGCCTTATCGACCAAAACGCTCCTCTAATGCCAATTGAAAGTATTTAGTGTCTGCCTAAATCACCTAGAGGGGGGGGGGGTGGTGAATCAGTGATGTTTGGGAATTTTTGCGAAATAAAAATTATCTAAAGGACAAGCACACAAACACAAAGATTTTTATAGTAGTTCCCTATATTGGGTATGTCCATTATCCCACCTCGCTTATCTACCACAAAAGGATAGATTCAGCTACTTCACTTTTATCATATTATACTAATCTAACACCTCAGAGCAACGCGCCTACACCTCGATCCAAAATGGATTTACAAACTCGATTCACAAGCCGGATCTACACCTCGATCCACAAATCGGATCTACAAACTCAGTCCACTAACAAATCTACAACCTTAGAGATAAAACTCCAACAAACTCAAAGACAAAGCTCCTACAAATGTAGAAACAAATTACAACAGTAAATAAAATGTTTTAAACTTCAGATCTGAAATCTTCTTGAATCTTCCTTCTTTAAACTAGAACAACTTGACGAAGAAGGTTGATGATGAAACCCGAGAAGACTGATCTGAAAGCTAGGATCCGACCAGATCAAATAGAAGTTGAAGAAACTGATGATCTAGGATTGGTCAAATCGTTTCTTGCTTTGAATCACTAGATATAGAGAAAGACAAAAAGGGTTGACGATGAAGATGATCGGCTTTTCTCCCAAAAATGGAAAGTGTTTCAGCAATTCTAATTCCGTGAAAAAAATTCTTCTGATTGAATGAATCTTCTTCTTATTTTTCGGCAAATCCTTGAAATGATTTTTTATATGTCATCTACCAACGGTCAATCGTCATTAAGACAGGATGCACGTAATTAAGGAAAGATCAAACTTACTAAACTTAGGTTAATTTGAATTCCTGTCAGAAAACCTGAAACGAAAAATTTATAAGTCCATTTCTTGAGAAGAAGTATATTTCTCGAGAAATGAATAGATTTCTCGGAAAAAGACTTGGCTTCTCGAGAAAGAACTTGAAGAAAATTTTTTGTGAAGTAAACCATTTATTTCTTGAGAAGGACAATATTTCTCAAGAAAATAATTTGATTTCTCGAGAAACAATACGACCTCTCGAGAAATTGACTTAGCGAAAAAATAAATGATGTGAAGAACTTGTTTCTCGGGAAGAACATGCCTTCTCGATAAAAGAATTTCTTTCTCAAGAAATCACACTACTAAAAATATAGCTTTTAGCCACGATTTTTTTGCTACGGGGGAAAACCGTGCCTAATAATGAAGTATTAGCCACAGTTCCTATTCCGTGGCTAATAAGCTAGTATTAGCCACGGATGACTAATCCGTGGCAAATAACCCGACTTTTTGCCAGGGTTTGCCTATTTTGTGGCTAGTAATCTAGTATTAGCCATAGAAGTCTAATCCGTGGCAAAAGGTCGGGTTTTTTTTTAGTCCCACGCCACTAACAAGAAGCTCGATTTGGGGTTTATATAGCCAATTCAAAATTATTGTTTGAAATAAAATCGGTGCGGTGGCGGAAGCCGGGAGGGCGGTGGGGGCGGCTGGCCGGGCGGTGGCGGTGGTCGGGGGGCGGCGGCGGCGACCGGACGGGCGGCGGTGGTGGCGGCCGGGCAGCGGTGGCAGTGTTGGAACCAGCAAAGCCAACTCCACCTAAAGCTCGGAACTACCGAGGCAGCTCATGCTTACTCCCTTGGGATCACTCTCCAGGCGAAGAACTAGACCGGAGGCTTTAGTGAGGAGGTCCCACCTCTTACCTGGAAGAGACTAGAACTAGAGCTCTTCCCCTCCCTAGCCAAAACTGAGCTAGGTGCCTTAGGAAAGATAAGAGGAGTCAAGAATGCTTGCTTCTCTAAGGCACCTTACCGGTCTATTTATTGGCCTCTGAACTGGGACTGCTAATAACCAAACTATGCCGCTGTGAAAATACCAGAATACCCTTGGCTGGGTCTGCCAACAGCCAAACTCCGCTGTCTTAAAAGACTAAACGCAGCCCACGCAGGGTAAAAGAGTAAAAACACCTCCGGGACCCAGAAGGTGGGCCCGACCTTACCTGAACCGGCCCTGAAACCAAGACGACCCTTCTCTCGAGGCACCTCTCACTAGGGTCCTCTCGCCAGGCCAAACCCTCTCAGCTCGCCTGGGCACTCTCTACTCACCGGGCCGAACCCTCTCGACTCGCCTGGGCCCTCTCTACTCGCTGGGCCGAACCCTCTCTCCTCTCGCCTAGGCCCCTCTCGCCGCGGAGCTTCTCTTCTGAGCCCTCTCGACTCGCCTACTCCCCTCTCGCCAGGCTGCGAGCCCGAGGTTGTACACAATCCCCGCTCTTTTCGAGGTTGGCACAAGCTCGGAAAGATAGTCCAACCGAGGCTTGCGATGGTACAGCCAATTTATTGAGGGAATCTTTTGGTGGGCCCCTTGCCTGACCTATAAATATAGAACCTCCCTCCCCTCAAGGGGGTGTTTCCTCTCTTTCTCCTTCCTTAACGCTTGTTCCTATGTCTCTCAGCCAAAGTGTTCGGGACCGCATCGCGGCCGTGCGCCAGCGGAATAGGGCGACGGCGGTGGGTCTGAACAAAATCCCTGCCCGTGCTCCTCCCTCGCTACCGCTATCCGCATCTCCTCCTAAGAAGACGAAAACTCCTGAGCCTCATATTCTGGCTGAGGAACCCTCTCGCACCTATCCAAGGGGGTCGACGCCCCCCCCCCTGCTAGCCTCAAGGGAAAAGAAGTACGTTCTTCCAACCCCTCCTGATTTCTTATCACTGCCCATCCTTTATTTGTTGTCTATTTTCAGAGATTTTTGGAGGTCTCTCAGCTTCCCGAGACCATCCGTATAAACATTTCCGAACTCCCTTCTCAACGCCTCTCGCCCCAGGATTCCACTCCTTCTACGCCGGTGACGAAGAGGGATGACCCTTCTACCGCCTCGGACCGCACCCGCCGATTTGGTAAGAGATCTTGTCACTGACTTGTTTCATCCTTGTCATTCCCTCCGTCACTCTCAGCCACCATTGGTCTTCTGGCAGGTGCGAGTGGGGGGCCTGCCGAGAGCACTCTGGCCGCCGACTCGCCAGCTGAGGGTCATTCTGGGCGAGGAGCCTTCTCGCCTCCTCCGCCAGTAGACGAGATTGACGATTATCTGGGCGATCCCGCGGATCCCATAGAGATGAAGCGAAAGGTGGCCGAGATGCTGCAGAAACACGCGTTGCTCATTCAAGCACTGGAAAAAGGAAAGCAGGCCGCGGACCACCGAATTGATTGGCTCGAGATGGAGTGTGTTTGCCTGTCGAATGAGATTGATGTCGACACGGAGGTGGACCAGACTGATCCTCTAGCAATTCTGAACGATGTCGATCAACAGCTTCGTCTCGCCCGGCGCGGTGTTGTGGCTGCTCGCGCCTTCCACTTCCCCCATCGCCCCCCTGCGTGAGAGGCCGTGGAGGACGATGGAGGTGGGACAAGAACTGACGGAGCCCGAGCATTCTTTCCTCCTGCAGTCGCCTCTCGCTTCTCGTCTTCCTCCCAATAACTCTCTTTTCTTACCCTGTAATAAGATTGACTGGTATAGCGCCTGCTGTGCGCTCTTTGAACTCGCCACCCGCCATGTGCGGGATCAATTAATTTCATAATTTGTCGGTTTAATCGTCACTACTGCTTCTTATTGGATATTAATTAATTTTTATTCAACATTATTGACTTTCATCATTAGTTGTCTGCCCCCCAGTCTTTTCACCGCTCTTTTCTCGAGAAGGCCGCTCACCCGGCGTTCCACTACCCGAGGCCCGGAGGGCGAAGGGTCGGCCGACTCTTCCCCTCCCCTGACGCAACCCCTTTGCCCGTACTTCCCCGCTGGGGAAGGTTATAAATACTCCCCCCCCTGCCGGGGCAAGGGGTACGCTTTCTTTAGACTTCCCCTCGCGAGTAGGCTTCTTCCTGTGGCTCGACTCGCGCTCCAGCTCCTCCAGCTTCTTGCGCTAACTCGCTCGTCTCACTCGCCAACCACCTCCCTTTCTTCTCTTCCTGCGCTCATAATGGTAAAGAAGAGGTCCGAAGAGAATGAGGGGCGCAGCCGCTGCGGAAAGCGATTCACCGATCATGACTTCCCCCCCGGTCGCCTCCCTGCCGACGATTATGAGACCTTTCGGAGTGAATATCTGCCGGAAGGCTTTGAGTCGCGCCCTCCCCGGGTCGGCGAGAGCATCAACACTTTCTACCCAGGAGAACTCGCCTTCCCAATTTCCCACTTTGAGGCTGGGCCCCGGCTTCCCTTTTGGCCAGAGGTAAAACAGGTCCTGAAGTACTTCGGTGTTGTGCCCGCTCAGCTGAACCCGAATGCCATCTCCGTCATCATTGCATTCGCCTGCTATATGCGGAGGGAAAGGATAGAGTTTAGCCTTACCGTCTTCCGTAAGATGTTCGTGTACCATGCCAACCAGGACGGAGTGTCCTTCTTCACGGGGCTGAACCTGAAGGTGTGCGAGACCCCCAACAAGAACCACCACTGGCTCACCCGCTTCGTATTCATTCGCGGGAATCTAGGCGGAGTTCCTCTCGCACCGGTGTCTCCTGCTGAATTCTTCTACACCTCCCCTCAGGTGGGCGGCACGGACAGACTTCTCTGCGAATACCTTGCAGGGAAGAATTTTGAAGTCCGGTATCTGAGGAGAGGGCTCGCCTCTCTACCCCCCGTGCTCCCTGGAGAAGGTACACTTCGAACTTCTCTTTTCATTATCCCTCGCCTCTCTTGCGAGAGCTTGTCTGCTTATGTTAGTTCTCTCTTTTCTTTTCAGGAGAGAGGATCGTGCCAATGCATCCCCCCTATCGAAGCGCTATTAAGCCTTCCCCCGATGTGGCTCTCGCCACTATGGCGGCCGAGGCGGCCAGAGAATCGCTGGCCCCTCCCTCCCAAAAGAGGGTGGCCAAGGATTCCGCGCCGCTCTGCCTTAGCCCCTCGAAGAAGAAGATGAAGATGAAGATGAAGAAGACCGTCTCCTTCCCCTCTGGGAAGGGCAAATCTCCTGCCGATCTCGCGGGGACGCCGGGATCACTGAGCCCAATTTCCATGGGGTCTCTGTCTCCCCACTCGCCTCCTCTAACTTCTCCACGCAAAGCGGTCTCGCTCCCCGAAGGGGCATCCCCCTTCGCTCCCCCGGCGAGTTCATCCTACCCTACCCCTCGATCTCCCTCTCGCGAGGGGACTTCTCAGATTCCTCCGCCGTCCAGTCATCTCAACTTCGACATGGGGCCGGCGGTCCCTGACGGCAACAATGACCCCTCTCTGATCTGGGACAAGGGGTCCTACCGAGTCTCCATCTCCACCCTCCTGCCCTCCTGGAGAGAGCAGGCTGAGCCCAGCGCTCACGCTTTCTCCTTGGGCTTCGGCCTATATGGAGGCCTTACTCCCGATCCACTCGACGCGGCCACTACGCGAGACCTGGTCCTGAGGACGGCACACTCGCAGCTGCGCACCTTAGAGCTGTCGCACCGCCTCTCACGGCGCCTGATTTTCAACACCAAGAGCTGGAAGGAGATACACACCAAGCTGGAGGCCGAGTGTGAAAAGTCAGGGGATCTCGCCCAACGGCTAAAGGTGTCCGAAAGCCTTCTGGCGAAAGCGAGCGGCGGAGTGGTAAGTTGATACCCTGCCAATGTTCCACGGGCACCTGCCCCGGTACCCTCTCATTTTTCCTCTTTTTCATCTCTTCCTTTCCCTCGCAGGATGCCGAGACGGCCGATCGACTTCGTTCACGGGTGGAGGAGCTGGAGACCGAAGTAAGAGAGCTGAAGGCGGAGAATGCCAAGCTTAAGGAAGCTCCCCTTCCCCGTTTGCAGGCCTCTCCACCTCCTCTCGCGCGCTACACCCACGATTATGTGGAAGAGTTCTGTAGGGATGCGAACATAAGGACCGCCGAGCTCATTCTCAAGATGATGCGAGAGCTAGGTGTTGTAAAAGACGACTGCGAGGACATCACTGCTCGAGATCTCGTGCCCGAGATCTATGGCGAGGACGAGGATCCTTCAGCGAGTGAGAGGGGCTAGGGCCTTATTTTTCTTTTTGCTGAGATTGTAACACTTCATCTTCCATAGTTGTAGGGTGTTAAACGCTGTTATAACTCACGTTTAAATTCTCACTTTTTTGCTCGCCTCTCGCTTCTCTCTTATCTTGTGAATGCGTTGTCTTAAAATATTGATGACTCGTGCATGTACGTATATATATTCTTGCTCGCGCCTTCTTAAAGCCAGCCCTTTCTTTTATATTGGGATTTCTCGAGTAAACCTCGAGATTGTTGATAGGCGAGAAAAAGCTGCCTTCCCTCTCGCCTAACTATTGCCTGTGGGCTTGGCTCCTGGGGTGAGTTGGTGAGCCTCCATGGTTTTCTATGAGCGAGAGGAGTATTTCCTCGCTTTCGGCTCGCGGGATGGCTCCTCTCGGCGCGAGTGGACAGGGAGGGTCTGCTATCCTCCCTCTCCCCCCTTTTCTCCTTCCTCTTTTTTTTTTCTTTATGCAATGACTTCCCCCGAAGCATCCCATTTTTTTGGCTAAGGGGAATAAATTTTCCTGATCAGCCAACCTCCGTTGCTGCTGGCGGACATTAACACGAAAACACAAACCCTTGTTTGCGGAGGGCCCGAGAGCGTTGAGTCCCTCCTCTTCTTTCTCCTCCAACCACCGAGTGAGCCTACAGCCCTGCCAGCTTGATGAGAGCCTGGTCAGCGGGTTTGCTCGGGGTCTCCTCTCCTCTTTTTCCTCCAACCACCGAGTGAGCCTATAGCCCTGCCAGCTTGATGAGAGCCTGGTCAGCGGGTCTGCTCGGGGTCTCCTCTCCTCTTTCTCCTCCAACCACCGAGTGAGCCTACAGCCCTGCCAGCTTGATGAGAGCCTGGTCAGCGGGTCTGCTCGGGGTCTCCTCTCCTCTTTCTCCTCCAACCACCGAGTGAGCCTACAGCCCTGCCAGCTTGATGAGAGCCTGGTCAGCGGGTCTACTCGGGGTCTCCACTCCTCTTTCTCCTCCAACCACCGAGTGAGCCTACAGCCCTACCAGCTTGATGAGAGCCTGGTCAGCGGGTCTGCTCGGGGTCTCCTCTCCTCTTTCTCCTCCAACCACCGAGTGAGCCTACAGCCCTGCCAGCTTGATGAGAGCCTGGTCAGCGGGTCTGCTCGGGTCTCCTCTCCTCTTTCTCCTCTAACCACCGAGTGAGCCTACAGCCCTGCCAGCTTGATGAGAGCCTGGTCAGCGGGTCTGCTCGGGGTCTCCTCTCCTCTTTCTCCTCCAACCACCGAGTGAGCCTACAGCCCTGCCAGCTTAATGAGAGCCTGGTCAGCGGGTCTGCTCGGGGTCACCTCTCCTCTTTCTCCTCCAACCACCGAGTGAGCCTACAGCCCTGCCAGCTTGATGAGAGCCTGGTCAGCGGGTCTGCTCGGGGTCTCCTCTCCTCTTTCTCCTCCAACCACCGAGTGAGCCTACAGCCCTGCCAGCTTGATGAGAGCCTGGTCAGCGGGTCTGCTCGGGGTCTCCTCTCCTCTTTCTCCTCCAACCACCGAGTGAGCCTACAACCCTGCCAGCTTGATGAGAGCCTGGTCAGCGGGTCTGCTCGGGGTCTCCTCTCCTCTTTCTCCTCCAACCACCGAGTGAGCCTACAGCCCTGCCAGCTTGATGAGAGCCTGGTCAGCGGGTCTGCTCGGGGTCTCCTCTCCTCTTTCTCCTCCAACCACCGAGTGAGCCTACAGCCCTGCCAGCTTGATGAGAGCCTGGTCAGCGGGTCTGCTCGGGATCTCCTCTCCTATTTCTCCTCCAACCACCGAGTGAGCCTACATCCCTGCCAGCTTGATGAGAGCCTGGTCAGCGGGTCTGCTCGGGGTCTCCTCTCCTCTTTCTCCTCCAACCACCGAGTGAGCCTACAGCCCTGCCAGCTTGATGAGAGCCTGGTCAGCGGGTCTGCTCGGGGTCTCCTCTCCTCTTTCTCCTCCAACCACCGAGTGAGCCTACAGCCCTGCCAGCTTGATGAGAGCCTGGTCAGCGGGTCTGCTCGGGGTCTCCTCTCCTCTTTCTCCTCCAACCACCGCTCTCATCCTCTGAGGGAGGGCGTCCCGAGGTATAGTGTTAGCATATTGAAAAGAGGGAGGATTATTAACGCTATGCTCAAGAAAATTCAAAGGACTTTTATTACTATGGATAAAAACGTTTCAGATCATCGCCACTGCGGGCGCAGTCCAGGGGTATCCCGTCCACATCCTGGAGGTGATACCCCCCTGACTTTATGACTTCTTTCACTATGAAAGGACCTTCCCAATTGGGGTTGAGCTTCCCCACCGAGGCTCCCCTTCCTGCAGCATCTACCTTCTTGAGGACCAAATCCCCTTTTTGAAACTGCTTGATTCGGATGTGCTTATCGAAGTATCGGGACATCCGGCGCTTGACCTCCTCCTACCGGACTGTTGCTAGCTCTCTGAGTTCTTCCACGAGGTCGAGGGAAAGCCTCTGCTCCTCTCCATTATCGAACTGCCACCTTTCCTCTCCTTCTCTGGCTGCTGTGACCCTGGGCGATTCAACTTCGAATTCCACAGGTATGACGGCCTCGGAGCCATGAGAGAGCTTGAAGGGCATCTCTCCTGTGGCCGTGTTAGGTGTAGTTCGCAGAGCCCACAGGACAGAGGGGAGCTGTTCCACCCAGCTCCCCCTCAAGTTCTCTACTTTCTTCTTCAAGAGGTTCACTATAATCTTGTTTGCTGCCTCGACCTGTCCGTTGCTTCGTGGATGGTGGACCGAGGCGAACCGAAGGTCTATGCTGAGCTGTGCACAAAAATCCACAAACTCTCTGCTAGCAAATTGCGGCCCGTTATCGGTGACTATGGCTAAAGGAAGCCCGTGCCGGCAAATAATCTCCCCCCATACGAAATTCCTCACCACCTGTGAGGTTACTTTTGCCAGGGCCTTAACTTCTAACCACTTCGAGAAGTAGTCCATCATGACCAGTAGGAACCTCCTCTGACCACTGGCTTAAGGAAACGGTCCTACCAGATCCAATCCCCATATGGCGAAGGGCCAAGGAGAGGTGATCGTTCGCAGCCTTTGCGCTGGAAGGAGCTGCAAGGGAGCAAACTCTTGGCACTTTCTACACCTTTTGGCAAGCTCTTCTGCGTCTCTTCGTAGGGTAGGCCAAAAATAGCCTTGCCTTAGCACTCTCCCTTCCAAGGTTCGACTTCCCGAATGGCTCCCGCACTCTCCCGAATGGACCTCTTCCAGCACCTTTGGTGCTTCCTTCTCGGATACGCATCGGGCTAACAGTCCAGACAGCGTTTTTCGATAAAGTACTCCTTCCTTCAACAAATAGTATGCAGACTTGTATCAGATCCGTTTCTTCTCGAGATCCCCCTCAGGCAGTCGCCCCGACGCCAGGAAAGTCACCAAGGGATCCATCCAAGACCTCTCCTGGTCGATCTCCATCACCTCCCCCTCTTCTATGGAGGGTCTGAAGAGCTCGGTCATGGTCCCTCCGGCCTGAGGGCCATACTTCGCGAGGGGGGTCTGCCCGAGCATTCTCCTCTCGTGGAACATACTGAATGGAGAAGCTGTGGAACTGTCCAACTATGCCTTTTATCTTCACTAGGTACAACTGGAGAGTCGGCTCCCTCACCTCGAACTCTCCGCTGATATGTCGCGCCACCACCAAAGAGTCCGTGAAGACCCTGATATCCTGTATACCTAACTCCCTGGCCAACCGAAGTCCGGCGATGATGGCCTCATACTCCGCCTGATTATTGGTGAGGGTGAAGTGTATTTTCAAAGCTTGCTCAATCCTAGTCCCCTCAGGACTCACCAGGATGACCCCTCCCCCGAAAGAGTTCCTACCAGAAGCTCCGTCTACCAGCATCTTCCATGCTGCTACGGGAGGTACCCCCATTTCTTCGGCCTCCAGTACGTAGTCCGCCAAGAAATCTGCCACCACTTGTGCTTTAATAGCTTCTCGAGGAACGTAGGAGAGGTCGAATTCACTGAGCTCTATCGACCACTTAGCCAACCTCCCCGAGTGTTCGACCCCCTCGAGGATACGGTGAAGGGGGTGATCTGTCACAACCTGGATGGCATGGGCTTGGAAATAGGGTCTGAGTTTCCGGGCCGATACAATGAGAGCGAAGGCCAACTTTTCGAGGATGGGGTACTTCAGTTCTGCCTTCTTGAGGACTCTACTTACATAATAAATTGGGAACTGCCTCTTCCCTTCTTCGCGGACGAGGACTGAGCTGACCGCCCCCGTCCCTACCCTGAGGTAGAGGAACAAGGTCTCCCCTTCCCTTGGCCCCTGAAGTAGCGGCGTCTGAGTGAGTTGCTGCTTTAGAGCCGCGAAGGCTTTCTCACACTCAATGGTCCATTCGAACTCCTTCCCTCCCCTTAGGGTTCGAAAGAAAGAAGAACACCTCTCCCCCGCTCTGGAGAGAAACCTGCTCAAACCGGCTAATTTACCAGTGAGACGTTGGACTTCTTTGACATTCCTAGGAGACCCCAGCTCCAGTATCGCCCTCACCTTGTCAATATTGGGCTCCACCCCTTCAGGGGTGAGGAGATGTCCTAAAAACTTCCCTCGGCTGGCCCCGAACACACATTTCAAAGGGTTAAGCCTCATCTTGTACTTTCTAACGGTTGCAAAAGTCTCCTGCAGGTCTAGGACATGAGACTCAAGGTCCCGACTCTTCACCATCAAGTCGTCCACGTAGACCTCGAGGTTCCTCCCCTTCTGTTCCCGGAAGATCCGGTCCATCATCCTTTGGTAGGTTGCTCCCGCGTTTTTTAGCCCAAAGGGCATCATGTTATAGCTGAAGCAACCGTCCTCCGTGACGAAGGTGACATCCTTGACGTCCGGAGGGTGCATGCGTATCTGATGGTACCCTGAAAAAGCATCTAAAAAACTCATTAGCGAGAAACCGACGGCTGAGTAAACCCGCGCGTCGATCCGAGGCAGGGGGTAACAATCCTTAGGACAAGCTTTATTTAAGAGAGAGAAATCGATACACATCCTCCACTTGCCCTCCCCCTTTTTCACCATTACAACGTTGCTCACCCATCCCAGATACCTGTTAGACGATATGAATCCCGCCCGGAGCAGCTTCTCTACCTCTTCTCTGATGGGCCCGACCATCTTGGAGGCGATGGCTCTCTTCTTCTGCTGGATGGGGCGAACCCCGGGGTCGAGGTTGAGACGATGGCACGCCACATCCGCGTCGACCCCCGACATGTCTGCTGCGCTCCAGGCAAAGACATCAATGTTTTCTTCTACACACTTCCGAATTTCTTCCTGGTCCTACGGAGTGAGCTCGCCGCTGATCTTTATCTTCTCTTTTCTCCCATCTTTGGTGAGGATCTCAACCTCCAGAACTTCTACCGCCGCTCTCAACCTTGAGGGTTCTTCCTCCTCCTGCTCTCTCGGCTCTTCCTCTAGATCCTTCGACCCGCACCCCACTCCTGAGACTTCCACAGCAGCCACCCTCTGCTGGGCCTTTCCTCCTTCTCCATTTTCCAACCTCTCTCCTTCATCCATCCCCTCCTCCACTACCAGACTTCCTTCCACTCCCGCTCCTACTCTTCCCAGCTCCTCTCCTCCAGCCACCTGCTCTCCAGCCATCACTGGCTCCACCGCAATGCCCCTCTCCACTACTATCTCCAACTCCTCTCCTCCAGCCATCTGCTCTCCAGCCATCACTGGCTCCACCGCAATGCCCCTCTCCACTACTATCTCCAACTCCTCTCCTCCAGCCATCTGCTCTCCAGCCATCACTGGCTCCACCGCAATGCCCCTCTCGACTACTATCTCCAACTCCTCTCCTTCAGCCATCTCTTCTTCCGCCACCAGATCTTCCTGCACTCCTGCTCCCACTCTTCCCAGCTCCTCTCTCTCCATCCTTGCTCCCAGCTCCTCCGCATCCTCCATCCACGAGATGGTGTTGACCGTCGTTACTTAACACTCCCGAGCCGCTTTCGGGTCCCCTCTCACCCTGATCTGGGTTCCTCCCGAATTGAGCTTCAGGCACTGATGAAAAGAGGACGGAACGCATCTAAAGGCACTGATAAGGGGGCGCCCAAAGATCGCGTTGTAACCGCTGGGAGCGTCCACTATCACGAAACGACAATTCCTGGACAACCCCCCCAAGGTCACCTGAAGTCCTACTCCTCCCTCAACCTCCTTCCTTTCTCCTGAAAAACCAAACAACGGCCCATCCGCCGCCAACACCCTTCGAGACTCCACCCTCATCTCGTTGAAAGCCTTCTTGAAGATTACATTAACGGAACTCCCATTGTCCACCAGAATGCGGGATACCATGAAGTTCTCGATGACAGTCCTGATCACCAGCGCGTCACAGAAAGGGTCTTCGTGGTCAGGTACCTCTTCTGGAAAACGTGATTTTCTCATCCGGGGGCGGGGTTTGCGACGTCGAGGCAACGCTCCGACGATACATAGTGTGAAGACTGGCCTTGCGGGTGGCCTCGATCCCCACCCCCCCATGAATCACTCCAATCCCCCCTCGATCTCCTGTATCCGAACGGTCTACACACCGATCTTCCTCCCCGGCTCCCGGCACCTCTACTATCCGCACTGTTGGTTGTCGGTCTTCTCCTCCTTTTCCTCTCTTCAACTCCAAGAACTCGGGACATGTTGCCGTCGCATGACCCTCCTCCTCGTGGAAGTCACAATAGGGCAAAACTCCTTCCCCACATCTCTCTTCTATGGGATTCCTCCTCCTCCCAGCTCCCGTTCTTCCACGGTCTCTTCCCCTTCCTCTCCCTCTGCCTATGGCCATAGCTTGCTGAGGTGGGAGTGGGAGCGGCCTCGGACCATGTCCCCATCCTAGCGGGTGAAACCTTCCTGGTCCTTGATAAAAGTTTCTTCCCCCCTGCGGAGGACCTCTCCCAGGTCCCTGAACCGGGCCTCCTGGTTGTCTCCACCCCGGCTCCGGGTGCACGGGCCCTCTTAGTTCCTCTCTCCTCCTTCCTTCTGGCTGCCTTCCCCCTCCAGGCTCCCTCTGCTCCACTTCTGTCAACCTTGCCAACTTCCTTGCGAATGCCGGGTTTGCCGTCTCCATGGCTATTTCTTTCGCGGCCTTCTCCATCAACCCTTCGAAGGACAACGGCGCCTTCCTGGTGAGGCTCATCTTAAAGAAGCCTTCCCTTAGCCCCACGGTGAAAGTCATCTGGAGGGCGAAGCCAGGCACCTCCTGAATGTCCAACATCTCCTCCTGAAAGCGGTCTACGTACTGAGCCAAAGACTCGTCTGCCCTCTGCTTGATCAGGAAGATGGACTCCGGGTTCCTCTTCCTCTTTTTGGAGGTTGAGAACCGCAGCTGGAAACTTCTGCTCAGGTCCTCGAAGCAATAAATAGAACCAGTTGGGAGTTGGTGGAACCAATCCCTAGCCTTATCCTTCAAAGTGATGGCGAAGAGGCGGCACTTGAAGGCGTCCGTCATGGGTCTGATGGAAACTGCGTCTTCAAACCACTGTAAGTGTTGGAGGGGGTCATCCTTCCCAACGTAGTAGTTCATTTCCGGCTCACGGAACCCTTCTGGAACGGATGCCGAGAGGACCAACTCGCAAAAAGGAGATCCTCTCGCCAGTGACTTCGCCTAGTCCACTCGCGCCACGAGGTCCACCGGCGCGGCACTCGCCGGACTAGGGAAGAGCTCCCTTCCTTCCACCTCTCGCCGACTTCCTTCTGCCATTACCTCTTTTCCTGGCCGCCTCCCAGGTGCATCTTCACCTATCCTCGCCGAGTCGGCCCCTCCCCTGGGCGCGAGATCTGGCACTTGAGGAGAGGGGGTCTCGCACTCGCCTCTTTGTGCGAGTTGTTTGAGGAAATCCATGATCCCTCCAATGGACGACATGAACTCTGTCCTCCCAACATAATCCTCCTGACTGGGGGACCTCTCGCCTCCTCCTCCCGCATCTCCCGCCATGAGATAACCCCTTGTTCTTCCGCACAGGCTGCAGCTCCACGCTCACCGCACCAAAAATGTTGGAACCAGCAAAGCCGACTCCACCTAAAGCTCGGAACTACCGAGGCAGCTCGTGCTTACTCCCTTGCGATCACTCTCCAGGTGAAGAACTAGACCGGAGGCTTCAGTGAGGAGGTCCCACCTCTTACCCGGAAGAGACTAGAACTAGAGCTCTTCCCCTCCCTAGCCAAAACTGAGCTAGGTGCCTTAGGAAAGATAAGAGGAGTCAAGAATGCTTGCTTCTCTAAGGCACCTTACCGGTCTATTTATAGGCCTCTGAACTGGGACTGCTAATAACCAAACTATGCCGCTGTGAAAATACCAGAATACCCTTGGCTGGGTCTGCCAACAGCCAAACTCCGCTGTCTTAAAAGACTAAACGCAGCCCACGCAGGGTAAAAGAGTAAAAACACCTCCGGGACCCAGAAGGTGGGCCCGACCTTACCTGAACCGGCCCTGAAACCAAGACGACCCTTCTCTCGAGGCACCACTCACTAGGGTCCTCTCGCCAGGCCAAACCCTCTCGACTTGCCTGGGCCCTCTCTACTCGCCGGGCCGAACCCTCTCGACTCGCCTGGGCCCTCTCTACTCGCCGGGCCGAACCCTCTCTCCTCTCGCCTAGGCCCCTCTCGCCGCGGAGCTTCTCTTCTGAGCCCTCTCGACTCGCCTAGGCCCCTCTCGCCGGGCTGCGAGCCCGAGGTTGTACAGGCGGCCAAATATTTTTTATGTTAGATTTATTACAGACCCTTTAGCCACGAAAATTGAACCGTGTCAAATGAGGAACTTTAAGCCACAGTAATTGAACCGTTGCTAATAACTTATTAGCCACAGATTCAGCGCGGCTAATACTATTAGCCACGCTCGCATTGCCCATGCCCATTTACCGTGGGTAGGCCGTGGCTAATAGTTATTAGCCACGGTTTTGGACTTTTAGCCATGGAAATCTGCCGTGGCTAAAAGTCTATTTTCTAGTAGTGTCATAGGGCTTCTCGAGAAATGTACTTAGAAAAAATTTCTGGATCTGAAGACAGATTTCTCAAGAAGAAGGCTTAGCTTTCTCGATAACTTATGCTTTTCTTGAGAACACATGAGTCAACACCATGGAACAAACAATGAGAGATTACATTGCAAGTTACTGTGTTTGGAGACTCATTGTAAACTGACATTGGTCTACACTTAGCAATATCGACCTGCAAACACTCAACTAAAACAAGACATCAAATACAACCTTAATTCACTTTAGTTTAAGGGTGAATTTATACAAATCTTGGTTATTGTGGATACAATACCCAATAGAAGATCTCAAATTCAATAGAACAGAATTTTACCCAAGTAAAATTTGATGAGTATCGCAAGGGATATTCGTCGAATTCGTCGAGTATCTTTGATATTCGTCGAATTCGTCGAATGTATCTAACGATACTTGCTGAATTTGTAGAATATAAATGACAATACACGCCGAATTTATCGAATCATCTCGACGCTAATTCTCTGATTTTTCTTAAGGCAAATTCGTCGAGTGCATCGTGGTGTCAATAACATTGAGTGCATCTTGGCATCGAGAGCGTCGTGTGCATAGATGACATCGAGTGAGTCGACCATGTCGAGAGCATTGAGTCTGCTAGCCTATACTCGAAAAATTCGTCGAGTATACCAGCTGATACAGGACGAATTCGTTGAGTATATTTCTAGCCTTAGCGTTGAGTGGCTTGCCAGCTTGAGCTAAATTTCTCTAAGTCAAATTCGTCATATATTAATGACAATTCAACAAGTATACTAGCGATACTTGACAATACTCGACGATACTCGACGAATATGACTTAGGTCATTTTTCTGAAAAAAAATTTTCCTGGCTCGGGCTACGTCGGCCATTCATAGTAACTTTGCAAGTTTTTTTTGGAATTTTATTTATAACCGTTTCATTTGATGTTGCCTATAAATACTTAGGGTGGATTTTTCTTCAACCCTAATCTTTCAAATTGTTCTAATTTTCAAATCGAGAAACTTTCCAAAAAGAAGGATCTGTCGGCCTCCTATGCGATATGTGAACTCCGATCGACCAACCACATGGAACTTTGCACGATTCGATGTTAATCGACCTGTACAACTGGATTGCTACTCTCGAAAAATATCTATTCCTTCAGATCTAGTTGATTGAAGATTCAAGATTCAAGGTCTTTAAAGATTTATATTTTCCGAGTTCTCCAAAATTTATAGATCTACATAATCAAAGAACGTCGGAGTGAAGACTTGTAATCTTTATTACATTATAATATTCCTTTTCATTTGTAGGATATTTTTATCTGAGTTGTAGATCCCGCTATGGAATGAGTTGTAGATCCGTTTGTGGATCGAGTCGTAGATCTGGTTGTGGATCGAGTTGTAGGAGAGATTGTTCTCCGAGTGGTAGGAGTGTCGTCTCCGAGTTGTAGGAGTTGCAGCTCTGAAGTGTAAGATTTGTAGAAATATGAGTTTGGTAAAGTATCCGAATCTAGCCCATCTTGGTAGATAGGCGAGGCGGGAAAGTGGATGTACCTAACTCGGGGAACCACTATAAATCTGGGTGATTGTGTGCTTAATTTTTAAGTATTTTTATTCCGCAAAAAGAGACAGATATCACCTATTCACCTTCTCTAGGTTATTTAGATAGACGCTAGATACTTTAAAATATATTAGATGTGGGGGGAGTTTCTTTAATTTGAGTGTGGGGGTTCCTTATAGGAAGTTTTGATTTTAATTTTCTCTATGTGTAGTGGCTCGGGTAGTGTGGAGCGAGTGACTTCTTCTAAGCAAAAAAGCTCGGTGGACTCAAAATCATTGCATAATGAAGAGACTAATGCAGAAAATGAAGAAAACTCATTCTCAAAACACTCTTCTAAGTAGAAACCAGAATCGTCATTTTCTTGGACATTTTACATCAATCGATTTATACTAAACGTAACTTCATCATCTCCAACGCGTACTAGGAGCTTTATACTACTTACATCAAGAATCGCGTGGGAGGTGGCAAGGAAGGGGTGACCGAGTATGAGGGGTACTTTGATATCCTCTTTGATTTATGATGAGAAGATTTTGTACATAGTTTTAGAATTTAATTTAGGTTAAAATTTGTTTTAATTATTAAAATTTTAATGTATTTCCTTTATAAAATCCTTTCTTTTATATTTTATGAGCTAGCAATGTTTTGTTTTTGTTTTCCAGGTTTTAAAAAAAAATTCCCGTGGACTCGTGCGTTTTACTCGCGCATGGACATTTCCACCCGTGCGTGAAGGAAATCACACTAGTAATAACAGAAAGATGGAATTCAAGTCAAGAAGGTGGAACCATGCATTTTACTCGCGCACGGGCACTGCCGCCCGTGAGTGAACAAATCACACGATTAACCAAAGATTGGTACAAACAAAAAAGCTACAGGAAAATTGTGGGTTTCCTTCTCGCACGGTTTGGCCGAAACCGTGCGGGAACAAAACACACGGGTAACCATAGACGTCCCCAGAATTGGTGTGTATAACGCACGATTATCTCAAATCGTGCGTTTTACACAAAACTTGGAAATGGAATCTGGAATGTCCTGACAACCTGCATAACAATAAATCAAAATTGGTGCAAAAGCTCCCAGCACCAGAATGCAATCAACAACATCAAGAAAGAGCCACGGGGAGCACCAGGTGCTTACCCCCTAAAAAAGACTGTGCGATTGCACACCCATGAGCCAAAACAGTGCACAAAGTGTTCATAGACCGAATGATGCAAATATAACTGATTACCGGCTGAAATGCGGTGCACGAGTGAGAAAACAAGCCCAGATGAGTCCGAAAAACCCTATAAATATAGAACTCAACACACAACCAGACTTAAACATTTGCTTGTCCCAAGCAAATTATTTCTCGGTGAATTAGAAAATAGCTAGCTGGCTTAGTAATTTCCAAATAAAGTAAAGCGAGAAATCAAATACTGCATGGGCATAGAAAATATTATAGGTAAAATTTTTAATTATACTACAGAGTTTATAACTTTTTACTGGTATAAATGAATATTGTAACTACTCAAAAATGGAATTCTTGAGAATCGTTCGGTCATACGTATGAAGAAAGTAGGCAAGCGACTCAATTGAGCATTGCCGAAGACCGGGACTCGGGATCACCTCCAAACCAGGGACCATACGCTTGACGTTCAGACTCTCTCCATAGCGCTAGTTTGACTCAAGGGTGAATCCATAGGACTTTAAGAAAATAATGGGGCTTGGGTATATACGTAGGTAAGGACGCAAAAGGCTAAAAACGATGGATACGCACAACCCAAATGATCTCATACAAATGAAATCCTCTCACCAACAAAACATGCAGGTGCACCACACCACCAGACTTGAACTTGACAACACGGGTTTGCGCACCGCATATCACCACATCAATAACACAAATAAACTCTTCATTTTCAATTTCTTTATTTATATCAATAAACACATTTTTTTTCTTTTCTTTTTCCAGATTTTTTTAATACACTTTCAGCCAAATTTTCAAGAAAACCTCACAGCACAACCACATAACAACACCAGAGCAACAACACCAATGGATGAATTAACATACTAATACATCGAGATTGGGGTGCGCAACTGGGAAAAGCTTTTAGGCTCTGGTGATTGCAAAGTGGGGCTAAATCAACAGGAGGGGTAGGCTCAAAATAGGCTAATAAGGATTATAGTTAGGATTGGTACAAGGCACAATCGGGACAAAAAAGATGGCCTACATCACGCAAACGCTAGACTAACCATGCACCAATGCTTCAAGAGTAGCTTGGGGCAAGTTCTTAGCCACTGAGAAAGATGATCCTTCCTCCCGACTCAAGCAATACAAGGCTAGTGACGGCTACACACATTCCTACACCACCGTTCTATTACTCCAGATTCAACACTTTTGAGTAGTACAAACAATATTTACAAATAAAAAAAAGGTATAAATCTACGAGCATATAGAAAAATAAACTCTATACTATTTCTACACACCATGAGTACTCGATTAGGAGCACTGCACGAGTTTCGAACTACTCTATCCTAAAATCCTAATCCAGCACCACTATTTTTAAATTAACACAAAAGAAATAAATTTGAATTGAGCCAAGCGCGTTCTTAAGATCATGCTTATGAGGGTGTAGGTGCACGATGCGGACATGATAATATAAAAATAGAAAATTAAAATATACTTTTGGTACAAAAGTTTTAATAGTGCATATGCATAGGTAACCCGCATAACTCTCCACCACTAGACTTAAACTAAACAACCTTTCTAAGATTTGCATCTAAAATAGAGAAATAAAAGTTCGGGGAGAGGTTACACCATTCTTAAAAAATGAGCATACAAGAAGATTGGCATTAATTTCAGCAAAAAGTCAACGACCCAAATGAACTCTACTTGCACAAGAGAATACCTCCAACCACGCATACAAAAAACATATAATCACAGCAGCATAATTGAACAAATTAAAACAGCAAAATTGGGTTGTCTCCCATAAGCCCTTTTCTTTACCGTCCTTAAGGTGGACCAAATACCTGTATTATGAGTTATATAAATATTGTTTAGAGATAAGTTCAAAATGCAACAAAAAAGTTTAATGTTACACACAACATTAAGAAATAAATTAAACTAGAAAAAGCAGGAAAGGGGCCCCGAAGATCCTTCACTCCTCATCTGAATGTTAACTTGTGTAAGATCCCCCCCCCCCCCCCCCCACAGTCACACGAGATGAGGGCGAGGCAAAAGCTTTAGGGCCCTGGGAAGACGAATCTCCCCTGCCCCTAACCTCTTCCTTCTCGTGCCGGTAGGCAAAATTTTGTGCCTTGTGCATGAGCAGTTCTTTTCAATTGGTGGGGATCCCCAGGGTGGTATAACCACACCAACCAATTCAGCAGCATGTCTATCATTCTCATCCGGGAGCATCCTTTCCTCACCCACGGAGGGTGAAAGATCAGCACAAGTCACCTGTTTAATAGTCTTACAAAATTTTTTAAGATCAATAGATGTTTTTAAGTCTATCTTCTGCATGCTCTCTACAGCCATGCTCATCCCACGTTTCTTCATATCCGAATCTTGTTTCACTTCAAGTAACTCCATCTTTGTCTCTCCATCAGCTAACTTCAGCAGTTTTGCCTCTTTCTTAACCTTATCTTGCTCATTAAGCAAAATACCTGTCTCAGCAGCTCTAGATAAATCGTTAGATAACAAAACATTCAATTTCAGAAGTTCTCCAGGTTCATTTGAAATTATAGGGGGAAGTGATGGTGGTAAAGTCAAATCGACCTTGGAAGCCAAGGTGACACCACTCACATTAAATTACAATGTAGCTTCATTAGATTTTATGAATGGGACCCCTAAGATGGGTTTCGATGTATTTCCCATGGGTCCTAACACCTGGAAGTCAGTGACTACAATAGCCCCATTTAGAATCACTTCGACCTCTTTAATCTCACAATCGGTCTTTAATGATGACCCATCGGCTAGCACTAGTGACTTTCGAACATTCGATTCGATATTTAAATTCAGTTTCTCAACATCTTGCAAAGCAAGAATGTTGCACGATGATCCGAAATCACATAAAGCTATCGTATCCACCGTATTAATCTCACACTAAACAGCCATTTCATTTTTATTGCACTCATCCACCTCCCCATCACTCTTCCCTTGCTCATGGGGATTTTTCTCCGTATCACTTGGGAGGGTGCCACGAGTACGCTTAGAGAACACATTGGCCAGTTGCCCCAGCTGAGTCTCCAAGTTCCTCATGGAAGCGTTTTGAGTGGCCATAATAGATTAGGCCATCTCAACAAATTTTTCCATCATTTACTCCAATGCACTCTTATGCACGACCTGCGTGTTCTGATTATAACCCAGATGCAGTGGTCGCAGCTGGCTGTTAGAAGCTTGAGCATCAAATTGATGCTTGCCTCCCTGTCACCTTTGACCGGGAGCGTTTTGATTCCACGAGAAATTAGGATGATTTCTTGCATTGGGGTTATACACATTATTATAAGGAGCAGTGTGGTTTTGATTATTTATAAAATTTGCGCCCTCGTCAGAAGTTATACCTGACGGATCAGCAAAGGTCTCTCTAGCAGTGCACTCATAAGCATGATGGCCAGGGTTACCTCAACCCTAGCACTAAATCTCCATAAACCAAGCTGGAGGAGGGGCCGATCTGATCAACATCGTCCTTCCATTCAAAGTATGATGGCTCACCTCAGCTTATTGTACCACAGTATTCGCTTCAAATAGATTCCTGGCCCCTCTAGGGGAATTTCTTCCAGCAGTCCAGTATGTGCTATGGGAGGCAGTGTCGCGAAGTAGCCTCAATGCCTCGTTAGGAGATAGTTCATTATTATGTCTCCAGCTGCTGCGTCGATCATAGCCCTGAAATTAGGCTCAATAGCAAAATAGAATATTTTAACTAAATTACACGGCTCACAGTCGTGCTGGGGGCATCGATGCTATAGGTCATAGAATCTCTCCCACGCTTCAGACAACATTTCTTGGTACAGCTGCTGAAAGGTTGCAATATCCCTACGGGCATTCACAATCTTATCCACAAGTTGGAACTTAGCCAAGAACATGGAGGGCAAGGCCTCCCATGTAGTAGCGGTCCCTGAAATAATAGTATGGATCTAGGTTTTGGCCTTGTCCCGCAGCAAAAAATGGGAACAGCCTCAGCTTTACTACGTCATCATAAATACCGGCATATTAGAATGTGCCCCAATTTTTGAGAACTCCGCCAGATGGAGCTACGGATCCTCACTCGGCAAGCCTGAGAACTGAGTATTATTTCGGATAATATTTAGGATGGTGGGTTTAATCTCAAAGTGGTTGTTTACGATGGCCGGTCCGAAGTAAGGTTAAACACTTTCCGCAGTAGGGGTTGTGAAATCACGCATTGTCTTAATGTGTGGTTTGACCACCTCTTGGCCCTCAACAACCCGTTCACCGTGGCTATTTCCTCCTTGGACAAAATCCTCCATCCTTTCTTCAGCAGCATCAGCAGCACGCAGGCGAGTTCGCCTTGCACATGCAGTTTCAATCTCAAACACTAGATCTTCAACCCTATAGCTAGAGTTGGGATCTGTCATACAACACAAAAAATCCTTTCAAAAAAACCAAAAACACTTACAAACTTTTTCAAAAGAAAAAAACACGCAATGGTTGCACTCCCCGGCAACGACGCCAAAAACTTGATGCTTCGGCAAGTGTACCGATTGTAGTCAAGTAATAAAGTTAAGGAGTTGAATCCCCGGATATCGATCTCTCGAGGAGTGCAAGTAGGGAGTGTGATTTCGCGATTGAAAAAGTGATTGCAAGTGTAAACGTAAACAAATGGGGTTTTGGTTTGGAGTTTCCTATGTTTAACCCTAATAAACCTATTGCGGGTCGCCGTCACCGCGTCTCTTTGGTGGATTACTCAAGAGATTAATATGAAAGATGGATGAGCCAATGAGTGTCGTAATAACCTCTTCACCACACACGCTTCTAGCAATCGCTAGAATGGCACTATCTCAACAAGGAAAAGAAAAACTGAAGCTTATCAACACAATCAAGAACTAAGATATACCAACACATAGACATGCTGAAATACTAAAGATAAACAGTGTTCTTACACATCAATCCAACTTCCAAATAAGCATAAGAAAAATACTATAAGTGAAGGGGAAGAGAAACAACCAAACGCACGAAGGCTTTCCGAGATTCGTGACCGGAGTCAAGGGTTATCAGTCCTTGTCCGAGCTCAGTCTACGGATGATGTCCGGGGTCCAAAAGGGCTATCACCTCCTTCCAATAACCCGTATTCTTCTTGAATAATCACTGGGCTAAATCTATCCTAAGAACTCTACGGATGCAGCACCTTAAGAGCTTGAAATGGAGCTTGGAGTTTGGTGAAGACAATGGTAGCCATAGATGATGCTATTGCGAGCTCTTGGAGGAAGAATGGTGGCCGGATCTACTATCCAAGGAGGAGAGAGAAAATAACAACTGAAGGGAAGTTTTCCAGCTCAGAGGAGCTGAAATGGCGGGTTGGATCAGACTGGCTCCTCGGGACGATGAAATCTGCATCTTAAATAGAAAAATCAGAAATAATGGTCATGCACGGTTTGGCGCACGAATGTGCGCACACCATGTGATATTAACTTTCAGAACAAGCCCGCAGAAGGAGAAGTGTTGACCCGTGTGTTTTAGTCACGCACAGACATTTCCGCCCGTGCGTGAAGGAAATTGCACGGGTAGCAACAGAAAGCTAGATTTTAAGTTAAGAAGGTGGAACCGTGCGTTTTACTCGCGCATGGGCGCTGCTGCCCGTGCGTGAACAAATCACACAATTAACCACAGATTGGTACAAATAAGAAAGCTACAGGAAAACCTTGTGTTTCCTTCTCGCACGGTTTGGCTGAGACTGTGCGGGAACAAAATGCACGGGTAACCACAGACATCCCGAGAATTGTTGTGTATAACGCACGATTAATCTCAAACCGTGCGTTTTACACATGACCTAGAAATGGAATCCGGGACGTCACGACTTCCTGCAGAGCAATAAAACAAAACTAGAGAAAAAGCTCCCAACACTAGAATGCAATCAACAACATCCAGAAACTGCGATAGGGAGCACCAGGTGCTTACCCCCGACAACAGAATGCGCAATTGCACACCCATGGGCCATAATTGTGCACAAAGTGGTCATAGACCGAATGAAGCAAATATAACCGATTACCGGCTAAAATGCGGTGCACGAGTGAGAAAAAAAGCCCAGATGAGTCCGAAAAACCCTATAAATATAAGACTCATCGAGCGACTAGATACCAAAGATGGAGAGTATGACATATATAAAATTGCTCGAGCTAGAGAAATGAAGACAAGAGATTTAAGTCAAGTGAAATATATAAAAGATGAGACAGGCAGTTTTGACGGATGATGTAGATATTAAAGAGCGATAAAAAAGATACTTTTATCAACTCTATAATGAAACATAAGACAATGAATTGAACTTGAAAGAGTTAAGTAAATGGAGGAGTATAGGAATAGAATGTTTTATCATAAAATTCAAGTATCAGAGGTAAATGATGCTCTAAAAAAGATGAAAAATGGAAAGGCAGTTGGGCAAGACGATATACCCATCGAAGTATGAAAATATTTAAGGAATGAAAGAATTTTAGGTCTTACATGTTTTTTAATAAGATACTGAAGTCAAAACAAATGCCAGACCAATGGAGAGAAAGTATCTTGGTATCCTTGTATAAGAATAAAGGAGATATATAAAATTGTGTTAATTAAAGAGGAATTAAATTGTTGAGTCATACCATAAAATTATGGGAACTAGTAATAGAAAGAAGAGTAAAACGAGAGACTAGCATCTCAGAGAATCAATTTGTATTCATGTCAGGGCGATCGACCATGGAAGCTATATATCTCTTGAGTAGACTCATTGACAACAATCGAGAAAGAAAAAAAGATTTGCATATGCTGTTTATTGATCTTGAGAAGGCTTATGAAAGAGTTCTGAGAGAGTGACAAGGGTGAGGACATCTGGAGGATTAACACAGGAATTCTCTATCACTATTGGCTTACATCAAGGTTAAGCTTTATATCCTTATCTCTTTACCCTTATCTTAGATGAGCTTACAGGACATATCCAACAAGCAACACCATGGTTTTTATTGTTTGTGGATGAAATTTTTTTGGTTGATGAGATGCGCGAAGGTGTAAATGCAAAACTTGAACCTTAGTGAGACACTTAAGAAAAGAAGGGTTTTAGGTTGAGTAGGGAAAACACAGAGTATATAGAGCCTAAATTTAGCAGTACAAGAGGGACGAATGGCATCGTTATTAAGGTGGGTGATCAACATATTTTTCGTTGTGAATGTTTAAAGTATCTTGGATCGATAATTCAAAAAGACGGATGTATTAATAAAGATGTGACATATAAAATCCAAGTGGGTTGGTTGAAGTGGAGAGGCGCGTTAGGGATCTTATGTGATTGTAAAGTACCATTAAAACTCAAGGGAAAGTTTTGCCGTACTGCAATTAGACCAGTTGTGCTCTATAGTTCTGAGTGTTAGGCGGTGAATTGTGTACATGAGCAAAAAATGGGAGTTGCTAAGATGATAAAGCTTAGGTGGATGTGTGGACACACAAGACTTGAAAAAATTAGAAAAGAATATATCAGGTTTAAGACAGGAGTAACCCCAATTGCAGAAAAAGACAAGAGAAGCTCGACTAAGATGGTTTGGCCCCTTTCTAAGGAGACCATTAGATGCATCTATTAGGTGTTGTGAGAGTCTAGTCACTAGGCATGTTAAACGAGGGAGGGGTAGACCAATAAAGATTTTGAATTAAACTATACGAAAAGATATGATGTACTTAGTCATTAATGGGTTTATTACAAAAAATAGGGCACAATGGCGATAAAGGATTCATATAGACGACCCCACTATAGTTGGATAGAGGCTTGAGTGTTTTTGAGTGTTGTTTAGTGTTTTTTACTTAAGTAATCTTCTTAGCTTAATTAGTTTCAAGTTCTTTTTCTCTAATTTCATATAAGCTACCTATTTTAATTTTTCATGTAATTTCATTTATCAACTCCTTTATTTATGATAATGAAAATGACTTTCCTTTTTTTATGCAAACTCTCTCTCCATCCTTTTATTTCATGTTACTCTTTACTTCTCTCATAACTTTGATTTTATTTCATCAAGTTCTCAATCTCTCCCATCTCTCCCTTCAATTCTTAGCACTTTTTCTTTATGTCAAATACTTAGTTCTTAGTTTTATTCTCTTTAGTTCTTGATTTCTATGAGTTTTGAAATGACACATCACTCTCTTTATCACTATTCCACCTTAGATTTATTCTTGATTAATAACAATATGAGTTTATATATCAGTTATGAATTTCATGAGTTGTTTTCATACTCTAGTTAGCTGAGAGGCGTGTGCGTATAAATCGATTGCTGGGAATAAAAAAGAGTTGCAAACACCCTTCGAGAGAAGATGACGTAAATATTTTGGATAGGAGTCAACTCCTATAGCGGCATTCACCTCATTAAAGCAAGTTTTTGGATATTTATTATATAATGAGAATTCAGTTAACACTTTCTAAGCTCAGTTGGGCGTACTCCTCAAGAGTGGTCCATTAATAATTTGGAAACCTCCACGGCCAAAGCTCTGAATAGAATGTTTATAAATTATTTCTAATCTTTCATTTCAAGGCGCGTTTTAATCAAGTTTATTTCACTTTCCTACTTTCATATTGAGACATGATTTTCATATGTCTATGTATTATTTTTCAAGTCTTTATCTTTACACTATTTCTGTATTTAGTTTAGTTTATTTCAATTCAAAGTTTAAAATTTGATAAAACAATAGTTTGTTTTATCAAAGTAGAATAAGTTGGCAGACCCATATTTTAATACGAGATTGATGTCTTTTCATATCCTATGCTATACATGATAGGTACGTTTGCCTTCATCGCATATAGTGTTTGGAAAAATAACTATTCGTATATTTTTCTTATCATGCTTTTGGTGCCATGGCCGGGAATTATTTTTGTCAATATTTTGAAAAGAGAAAATGCTATTACTTTTGTCCCTATATTTTTCTTTCCTCTTTCTTTTTTTCCTCTATAAAAATGTTATAATTAAATTCTTAGAAAGAGAGATTTGGGGTTTTATCCCATCACATCTCCTAGTACCTTGCAAATCCTTCACCAGGTAGCCCTTGGAAAGTCGAAGACAAATTGAAGTAGAAAAAATGTATTTTTTTTACTTTTGTAAAATTTTAAAAAATTCAAAAATCGCGATAAATTTTAAAATATAAGAATAAAAAAATTTATAAAACATATACAAAAATTTTCCAAAATAATATTTACCTCCTTTCATGTTATCTTTTATTTTGTTTTTATTTTTTATTGTTTTACTCTAACGTGTTTTGCATGTGCTGCCTCCCTCACCCTGAAAATCAGGGACATGCCCTTTCCCCACTTATTTATTTTTTATTTCTACACATTTTACATTTTGTTGCACTGCAATTTTTCATTTATTTTATTCCTTAAACCTAAGAATCAACATTGGGGACAATATTGAGTTTTTAGTATGGCGTGTTTTCCCTTTTTGTTGTTTAAAAATATTTCAAAATTAAAAAAAAATTATAAAATTTTGAAAATTACAAAAAAATTATAAAATCCCAAATCTTTTTTTTAAATGGTTTTGTTGGAGCCAAAATATGCAACCAACAATCCGCGTGATATCCCTAAGAAGTATGTTCGATAATGGAAAGAAAGTGGTTCTTCGAGTTACTTGTTACTAGCCCTGCGGACAGTAGGGAGAAAATGGAGGAAAGGAGGAGGCCACTGGTAGCGGCTAACACCCGACTTGAGCCGCCGCGGCGAATGCCTCTCTTGAGGCGGGCCTCTCTTTATTATCTTTAGAAAGGTTACAATATATGGTGCGACCACCCGGGGTGTATGCACACATACATTGACTGAGAAAAAAAGACAAGAACTTAGTGTCTGCATCAATAATCGTGCAGGTTTTGGGCTATGTCTGTGTGTCCCCTTCAAGAACCCATGTTCTCCCTTTTATACTAAAGGGTAGGCTGCGTGGATGGTTCACAAACTGACAGGCATGTAATGCCTTCTAAATCGTGACATTAAATACGTAGCCGCTCAAAGTACATGAAGAGTTTTAAGGCAGATACTAAAAGAAGAGGCCACACGAAACCGCACATCACGACTTTAGCTGGAATGAAAAGGAGGAGTCTGCACGGGCTTGGTCATAGTATCTGCACATACTCCGAACTGCGCTTTGAGAAGCCACTCATGGGCTGCCTGTTGACTGTCCTTATTGAATATTGTGTCACTCCGGGGGGGGGGGTGGGTCTGCTAGCACTCTGGAGTGTCCGCCCGAGAGGTAGACAAACTATGAGAACCACTGCTTGGTATGGAATGTCATCCTCCTCTGGATGCTCTCCATCATCATCGCAGGATTTTGGGTTAACATAATCCCCATACTTTTTTCATACCGCGTGGGCTCAAAAAAAGTTTACTGGTAGCCGCAAAGACTACAACAAAAGGCCCATGGTGCAAGCCTTTTAATATGTAAGGCTGGTCGGAAAGGACCTGGATGTTCTAGAGAAGCTGATGTCCAGGGCTAGTGAAATCTGCGAAGCTCCTGCATGATGAACTATTGTCGAGAGCTTGCTGCTAGAATAGGTTTGCTGGAACGGTTGAGGAAGGTAGTCGTCAGGCAAGCCCATCCCGCTAGGAGTTGGATGACTGTCGTGAGTTCCAGACTGAAGACCACTGTCCCTAAAGGAATTCTCTGCATGACCATTGACCAAGTGAGGGGATCCATCATCCTCAATACAGCGGGGGAAGAGGTGTAAACAAAGGCAACATATTCCATACAGATGTCCGTAGGCGTGACCCCTTCCATGGATGTACCTCCCCCAGTGATCTTACAAAAACATTGGAGATTATTGCTTTTGAGGGCGTCATTTTTCGCAAGGCCATTGAGGAGACTAATAAGAATCTAAATGTGATCGTGGAAGAAGCCTGGCTCTAGGTGGCGCAGCTAGAAGAAGAAGTCGCGTGGTATCCTGTTCAGGATGAAAGTGTACCAAAATGCTTACCTGGGTGTGAATTATTGTCCAAGTAGGTTAAGTTTGTTGATGCCCTTGGGCCTCCGTGGATTGTTCGGGGGTCAATCATTTTCCCCCTATAGTGGGTGCAAACTCCGACGAGCAGTCTCAATCCCATTTACAACTACGGGTTGCTCGCATGCAAAGGTAATTAGCATAGTAGGCGTACTTGAAACATGTAGATCCTAAAATGGCCAATACCTCCTCCTTCGTCCCCGTGTAGTCTTCAGTCCATCCGGGCCTTCGAATCTTCCAGGGGTTGTGGTCGTACAACGAGACTGCCTGCAATTGCTGCTATCCTGACCAACCTCTTCAACAAATAGGCCATTAGGACTGAAGGACTATCGCTTCCATAAAAAGGTATATCTCTGCAAAGCATGCAGATGTTATTTGTGAAAAGAGACTAATTTTCCTTTTTACTATACTGTCTTCTCGCAATGAGGTATTGGCGTCTACCCTACGCGCTATGTGATTTATCCTGACGTAGATCGAGACTCGGGTTTTCGAGTTAGAGATTGAGTTCGCCAAGCTGCAAGTGGAGCACGGTCGCCCTGGGGGATAGCTGAAGCCGCATGCCCTTTATTCGTTTCTTCTGCCTGAAATGTAATTGTGTGAAAATAATAATTTTTCAAATACATATAGCTTCCCTTGTTGTTTGCCTTATCATTATCATTGACTGTTCAGGATGGTTCTTGTTCGTATGATCGAGTGCTTGTAAAGAAGTTGAGAGCACGTCCAATAGCGATAGGGCCGTCTTTACGCCCTTTCTATTTTTTGTTGAGGCTATAAATACAGGACCCCATCACTTTCTTTTTTATACTAAAAACATTTGCACCTTCTTAATAAATTTTACATAATTCTCCTCTGCTTAAATCTCGATGCTTTCCCACCTTTCTGAGTGAAAAACTGTGGTGCCCGACCGTAGATCATATAAACATGGCGGTATTCCTTGCCAAGTATCTACTGGGAGGGATTTTATCCCCGTGTCCACCGAATCATGAAGAAAGGGTGAATTAATTAAAAAAGAGCGAACTTGCAGTTCTCTTTGACCATTTTAGAGTGAGCTAGAACCTTCCCATCTTTCCTGAGGTGGAAAAGATAATGAGCTACTATGGGATTTTGCCCACCCAGCTATCTCCTAACTCGATGGCGGCCATTATGTCCTTCATGATTTACTTGAAGTTGGAATGCATAGCCTTCTCCCTAGAGGTGTTCCTCTTTCAACTTCATATATAGGTTCTAAAATGCAAAAAAATGCAATTTAGGTTTGAAAGTATGAGAATTACAAATATGGTGGTCACTCCTGTGGGCTGGCGGTCTCGATTTATGTTCTTCAAAGGCAATCTATGTGGTATTTACACTCTTCCAACTCTATGCTCGGAAGAGGCCTTCTATCCCCAGCCATTTCCGAGGTCAGCGGATGGATTGTTCAATTTTTGGAGAGGACAAAATTGGACACCTGATATTTCGTCCGCCGGGTAAAGAAAGTTGTAGATGCTCATGTCAGCGAATGTAAGCAATTGAATGTTTTCCAAGTATCTTACGCATACCTATCCTGAGGACTTTCATGATTTGTAGTTATTTTGATGGTGCCAAGATCCAAACCACAAACTCCATCTATGGCTAGAGGCTAGCTACCAAAGAATAGCCATTCATTGGCACATCTTCTATCTCGCCTCTAGAGTAGGGTACATCTTCGATTCAATTATTCCACCGATTGATAGAGGATCAGACTTAATTAAGATACCCACCAAGCAAACCTCTTGGAAAGAGACCGTGCGGGTTCCCCACCATTCCCTAACAATCACTAGGGCAGTCTGTGGGGTTACCAATCTTAGAGAGATAGGGGCTACCCCTGCGATGGATTTGTCTGCCAGAGCCATTGGGGGGAACTTGCAGGCTCTCTCATATAATAGCTTGGCTTGGAGACTTCTTGATGATGCTTTTTCCATGAATTCCTACCTACGTGAGAAATTAAAGGTAAGATCTGAACAAACACTCAACTTTTCTTCTTACCTATGCAGAGAAGTTACTCCTTTGCAGTCTTTTGCTTTTGTAGGTAAAGAGAGAAGTAGACAGGCCAGTACTTCACCAAAAGTAGGCTCGACCTGCCAAGCATGGAGCTAAAACCGTGATTTGCCTTCTGAAGGAGGATAGCGCATTGGATCCTGCTTTTCCAGATGTCAAATACCTGACTCTTTTTGCAGACCATCTGGAGGCAGCATCTTGGTGATCACTAAGCTTTGAAGAAAATAAAAGCAAACGAATTAGCAATCCAATGAGACAAGTATACCTATCGAACTGTAGCTAGGAGACACAAGTATCGTATTGAAATCCGGGAACTATTGAGTACACTTACTCACACGAAGGCTATTATTTTATAGCCGGAATAACTAGGGTTTTAGAAACTAATTGCAATTAATGAAATAAAACTATGCTAGAAAGAGTACTACTGCAGTTAATTAAAGGCCTATAAGAAGCGATTACAATGAAGGGCTGAAAATATGAAATGGAAATGCACTCGATCAAGAATCACCTCGGCTAAAGTCGACTAAGAAATGGGATAAAAACCTAAACTTAATTGGGTAAAGGTCCTTGACCGTGGAGGTTCCTAAAGATTGAACACGCTTCTCTCGAAGTCGTGCCCAGTTGAGTTTAGGAAGGTCCGACCGACTCTCGTCTAAATCGGAGGCCTAAAGCTCGCTTTATGCGGTGAACTCCACTATTGGATTTTACTCCAATCCGGGAGATTTGGACGTCTGCCTCTCTCGAGGGGTGCGTACAACTCCCTTTACTCTTGAGCGCTCACTTCAAACTATCGACCTATCGGCTATCCAAGAAAGAAAGAAAAGGTGGAGAATATATATCGATTATATATCTCTAACCCAAGATAATTTAAGAGTAATTCAAGGTCTAAAACCCTAAAAAGAAAAGGTAGAATTAAAGCATCATAACTTAATCACTCAAACCTCGGATCATCTAGATCGAGTACAAGAAGGATTAGTTAATCATAATGGAGTGGAGGAGTGGGGAAGAGTAGTAATGCATGATAACACAAAGTATAAGAAAAGAACACTTTTATTAATTAAAGGAGAAAACTACACTTGCATGAAAATGAAAGAGCTATACTACTTGAAATGAAAATTTTCACTTGCACGAAATTAAAATCCTATTCTAGCCCTACAATTATCAACTAAAACAAGTGCATAAATTACAATAAAAGCTATTACAAAGGCTAAAACTAAACTAGGGTTAAGGGAAAATACAAAATGAGAAAGAGAGAGAGATAAGAACACTAAAAAAGAACAAGAAACAAAGGGGCAGCACCTCCCCTCTCAACCCAAGCTTGGTGAAATGGAAGGGGGGTATGTATTTATAGGAAAAGTTCACGGGTTGGTCACGCCCTTCGATACGCCCTAGGGATGGCGTCTTTGGGGGCGTGAAAGGTACGGGGTTGATCTCGGGCTCTAGATTCTTGTAGGAAGGATGATTGCTTCTATATGTTGGTGGACACGCCCTGGGTCACGCCCGTGTAGGGTGGGCGTGACACGCATGTTGCGTCGAAATCATTGGTCAGAAATCTGCTAGTAATCAGAAAAGGAGGGGACACGCCCTGTGTCACGCCCGTGACTGGGGGCGTGACAGTACTGTTGGCATGCTATGGCGAAATAGCATTTAATACGGAGGCATGCTTCGGGCAGAGGGCGACACGCGTAGTGTCACGCCTTGGGACAAGCCCGGGGAGGGCGTGTTAGGGGGCGTGATTGCCGTTTTTCCGGGTATTTTGTCTCTGTCATCAAGCTTCATCGGGATTGGGCGACACGCCCTAGGTCACGCCCAGGGAGGGCGTGACAGGTCATTGTTGGCCAAACTTCTAGAAACCTGCAAAAAGACAAGAAAATGTTAGTGGCAATAATATTTACATAAAAACGATAAAAAATAAACTAATAAGACATGATCTGTACATTATAAACTAGAAAATACGATAATAGTTTAGGCTACAAAACGTATTATCAAATCCCCTAAGCTTAAGCTTTGCTTGTCCCCAAGCAAAAATATAAAAACTAGATAATCATAAAAAGGACTAATCAAAAAGTTCTAATTATACCCACACAAGTACTATGCGAAATTTTAAGTAGGAAAAATGTGAAACGTAAATCTAAAACAGTTATTTAGGTATGGTATACCTTTTATAAACTTTACTTAACGAAAATAAATCATCAAAAAATTTGACGAAATTCTTTAAATAGATTTAAACAAAGAAACGAAAATGAAAAAACGCATTGTGTTGTTACTAGATCCAAGCAATGCATTATAATTATATCGATTCAATAATAAAAATCTATGTTTAAAACTAAAACTAAAACTTATTTACTTTTCTTGTTTTCTTAGTTATTAAATAAAATTCAAAAGGCGTGAATGAAAGGACTTAAATATGACAAAAACGTTTGTTTTAGGAATATGATTAGGAGTGGAATTCAAAGATAACGTGAAGGCTTAAAATCACACTAAACCAAAACAAAGAGTTTCCAAATTTTTCATTTAAAATAAAAATATTTTTTTTCTTTTTCTTCTTTTCTCCATTTTTTTTCTTTTTTTCAAAAGAAAGGCCATAAATATTTTTATTTTCATTTTGAATTGGCCAAACAAAAACAAACATCTCTTCTGAGCACTACTTTTTTCAAAAACTTTTCCCAAAAATATCACAAAATATCCTATCATAATCATGAAAATATTTTATGAAACTCAAAAAGGCTAGTGTGATTTGATAGGTTGGAAATTTTTTCTTTGGTGAAAATGAAATGAATAGAAGAGCTATCAAATGAATTTGGAAAAAGGCTAGAAAGTTACTATCTAGTAGTAAATGTTTTTTGGTTGGCAGGAAAGCTCAAACGAAAATAATAACGGCCTAAATTATTTTCACGCTTTTAAATTTATTTAAAACAAAGATTTGAAAATTTCCATAAATCAAGTCCTAGATAATAAAAGAAGATTGATGAAATTATCTTGAAAATAGAAATAATAAGTGTCTTGGATCGTTCACATCTACTAAACTATTCAAAAGTTGACCTTATAAAAACTATCCAAAAATGAAAATGAAAATAGTGGATGATGAATTTTTGAAAAAGTAAAGAAAATAAAGAACGAAAAATCATAAGGGTCCGTTCATTTGCACGAAATTGAGCCCCTGAAATTGGAATTCAAGGTCTAATTCCAATTCCATCATTCGTGTGCACGCTTGACTTTGGAATTTAAATTTTAATGAATTCCGTAGAATTCATTTTGAACTAAATTCCTTCCCATCTATATAAGAATTGGAAATTCCGATCGAGACACATTTTTAAGCTCGGGCGCGAATTTTTTTCTCGGGCGAAATTTTTTTGCCCGGGTGCGATTTTTTTCACCAGGGCGCAATTTTTTCGCCCGGGCGCGTTTTTTTTCCACCGGGCGCGTTTTTTTCGCCCGGACACGTTTTTTCCGCCCGGGGGCGTTTTTTTCGTCCAGGCGCGATTTTTTCCCCCGGGCGCGTTTTTTTCTCTCGGGCCCGTTTTTTTCGCCCGGGCGCGATTTTTTCGCTCGGGCGCGTTTTTTCCGCCCATGTACGAAAAAATTGCCCCCGAGCGTTTTCTTCGCCCGAGCGCGATTTTTCAGCCCAGGCACGATTTTTGAGCCTTGGCGCGATTTTTTCGCCTTGGCGCGATTTTTTCGCCCGGGCGCGATTTTTTCGCCCGGGCGCGTTTTTTTCGCCCGGGCGCGTTTTTGTCGCCAGGGCGCGATTTTTTCGCCTGGGCGCGATTTTTTCCACCCGGGCGCTATTTTTTCGCCTGGTGCGATTTTTTCGCCAGGGCGCGATTTTTTCTCCTAGGCGCGCTTTTCTCGCCCGTGCGTGATTTTTTCACCCGGGCACGAGCGAGATTTTTTCGCCCGTGCGCGAGTGAGATTTTTTTGCCCGGGCGCGATTTTTGCTCGAGCGCGTTTTTTTGCCCCCCGCCGAAAAAATCACGCTCGGGCAATATAATTGGGCCCGAGCGACATAATCGCGCCCGAGCGAAAAAAATCGCGGCCACGTGAAAAAATTCCACCCGTGATAAAAAATGACAACTAAGTGAAAAAATCATGCCCAGATAAAAAAATCGCGTCCGGGCCAAAAAAATCAAATTCCGATTCCACAATATTCACCAATATTCTTTATTAGACGAACAATGGAATTTGAATTCGTCACCAATATTTAATTCCACAATATTCATCAATATTAAATTCCAATATCGAATTTCAATTCCGTGCAAACGAACGGACCCTAATAGAAATGCGAGTTTTAGAAAAATATTTCACCTTAACATGCTACCGTGAATTAGAAACACAGCATGACCAACATTTTACTTGTGAAATATAATTAAAAAGGATGATTAGAAATATTATAGTTAACTAAGTTGTTTATAAGAAATTTTGAGTAAAACAAAACAAAACTTGGGGTACTATTGAGATCCCAAAATGTCTAAACTATTAATGTAAGAACAAAAAAAGAAAATATAAATTTTTTTAATCTTTTAAATATTCTCTTTTTTTGAATTTTGGAAATATTTTTTTTTTGGAATTTTAAGATATTTGTTTCCATTTTTTTGGGTCTTTAGAAAATAATATACACAAAAAGAAAAAATATTTACACTAAGCAAAAAGAAGGAGGAAGTCCTCCCCCAAGCTTAAAATGGACATTGTCCTCAATGGAAAAAGAAGAGGATTGGAGAAGGAGAGAAAATAAAAGTACAGAATTGAAAGACAGAATTGAAAAATAGTTACTTCCCCGGATTTATTTGCTGCGAAAGCTGAGTGATGCCGCTCCCCCAAATGTCTTCTTTGGACTGCGTGATGGATTCAGCAACATTGGAGCAGGCGATCGTAGAAGCTTCAACTTGTCGGAGCCTTCTGAGACAAAAATTGTAAAATAAATAAAACATAAAAAGTTAACTTGGGTTGCCTCCCAAGAGCGCCCTTTGTTTAAAGCGTCATATTAGCTCGACGCATCAAAATAATATTGTCCAAAAATATTGTATCAAGAATAATAATTAAAGTTTTAAAAAAACAAAATAAGTTCGAAGTTAGATTTCGTGCAGCAGATACTTAATAATGTTTGTACTGACATCATCATCACCTGAGAAATAAAGTTTAAGAGGCTGACCATTCACTTTGAAATTACCCTTATCAGGGTGAGAAATCAAAACAGTACCATACGAAAATACTTCTAAAACAGAAAAGGGCCCAGACCAACGAGATTTTAATTTTCCGGGAAATAAATGCAATCGAGAATTATATAAAAGAACTTGGTCGCCCGGCTTAAAGGTTTTCGGATGCCTTAAGTGCTTATCGTATAAATGCTTCATCCACTCTTTATAAAGTTTGTTATTTTCATAAGCATGAGAGCGCCACTCGTTGAGTTCATTGAGTTGAAATTTTCTAAGGTCGCCGATTGAATGGGGATAGAAGTTTAAAACTCTTAAGGCCCAAAAAGTGTGGTTTTCTAATTCTATGGGTAAATGGCACGATTTTCCATAGACAAGCCGATACGGCGTACATCCGAGGTAAGTTTTGTACGCTGTTCGGTAGGCCCATAGAGCATCATCTAATTTGGCTGACCAGTCTTTCCTAGAAGTTGAAACAGTCTTTTCTAAAATTCTTTTTATTTCTCTAATTACTTCTTCGACTTGTCCGTTAGTTTGGGGGTGGTAGGCAGTTGAAAGCTTATGTGTAACACCGTATTTGGTAAGGATTTTTGAAAACTGTGCGTTATAGAAATGGGAACCCCTGTCACGAACGATGGCTCGCGGCGTACTGAATCGAGAAAATAATTTTTTCAAAAAGGTAAATACAACTTGGGAGTCGTTCATAGGAAGAGCTTGGGCTTCGGCCCAACGTGAAACATAATCAATGGCAACTAAAATATACTTATTTCCAAAGCAAGAAGGCAAGGGGCCAACAAAATCGATTCCCCTGAGGTCGAAAATTTCACACTCAAGGAAATAATTTTGCGGCATTTAATTTTTATTGGAAATGTTGCCTGACTGTTGGCAACTATCACACCTACTCTCAAAGGCTTGCGCGTAATTAAACAGGCTAGGCCTGTAAAAACCCGCGCATTGCACCTTGTGAGCGGTGCGAGCAGCTTGATAGTGCCCACCTGTCGGACCTTCATGTAAGTGTTTTAAAATATCAACTCCTTCTTCATAATAAACACATCTCCTTATAACTTTATCCGCAAAGACTCTAAAAAGATGCGAGTCTTACCAAAAATTGTTCTTCAGCTCAGAAAAGAATTTCTTCTTTTACTGAGAGGAGAACTCTTTTGGGAGCACCCGAGCCACTAAATAGTTGGCGATGTGTGCGAACCAAGGAGAAGTAGATGTGTTAATTGAAAGAAGCTTCTCATCAGGAAAATAATCATTAAAAGATTTTTCATTTAATTTTTCTATAAAGGGATTGTCTAATCTAGAGAGATGGTCGGCGACAATGTTCTCGGCTCCTCGCTTATCACGGTACTCTAAGTCAAACTCCTGGAGGAGTAAGACTCAGCGAATCAAGCGCGACTTGGCATCCATTTTGGAAAGAAGATATTTGAAAGCCGAGTGGTCCGTAAAAACAATAATGTTCGAAAGTGTGATATAAGGACATAATTTATCGAAAGCAAATACTACAGCTAGGAGCTCCGACTCGATAGTTGTGTAATTTTCCTATGCAGATGTCAGCGTTTTTCTAGCGTAATAGATAAGGTGGAAGTTTTTAGATATGCGTTGACCTAATATGGCTCCCACCGCGAAACTAATCGCATCGCACATTATCTCAAATGGAAGGTCCCACACCAGAGATATCATAATCAGTGCGTTTATTAACTTTTCTTTTATTAATTCAAAGGCAGAAAAAGAAGAGTCATAAAAAATGAATGGGCATCTTTTTCTAGAAGATGGGTAAGGGGCTTGGTGATCTTGGAGAAGTCCTTTATAAAGCGGCGGTAGAAACCAGCGTGACCTAAGAAACTTCTTATAGCTTTTATATTCGTAGGCGGCGACAACTTCTCGATAACTTCTATCTTCGCAATATCTACCTCAATACCTCTCGCAGAAATTTTATGACCCAAAACTAACCCTTCCCTCACCATAAAATGGAATTTATCCCAATTTAGGGCAAGGTTAGTCTCTTCGCATAGTTCTTAGACTTGTTCGAGGTTTTCTAAACATCTATCAATGGAATCGCCGAACACAAAGAAATCGTCCATAAATACCTACATAATGCTTTCTATGTACTTGTCAAAGATAGAGAGCATACATCGGTGGAATGTCGCTGGAGCATTGAACAATCCAAATGACATTCTTCGGTAGGCGAAGGTGCCGAAGGGACAAGCAAATGTAGTTTTCTCTTGGTCCTCGGGAGAGATGGGGATTTGAAAATACCCCGAGAGGTCATCGAGAAAACAATAAATTCTATGGCCAGATAATCGTTCTTAAATATGGTTGATAAACGACAAAGGAAAGTGGTCCTTGCGGGTGGCATCATTAAGCTTCCTATAATCTATACACATACGCCAACCCATCACCGTCCGTGTCAGGATTAATTCGTTATTTTCATTACTAACTACCATTATCCATCCCTTCTTTGGTACTACTTGAATAGGGCTAACCAACTTACTATCTGATATAGGGTAGATAATTCCCGCGTCTAATAATTTTATAACCTCGCCCTTAACTACTTCTTTCATGTTTTAGTTTATACGGCACTGAGGTTGAATGGAGCTACGCGAATTATCTTCCATTAAAATTTTATGAGTGCAGGAAGATGTGCTTATGCCCTTGATATCAGATATCTACCAAGCAATAGCTCGGCGATGTTTACGTAAAACTAAAAGGAGTTTTTCATTTTTGAACATCCATGAGGTAGGCAAAAACTATAACTGGCAGCTTGAAGTTCTTTTCAAAGAAGACGTACTTGAGATATTCAGGAAGTTCTTTAAGTTCTAGGGTTGTGGGTTCTTCATAAGAGGCTTGAGAAATTCTTTATTTTTCAAATACTATATCTTCGTAGATCTTTTTAGACGAAAAATTAAAAGGGGTGGTGCTGGTGGCCAAGGCTGCTTCTTGCAACGATTCAGTTGGAAGAGTATAAGTGGAACAAAAATCAGAAAATTCTTTTTCCAAATCAGATAGAAGATAAGAGGATTTTACACTTTCTTCACTTAGGTGTAATGATTCAGTTGGAAGAGAAAAGGAGGAACAGAAAGCAGAAAATTCTTTTTCAATGTTAGAGAGGCAATAGGACGATTCATCACTCACGACATCTACGAAAAAGCAGGAGTCATCAATTGCTAAAGTGTTTTTCATCGAGGGGGTGATAGAGAAAGTGTCTTCGTCGTCGCCTACTCGAAGGAAGAGCTTACCATTGCTTACGTTAATGATAGCTCAAGAGGTGGCAAGGAAGGGTCGGCCAAGGATCAGGGGAACCTCGACGTATTCTTCGAAGTCCAAAATGACAAAGTCCACCGGGAAGATGAACTTGTCGACTTTTACTCATGCGTATGGGGTTGAGGTACCAATTCCAAACTTTTTAAACAATGAGAGGGCCATCAGGTTAATACTCGCACCTAAGTCATCTAATGCGTGCTTGACAAAAAGATCACCAAAGACACACGGAATAGAAAAACTACCCGGGTCACTGATTTTCTTTTGTAAGCCGTTTGTGAAAACCGCAAAGCACTTAGCGTTTAACGTGACATGCGAGAGGTTCTCTAACTTCTTCTTATTGGTCAAGAGGTCCGTAAGGTACTTGGTGTACTTCAGCATCTGGGAAATCGCTTCATGGAAGGGCAGATTTATGTGGATTTGCATAAACAGATCTAATAAATGGGAGTATTGATCGTCCTGGCGTTGTTTATTAAGTTCGGAAGGGTAAGGCGGATTTGGATTATTTTTAAAGATGGGTGGTGGAGTGAGATCTTTCTCTAAAATGGGGGTGATAACTTCTTCAGTAGAGGGTGGAATTTTTAAAACGGGGGCCGAGCTTTGATTTTTTAAAGCGAGGGCAGAGCTTGCCTCAGGCTCTTCACTTACCATACCGGGAACTTGCTTCCCACTCCGAAGAGTTATAGCTTTCGCTTCTCTCTTGGGTTGGGCTCGGTATTTGAAGGAAGAGACCCTGCAGGTCGCTCAGAAATAATTTTAGCGAGCTGTCCTACTAGATTTTCTAGACTTCTTACGGACCTGGTTAGGGTTCTTATCGTAGTGTCATTCACATTCATATATTCTGTATACATTTCCTCCAAACTTGGAGGTTTTGGAAAATTTTGAGGAGGTGGTGGTTGTGCAGAAAAATCATTTTGTGGTGGCAGGCGTATAGCATTTAATGGATTACTCCACAAAAAATTCGGATGATTTCTTAAGGCAGGATCATAACTATTCGGAAAATTAAAACCAGGCGCAGGAAAATTCGAAGTTGAAAAATTATGAAAAGCGTTTCTAGGCATATTGTTAACAAAATCTAATTGTTCTTGGGCAGGAGTTGTAGATTCCCATTCCTGAGGGGCGGAGGCAGCAGTCATCTTCGTAATCTTTTTGCTTAATATTTCAACTTGTAGAGCGAGCTGGGAGACGTTGTCCACTTCAAAGATACCTGCAGGTTTGTTTGGGCGGGACCTAGGCACATTCCACTGATAAGTGTTCAAGGCCATGTCCTCAAAAAGCTCAAGAGCTGCTTCTGGGGTGTTATGATTTAAAGTACTGCCAGAAGCTACGTCTATCATTTACTTTGTGCTTTGATTTAGCCCGTTATAGAAGGTCTGCACTTGTAACCATACAGGCAGCACGTGATATGAGCATCATCTTAATAATTCTTTAAATCTTTCCCAAGTTTCATATAAGGTTTCACAGTCTATTTGTCCAAAGGTAGAGATGTCGTTCATAAGTTTTGTAGTTTTAGCTAGCGAAAAATACTTTGCCAAAAAATTTTTGGTTAATTCAATCAAGGTGGTTATGCTATTCTTAGGTAAAGTGTTCAGTCACTGCTTAGCTTTTGTTCTTAAAGAGAAGGGAAAGTGTCTTTGCCTGATTGCATCATTTGTGATACCATTTATCTTGAAGGTTTCACAAATTTCAAGAAAGCTTGCTATATGTGCGTTCAGATCTTCATCTTGAAGTCCATCAAATTACACGTACTGCTACACCATTTTAATTATTGTAGGCTTTAATTCGAAGTTATTATTTGCTATAGCAGTGCGAACTATGCTTGATTCTGTTCCCTCGAGATTCGGTCATGCATAATAGGACATAGTCCTTTGCAAAGCTTCATTTACGTTGGGTTCTTCCATTCTTAGAGTAGAGAATGAATCGGAGTCCTCAACCGGCACTTGGATAGTAGGACCTTGTAATCGCGATCTTCTCCGAAGAGTACGCTCAATTTCGTGGTCCAAGTCCAAAATAACCGACGGACTCCCGCGGGTCATTCACTAAAAGAAGAGAAGAGAAGAGAAATAAAAATAAACTAGAAAGAAAAGCTAGATTTATTTTTGAAATAGATTTTTTTGATAGATTAACTCCCGAACTTCCCAAGGAATACCCGATGAATGGTTCGCAAGGTACTAGACAAGATAGCGGCACATAAAGCCGCTTTGCCCGTTCTGAGAGAATTAGGTGGCGTAGAAAAATTGTGAAGTGGGTTACTATTAAGAGCGGTAATAAAAAAAATCTTGATTTTAAAAAATTTAAGAAAGAGGATGAGGAAGAGAAGAGATAAAATTAATAGGTTCGTGTTTTCAATATCAACAAAAGTTGCTCCCCGGCAACAACGCCAAAAACTTGGTGGTCGCTAAGCTTCGAAGAAAATAAAAGCAACTGAACTAGCAATCCAATGAGGCAACTATATGTTGCGCGCTAGGGTTCGAAGAAAATAAACGCAACCGAACTAGCAACCCGATGAGGCAAGTATACCTATCGAATTGTAGCAAGGGGACACAAGTGTCGTATTGAAATCCGGGAACTGTTGGCTATGCTTACTCACACGAACGCTATTATCTTATCGACGGAAAAACTAGGGTTTTAGAAAATCTAAGTGCAGGGGAGAAAGAAAAGCTATTCTAGAAAAAGAAACACTGCAATTAAGAGGGCTATTAAGTAAACAACTAAGCTAGAAAGGAAACTACTGCAGTTAATTAAAGAGCACAAGACAGGTGATTACTACGAAAGGTAGAAAATATGAAATGGAAATGCACCCGATCGAGATTCACCTCGGCTAAAGACGATTAAGAAAATGTGATAAAAATCTAAACTTAATAGGATAAGGGTCCTTGACCGTGGAGGTTCCTAAAGCTTGAACACGCTTCTCTCGAAGTCGTGCCCAACTGAGTTTAGGAAGCTCCGACCGACTCTCGTCTAAATCGGAGGCCTAAAACTCGCTTTACGCGGTGAACCCCACTATTGGATTTTACTCCAATCCGGGAGATTTGGACGTCTGCCTCTCTCGAGGGGTGCGTACAACTCCCTTTACTCTTGAATGCTCACTTCATTCTTTCGGCCTCTCGGCTAGCCCAGAATGAAAGCAAAGGCAGAGAGTATATATCGAAAATATACCCCCAACCCGTGATTAATCAAGAGCAATTCAAGGCCCTAACCTAAAAAGAAAAGATTGATTAAAACATCATAACATAATCGCTCTAACCTCGGATCATCAAGATCGAGTACAAGGAGGATTAGTTAATCATAATGGAGTGGAGGGGGGGAGATGAGTAGAAAAACATAAGAAGAACACAAGCTAAGGGAAGAACAATTTTATTAATGAAAAAGGGCAAGTTACACTAATGAAAATAAAATTACAAGTGCATGAAAATTAAACCCTATTCTAGCCCTACATTAAGCACTAAGCAAGAAGAAAATTACATTAAAAGCTAGCACAAACTAAGATTAAACTAGGGTTAACCAAAAAGTACAAAGAGAGGGAGAGAGAGAGAGAGAAAGCATGAAAAAGGATCAAGAAACAAAGGGCAGCACCTCCCCCACTCAACCAAAGCTTGCTGAAATGGGGGGGAGGGGGCTCAATTTATAGATTTTTTCTCGGGTTGGTCACGCCCTCCGACACGCCCTAGGGGGGGCTCCGACACGTCCTAGGGGGGGCGTGTCAGGGGGCGTGACAGGTACGGATTTGACCTCGGGCTCTGGATTCTGGCGGGAGGGATGATTGCTTCGGAACGTCGGTGGTCACGCCCTAGGTCACGCTCGTGACAGGGGGGCGTGACAGGCATGTCATGTCCAAATCATTGGTCGGAAATCCGTCAGTCGCCGAAAAAGGAAGGTGTCACGCCCATGTCACGGGCGTGACATGGGGCGTGACAGTACTATTTACGTGCTGAGGCGGAAGGGCATTTAATGCGGCGGCAGCTTTGCGGCAGAGGGAGACATGCCCCTGGTCACGCCTAGTGACACGCCCAGGGAGGGCGTGACAGGGGGGCGTGACAGCGGTTTTTGACCGTTTTCTGTCCCTTCCAGCAGGTGTCCTCGGGATCGGGTGACACGCCCTAGGTCACGCCAAGGGAGGGCGTGACAGGGGGGCGTGACAGGCCATTTTGGCAATTTTTCTGAAAACCTGCAAAAAGACAGGAAAAAGTTAGTAGCAATAAAATTTACATAAAAAGGATAAAAATAAACTAATAATAGACATAATTTGTACAATATAAAATATAAAATACGATAATAGTTTAGGCTACAAAACGTATTATCAAATTCCCCCAAGCTTAAGCTTTGCTTGTCCCCAAGCAAAAATATAAAAACTAGATATTTATAAAAAGGACTAATCAAAAAGTTCTAATTATGCCTACACAAGTACTATGCGAAATTCTTAGTAGGGAAAAGGTGAAATGTAAGTCTAAAACAATTATTTAGGTATGGTAAAACTTTTATAAACTTTACTTAATAAAAACAAATCATCCAAAATTTTAACGAGATTTTTTTAAATGGACTTAAGTAAAGCAACGAAAATGAAAAACACGCATTGAGTTGTTACTAGATCCAAGCAACGTATTATAATTATATCAATTTAATTATCAAAAATCTAGGTTTAAATCTAAAACTAAAACTGATTTACTGTTTTTCTTTTCTTAGTTGTTAAATAAAAAATCAAAAAGCGTGAATCAAAAGGACTTAAATAGGACAGAAACGTTTGGTTTAGGAAAATAATTAGGAGTGGAATTCAAAGATAAACGTGAAGGTTTTAAAATCACACTAAACCAAAGCAAAGAGTTTCAAAAATTTTCATAAAATATATACACATTTTTTCTTTCTTTTTCATTTTTTTCTTTTCCATTTTTTTTTCTTTTTTCAAAACAAAGGCCATAAATATTTTTATTTTCCTTTTTGAGTTGGCCAAACAAAAAAAAATAAACATCACTTTTGAACATACTTCTTTTTTTTCGAAAACCTTTCTCCACAAAAATCACAAAATACCCTATCAAAATCGTCAAAAAAATTTATGAAACTCCAAAAGGCTAGTGTGATTCGATAGGTTGGAAATTTTGGCTTTGGTGAAACTGAAATGAAAGGAGGAGCTATCAAATGAAATCGGAAAAAGGCTCAAAAACGGCTAACTAGTGGTAAAAGTTTTTTTTTAGGTTGGCAGGAAAGCTCAAACGAAAACAAAAATGGCCTAAATCATTTTCACGCTTTTGAATTTATTTAAAACAAAGGTTTGAAAAATTTTCAAAAAGCGAGTCCTTGATAATAAAAGAAGATTGATGAAATTAACTTGAAAATAGAAATCATAGGTGACTTGGATCGTTCACATCTACTACGTTATTCAAAAGTTGACTTTACAAAAATTATTCAAAAACGAGAAAGAAAATAGTGGATGATGAATTTTTGAGAAAGTAAAGGAAATAAACAACAAAAAACCATAATAGAAATGCGAGTTTTAGAAAAATATTTCACCTTAACATGCTACCGTGAATTAGAAATACAGCATGACCAACATTTTACTTGTGAAACATAATTAAAAAGGACGATTAGAAATATTATAATTAACTAAGTTGTTTATAGGAGATTTTGAGTAAAACAAAACTAAAAACTAGGGGTACTATTGAAATACCAAAATGTCTAAACTATTCAAAAACACACATATTTTTTTTTTATTTTGAGAAATATTCTCTTTTTTTTTGATTTTGGAAAATTTTTCTCTTTTTTTTTTTTTGGAATTTTAAGATATTCATTTTTTTTTTGGAAATATTTACAATATATACAAAAAGAAGATTATTTACACTACGCAAAAATAAAGGAGGAAATCCTCCCCCAAGCTTAAAACAGACATTGTCCTCAATGGCTAAAGAAGGGGATTGGAGAAGGAGAGAAAAATAAAGTACAGAATTGAAAGACAGAATTGAAATACAGGTACTTCCCTGGATTTATTTGCTGCGAAAGCTGAGTGATGTCGCTCCCCGAATGTCTTCTTTGGACTTTGTGATGGATTCAGCAATGTTGGAGCAGGCGATCGCAGAAGCTTCAGCTTGTCGGAGCCGTCCGAGGAAAAAATTGTAAAATAAAGAAAACAGAAAAAGATAACTTGGGTTGCCTCCCAAGAGCGCCCTTTGGTTAAAGCGTCGTTGAGCTCGACGCATCAAAAAAAATAATATTGTCCAAAAATATTGTTGTCCCGAAATAAAATTGTTTTTAGCAAAAAATTAAAAGTTCAAAGTTAGAGTTCGTGAAGCAGAAACTTAATAGTGTTTGGACTGACATCATCATCACCAGAGAAATACAGTTTAAGACGCTGACCATTCACTTTGAAATTACCCTTATCAGGGTGAGAAATTAAAACAGTTCCATAAGGAAATACTTCTAAAACAGAAAACGGGCCAGACCAGCGAGATTTTAATTTGCCCGGAAATAAACGTAAACGAGAATTATATAACAGGACTTGGTCGCCCGGCTTAAAGTTTTTAGGGTGCCTTAAGTGTTTATCGTGTAAACGCTTCGTCCGCTCTTTATAAAGTTTATTATTTTCATAAGCATAAGAGTGCCACTCGTCGAGTTCATTTAGTTGAAATTTTCGAAGGTCACCGACTTAGTGGGGATCGAAGTTTAAAAATTTTAAGGCCCAAAAGGCGCGGTGTTCTAACTCTACGGGCAGATGGCACGATTTTCCATAGACCAGCCGATACGGCGTACATCCGAGGGCGGTTTTGTACGCTGTTCGGTAGGCCCATAGAGCATCGTCAAGTTTGGCTGACCAGTCTTTTCTAGAAGTTAAAACAGTCTTTTCTAATATTCTTTTTATTTCTCTATTTACTACTTCGACTTGACCGTTAGTTTGGGGGTGGTAGGCAGTGGATAGTTTATGCGTAACGCCGTATTTAGTAAGGATTTTTGAAAATTGCGCGTTACAGAAATGGGAACCCCTATCGCTAACGATTGCGCGTGGCGTACCGAATCTAGAAAATAATTTTTTTAAAAACGTGACTACAACTCGGGAGTCGTTCGTAGGAAGAGCTTGGGCCTCAGCCCATCGTGAAACATAATCAACAGCGACTAAAATATATTTGTTTCTGAAGCTAGAAGGAAGGGGGCCAACAAAATCAATTCCCCAGAGGTCGAAAATTTCGCACTCTAAGAAATAATTTTGCGGCATTTCATTTTTATTAGAAATATTGCCCGACCGTTGGCAACTATCACACCTGCTCACAAAGGCTTGCGCGTCTTTAAACAGGCTAGGCCAGTAAAAACCCGCGCAAAGCACCTTATGAGCGGTGCGAGCAGCTTGATAGTGCCCACCTGTCGGACCTTCATGCAAATGTTTTAGAATATCAATTCCTTCATCAAAAGAAACACATCTCCTTATCACTTGATCCGCACAAATTTTGAAAAGATGCGGGTCTTCCCAAAAGTAGTTCTTCAGCTCAGAAAAGAATTTCTTCTTCTGCTGAGAGGAGAACTCTTTTGGGAGCACCCGGGGCACTAGATAGTTGGCGATGTGCGCGAACCAAGGAGAAGTAGATGTATTAACTAAAAGCAGCTTCTCATCAGGAAAATAATCATTAAAAGATTTTTCATTTAATTTTTCTATAAAGGGGTTATCTAATCTTGATAAATGGTCGGCGGCCAAGTTCTCGGCTCCTCGCTTATCACGGATCTCTAAGTCAAACTCCTGGAGGAGTAAGACCCAGCGAATCAAGCGAGGCTTGGCATCCGTTTTGGCAAGAAGGTACTTGAGGGCTGAGTGGTCCGTAAAAACTATGATTTTTGAAAGTGTAATGTAAGGGCGAAATTTATCAAACGCAAATACTACAGCTAAGAGCTCCTTCTCGGTTGTGGTGTAATTTTCTTGTGCAGATGTGAGGGTTTTACTAGCGTAATAGATGGAGTGGAAGTTCTTAGATATGCGTTGACCTAATACGGCTCCCACCGCAAAACTACTCGCATCGCACATAATCTCGAAAGGAAGGTCCCACACCGGAGCTATCATAATTGGCGCGTTAATTAACTTTTCTTTAATTAATTCAAAGGCAGAAATACAAGAGTCATCAAAAATGAATGGAGCGTCTTTTTCTAAGAGATGGGTGAGGGGCTTAGTGATCTTGGAGAAGTCCTTTATAAAACGACGATAAAAACCAGCGTGGCCTAGGAAACTTCTTATAGCTTTTATGTTTGTAGGTGGCGGCAACTTCTCAATAACTTCTATCTTGGAAACGTCTACCTCAATACCTTTAGCAGAAATTTTATGACCCAAAACTAACCCTTCCCTCACCATAAAATGGCATTTTTCCCAATTTAGGGCAAGGTTAGTTTCTTCGCATCGTTCTAAGACTTTTTCGAGGTTTTCTAAACATCTATCGAAGGAGTCGCCGAACACGGAGAAATCGTCCATGAATACCTCCATAATGCTTTCTACGTACTTGTCAAATATTGTGAGCATACATCGTTGGAATGTAGCCGGCGCATTGCATAATCCAAATGGCATTCTTCGGTACGCGAAGGTGCCGAAGGGACAAGTAAACGTAGTTTTCTCTTGGTCCTCGGGAGAGATGGGTATTTGAAAGTACCCCGAGAGGCCATCGAGAAAACAATAAAAGCTATGGCCGGAGAGACGTTCTAAAATCTGGTCGATAAACGGTAGAGGAAAGTGGTCCTTATGGGTGGCGTCATTTAACTTACGGTAATCTATGCACATACGCCAACCGGTCACCGTCCGTGTCGGGATTAATTCATTATTCTCATTACTAACTACGGTTATCCCTCCCTTTTTTGGAACTACCTGAACGGGGCTAACCCACTTACTGTCCGATATAGGGTAGATAATTCCTGCGTCTAATAGTTTCATAACCTCGCCCTTAATTACTTCTTTCATATTCGGGTTTATACGGCGCTGAGGTTGGATAGAGTTACGCGAATTATCTTCCATTAAAATTTTATGTGTACAGAAAGATGGGCTTATGCCCTTGATATCAGAAATTTGCCAAGCAATAGCCCGGCGATGCTTACGTAGAACTAGAAGAAGTTTATCGTTCTGCGTATCCGTGAGGTAGGCCGAAACGATAACTGGTAACTTGGAGTCTTTTTCTAAGAAAGCATACTTAAGGTGTTCGGGAAGTTCTTTAAGTTCTGGGGTAGGGGGTTCTTCATAAGAGGATTTTGAGATTCTTTCTTTTTCAAAAATAATATCTTCATAAACTTTTTTATAAGGAACGTAATAAGGGGTGGGGCTAGCAGCCAAGACAGCTTCTTGTACAGATTCAGTGGTAAGAAAAGAGGAAGAACAAAAATCAGAAAACTCTTTTTCAAAGTCGGAAAGACAATAAGAAGATTCATCACTTCCTTGCAGTGATTCTGTTGTAAGAGAAGAGTAGCAAAAAGTAGAAAATTCTTTTTCAAAGTCGGAGAGGCAGTAGGAAGAATCATCACTCACGGCGTCTACGAAAAAACATGAGTCATCATTCGCTAAGGTGTTCTTCATCGAAGGGGTGATAGGAAATGTGACTTCGTCGTCGCCTACTCGAAGAAAGAGCTTATCATTGCTTACGTCAATGATGGCTCGGGAGGTGGCAAGGAAGGGTCGGCCAAGGATCAGGGGAACCTCGACGTCTTCTTCGATGTCCAAAATGACAAAGTCCACCGGGAAGATGAACTTGTCGACTTTCACTAGAACGTCCTCCACTATTCCTAACGGGTACTTGACGGATCTATCGGCTAGTTGGATACTCATACACGTGGGGTTAAGGCTACCAATCCCTAACTTTTTGAACAACGAAAAGGGCATCAGGTTTATACTTGCGCCTAAGTCGGCTAACGCGTGTTTAACAAAGAGATCACCGAAGACACACGGGATAGAGAAACTACCCGGGTCACTAATTTTCTTCGGCAAACCGTTTGTTAAAACGGCGGAGCACTTGGCGTTAAGCGTGACGTGCGATAGATTCTCTAACTTCTTCTTGTTTGTGAGGAGGTCTTTAAGATATTTGGCGTATTTCGGCATTTGCGAAATAGCCTCGTGGAAGGGAAGATTAATGTGGATTTGTTTGAAGATTTCTAAGAAGCGGGAGTACTGATCATCTTGACGTTGTCTATTAAGTTCAGAGGGGTATGGAGGAGTTAAATTATTTTTCAAGATGGGTGGTGGAGTGAGATTATTTTCTAAAGTGGGGGTGATTACTTCTTCAGCAGAGGGTGGAAGCGGAGCAGAGCTTTGATTTTTAAAAGCGGGAGCGGAGCTTTGATTTTTAAAAGCAGGAGCGGAGCTTGCCTCGGGCTCTTCACTTACCATACCGGAGACTTGCTTCCCACTCCGAAGAGTTATAGCTTTCGCTTGCTCTCTCGGGTTGGGTTCGGTATTAGAAGGAAGAGACCCTGCGGGTCGCTCAGAAATTATTTTCGCGAGCTGTCCTACCTGATTTTCTAAACTTTTTACGCTTCCGGTTAAAGTTCTTATGGTAGCGTCATTTGTGGTGATATATTTAGAAAGTAATTCCTCCAAGCTCGGAGGTTTTGGGTAATTTTGAAGAAGTGGTGGTGGTGGTGGTGGTTGTGCAGAAAAATCATTTTGCGGAGGTGGGCGCATCGCATTCAATGGATTACTCCATGAAAAGTTCGGGTGATTTCTTAAAGCGGGGTTATAACTATTCGGAAAATTAAAACCAGGCGGATGAAAATTCACAGCAGAAAAATTATTAAAAGCAGTTCTAGGCAAATTATTAACATAATCTAAATGTTCTGGAGTAGGGGTTGCAGATTCCCATACCTGAGGGGCGGAGGCAGCAGTCATCTCCGTTATTTTTTTGCTTAGGATTTCTACTTGCAGAGCGAGCTGGGAGACGTTGTCCACTTCATAGATACCTGCAGGCTTGTTCGGGCGGGACCTAGGCACATTCCACTTATAAGTGTTCATGGTCATGTCCTCAAAAAGCTCAAGAGCGGCTTCCGGGGTCTTATGATTTAAAGTACCGCCAGAAGCTGCGTCTATCATTTGCTTCGTGCTTTGATTTAGCCCGTTATAAAACGTCTGCACTTGTAACCATACAGGCAGCGCGTGATGTGGGCATCGTCTTAATAATTCTTTAAATCTCTCCCAGGTTTCGTAAAGGGTTTCAGAGTCTATTTGTCCGAAGGCAGAGATATCGTTCCTAAGTTTTGCAGTTTTAGCGGGCGGAAAATACTTCGCCAAAAATTTTTCAGTTAATTCATTCCAAGTGGTTATGCTATTTTTCGGAAGTGTGTTAAGCCACTGCTTAGCTTTAGTTCTTAGAGAGAAGGGGAAGAGTCTTAGCCTGATCGCATCATTTGTGACACCATTTATCTTGAAGGTGTCGCAAATTTCAAGAAAGCTAGCTATATGTGCGTTCGGATCTTCATCTTGAAGTCCGTCAAATTGCACATATTGCTGCACCATTTGAATTATGCTAGGCTTTAGTTCAAAGTTATTATTTGCTATAGTAGGACGGACTATACTCGATTCTTTTCCCTCGAGGTTTGGTCGTGCATAATAGGACATAGTCCTTTGCACGGCCTCATCTACGTTGGGTTCTTCCATTCTTAAAGTATTAAATGACTCGGAGTCCTCAACCGACACTTGGATGGTAGGACCTTGAAATCGCGATCTTCTCCGAAGAGTACGCTCAATTTCGTGGTCCAAGTCCAAAATAACCGACGGACTCCCGCGGGTCATGCACTAAAAGAACAGAAAAGAAGAAGAGAAAGAGAAAAAGGATAAACTAGAAAGAAAAACTAGATTTAGAAAATTAAATTAAAATTTTTTTTTTCTTTTTGAAATAGATTTTTTTTTATAGATTAACTCCCGAACTTCCCAAGGACTACCCCGTGAAGGGTTCGCAAGGTACTAGACAAGACAGTGGCGCTTAAAGCCCTTTGCCCTTTTCGAGAGAATTAGGTGGCGTAGAAAAATTGTGAGGTTGGTTTCTATTAAGAGCGGTGATAAATTTTTTTATTTTTTTAAAACTTTAAAGAAAAGGGGATGAGAAAGAGAAGAGATAAAATTAATAGGTTCGTGTTTTCAAAATATCAACGGAAGTTGGGTCCCCGGCAACGGCGCCAAAAACTTGTTGCGCGCTAGGGTTCGAAGAAAATAAACGCAACCGAACTAGCAACCCGATGAGGCAAGTATACCTATCGAATTGTAGCAAGGGGACACAAGTGTCGTATTGAAATCCGGGAACTGTTGGCTATGCTTACTCACACGAACGCTATTATCTTATCGACGGAAAAACTAGGGTTTTAGAAAATCTAAGTGCAGGGGAGAAAGAAAAGCTATTCTAGAAAAAGAAACACTGCAATTAAGAGGGCTATTAAGTAAACAACTAAGCTAGAAAGGAAACTACTGCAGTTAATTAAAGAGCACAAGACAGGTGATTACTACGAAAGGTAGAAAATATGAAATGGAAATGCACCCGATCGAGATTCACCTCGGCTAAAGACGATTAAGAAAATGCGATAAAAATCTAAACTTAATAGGATAAGGGTCCTTGACCGTGGAGGTTCCTAAAGCTTGAACACGCTTCTCTCGAAGTCGTGCCCAACTGAGTTTAGGAAGGTCCGACCGACTCTCGTCTAAATCGGAGGCCTAAAACTCGCTTTACGCGGTGAACCCCACTATTGGATTTTACTCCAATCCGGGAGATTTGGACGTCTGCCTCTCTCGAGGGGTGCGTACAACTCCCTTTACTCTTGAATGCTCACTTCATTCTTTCGGCCTCTCGGCTAGCCCAGAATGAAAGCAAAGGCGGAGAGTATATATCGAAAATATACCCCCAACCCGTGATTAATCAAGAGTAATTCAAGGCCCTAACCTAAAAAGAAAAGATTGATTAAAACATCATAACATAATCGCTCTAACCTCGGATCATCAAGATCGAATACAAGGAGGATTAGTTAATCATAATGGAGTGGAGGGGGGGGGAGATGAGTAGAAAAACATAAGAAGAACACAAGCTAAGGGAAGAACAATTTTATTAATGAAAAAGGGCAAGTTACACTAATGAAAATAAAATTACAAGTGCATGAAAATTAAACCCTATTCTAGCCCTACATTAAGCACTAAGCAAGAAGAAAATTACATTAAAAGCTAGCACAAACTAAGATTAAACTAGGGTTAACCAAAAAGTACAAAGAGAGGGGGAGAGAGAGAGAGAGAAAGCATGAAAAAGGATCAAGAAACAAAGGGGCAGCACCTCCCCCACTAAACCAAAGCTTGCTGAAATGGGGGGGAGGGGGGCTCAATTTATAGATTTTTTCTCGGGTTGGTCACGCACTCCGACAAGCCCTAGGGGGGGCGTGTCAGGGGGCGTGACAGGTACGGATTTGACCTCGGGCTCTGGATTCTGGCGGGAGGGATGATTGCTTCGGTACGTCGGTGGTCACGCCCTAGGTCACGCCCGTGACAGGGGGGCGTGACAGGCATGTCATGTCCAAATCATTGGTCGGAAATCCGTCAGTCGCCGAAAAAGGAAGGTGTCACGCCCATGTCACGGGCGTGACATAGGGCGTGACAGTACTATTTGCGTGCTGAGGCGGAAGGGCATTTAATGCGGCGGCAGCTTTGCGGCAGAGGGAGACACGCCCCTGGTCACGCCTAGTGACACGCCCAGGGAGGGCGTGACAGGGGGGCGTGACAGCGGTTTTTGACCGTTTTCTGTCCCTTCCAGCAGGTGTCCTCGGGATCGGGTGACACGCCCTAGGTCACGCCCAGGGAGGGCGTGACAGGGGGGCGTGATAGGCCATTTTGGCAATTTTTCTGAAAACCTGCAAAAAGACAGGAAAAAGTTAGTAGCAATAAAATTTACATAAAAAGGATAAAAATAAACTAATAATAGACATAATTTGTACAATATAAAATATAAAATACGATAATAGTTTAGGCTACAAAACATATTATCACTATACCAATCAAACTGTAGCTAGGGAACACAAGTGTGGTATTGAAATCCGGGAATTGTTGAGTACACTTACTCACACGAAGGCTATTATTTTATCGACGGAAAAACTAGGGTTTGAGAAACTAATTGCAATTAAGGAAATAAAACTATGCTAGAAAGAGAACTACTACAGTTAATTAAAGGCCTATATGAAGTGATTACAACGAAGGGCTGAAAATATGAAATGGAAATGCACTCGATCAAGGATCACCTCGACTAAAGTCGACTAAGAAATGCGATAAAAACCTAAACTTAATAGCATAAAGGTCCTTGAGGGTGGAGGTTCCTAAAGCTTGAACACGCTTCTCTCGAAGTCGTGCCCAACTGAGTTTAGTAAGCTCCGAGCGACTCTCGTATAAATCGGAGGCCTAAAGCTCGCTTTACGCGGTGAACCCGACAATTGGATTTTACTCCAATCCGGGAGATTTGGATGTCTGCCTCTCTCGAGGGGTGCGTAAAACTGCCTTTACTCTTGAGCGCTCACTTCAAACTATCGGCCTCTCGGCTAGCCAAGAATTAAAGCAAAGGTGGAGAATATATATCGATGATATATCTCCAATCCAAGATAATTCAAGAGTAATTCAAGGTCTAAAACCCTAAAAAGAAAAGGTATAATTAAAGCATCATAACTTAATCACTCATACCTCATATCATCTAGATCGAGTACAAGGAGGATTAGTTAATCATAATGGAGTGGAGGAGGGGGGATGAGTAGTAACGCATGATAACATAAAGTATAAGAAAAGAACACTTTTATTAATACTAGGAGAGAGCTACACTTGCATGAAAATGAAAGAGCTATACTACTTGAAATGAAAATTTACACTTGCACGAAATTAAAATCCTATTCTAGACCTACAATTATCAACTAAAATAAGTGCATAAATTACAATAAAAGCTATTACAAAGGCTAAAACTAAACTAGGGTTAAGGGAAAACACAAAATGAGAAAGAGAGAGAGAGAGAAGAACTCTAAAAAAGAACAAGAAACAAAGGGGCATCACCTCCCCTCTCAACCCAAGCTCGCTGAAATGGAAGAGGGGGTCTGAATTTATAGGAAAAGTTCACGGGTAGGTCATGCCCTTCGACACGCCCTAGGGGGGTGTATCAGGGGGCGTGATAGGTACGGGGTTAACTTCGGGCTTTAGATTCTGGAGGGAAGGATGATTGCTTCTCTACGTCAGTGGACACACCCTGGGTCATGCCCGTGTTGGGTGGGCGTGACACGCACGTCGCATCAAAATCATTGGTCAGAAATCCGTCAGTCATCGGAAAAGGAGGGGCCACGCCCTGTGACACGCCCGTGATTGGGGGTGTGACTGTACTGTTGGCATGTTGAGGCGAAATAGCATTTAATGTGGCGGTAGGCTTCAGGCAGAGGGCATCACGCCCTATGTCACGCCCTGGGACACTCCCGGGGAGGGCTTGTAAGGGGGCCGTGACAGCCATTTTTCCGGGTATTTTTTCTCTGTCATCAAGCTTCATCGGGATCGGGCGACACGCCCTAGCTCACGCCTAGGGAGGGCGTGATAGGGGGGCGTGACAGGTCATTTTTGGCCAAACTTCTGGAAACCTGCAAAAAGAAAAGAAAATGTTCGTGGCAATAATATTTACGTAAAAACGATAAAAAATAAACTAATAAGACTTGATTTGTACATTATAAACTAGAAAATACGATAATAGTCTAAGCTACAGAACGTATTATCACATCTCAGACCTTGAAGGAGAGCTCATCGTTGAACTGGCTGTGTCGATTGTTTTGATTTCCTTTCTTCAGATTCTTATGTTCATGGATTGTTGTAAACAAATTTGTTTTACCATGTAAAGGACTTACTCATTTTTTGTTGCATCTTTGATTTACTTTGTTGTATATTATATACTTATGCATGAATATCCATTGCAGGTGATCTTGGTTGGAGAGCTCGTACATTCAAATTAGAAAAGCATTGAGAGCCTTAGGTCAAGCGTCCAATTGATGAGATATATAGAATTATACACGACTCCATACCAAGCACTCGAATATTTAGATAAGAGAAGCTCCAAGCGACCTCGTATCGAGTGTTTGCCTATTAGATAGAGAAAACTTTAGGAGACCTTGTGTTTTGTGTCCTCCTATTAGATATAGAAAACTCTAAATGACCTCGCATCGAGTGTCTACCTATTAGATAGAGAAAACCCTGGGCGATCTCGCATAGAGTCTATGTAAATTAGATAGAGAAAAATCAAGGCAACCTCTTGTCGAGTGTTCTCCTAAACGACAATCATTATCGGCTCATTTTGGAGCACTGCAAATAGTCGTACAAATGGATCATGATAAAGTGTTGTGAATCATCAAGTAAACAACATCCAAACAGATCTTAGTTAAGCGACGCGACTCGTTGGTTAGGCATCTGCCTCGGGAAACATAATCAGATTATTTTCGCTCCTTTAGAGGAGGAGACCGCTACGCCATATAGTCTTCTTTATAGAGGTTTAGGATTTCATCCGGACCTAAGGAATCCATAGGGCTCTTGTTCGCATGCAATGTCGAAGAATGCTAGTGGTAAATTAGCGCATGTTACTCGGTGCTCGATATCAGAAGAAATGCAATAATATTGACAACGCCTTGATCAATACGTGGCTGGTACACACATCTGGATCTGCCACATATGCCGCTCGAGATTATCTTATCATGGAATTCATTATGGTCTCACAATGGGGTAAGTGACTCATACTGGAAGGAGGGTCAGAGGCCCGAGGACCCAGGGTTCTACGATGTTTAAATATATCCAAAGGGGTCTTACCAGGCCTCGATAATCATGCATAGGTGTTAATCCAAGATCTATTTTAGCTTGTTTTGATTATTTAATGTTTCAGGGTAATTTTCCTTGCATGACCTCATACTTTTCTAAAGAGCAGATGTTAGATCATTTGCATTTGCTAGACATGTAGGATGCTATAGCCGTCATCCTCTAATAGAACTTGTTCTTCCACTATGCCTAGATAACAAGCCCCTTTGACCAGCATCAGGACATACACTCTCTACCAGATCCGCTGTCTGTACATCCTCGAGAGGGAGTGGAATGCATTCTGCAACAATGCTCATAGGTTGGATCTCCTCTACCCGAGGCGGTACACAATCCAATACCTAGTCCATAGATCAGATGAAGCACTCTGGGGACATTTTTGGATCGCTCCTGACCCTGAAATATTTCCCTCAATGTGGGAACTTCAAAACTTAATGGTAAGTCAAGGCAATGGTCAGAAATTAATCTAGGAGGGGTCTCCAAAAAATTACATTATAGCTACTTGGGCCATCGATAATCAGGAAGGACTCATGTATTACTATTCCGTACAAGATGAATTTAGATCTATGCACCCTTCAACTTAATTCCTCTCCCCCAAGAAACCATAGAGGGAGCCTTCGCAGGCCTTCAAGGGCTCATCCTTCCTTAATATCTCATAGGCAGGCATGACTAGGACGTTAATAGATCTCTCATTGTCCACTAGGATTCTAGCTGTAACGTCCTAATTCGTGCTAGAACCCTCGCATGCATTTTTGAGTCAAGAGAGTTGTCTCAGGCTCATGGTGCACTGGTGGGAAGGTGTTGATTGTTCACAACGCCTCTCGATGAGCGTCGAGTGCGTCGACTGGTAGGAAGGCGTCGAGTGTTCATGGCTCCTCTCGACGAGGGACGAGTGCATCGACTGGTGGGCAGGCATCGAGGTTGACAGATAGTAAGTTTTGTAGTCTAAACTATTATGGTATTTTTAGGTTTTTAATACATAAATCATGTCTTGTAAGCTTATATATTGACTTCCTTTTGCATATTTTATTGCCACTATTGATTTCTCTTCTTTTTGCAGATTTTCTCAGTTTTCGGCCAAAATCCCCTGACACGCCCCCCTGACACGCCCTCCCTGGGCATGTCACCTGGCGTGTAACCTGATCCCGAGGAATATTGTTGCCAGAACCCAAATCTCGAGAAAAACATATGACACGCCACCCTGACATGCCCTCCCTAGGCATGTCCCTGGGCGTGTCCCTTCATCCCGAAACCTGCTACCGCATTTAAAGATTTTCCGTTGCTGCACGTAAACAGTACTGACACGCCCCCCTACACAGGCATGTCACCGCGCGTTTTCCACCTTTTTCGATGACTGACGGATTTTCGACGAATGATTGAGACATGACGTGCCTTACATGCCCCTCCTATACGGCGTAGCCTACGGTGTGCCCACTAACGTATAGAAGAAATCATTATTTTTATCAGAATTCAGCTCCCGAGGTCAACCCCGTACCTAACACGCCCCCCCCCCCCCCCGAACACGCCCTCCCTGGGCATGACCAACCCGAAAATGTTTATAAATTCGGGCGTCCCCCTTGTGTCCAACAAGTAGTTTTAGTTTGAGAGGGGTGGTTCTGCCCTTTTGTTTCTTGGAGTTTTTCATGCTTCTCCTCTCCCTCTTTCTCATTTTAACCTTTTTAATCCTAGTTTGTTTACTCCTTTAGTATTAGTTTTTGTAATTGCTTTAGTAGATTAATGTAAATGCTATCATAGGTTTTTATTTCATTACACTTGTAATCCTTTATTCCAAGTTGTAACTCTCTTTTAGTATTAATATAAAGTGCCCTTTTTATCTTTTTTCTCTTAATGTTCTTCTACCCAACTCTCTTCCTCCACTTCTCAATGATTAACTTATCCTACTTATACTCGATCTTGATGATCTGAGGTTCGAGTTGATTATGTTATGATTCTTTTAGTTTACTTTTTCTTTTAAAGGGTTTAGGCCTTCAATTTACTTTTGAAAAATCATGTTTGGAGTTATATCATCAATATATAATTTCCATATTTGTTTTCACTCTTAGCTAGGCGATATGCTTGTAGTTTGAAGTAAACACTCAAGAGTAAAGAGATTTGCAAGCACCCCTCAAGAGAGGCAGATGTTAAATCTCCTGGATTGGAGTGAAATCCAATACTGGGGTTCACCGTGTAAAGCGAGCTTTAGGTCTCCGATTTGGATGAGAGTTCAGTCGGACCTTCCTAAACTCAGTTGGGCCCAACTTTGAGAGAAGCGTGTTCAAGTTTTAGGAACCTCCACTGTCAATGTCCTTTACCCTATTAAGTTAAGATTTGTTACCGCATTTTAATAAACTTTTGTAGAGGTGATTCTCGATCGAGTGCTTTACTATTTCATCGTTTCAACCCCTTGTTGTAATCGTTTTTAGTAGTTCTAATTTAGCTGCAAGTAGTTCTCTTTTTAGCGCAAATATTTCCTTTCTAAATCGCAATCAGTTTTCTTTTAACAAACCCTAAAACAATCCTTCGATAAGATAATCGTTTTCGTGTGAGTAAGATTACTCAACGGTTCCCGGATTTTTATACGAAACTTGTGTCCCCTAGCTACAGTTCGAAAGGTATACTTACCTAGTTGGATTGCTAGTTCGGTTTTTATTCTCTTCACGATTAGTAGACACCATCGACTTGTGGGAAGGCGTTGAATGTTCACGACGCCTCTCGATGAGTGTCTAGTGCATCGAATGGATTCAATGAGCATAGAGTGATACTCGACACATACGACACATTGACTTAGAGGATTTTTGGCGAGTGGAATTTTGAAGAATTCGTCGAAATGTTTAGCCAATTCATCGAGATGACACATAGGATTCCTACGATTCGTCAGATATCGTTGAGGATACTCGACGAATTAGTCAAGTGATACTCGATGCATAAGACAAATTTGACTTAGAAGAATTTCTTCCTAGCTGTGTTTGCTAATTAATACTTATGGGCTGAATTGGGTTCGGGATATGTGCTGAGTGACTCCTTATGACTGGTGTTTTTAACAAGACTTATTTTATGTAATAATTGGTGGTCCAATGATAGAACGACATGTGGTGAAGTAACCAAAACCATAATGCTTCCCTATAAAAAGGAATACACGAAAAACCTTAGCCAAACTCTTCCTTGCCGAGTCGTTCTTTCGGTGCCGAGATCAATGATTACAAAGAGGTTTTTGTTGGTGGATTTCCAGGAAGGAGGACTGAAGCACCGGTGTCGGACCTTCCTGGAGGAAACCCAAAGTCATTTCTCTCGGTGTTCCTTGTCTCCAGGAGGGTGATTTGAAGAGTATATGACGTCGTCATGCCGCCAAGAAGAAGAATGAGATCTATGGTAAGAAATGAGGTGAGCTTCCTACCCTCTCCCTTTGTGCTAGATCGTTAGATCTATTTTAGGAGAGATGTCCGCTCAAGAGAGCTTGACTTTTGTGCTTAATAAAGATCTCTTAGGTAGAGACCACGCTAGGACCTTTGTCCAAGGGTTTGTTGTCTTCGACCTTTCCTCTCTTCATTATGAGGACGATTGAATTGGTTTCATGAAGAATGGTGAATAAGGGAGGAGGAAGAGCTGAATGTATCTTGTATGAATCGCTAGAAGAAGGAGACGAATGGATGTCGTTCATTCTACTTTAAGATGAGTGTAGAAATATGATTTCTTGACCAAACAGGCTTCGTACTTGATTTAAGCCATGATACGAGCACTTCTAGGTTTTGGGCTGAACACAAAAGTTGTTGCCCTCGGAAATACCTTTCCAACGAATTGTTGCACATTTTCTAGTGAAGATTGTGGCTCCCACAAAGTGAGACGGAAGTTGTTGCATTAAAATAACATAAGGCCAAAACAGATTTTTTGTCTAAGTAGTTGATGTGTTAGCTTGGTGTTTAAATCTTAGACTTGGTAGGAAGTCGTAGCCTTGGATGACATCTTGCGTTGGGAGAATCTATTTTGAGGAAATCGTGATGAGATAATGCATTATATACGTATTTTGATGGACCTTGGATGTTTAGATGGTTTATTTATGCAATCCGATGAAAGTGCATACAATAATACTTTGATGGTTGATGTGTATTGGAAGAGTAACTGGTACACTTGCATGATATACGCAATCTATAATAAGTGATGAACTATAAATAATGAAAGAACTTGTGGTGTGTAAATATACATGATTATTAATTATCTAGAAACGTATGTTACATTAATCGTTTCTGGAAACAAGATGTGTTGAAAGATAAATGATTTGATGTGCGTGTGAATGCTAAACTTTAAAAAGGGGCTAGATGAATATTACGCCCATGGTCATGCTATGATCTTATTGATCTTATGAATTGAATGTATGATTTGAATAAGTCCACCGTTTAGAGTTGTGTTAACTCCCTTCGGGAAGCGGTGAGGGTCGCATATCAATCGAAGGTATTTGATATCTTAGGTTGTGACGGAACCTTGCGTGCTTGGAGCACGGGTAAGTTATTATGAAGGGACTCAGGGTGGATCCCTTATAACATCCCATTTCTAGCTATACCCCTAGGAGTGGTTTTGTCATGACTAGGTCATGACAAAACCCTAAGAAGCCAAAGAAGACCAAGTGAGTTTAGGCATGAAGGTGGAGATAACCATGGTCTACAAATAGTAGAATTCTAAACACTAGTTTAGGATGACCATAGGGCTTCACCATGACTCCATGACCCCACCACAATATCCCTAAACTATTATAAGGTCCATTAGATCCCGAAGAGTCCATTGAAATCAACCAAAGTGGTCAAATTGACCTAAGACCACCATAGGCCTAAATTGGGTAAGGTGCCCTAACTAAGGGCAATGTGCCCCTAATATGCCCAAACAATCCTACCTAAGTCTTCCTAGACCTTAAGTGAGGTCAATGGGTCACCAAGGACCCATTGGGGACAACCCAAGAGGCTAAGTTGACCCAAGTCAACTCTAGCCCTAAAGTGGTCAAAGTGCCCTTACTAAGGGTCAAGTGACCTCCAAGGTGCCAAGTCAACCATACCCAACCCTACCGAGACGTTATGGGAATCCAATGGGTCACCAAGGACCCATTGTGGTCAAGCCAAATGGTCAATTTGACAAAGGTCAACTAAATCCTTGAAATAGGTCAAATTAGCCCAAATTGGCTAACTCAAGCTCAAGCTCATTTCCCCCACTTCGGCTAACCCCATTCTAATTATTAATAATGATTTTAAGGGCTGCCAATAGGATAGAGAGATGAGAAAATTCGTTCTTAGTAATTAGGAGAGAGAAAATGAGAGTTTCATGTATTTCTAGAGAGAGAAAATGGCTTAAAGAGAGCCATTAATGGCTTTGGAAGACCAAGGGGGCCTCCTTCCTTAATCCCAAAGGCTTTATTCATCTCCCTTGCTGAATTAGGAGAAGTGCAAGGGGTTTTCCAGGCTGTGCAAGTATGGAAACAATGAACCCAAGCCATGGCCGAAATTCCCCTTTATGACCATAAATGGCTTTGAAGTCATGACCCTCCCTCTCCCCCATTTGGCTCTTTTAAAAGCTTCCATAGGCCAAGAGAATTCGTTTCCACCATCCCACTGAAGAAAATGGGGGAGTTCGTTGTAGCATTGTAGAGTATCAGAAGGCTCCACCGTCGGCCATGGCGCACCACCACCAAACCCGTCGGCAAGCACGGCTAAAGGTCCTCCTCTACTCCACTCTTCATGGGCTAGATCCTTAGATATTTTAGGAGAGAAATCGGGCTCAATTGAACCCGATTGGAGAAGAGATTTTTCTGAAATTTTCATTGATTTTCATGGATTTTCAACCTTGCGGGATCGCCGGAAACCGCCCCTCCGGCAGCCGTGCCGCCGCCCGACGATAGCCCACACCTCAATAAAGGTGGTGGCGGTGGTGGCCAGCCAGGGAGGTGGTCGGGTGGCCAGGAAATGAGCTTGGAATAGGCTCCAGGTTTGGCCAATCTCAACCCTTGGCTGGAGGAAGAAGATTACCAAGAGCCCCACGATTTGCTTTAAGATCCGTGCTGGATCTGGATTTATTAATTCATATTATTTCGATATCTGTCCTGTTTACTGGGTAGTTTTAAATTAAATATTAAAAATACTTAGGCCCCTCTACAGGAACAGTGACCAACATTAAAGTTGTATCCTGTGAAGTCTAGTTTTTTTTTAAATTTGTTTGTACCCATTTTGGTAAGTGGTTTGACTGCAGCACCTATTTTGGTGGGGTCTATACATAGGCTTGACCAGAACTTGGTTTGAGTGCCCCTACAAATCCAGCCATCCAAATGAATTGAAATTTTGGGTGGTGGTCACTCTTAACTATACCTAGAATATATCCAAAAAATTTTGGAGAACCTTTTTCTATATTTTTTGTAAAAAATTAATAATCCATGAATTAATTAATTAGGTGTTTTAAACATCTCAAAACTCCCCCAGATTTGGGTGGGTGGTCTTAGAGGGCATGTTAGGGCTGTGGTAAAAATTTCATCTCATTTGGAGATGTTTTGATTAGGTATTGACCGAACCCTAGGTATACCTTTATAGGGTTATTTAGGTCAAAGTGCTCTTTTTGGTGTTTTAGTGGTCAAATCCCCTCAACTGAGGCTTATATTTTGGCCACTGATTTTATATGGCATGTAGCACCCTCCAATGGGATTTGGGGAGGTTTGGGGCACGGTTTCCCTAGAACCCTAGGGTAGGCCCTTTTATGGAGATTTTTAGGGTATGAAGGTTTTGTGGTCAAAGGACCTTGGAATGACTTGAGACTTGGTGGAAGGGATAATAGGGTGGCTCTGGTCCTCTAGTTGAAGTTGTATTGAATTTGGAAGCCTTTAACCCCCTCATATTCCTAATCCTAGTTTAGGGCACAAGCCCAATAGTTGGGTTTAGGCAATCAAAACACCTCACCATAACTAGAAACTTGGGCAGGGAATTCTCTGATAAAAATAGTCCTAAAATAATTTTTGTGGAATTTTTGGGCTAATAAATTCAGTACTTCCTTAATAACCGTAATTGTGTTCTTAAATTTATTTTGCTTGTTATGATATTTATGTCCACAGAAAAGTTGTGAAATTTAGTATTTGGAAGTTTTCCATCATGATAATTCCCTCTGTATTTTTATTTGAATTTTTAGATGATTATTTTAAGTACTTGTTTCATACATTATGAATTGTAGATTTCTGATCAAAAATAGATATAGAGCCCAATATTGCTATGAAAATTATGAAACTTGGTCAGCGAGTGCTTTATGTTATTATGTTGGCTCTGGAAATTTCTCATAATTTTGAGGCGATTAAAAACAGTACTTACGTTACAAGCTTGTAAATTTGTAAGTTTACATTTAATTAGATTCAGAGCGCCTCATGTGTGAGAAAAGTTGTAAAACTTGGTTACTGTTGATTTTAGATCATTATCAGACTTCTAGAATTTTCTTATAATTACTAGATGAGTTTTACAGTACTTACTTAATTAACCAATGGTTATGGAATTAATGGTAATAAATTAAAATTAGGGGCTACTGTTCACTCAAAAATTGGGAGAATACTTCTAGAGTGTTTTTAGGCAATGATAAACTTACTTGATTTTTATTATAATTTTTAGAACAATATTGCTGGCCTTTGCTTCTTAAAATTGTAATATTGACTTTATGTTCTAAATTGTGGATTTGGGCCCTAAATAATTCTGAAAATTCTTAGACCTTGGATTTGCTATTGAAATGTTACCTAGTATTTATCAAAATTTTTTGGTGATTTGTTTCTGATTTGAAAGTGCATTTCATGTTCAAAGTAGGACATTCGGAGTCTTAGGTTAATTAGATTAAATTCCCAAATAATTAGGAAAATTATGAAAACTCTGGAGTTAGTCTAAATAGGTCATGGTAGACTCCCAAAAATTATTATGGATCTGTTGGATGAGTAAATGGAGTACACCCTAGTGGGAGCACCATGTAGCTTAGCACGATCTGCATATAGTACATAGAACTGAAATAGGCTAGCTCAGAGAGCTTAAACTGTAACACCCCTATCCGTCGCATAGCATATAGCAGTAGGTCCGGCCGAGGCCCAACGCCATATACTACGGACAGACCGATTGGTTACGCGTTGAAACCATTCAACCAATCATGTCGTCCTACACAACACCTAGCGGAAGCAATTTATTAGTTTGCAAAAGAAATAAGAACCCAGCCACAACAGCATGAATGTCCGCTACAAACTCAGGAATGTATACATACACCAAAAGAGAAATGGCCTTAAGGCCTTACACTGTTCACTTAACAAAAGAAGTGTTTTCCAAACTTCGGCACGCAGGCCGGCCATACATGAAAATTGGGAAAGAAACATAAGCAATTAGGCCTTCGAGGGTCGGCACAGCAACAAGGGCTTTAGCCCGCTATTTCCCGCTCTGCTCCGCAGCACCTGCAAGCAATAAACCACCGCCCGGTGGCAAACAATAGCAACGGTCAGCAATGCTGACCAAATTATAACGATCCCGCCCCCACATTCGGGGCGACGATGCTCTTTCCTTGCACTTTATTAGCATAGGCATTTATATAAAGTATCTGCACTTCACCACAGGCGTAGGCTCGCACGGCCACACACCCCGTACACTCAGGGCACATTCTCGGCGAACCGGCCAACGTCACGTCAATTCAAGCCATAGACGTTCCCAATCCACCACCGCCTCTTGGACGGTCATCCATATGAGCATTTTGTCTTATTGGCCTTGGTCACGGCAATTTAAGCCATAGACCGCCGAAGACCCTCATCCATGCCAATGGTCCTACCGAACGACATAGACCGGGTACGGTTCCGCTTGACCCGTGCTCATACCGCAACGACAATTTAAGCCATATGCTCAGGCCAAGACTCACCGAGTCCCGTTTCCACCACAATAATCACATAACCCGATTATGTTCACGTTGGCTCCCCGGCCATCGTGTTGGCAAAACCCGCTTTTGCCCAGTTTTCCGGGTGCACCTTGGAGTTAATCTCCAAGGCTCCCTGATGCAATCTACCACGTAGAAAACCCGAAAACACCCAAACATCCGGATTCTTGCCCGGTTCAAATGCAATGCAACATCACCGATCCGGCTCTACTTGTCCGGATAGGCTTCACACACAATGCCTATGTCCGTTTTCGCATACGGACTCTACACAAGGGGGACTTTACATATCTACCCCAAGGAACGCTCCAACTCTTCGCTCACTCGTGGGAGAGGGCTTCCTATGCAAAGGAAAAGAGGGCTTCACATGCCCAAGGATGAGAAATCGTTACCCTTGCGTTCTTCCGCGGCGCCATGAAAATCTATGCGGATGAAAAGCACCGCAATCTCCTTGCCTCCGCGGATCTGAAGACGGCTCGCAATTTGGAGCTCCGAATCTCCACCGGCCGCCGGAGTTGACCTCCTTCTTCCTCCTCCAAGCTCTCCCTTCTCTCTAGATTTTAGAGAGAGAGTACCCAAGTGAAATAAGGGTTTCAAAACCCTATTCCCGGCTAAAACCACCAAGGAGCAGCCCCCCACCGTCGGATCCAAAGCCAAGGAAACGAACGGCCAGGATTAGATCTGAAATCACAAAAACTGGGCCAAACACGGGTTCACACACGGCCGTGTGCCTGACCGTGTAGCTCATTCGCCGTCTCGACCAAAATTGAAAACCAGCAACACGGTATGTGACACGGCCTCCGACACGCCCGTGTCACGTGTGACACGCTCGTGTCGGGACCCGTGTCACGCCCCTCGTGTGCAATCGATCAACACTTCGCAGTCAGAGAGGTACACGGCTTGGTGACACGGCATCAGACACGCCCGTATCAAACTAGACACGCCCGTGTTCATGCCCGTGTCACTGCCCGTGTACCCCACCGTACAGCCCAGGAGTGATACGGCCTGGGACACGCCCGTGTCCTAGGTCGTGTTCCTCCACACGACCATCGTCGACCTGAACTGGTCGACTACACGGCCAGCTCGACGACCCGAGCTTGACACGCCCGACACGGCCTCCGACATGCCCGTGTCGGGGCCCGTGTCACCTGCACCAAAACCTTGTCTTGGCCAAAATCGGTCCCCGTCGCTCCTACAACATTTTGGGGTGTTACAATTCTACCCCCCTTAAAGAATTTCATCCACGAAATTAATAAAGGAAAAACAGGACTTAACGTAAATCAGTACCTGAGCGGAACAATTCCGGGTACTCCTCCAGCATAGTCTGCTCCCGTTCCCAAGAGAGTTCCTCTAGCCCGCAATTATGCCACCGGACCTTAACCATCCGGATCTCCTTGTTACGGAGTCTCTTGACCTCAACATCTTCAATACGAATGGGCCTGACCCTATTCGTCAACCCTTCGTCCACCGGCACTTGATCAACTGCGATCACCTGCGAAGGCTCCTGCACCGCCTTCCGCAACACAGAAATGTGGAACACATCGTGTAACCCACTCAACTCCACCGATAGCTTCAAACGGTATGCAGCTTCGCCGACTCGCTCCAGAACCTCAAAAGGTCCAAGGTATCTTGGGCTCAGCTTCTTCAAGCGTCTCACCCGCCAAACCCCCTTGAACGGCTTCACTTTCAGGTATACCCAATCGCCTACCGCGAACTCCACATTCCGGTGCTTGGCATTGTAATACTTCGCCTACCGGTCCTGAGCGATCAACAAGCGCTCCTGAATGATCCGCACTAACGAGATAGCACTCTCCACCTCCTGCTTCTTGTACAACCTTGCCTCACCCGCTTCAATCCACGATAACGGCGTGCGACACTTCCTACTATACAGGGCCTCGAAGGGCACCATTTGTATACTCGCTTGGTAGCTGTTGTTGTATGCGAACTCCACCAAATACAGGTGGTCTTCCCAATGCTTACCGAAATCCAGAACACACATGCGTAGCATGTCCTCCATCGTTCTATTGACCCTCTCGGTCTGCCCATCCATCTGCGGATGGAAAGCTGTGCTGAACTTTAACTTTGTTCCCAGCATCTGCTGCACCAACCTCTAATCATTTGACGTGAACCGTCCATCGCGATCACTCACAATGCTACGGGGCACACCATGCAGCCTAACAATATTGTCCACGTATAGCTTCGCCAACTTCTCCACCGATTCATCCTTCCTATGCGGAATGAAATGTGACACCTTAGTTAGCCAATCTACGATCACCCAGATGGCGTCGTTCCCCTTCTACGACCTTGGCAACCCGTGCACAAAGTCCATTGATATGTCGTCAAATTTCCACTCTGGTATAGGCAAGGACTTCAGAAATCCTCCCGGCTTTTGGCATTCCGCCTTCACCAAGGCACACGTTTGGCATTTAGCCACGTACAACGCCACATCTTTCTTGAGCCTCGGCCACCAAAACAACTTTTTGAGATCACGATACATCTTCGTGCTCCCTGGGTGGATTGAGTACTTGGTATGATGAGCCTCGTACATCAACTCCGCCCGGAGGTTACCCCCACTCGGGACGCACAACCGATGATCCTTCCTTAATAACCCATCTTCCACCGAGAACTGGGAATTTGACCCATCCAGAGCGGCCTCCATAAGCTCCTTCATTGAGTCATCTAACTCCAATGCCTGCCGAACCCGGTCAGCCAGGTCATACTGCACCTCTGTCCAGTTTAACATTGCTTTGGCGCTCGTCTGCTTGTCAACGCAACAGATCTCAAGCTCCTCCAACTCCCGTACTAGCCACTCATCATGCACCGACAACCAGTTGGCTTGGGCGGGAGCCCTGCGGCTCAGCGCATCCGCAACTGCGTTGCCCTTCCCGGGTACATAATGTATTTTGAAGGTGTAGTCCCCCAGGAACTCCATACACCTCCTCTGCCTCATATTAAGGTCCTTCTGATCCAACAAGTATTTTAGGCTCTTGTGATCGGTGTATATATCGACCCTTACGCCGTAAATGTAGTGCCTCCACAACTTGAGTGCAAATATCACAGCCGCCAACTCCAAGTCGTGCACCGGATAATTTCTTTCATGCACCTTCAACTGACGCGATCCATACGCTATCACGCTCCCATGCTGCAACAACACGCAGCCCAAGCCACTACCCGAAGCGTCGCTATACACCTCGAAGCCCTCGGTCCCACTTGGCGAACTAAGCACTGGCGCCGTGGTCAACCGCCTCTTCAGCTGCTCAAAAGCTTGCACGGACTCTTGCGTCCACAAGAATTTCTGATCCTTCCTTGTCAACTTCGTGAGAGGTAATGCTAACCACGAGAAGTTCTCTACGAAGCGCCTGTAATATCCGGCAAGCCCGAGAAAACTACGGACTTCTGTGACAGAAGACAACGCAGGCCACTCCCGTATCGCAACAATCTTCGCCGGATCCACCGCTATACCTTCCCCACTCACTATATGACCAAGGAACGCTACCGAGGGTAGCCAGAACTCGCACTTGGAGAATTTCGCATAAAGCTCATTCCTCCTCAAGGTCTCCAACACCAGATGCAAGTGCTTGAAGTGATCTTCTTCGCACTGCGAGTACACTAGAGTATCATCAATAAAGACGATCACAAAGCGGTCCAGGTAATCTCTGAACGTCCTGTTCATCAAATCCATAAATACAGATGGCGCATTCGTCAGTCCAAACGGCATGACCGTGAACTCGAAATGCCCATACCTCGTACTGAATGCCGTCTTCGGGATATCACACTCCCTGATCCTCAGCTGATAGTATCACGACTTCAAGTCCAACTTGGAGTATACCGACGATCCGACTAACTGATCAAAGAGATCATCAATCTTCGGGATCGGGTACTTATTCTTCTCCGTCAGCTTGTTCAATTCTCTGTAATCGATACACAGTCGTATACTTCCGTCCTTCTTCTTAACGAAGAGGACCGGTGCGCTCCAAGGCGACGAACTTGAACACACATAACCTTGCTCCATCAGCTCCTCCAGCCGAACCTTCAACTCCGCCATCTCCTTTGGCGCCAACCTATCAGGAGCACGTGACACGGGTTTGGAACCCGGCACGAGATCGATCGTGAAATCAATCTCTCGCTGCGGTGGGGCTCCAGGAAGGCTATCCGGGAACACATCTGGGTACTCGCATACCACGGGGATCTCAACCAAAGTGGACTTCGGCTCTGCGGCCTCCACTAATGCGAAGAACAGCTCTGCACCAGCACGAACCGCCTTCACCACCTGAAGAGCAGACATCAGTGTCCTGCTCGACCCCTTCAGCCCCTCGAATGTAGTCTCCCGCCCTACACCCAGCTTGACCTCCTTTCGGTCGCAGTCGATCCAAGCCTTCTGCTCTGACAGCCAATCCATTCCAAATATGACGTCGAACTCTACTAACGGCAGTAATGACGCTAGCAAGTCGAACTCTTGGCTCCCAATGCGAACCTTCACTGCGCACACTCTCTCTGCATGCATCGAGCACCCATTCGGTAGCAGCACATCCAACTTGTCCTTCGCCATCGAAGAAGGGACTCCGATGTGCAATATAAAACTTTCGGACAAGAAGGAGTGTGAAGCTCCTGTATCGAACAGTGCCCGTGTCGGACTATCACTAATCAAGACAAAGCCTATGCAAAGAATATTAGGCTAACAAGCAATAGATAACGGTATTAAAGCTAACTTGTTATAAATTAACTCATACCTGTCACCACATCCGCTTGCTTGATGGCCTCCTGCTAGCCCAAGTTATAGACTCTAGGCTGAGTCAGAGCATAGTGGGACGCGGTCGACTCCACCGCTTTACCCTTCTCCTCGTAGGTAGCTCCTTGTTTCCTTTCGGACTTTGAGCGTCCACTCCAGCAATCACGGGCAAAGTGCCCCGTCTTTCCACATGTGAAACAAGCGCCCGGGGTTCGATTGGTAGCTGCCCCCGAGGCACCTGAAGAAGCTGGACCCGACGTCTTAGCTTTCTTATAGAATCTACGGTAGCCCGACTTCGACGTAATCGGTGCCTTGAACTCCGCTTTCTTACTACCGGATTCCTTTTTCGCTTGGACATTCTTCATGTCCTTCTCCAAGGACCGGGCCGAACTGACCAGGGTCATAAAACCCTGCGCCTTGGGCCCCGACAGTAGCAACCTTAAATCATCCCTTAGCCCTTCATAGAAGCGGCTCGTCTTGCGCTCATCGTCTGCGAAGGTAGCGCCGGCATATCTCCCCAAACGAGTAAACTCGTGGAGGTACTCATCAACAGTGCTATCCCCTTGCCCCAACTTTTGAAATTCGCTTTCTAGCGCGATTCTCTGCGCCGAGGGTAGGTATCGAGCCATGAATAGTCTCGCAAACTCCTCCATCGAAACTTCGGCCAACGGCCTTCCCTGCAACTGATGTAGCTCTAGGCCTTCCCACCATAGTCTTGCGTCCCCATCCAAAAGGAAAGTCGCTATAGTGGTCTTCTGCCACACTTCCGTTTCCATCGCAGTCATCACCCTGTTGACCCTTGAGAGCCAATCCTCTGCTTGGGTCGGGGTTTCTGCCCCCGTGAATACCGGTGGATGAAAACCCATCACATGCTTCAGTTGTCTTTCAGTTGCTCTCCGAGGCCACTCTGGCTCCCCCCGTACTTGCTCAACCCTCCTTTGCTCTGCCATATGAAGCGGTACTTGCTCCACAGCAGGAGCAGGCTGCTGCACCTGCCTTGCAGGCTGCGCTTTGATCATTGCCATGACCGCTTCTGCCACCAACCTAATGGTCTCAGCAGACAAAGGTGTTGCAGGCGCATCGCTTGGCGCACTGCTCGCCTCAGAACCTGGCCGTTCTGACGGCCCAGCACCACTCCTGGTCACCTATAATCGTTCAAAACACCGATAAGCGACCAAAAATTACTGCAAACAGCAATTATAGGAACACGCAGGTTCCTCAAACATGTGTATTTTCATTCCTAAGTGGACATTCATGGGTTCTTTTCATGTTATAACGATGACGCACACACATGTGCTCACCACCCCTTAAAGTGAATTCGCCCACGAATTCATTTAAGCGTGACCGAAACCAGAAGTCTGATACCAATTTGTAACACCCCTATCCGTCGCATAACATATAGCAGTAGGTCCGGCCGGGGCCCGACGCCATATACTACGGACAGAACGGTTGGTTACCCGTTGAAACCATTCAACCAATCATGTCGTCCTACACAACACCTAGCGGAAGCAATTTATTAGGTTGCAAAAGAAATAAGAACCCAGCCACAACAGCATGAATGTCCACTACAAACTCAGGAATATATACATACACCAAAAGAGAAATGGCCTTAAGGCCTTAGACTGTTCACTTAACAAAAGAAGTGTTTTCCAAACTTCGGCACGCAGGCCGGCCATACATGAAAAACGGGAAAGAAACATAAGCAATTAGGACTTCGAGGGCCGGCACAGCAACAAGGGCTTTAGCCCGCTATTTCCCGCTCTGCTCCACAGCACCTGCAAGCAATAAACCACCGCCCGGTGGCAAACAATAGCAACGGTCAGCAATGCTGACCAAATTATAACGATCCCGCCCCCACATTCGGGGCGGCGATGCTCTTTCCCTGCACTTTATTAGCATAGGCATTTATATAAAGTATCTGCACTTCACCACAGGCGTAGGCTCGCACGGCCACACACTCCGTGCACTCAGGGCACATTCTCGGCGAACCGGCCAACGTCACGTCAATTCAAGCTATAGACGTTCCCAATCCACCACCGCCTCTTGGACGGTCATCCATATGAGCATTTTGTCTTATTGGCCTTGGTCACGGCAATTTAAGTCATAGACTGCCGAAGACCCTCATCCATGCCAATGGTCCTACCGAACGACATAGACCGGGTACGGTTCCGCCTGACCCGTGCTCATACCGCAACGACAATTTAAGCCATATGCGCAGGCCAAGACTCACCGAGTCCCGTTTCCACCACAATAATCACATAACCCGGTTATGTTCACGTTGGCTCCCCGGCCATCGTGTTGGCAAAACCCGCTTTTGCCCAGTTTTCCGGGTGCACCTTGGAGTTAATCTCCAAGGCTCCCTGATGCAATCTACCACGTAGAAAACCCGAAAACACCCAAACATCAGGATTCTTGCCCGGTTCAAATGCAATGCAACATCACCGATCCGGCTCTACTTGTCCGGATAGGCTTCACACACAATGTCTATGTCCGTTTTTGCATACGGACTCTACACAAGGGGGACTTTACATATCTACCCCAAGGAACGCTCCAACTCTTCGCTCACTCGCGGGAGAGGGCTTCCTATGCAAAGGAAAAGAGGGCTTCACATGCCCAAGGATGAGAAATCGTTACCCTTGCGTTCTTCCGCGGCGCCATGAAAATCTATGCGGATGAAAAGCACCGCAATCTCCTTGCCTCCGCGGATTCGAAGACGGCTCGCTATTTGGAGCTCCGAATCTCCACCAGCCGCCGGAGTTGACCTCCTTCTTCCTCCTCCAAGCTCTCCCTTCTCTCTAGATTTTATAGAGAGAGTACCCAAGTGAAATAAGGGTTTCAAAACCCTATTCCCGGCTAAAACCACCTAGGAGCAGCGCCCCACCGTCGGATCCAAAGCCAAGGAAACGAACGGCCAGGATTAGATCTGAAATCACAAAAACTGGGCCGAATACGGGTTCACACACGGCCGTGTGCCTGGCCGTGTAGCTCATTCGCCGTCTCGACCAAAATTGAAAACCAGCAACACGGCATGTGACACAGCCTCTGACACGCCCGTGTCACCTGCGACACGCTCGTGTCGGGACCCGTGTCACGCCCCCCGTGTGCAATCGATCAACACTTCGCAGTCAGAGAGGTATACGGCTTGGTGACACGGCATCAGACACGCCCGTGTCAAACTAGACACGCCCGTGTTCGTGCCCGTGTCACTGCCTGTGTACCCCACCGTACAGCCCAGGAGTGACACGGCCTGGGACACGCCCGTGTCCTAGGCCGTGTTCCTCCACACGACCATCGTTGACCTGAATTGGTCGACTACACGGCAAGCTCGACTACCCGAGCTCGACACGCCCGACACAGCCTCCGACACGCCCGTGTCGGGGCCCGTGTCACCTGCACCAAAACCTTGTCTTGGCCAAAATCGATCCCCGTCGCTCCTACAACATTTTGGGGTGTTACATAAACACACTTAGGGAAGTCACACTGAAATAAATGAGAGGATTGGTCATGGGTAGAAATCAATAATATTAAGTGCCTTGCGAAAGGGAGCTTTGGGCTTCAACCCATCGTAGTTCCTAGTGCCCTCGAGAACCCTTCACGAGGTATGCCTTGGGCAGCCCTGGGCTAATGTAAACCAGAGGAATAATAAATGTTAAAGAGTAACTAGTATAATTAGGGATTCACTTTCCCTCACCTTGAAGTCTCGGGATGTTAGGTTGGTTCACACGGGCTGTAGGCCCGAGGGTTTTGGTGATGGGCAGGTTGGCCCAGTGAGCTTTGGCTCGGTTGTTGGCTGTGACGGAAGGGATAGTCCGGGGAGCTTTGGCTCGGTGGATAATACATTAATTTTGCATGTGCATAAGATATAAGGTTGTGGGTCTTCGGTATTTGAGAGTCGTCGCACCGACACCAGTACGTTGACTCGGCGGGTGAAGTTTTACACTTAGCCAAATAAAGTCCGGTGCGCCAGCCGGCAAGAGTACGCAGGAGCTCCTCTTAGTGAAACAGCGTTGAGGCGTACGATAGGTCTGACTGGTAGTGCTGATACAAATTTAGAGGTGGGCGAGGCCCAACCCACCGCTTCCATTTTCCACTACGGCGGTATCCTATGAGGTTCGGCTCCAGAATGGGGGAACTAAAGGTCTGTGTACACAGAGTCGGGTGGGTGAGTTGCACTTGCATGATCACATCATAACATATTTGCATGTCATAGCATCATCATTGCATCAACCCCTGACACCTATTGTATAAAGTGGTATGGGACACTTTATACAATAGTCCCTGCAAAACTACCCCTTGGCTTATAAGTTCGCGTGAGCGTGCTTATTAGTTAAGGTTTATGTTCTGTATATAGATATTTTTGCTTGTAAACTGACACCCCATCATATAAATTCGTATGAGACTTTTTATATGATGGGTGCCTTACAGAAGATCCTTTAGCTTATATGTTTTCATATAAGTTAAGGTTACATATTTCATGTTATGTCTTTCATACTGTTATTACTGCTTCTTATTCTCATAGAACTGCTAGATTAGTTCCGTCACCACCTGCTTATATTTGTTACTCTCCACCTTCATAGCTTCCCTTTCCTTCTCCCCGCTTGGTGCCTAGGAGCCATGGGGGAGGGGGGGATGATAGGACTTAGTCTTTTAGACTAACGGTTTTCGAACCATATCATTTAGGGGATCGAGCATTAGGAGCATTAGCACCGGAAGGACAAGGAGGTAGTATATGAGGAGAAGTTGCTGCGCACAACCACTACTACACGACGAAGGGTCAAGGATGGACTTCAGTTTTCTTCCGCTTAGATGTTGAGAGTTGCGAGAGTGTTTGTAGTGAGGACATGATGTATCGGGTAGAAGCCCTTATTTTCTACTCTGATTATTATTATTGTGGACTTTCCCTTTATGGAGACTTATTTTATATACATGTCTCTGATAGACTTGTTTTATATTTACTTATGTTACTGTTCTGCGATCGATTTGCCCGGCAGGATCGGCGTTTTATAGTGACAACCTTCTCGGGCGTAAAGGTGTCACCACAAAGCGGCAGTTCTGGGCCTAAGACCCCGGTGGTTTAAAAAGAAAAAAAATGGGGTCTTACAGCCCTTGCGGGTGATGAGTTGTAAATAATTATATTTTTCAGCACTTTAATTAGGTCGTTTTAGTTTATTTTTGTTGTTTTAGTTACTTTTGTTCAATAAAATGTTTCCTTTTTGTATATAGTCTTCTAACTTAGCTTAATTTTATTTCCTAATTTTTTTTCCAGAAAAGTCAAAATTTCAAAGTACATGTAACACCCCTATCCGTCATATTGCATATAACAGTAGGTCCGGCCAGGGTCTGATGCCATATACCACAGACAGACCGAAGGGTTACTAAATGAAACCATCCTTCCAATAACACATGTCCTACACAAAGCACATTCTAGCGGAAGCATTTTAAATGTTGCAAAAAAAAGAACCCAAATCACAGCATGAATGTCCACTAATTACCTAAAATAGGAATGAGCGTACAAATACACAAAGTACTTTGCATTTTGGCTTTACATGAGTTTACTTTAAACAAATAGTGTCTTCAAAACACCGGCACGCAGGCCGGTCACACATGAGAATAAAAGTAAACATTCTCTTTGGCCTTCGAGGGCTGGCTCAGCAACAAGGGCTTCAGCCCGCTATTTTCCACTAGGCTCCGCAGTACCTGCAATCAACATTCCACCCAGCAGTGGCAAACAAATGCAACGGTCATCTAAAGCTGACCAAATTATAATGACCCCACCCCATACTTGGGGTGACGGTGCTCGTTCCCAGTAGTTTAGTACCATAGCCAAACAATATAGTGAAAGTATAACAGCAGTACACTTCACCATAGGTGTAGGCACGAACGACCACACACCCCGTGCTCTCAGGGCACTTACTCGGTGAACCCGGTACAAACCCAATCCGTTCCGCAGTCCACCACCACCCCCAAGACGGCAAACACATGAGCATTAAACTCCTTTCAGCTAAAGCCTAGACTCGCTCTCCAAGCCAACATTCACAAACCACTTAGAGTGGGTAAGGTTCCACCCTCTAGTTACTCACCTCGCCATAACAATACAAGTCATCGGCACGGGCCAAGTTTCACCCAGTCCCAACATATCGATCAAACAATCGTACATAACCCGGTTATGTACACGGCTGGCTCCCTGGCCACCGTTATGGCATAACTTCGCTTCTGCCCATATTTCCGGGTGCACCTTGGAGTTAATCCCCAAGGATCCCTGCTGCAATCTACCACATAGAAAATCCAAAAACAACCATCATCACGGAGTCTTCTCCGACCATTCGTGCATAATGAAACATCACTGATCACGACCAACTAGTCGGAGTAGGCTTCACACACCATGCCTATGTCCGTACTTCGATTCCGGACTCTACATGCAAAACAACGGGGACTATTCATGTCTACCCGAAGGAATACCTCGCACTCACCGCATACTCACGAGAGCGGTCTTCCTATGCAAAAAGGAAAGAGGACTTCAAATGTATAATAAGAGAATCGTTACCCTTGAGGTTCACTTTGGCACCATGGAGATCTAGACGGGTGAAAGCATCGCAATGGCCTTTCCTCCATAGATCTGGACTCGGCTTGCAATTTGGGGCTTCGAAGCTCCTCCGGTGGCCAAATTTCTCCTTCTCCTTCTTCCTTACTCTCCCCTCTCTCTAAAGATTTTAGAAAGAGAAATATTAAATAGGAATGGGGGTTGCAAACCACATTTCCGGCCTTATATCAGCAAGGAAACATCTGGGCCATTAGATCCAAATAGAAGGAAACGAACGTCCACGATTCAAACATAAAATCAATTTCATGGGCAGAACACGGCTTGCGACACACCCATGTCCAAGGATGTGTTCCACACACATCGTGAACCAGAAAATACAAAACAAGACACGGTTGCTGACACGGCTTGGGACACGCCCGTGTCAACCATAGACACACCCATGTCATGGGCTGTGTGCCCCAATCTACGCTAAAATAGTTTCATCCTGAACAGGACACGACCATGTGATACGCCCATATCACAGGCCGTGTGCCAGAAACGCCCTGGGAAACGCCCGTGTCCCAGAACATATAACTTACTCCACACAGCCCGGCTAACAGCCCGAGGAGGACACAACCCTGGACACGCCCGTGTCTCAGGCCATGTTCTAGACCTCTAAGGATCGTGGACTACAATTCGTCAACAACGCAGAAAATTATCGAACTCATAGCAGGATACGGCCATGGACACGCCCGTGTCCTAGGCCGTGTGACCCTTATCAGACCCCAGATTGGCCTTAAGACACTACCAAGATAATTTCAGATTTTTGGGGCATTAAAATTCTCCCCCCTTAAATAAATTTCGTCCCGAAAATATGGAATAAAAAGTACTCAAACTTAAATGGTACTTGAGAAGAAATGCTCGGGATATTCTCAAGCATGGTCTGCTCTCGCTCCCACGAAAGCTCCTCATGATCGCAGTTGTCCCATCGGACTTTGACCATCCTGATGTCTTAATTACGTAGTCGATTGACTTCCGAGTCCTCAATGGGACGGGCTTGACCTTCGTCGTCAAACCAATATCAATCGGTACCTATTCGATTGCAATCACTTGCGAAGGCTCTTACACCACCTTCCGCAATACCGATATGTGGAATACGTCGTGTAGACCACTTAGTTCCACTAATAGCTTTAGTCGATAAGCTGCTTCACCAATTCGCACCAAAATTTCAAATGGTCCAAGTACCTTAGGCTCAGTTTGTTCAAGCGTCGTACCCGTGAGACACCCTTGAACAACTTAATCCTCAAATACACCTAGTCGCCCACAGCAAACTCAACGTTTCAATGCTTTGCATTATAGTATTTAGCCTATCCGTCCTGAGCGATCAGCAATCATTCTCCAATAAAGTGGCATCTTCCACATCTTGTCGTTTGTACATCTTCGACATACCCATTTCAGACCATGACAACGGCGTGCGACATTTTCTACCATATAGGGCCTCGAAGAGCGCCATTTAAATACTTGCTTGGTAGCTGTTGTTATAAGCAAACTCAACCAAGTACAGGTGATCTTCCAACTGCTTTCAAAAATCCAAGACGCACATGCGAAGCATGTCCTCCATCGTCCTGTTGACCCTCTCGGTCTGACCATCCATCTGCGGATGAAAGGCCGTGCTAAAACTCAGCTTGGTTCCCAACATTTTTTGCACCAACCTCCAATCATTGGACATGAAATTTCCAACTCGATCACTTACGATGCTGCTGGGCACACTGTGCAGTCGAACGATGTTATCTACGTAGAGTTTTGCAAGTTTATCCACCGAATCATCCTTCATATTGGGAATGAAGTCTGATACATTCGTTAATCTATCTACGATCACCCAAATGGTGTCGTTTCCCTTCTGCGACCTTGGCAACCCATGCACAAAATCTATTGAAATATCATCGAACTTCCACTCCGTGATATGCAAGGACTTCAAGAAAACTCCGGGCTTCTGGCACTTTTACTTCACCAAGGCGCACGTCTGACACTTCGCCACATAAAGTGCCATGTCCTTCTTAAGTCCTGGCCACCAGAACAACTTTTCATATCGCAATAAATCTTCGTGCTCCCTGGGTGAATGGAGTACTTGGTATGATGAGACTTGTACATCAATTACTCCCGTAGATTAACCACATTTGGGACGCACAGACTACTATCCTTCCATAACAATCCATCAACAACACAAAATTGGGAATTTGACCCATCCAGAGCCTACTGAATCCTATCAGCAAGGTCATACTGCACCTCTGTCCAGTTGAATTGTTCTTCGACACTCATCTGCTTGTCAACACAAGAGATATCTAGTGCCTCCAAATCCTGAACCAAACGCTCATCATGAACCAACGATAAGTTTGCCCACGCAGGAGCCCTGCGACTCAATGCATCTGTAACCACATTGCCTTTCCCAGACACATAATGTATCTTAAGGGTGTAGTCCCCCAGGAACTCCATCCACCTCCGCTGCCGCATGTTTAGATCCTTTTGATCAAACAAGTCATTCAGGATCTTGTGGTCGGTATAGATATCGAACTTCACACCGTACAGGTAGTGCCTCCACAACTTTAGGGAAAATATCACGGCCACAAACTCCAAGTCATTGACCGGATAATTCCTCTCATTTACCTTTAGCTGACTCGAGCCATAAGCTATCACTTTCCCATGCTGTAGTAGAACACAACCCAAACCACTATGCGAAGCAACACTATAAATCTCAAATCCCTCAGTCCCAACCGACGAACATAGAATAGGCGCCGTGGTGAACCGACTCTTCAGTTCTTCGAAAGCTTGCGCGCACTCCAACGACCACACAAACTTTTGATATTTCCTTTTCAACATCATGAGGGTTAATACTATCCGCGAGAAGTTCTCTAAGAAGCGCCTATAATTGCCGGCAAGCCCCAGAAAACTCTGGACCTCCGCAACCGAAGACAACACAGGCCACACCCGAATAGCAACTATCTTAGCCGGATCCACTGCAATTCCCTCTCCACTAACAATGTGACCAAGGAACGCTACTGAGGACCACCAAAACTCGCATTTGGAGAACTTGGCATACAGTTGGTTCCTCCTAAGCGTCTCCAACACCAAATGCAGATGCTTTAAGTGATCCTCCTCACATTGCGAGTACACAAAGATATTGTCGATAAAGACTATAATGAAGTGGTCCCGGTACTCTCTAAACGTTCTGTTCATCAGATCCATAAACACGGATGGCGCTTTAGTCCGCCCAAACGGCATGACGGTGAACTTATAATCCCCATACCGCGTGCTGAAAGCTGTCATGGGGATCTCACTCTCTCTTATCATCAACTAATAGTATCCGGATTTAAGAACCAATTTAGAGTATACCGTTGACCCAACTAACTGATCGAATATATCATCAATCCTTGGGATTGGATACTTATTATTCTCCGTTAACTTATTCAGCTCTCGATAATCAATACAGAGTCGCAAGCTTCCATCCTTCTACTTAACAAAAAGGACCGGTGCGCTCCAAAGCGACAAACTTGGACGCACATAACCCTGCTCCAACAACTCTTCAAGTTGAACTTTCAGTTCCGCCATCTCCTTAGGCGCTAACCGATACGGAGAGCATGACACAGGTCTTGCCCCTTGCACTAGCTCAATAGTGAAGTCAATCTCCCGCTGAGGTGGGGCTCTAAGGAGATCGTCAGGGAACACGTCATGATACTCGGATATAACCGAGATACTTTCAAAACTAGGCTTAGGCTTCGAATCCTCCACTAGTGTGAAGAATAGCTCTGCACCAGCACGAACTTCCTTAACCACATGAAGAGCATTCATCAAACTCTTGCTCGCCCCTTTCAAGCCCGCAAATGTGGTCTATCGACCAGTTCTCAATTTGACCACCTTGCGACTGCAATCAATGTATGCATGCTGCTTTGAGAGCAAGTCCATACAAAATATCACGTCAAACTCCACCAGCGGCAGTAACGATGCCTGAAAATCGAACTCTTGTCTACCAATCAGTATCTCTATGCAAAAGACTCTATCCGCGTGTATTGAACACCCATTAGGTAACAACAGATCCAATTTTTTCCTTTGCCATCGAAGAAGGTACTCTGATGAGCGATACAAATCCTTCGGAAAAAAACAAGTGCGAAGCTCCCGTATCGAAGAGTGCTCTCGCCGGATTATCGAAAATCAAAACAAAGCCTTTTTCAAGCAGTAATAAGCTAAAATGCGTAAGGTAATAAATATTTAAAGCTAAACTGCTATAAATTTAAACAGTACCTGTCACCATGTTAGTTTACTTTATGGCTTCCGCTTGGCCAAGTTTATAAACTCTAGGTTGAGCTTGAGCATAGTGTGATGCGGTTGACTCCATCGCCTTGCCCTTCTCCTCATAAGTGGCTCCAGGATTCCTTTTAGACTTTAGGCGTCCGCTTCAGTAATCTCGGTCAAAGTGTCCCAGCTTTCCACAGTTATAGCATGTGCCCGAGGATCGGCCTGTAGTCTCCCCAGATGCACCAGAAGAAGGGGCTGGACCCGAAGTACTAGCCTTCTTATTAAACTTACGGAAACCAGGCTTCGAGGAGGTTGGCACCTTGAACTCCGTCCTATTTGCACCAGAGTCTTTCTTCGCTTGTACATTCCTCAGATCATTCTCCAATGACTGGGCCGTATTGACCAGGGTCAAGAAGCCCTGTGTCATAGGCCGTGAGAGAAGTAACCTTAGGTCATCTCACAGACAATCATAGAACCGGTTTGTCTTACGTTCCACATTCGCAAACAAAGAGCTAGCATATAGACCCAACCGTGTAAATTCATGGAGGTACTCATCCACACTACTATCTCCTTGTGTCAACTACTGGAACTCATTCTCCATCGCGATCCTTTGAGCCCAGTGAAGGTACCTTGCAAAGAATAGTCTCGAAAATTCCTCCATCGAGACGTCCGTGAGTTTCCTTCCACCTAGGTGATTTAGCTCTTAACCTTCCCACCACAACATTGCATCACCATCCAGTAAGAAAGTGTCTATGGTGGTATTCTTCCACTCCTCCGTTTCCGTAGCTTTCAAGACTCTCTTAACTCGGGAGAGCTAATCGTCAGCTTGAGATGGGGTTCCAGTCCCCAAGAACACCGGATGGTTAAAGACCATAACATGTTTTAGCTACTTTTAGGTCACTCTTCTAGGTATCAATGACTCCACGACCACTTGATCAACCCTACTAGGTTCTGCCACTTGAAGCGGTACTTGCTCCACTGCAGGGGCTGGGTGTTGTACCTGCCTTGCTGGCTAGGCATTTATAATTACCAACATCGCTTCAGCCACCAATCTGATAGTTTCTGCTAAAGGAGGGGTTATAGGCACATCATTCAGTGCGCTACTTGCCTCAGAATATGGGTGTTCTGAAGTCCCTACACCACACCTGGTCACCTATAGATGTACAAAACACCATTAAGTGACCGAACACGTGTATTTTCATTCTTAAGTGGACATTCATGGGTTCTTTTATGTTATAACAATTACGCACATACATGTGCTCACCACCCCTTAAAAGAATTTGACCACCAATTCCAATAAGCATGACCGAAACTGGTAGTCTGATACCAAATTGTAACACCCATATCAGTCACAAAGCATATAGCAGTAGGTCCGGCCGGAGCCCAATGCCATATACCACAGACAGACCGAAGGGTTACTAAATAAAACCATCTTTACAATAACACACGTCCTACACAGAGCACATTCTAGCGGAAGTATTTTAAATGTTACAATGAAAAAAAACCCAAATCACAGCATGAATGTCCACTAATTACCCAAAATTGGAATGATCATACAAATACACAAAGTACTTGGCCTTATGGCATTACATGAGTTTATTTTAAACAAATAGTGTCTTCCAAACATCGACACGCATGCCGGTCACACATGAGAATAAAAGTAAACATTTTCTTTGGACTTCGAGGGCCGGCTCAGCAACAAGGGCTTCAGCCCACTATTTGTCACTAGGCTCCGCAGTACCTGCAATCAACATTCCACCACATCGGTGGCAAACAAAAGCAACGGTAAGCTAAAGCTGACCAAATTATAAGGACCCCACCCTAGACTTATAGTGGCGGTGCTCCTTCCCTGCAGTTTAGTAGCATAGCCAAACAATATAGTGAAAGTACGACAGCAGCACACTTCACCACAAGTGTAGGCACGGACGACCACACACCCCGTGCTCTCAGGGAACTTAATCGATGAACCCGGTCGGAACCCAGTCCATTCTACAGTCCACCTCCGCCCCCAGGAAGGCAAACACATGAGCATTTAAGTCCTTTCAGCCGAAGCCTAGACTCGTTCCCCAAGCCAACTTTCACTAAACCACTTGGAGTGGGTAAACTTCCACCCGCCAATTGCTCACCTCGCCATAACAATACAAGTCATCGGTGCGGGCCATGTTTCCCCCAGTCCCAACATATGGATCAAACAATCGTACATAACCCGGTTATGTACACGGATGGCTACCAGGCATCCGTTATGGAAGAACTTCTCTTCTGCCCTAATTTCCGGGTGCACCTTGGAGTTAATCCCCAAGGATCCCTGCTGCAATCTACCATATAGAAAATCTGAAAACAACCATTGGCATAGAGTCTTCTCTAACCATTCGTGCAAAATGAAATATCACCGTTCCAGACCAACTTGTCTGGCTATGCTTCACACACAATGGCTATGTCTGTACTTCGATTCCAGACTCTACATGTAAAACAACAGTGATTATTCATGTCTACCCAAATGAATACCTCGCACTCACCACATACTCGCGAGAGCAGGCTTCCTATGAAAAAAGGAAAGAGGACTTCATATGTCCAAGAAGAGAATCGTTACCCTTAAGGTTCGCTTTGACACCATGGAGATCTAGACGGATGAAAAGCACTGCAATGGCCACGCCTCTGTAGATCTAGACTAGGCTTGCGATTTGGGGCTCTGAAGCTCCTCCGGCAGCCGGATTTCTCCTTCTCCTTCTTCCTTGCTCTCCCCTCTCTGTAAGATTTTAGAAAGAGAAAGCTTAAAGAGGAATGAGGGTTTCAAACCCTATTTCCAGCCATATATCAGCAAGGACAGATCAGGGCCATTAGATCCCAATAGAAGGAAACGAACGACCACGATTCACACATAAAATCAATTTCATGGGCCGAACACAGCTTGCAACACGCCCATGTACAAGGCCGTGTTCCACACATGTCGAGAACCAGAATATATAGAACTGGATACGGCTGCTGACACGGCTTGGGACACGCTCGTGTCAACTATGGACACGCCTGTGTCATGGGCCATGTGCCCCAATCGACGCTGAAACCGTCGCATCCCGAACAGGACACGGCCATGTGTCACACCCGTGTCATAGGCCGTGTGTTAGACACGCCCTTGTACACGCCCATGTCCCATGCTGTGTAACTTACTCCACATAGCCTGACTAACAGCCCGAACTAGACATGGCCCTAGATACACCCGTGTCTCAGACGATGTTCTTGACCTCCAAGGATTGTCGACTGCATTTCATCAACCACGCACAAAATTGTCAAACTCGTAGTAGGATATGGAAATGGACACAACCGTGTCCTAGGCCGTGAGACCCTTATCAGTCCCCAGATTAGCCTAAAGACACCACCAGGATCATTAGAGAGTTTTGGGGCCTCACAGTACACGCCCATTTCACGCCTGTGACAATTCGGCCATGCCCGTGACCAGGGAGTGTCACTTTGATTCCTGTGGAAAACTGTCGCCAACAATCGAAAATCAGAACACGCCCGTGTCCCGTCCGAAATGTCGGTGTCGATCCATTCGATGCTCGACATTCGTCAAACTCGACTCAATGCCAGTCAACACTCAATGCTAGTCAACACTCAACGACCGTAGCCAACCACTCAACTGCTCCAGCAAACCAACTACTTAATGCCACCAGCCACTCCCGTGTCCCGTCCTACACGCACGTGTCGATCTGTTCGATGTTCGAGGTTTGACGATCGACGTTCGAAGCTTGACATTCCACGCTCGACGCCTTCACTAGTAATTCCTTGCTGACATGCCCGTGTCATTCGGCGCACACTCGTGACCTCCACGTGTCGCTTCCAAACGAAGATTTTGTCTTTTCCAGCAATCCAAACCAGCTCGCTGGCTAGTCACGCCCCCCCGACACGCCCGTGACATCCACGTGGACTTTCCTGAAGCTTCCAGAACGAAGACAACTGACCATATTTTCGGCTTCAACAGCACGCTAGACCCGACACGCCCTCCAGTCACGCCTATGACCGAGGCAAGTAAACTATTTTTTTTTCTTATAAATAGAAATTTTATGTAAGGTCGAAGGGTTAACTTTTTTTGGTCCATTTTGGTGTTAGTAGGCTGCCTAGGTGAATTTCCATGCTATGTAAAGGAATTTTCTCCCCCTCTCTCTAGTGTTTGTTTTAGCTTTTTGTAACCCTTTTTAGCTTAATAAAATTTTTAGATTTTCTCTCCTTATGTTTGTATTGAATTTCATTTGGGTGCCCATTTGCTCTTTTTTTATCCTTTGTTTATCTTAGTTTTTTCTATGTCTGTGTGTGTGTATGAGAGTAACTTTTTCTTTATGTTTTCAAAGTTTTTTTTCTTAGTTTGGCTTTATTTTTTCCCTTATAACTAGGTGTTGTTATGGAAAAGTTTTTTTTGTCTTTCCTTTTAATTTTTGCTTTATGGTTTTCAAGTGTTTTTTTTTCACTCTTATAGATTTAAAAAATGTTTTCAAAGTGGTTTTCATTTTTGTTAACTTAGTTTTTTTTTGTTTTGTAATACTTTTCGTTCTTTTTACTTTATTTCTACTTTTTAAGCTCTTTTATAAAATTAATAGAATGAAAATGTTGTTATTTTTATTTTTGCAAACCTTTGATTTTTGTTTTAATTTCCAATAACTTTTGTGCCTTTAACTATTATTTTCTCTTTTTATGCATTTTGGGAAAATTCTAGGAGTAGAAAAATAGTTATTTGAATTTTTCGAGTACTTCGATTTTTTTTCTCTTTTTATAGAGTGTGTGCATGTAGGAGTTAACCTTTAACGCATTATTTACTACTTTCTTCAATTATGTAGTGCGTGTGCGTGTACGAGATAGTTTTTACTGCTTTCATTTACTGTCTACTCGTTTGAGTAGGACTTGTCATTTCCCACCTACTTGTTTGAGTATGACTTGCAATTTTAGAACTTTCTTTTCCCGCCTACTCGTTTGAGTAGGACTTGCAATTTTACTGCTTTCTTTACTGCTTTCATTTACCACCTACTCGTTTGAGTAGGACTTGTCATTTCCCTCCTACTCGTTTTAGTAGGACTTGTAATTTCAATTATGCAACTTTTCATAAGTCATCCCCGTCCGATGAGTGGCTAATCTTCTTAGCCCTAACTATCAAAGAGCATTGAGACAGATAAAATCTTTTTAAATAATTAAAGGTCCTCATTTTCTCTTTAATTAACCACTTAAGGTTTAACCCGGTTATACGACACGTAGGACCACAAATCGATGTGTGGGCTCTATTTCTATTGTCCATATGCTAGCTAGCCGAAAGGACGTGTGTATGGACCGATCCCCCTTGGGTAAAGAGAGTTCCGCACTAAACCTCGAGATAGGAGGAGCGGAATTCTACCGGATTCAGTTCCCCCCAATAATGAGGTACTTTTCATAATGTGTGCATTAAGAGGAATCCTTCGTCGACCTAGAGCTCGGTCGAATAGTCTTAATGTTCAAGTGAGCGATAGTCCTAGAGATAGGTGAGCTCATTCTTTTGGAACCTCCACGTCCATGTTGCCCCATTAATTGAATTGAAATTTTTGATCTCTAGTTATATATAAATTATTTTAGTCTTAATCGTTTCGATGCTGAGCGCTATTCCTTCATCGATTTTAAGTCCCTTTTCTGCATTTTTTTATATATAGTTGCTTTAATTAATTAAACAACCGACACATTTAATTTTTTGTAAAATAGTAGTCCCTCCTTTAGGAGTAGAAATAATCAAGCCATCCCCGAGAACAATACGACCTCGATATTCCCCACTGGAATATCCTGTATTACAAGCGATAGGTGCACTTTCCTCCTTTCATTTGAACTCGATTTCAACTTTTATATCTAATAAAATCTGCGTGGATCCGACCTCCCTAATCTTTAAATCAAACCAAATAAATAAACCATCAAATAAACAAGGGCTGGGACACCGCGAGTTTTAACCAACAGCGTGCTTTTGAGAACGGGTTTGGTATGATGATAAGGGACTTAGTGTGGATCCCTTGCATACTTTTGAGCACAGGATTGGCATGATGAGAAGGGACTCGGTTGGAGCCCTTAGAGGTTTGATGGTATGGATAAGTGTAATTGCATGCGGTGTGTATTGACACGTTGTGTCATAATCCTAGGTTAAGGATAGTGTGACAGGTCTACAGGCTCTCCATTCGTCACACCGTCAGGAGTTGACAGATAGACCTTGTGCAGTTAGGATTGGTACTCGGTGCTCACTCCCAAGGCTCCTTCCATGCTAGTGGATGGTTAGGCTTGGTACTTTGGTGATATGATCGCAAAGACTCCTTCCAAGACAGTTATAGGCTAGTTGGGCTGCGTTCTTGGTGCACATCTACCCACAACCCCTTCTGAGCCGTAGTACGTAGAGGCTCCGATGTTGCGTTCTTAGCATTGAGGTGTACGGAGGCCTATGCTTGGTAGTGTGGATACCCGCTTAGTAGTGGAGACGCCCGCTCTACTGTCACTGTTTGGCCACGACGGATGATTCCTGAGAGGTTAACTACCTGCTCGAAAACTAGAAACTAAAGGACTATGTCAACATAGCAAAATAGAGTACGCGAGTAACATGGGTGCATCATAAACCATCATTACATTGCATTTCACCGCATAAGATCCTCATCATATAAATTTGTATGGTTACTTTTATATGATGAGTTACTTTTTGTTAAGCTGACCGTTAAATTATATATCTCTATGGGAATTTTTATAAGTTATGTTCTATTTTTCTTTATAGATTACATGGTGGTAGTTGACTTCTCTTACTCTTATAGTTCTTGTTATGTACAATGGTGTTGTTATTTGATGTACACTGCTACTGTTACATTACGATATATAGAGATATACCACCTGCTTGTACTTACAGTTTATATACATATATTATACCATTCTTTCTTTCTCCCGCCCGGTGCCTATGAGTCGTCGGGGTGAGAGAATGAGATAGCCACTTAGTATTCATGACTAACGGTTGCTACCACTACAATTTTATGAGGACACATAGTGGATAGAGCTGTAGCAGCAGTAGGTTATGCAGGAGGGCAGCCAGGATAGGGGGGCATGTCCTGATATGATGATACCCTCGATGCTCTCGGTTATTAATGTAAGATTTTGGGAGACTATATGTTGCAGCCCATGGGGCACTTAACTCTGATGTATTCAGGAGCTATGTAGCTACCTGTCACTCTTATTTTGGACTTTTACTAGTATGGATTTTGAATTTTGTAAAATCTTTATGTTGGGTTGGCATGGATGATATTTGTGAGAGCCGACAGATTTGGCGTCTTGCAGTACCGATCAACCCGTGTGTTGACACTACTGCAAGGCGGCTGTTCGGGGCATAAGACTCCCTTCGGCCATGTGTTATGTTCCGGGAGGGGGTCTTACAAATGGTATCAGCTTACAACGATCCTAAATTAAAGAATTTATTGAACAATGGTGACACCCCCGCTCGATTGGTCAGTTTGAGGTTAAACTAACATAGTAGAAGCAGTGGTGTGCCTATGTGTAATTCTAACTAAGTATGTCAAATTTTTAACCTATGATTAGCCAACCTGACCTTTGGTTTGTGCCTTTATATATAGATCCCGGCATGTATAGAGCATGTAGTGGGCACTCCCATCCCTTCCATCCAAACTCAATTTCAGTAGTCGGATCCGGGAAAAACCCTCACGAGAATCTTTGACGCATTCAGATATTAGTAGGCCCCAGTGCAGTAGCAAGCCCCAGATTCTAACTGTTTGAGTATCTTCTAATCCCTCTCCCTGCCTGCTTAACATGGGACGAAGTCTGCTGTTTGTACTGAGGAGTGGCTAGATGTTATGCAAGAATTGATTGTCGGAATCAGATGTCCAGCCAGTATGGTTGTTACTTTAGCTGTATCCATCTTCGAATCACATGCAAAAAGGTGGTGGAAGTACCTCATGGGCTCTACTTTTTAAGGACGCGTATACACTTACATCAGCCAGAACGAATTTTCTGGTGCCTTCTTAGAGCATTTCATTCCTTCCACGGCTCATGACAAACTTGAAGAAAGGTTCCTGTAGTTTAAAAAACGATCCAAGTTAGTGGCAGAATATCAGCGGGAGTTTCAGCATATCGCAAGGTTTGCTGACTCCTGCGATTTGGATGATCGCGGATATGCAAAATGGTTGTATAAAGGCTTACGAGATCCCCTAAGGAAAGCAATATTATTTATAGCGGACTCGAGCCTGGCGGAGATAATAGATATGACAAAGAGGTTAGAGGCAAACCATTTGGGAGTCCAGGCCAGTAGTAAGAGATCCGCAGTAGGCGGGATGAAAGCGGGGCCCAACTTTAGGACGAGGCAGAATGCTCATGGAAGAGGAGGGAATCAAAGAGGGGGTGGTCACTTCCCTTATAACTTTAGTTTGGAGTTCCCGACCCTACATCCAACATTACCTCCACCTCAACAGATGAAACAGTATCAACAACCCGGAGGGCCGTTCAGGTAAGTTTGTTTCCAGTATAATCAGTTGGGCCACATTAGGCGTTATTGCCCACAATAAGGTGGAGATGTTCCCCCTGTTTTTCCTCCGGCAGCCTAGCAAGGACGAGGGCAAATCTATGGTCGAGGACGAGGAACACAAGGAAGAAATCCTGGACTTACTTAGGAGCAGATGCTTGCTATAGATATGACTCATGAGGAGAACCCACATGATGTCATAGAAGATATTTTGTCGCCAAGCTTCCCGTAGTATGCATAAGTATATTCCCTCACTTATGCCTGAAATGCAGTAAGTTAGCTATATTATTGTTCAACATTTATGCATGGTGACTGTAATTGGGAGGCCCGATTATACGCTATTTGATATGGGTATGACGTATATATTCGTCTCGTTGGATTTCGTGATGGACTTAGAAGGGGAGCGACATTACACTAGAGCTAACCAGAGAGTTCGACTCCCCGTTGACTTCGTGATAAATGCATATTCAAAATGCACCCTGTATGTGTACATAGGAGCAAAGCTTTTTGAAACCATGACAATGGTATCGCTGATACCCTAGTTCGATATTATTTTAGGCATGACCTTGTGGGAATGAACCCTGGATCGGATTGACTCTGCAACAAAGGATATTACATTGACACTCTGGGATTTAGAGATCATATTCCATGGTATTAAATACGTAACACGTACGTTAATATCCTCTATTCAGGACATCAAGTACTATGCCCAGGGAGACGAAGTTTTTGCTATAAGCTTTGAGATGAAGAAGGAAGTGGGCAGCATTGCGGATGTGCCCGTAGTTCGGGACTTTTCGGATGTTTTTCGGAAAAGATGTCAGGATTACCCCCACATAGAGAAGGGGACTTTCAGATCAAACTAGTACTATGCGACAAACATGTCTCTCGAACCCCATACAGGATAGCCTCGAAAGAGCTAGCAGAGTTTCGGGTACAACTTCAGGAGTTGGTAGATTATGGATTTGTTTGCCCCAGATCATCGCGATAGTCCAGTGTTGTTCATAAAGAAGAAGGATGGGTCGCTTCAGTTGTGTATAGATTACTGGGAGCTTAACCGGGTGACCATGCGGAACACATACCCTTTGCTTCAGATCGACGAGATTTTCGATCAGTTGGTGGGGGTGCACTTGTTTTCCAAGCTGGACTTATGATCGGGGTACTATCAGTCTAGAGTTTAAGAGAAATATATTTAGAAGACGGTCTTTAGATCATGGTATGGCCTGTATGAGTACAGAGTGATTCCATTTGGACTCACAAATGCCCCCTCCTCATTAATGAGCTTGATGAATAGGGTGTTTGAGCCATATTTGGACATCTTTGTCATCGTCATCATCGATTATGTGTTTGTCTATTCAAAGATGGAGAAGGATCACGCGGAGCACTTTGTCCTAGCATTGGAGAAGTTAAGAGAGCACTCCTTGTTTGCAAAGTTCAGTAAGTGAGAGTTTTGGCGCCGAGAAATTGCCTTCTTAGGCTATGTTATTAGTGGTGTTGGATTAGCGGTAGACATGACCTAGGTGCGTGCTGTGAAGGAGTGGTTGCCTTTGAGGTCGGCGGCCGATGTGCAAAGTTTTCTTAGACTTGCAGGGTATTATCGCTTATTTGTGGAGGGATTTTCATAGATTTCCCTTCCTCTCACTGCCCTGACAAAGAAAGGTGTGTCATATTATTGGACACTTCACTTTGTGGCTACATTCCAAGAGCTGAAGGATCGAATTACCTCCGAAGAAATCCTAGCCCTTCCATCCTGGAAGGAAGGATTTCAGGTTTATACTTATGCATCCTATCAAGGTATGGAAGCACTGTTGATGCATTACGCTTAATTACAACTGAAGAAACATGAGATTAATTATCCAGTGCATGATTTAGAATTGGGGGCAGTGGTCTTCGCCCTTAAGATTTGGAGGCACTATCTCTATGGAGTTCATTGCAAGATTTTCTCAGATCATAAAAATTTGTTGTATGTTCATACTCAGAAGTAGTTGAATTTGAGGCTGAGGCGGTGGATGGAATTCTTTTGCGATTATGAGTTTATGTTGAACTATCACCCTGGGAAAGTGAAAGGTACCAGCATCGAGCCCCGAGTCTCGAATGAAGGGTATGGAATTGGCTCGAGTGATCGAGGAGATGGAAACTATACTAGTATGTAAGAATCTTTTCGAGACATATACAAAATACTTGGCAACCTTGATCATAGTATGTTAAATCCGTAAGCGGATCTGGGTAGAGCAAGGGAAGGATACTGCTCTTGCCCCTATGTTTAAGGCAATTGAAAGTGGATCTGCTAAAGAGTATACTCTGAAGGAAGTACTCATTCATTTCCGTTGCAGGCTCTGTATTCCCAAGGGTGGTTGAATCCGGGAAGACATCTTGAGAGAGGCTCAATGCACCAAATATTCGGTGCATCCCGGGATTGCCAATATGTATAATGACTTGCGGAAGACCACATTCTGGCCAAGAATGAAGATAGTTGTTAAGTATTATGTTACACGATGTGAGGCTTGTCAAAGGGTGAAGGTGGAGTGTATGAGCCCAGTAGGATTATTGCAGTCATTACCCATCCCTAAGTGAAAGTTCGAGGAGATCTCCATGGATTTGGTCCACGGGTTGCCTCGATCGCGCTCTGGAAATGATTTAGTTTGGGTGGTTGTGGATCACTTGACAAAGGATGCCAAGTTCATTCCAATGAGGAAGGAGTCGCATGTTGATGTTTTGGTGCGTCGCTTTGTGGATATGTTTGTGTGGTACCATGGGGTGCTCAAGACAATTATATCTAACCACGATTGTCGCTTCACTTCCAATGAATGGATGGCAGTTCAAGCATATATGGGCTCCCTCCTTACCTTTAGTAGGGATTTTCATCCTAAGACAAACAGCCAGTATGAGAGGACCATCAGAACCATGGAAGATTTGTTGAGATTATGCATGTTGGATAAGGGCGAGAAAAAGGAAAGGCTTTTGCCACTAGTGGAGATATCATACAATATAAGTTATCAAGCTAGCACCGGAATGGAACCCTATGAATCACTTTATGGGAGGAGGTGTAGAACCCCATTATCATGGGTGCAGGATGAAGTCCTAAAGGATTTGGGAGTGGAGTATATTGATGACATTGATGTTATGGTTAGATTAATATGAGTCTGAATGATGGAGGATCAGTGTCGGCAGGCAAAGTACTATATTGCGAAGCACCGGGTTGTGGAATTTCAAGTGGGTGACAAGGTGTTCTTTAAGATCAGGCTAATGCATGGAGTGTCACATATGCATGGTAGTAAAAAAGCTGAGCCCGAGATATGTGGAGCCTTAAGTTATATTGGAGAGGATTGACCCTTTGGCCTATCGGCTAGAGCTACCACCAGAGCTAGAAAATTTGCACGATGTCTTCCTTGTATCGTAGCTTCGAAAAGCAATACTACGACTCAATCAGCATGACCCCGCCAAAAATAGAATAATGGAAACTGGTAGGTGGTGTTGAGCAAGTTCAACATCTCCTTCTTCCCATGCCTCTTGATTAAGGCCAAAGCAATGGCCGACATTCTGGATGATTATGTGGTCAAGGTTATGGAGGCGGAACTCACATGCCCAGTCCCTTGGAATGTGATGGTGGATGACACATCAGGAAGTCATTCCCTGTGAGTGGGGGTGATCTTGGAGAGCCCCTAGGGAATGAGGATCTAGAAGACGGTTGTGGTGCAGTTTCCTATCACCAATAATCAGACTGAGTACGAGGCCATAATACCAGGGTTGCGCCTAGCTAGGGAGGTGGGGAACGATGTGGAGGTCCTCACTAACTCCATGGTGGTGGCATCCCAGATCAATGATTAGTTTGAGGTAAGGGAACCTACTCTCCAGTTGTACTAGGCACAGGTGAAGGGGGTCATCGACACATTCCAGTCCTTCTCCATACAGTACATTCCATGGGCAGAGAATGAGCATGTCGACTAGCTAGGCAAGCATGGTCCTCGGGGTGGGGGTACCATAACTGACTTGTTCTGTCCATTTGTCCATCCAAGAGGGAGAGCTGATGGAGGTGGACCAACATCCCCATGGTTAGATCCTTTCGCAACATTCCTGTTTACAGGGGAGTTCCCGGAAGGGATAGATAAGAAGAAGTTCGAATACAAGTCGGCATATTATCTTATGCGTGACGGGAAGTTTTATAGGAAGACCCTCTCAGGGATGTTGGCATGTTGTGTGGCTGAGGAGGAGGTTCAGAGGATTTTGGAGGAGGTCCATTCGGGTGAGTGCGGAAGCAAGTCCGGGAGTAGAACCTTGGAAGGGAGGATAGTCCGATAGGGGTACTTTTGGCCGACCCTAAGCCAAGACTCTATGGAGTTTGCAAACTAGTGCCACAAGTGCCAGCTGTTTGCCCCCTCCAGCTCCAACCAGCTTAGCGGCTCAGGAGTATCAAAGCCACCTGTCCATTTGCCATTTGGGGAATGGATTTTGTAGAGCCTTTCCCCCAAGCCAGCAGGCAGAGGAGGTTCCTGCTGGTAATGATAGATTATTTTTCTATGTGGTTTGAAGTCAAGGTGCTTGCTAAGGTGACCTCCCAGGTAATCAGGAATTTCTATTGGGTGGAGATCATCTACCGACACAGTCTGCCCCAGGCCATTTTCACTAACAATGGGCCTCAGTTCGCCAACACCGAGTTCATCAATTTCTGCGGACTATTCGGGATCGACCAAGGTTCGCGTCAGTCCACCTTCCCAGGAGAACCGGGTAGGTGGAGGTGGCAAACAAAATCATCGTCAACCTCCTCAAGAAGAAGATGGAGAATTTGAAGGGTAGTTGGGTGGAGCAGCTTCCTTTAGTTCTTTGGGCCCTTAGAACCACTCCCAAAATGTCCATGGCGGAGACCCCCTATAAGCTCTTCCATGGGTGCGAGGTCGTGCTTCCACTAAAGTTTGATGCCCAAACGCCTTAGGTGGTGGAGGCAGGGGCAGGAAGGGAAGAATGGCGAGCTAAAAATGAGGAGGATCTACCTCTCTCCCTTGATATGGGGGAAGAGTTTCGTGATCTCTCCGCCATCTGAGAGGAAGAGGTAAAGCGATGAATGGCAAAGTACTTTGACAAGCACATCAGGGTCAAACAGTTCGTGGAAGGGGACTTGGTCCTGAAGAAGGTTGATGCGGCAAGGAGGTCAACGACAGTGGGGAATCTCAACCCTAACTAGGAAGGCCCATATATTATCCAGGAAGCTCTGAGATAAGAAGGTACCATCTCCGAAATGTTGATGGCGAGACTATAAGTCACACATGGAGAGGTGAGGACTTGAAGCATTGTTATCCATGAAAGTATGTATGTCTATTCCTTCAATAAATATTAAATCTTTTGATGACCCAACTCTTTTTTCAGATAAAGTTATGGAAAGTTGTATTTATCAAGCTAACTCCCGAAATGCCCACATTACTAGGCTCCCCGCTAGCTAGCAGGGGTCCGAGGTTGGACAAGGACAAGTTTTCTCGCTCGGGGGTTAGGTCCCGAGATGCTCCCTCTTCCAGGCTCCCACCTAGTTGACAGGGCCAGGATACTCGAGTGATATCATTATGATACTGGAGGGCTGAGTCCGTTTTATGCTCAACACCCTCCATTAGGCTCCCACCTAGTTTATTGGGCCGGTTGTAGCACCCAGAGGATAAGTTATAACAAGTTTTCTTGCTCTGGGGTTAGGTACCGAGATGCTCCCGCTGTCAGGCTCCCACCTAGTAGGCAGGGCTGGGATCCTAGAGTGACGTCATTATGACCTGGAGGTTTGAGGCCAATGGGTTCTCAACACCCACCTTCAGGCTCCCACCTAGCTTATTGTGTTGGTGGAAGCGCCCGGAGGCTAAAGTGATGACAAGTTTTCCAGCTCTGGGGTTAGGTCCTGAGATACTCCCACTACTAGGCTCCCACCTAGCTGGCAGGGCAAGGATTCATGAGAGACGTCATTATGACCTTGGAGGGCTGAGGCCAATTGATGTTCCACACCTACTGTCAGGCTCTCACCTAGCTTACAAGGCTAAGACTCTAGATGGACAACGCTACATCTAAATTAAGGAACCAGCTAGTTGGACTTCAAAGACAGAATACAAAGGTGATTAATGGTTAGATCTGGTCATCCTTGGGCGAGTTGGCCGAAGCTAATGTGGGCAACCTCAGGGAGGAAGAACTTCCACTAGCGAGATGAGCATTCGTGAGACTAGCTCGACAAGTCATTTGGGCCTATTACCCTGGGGGTAGCATGGTCCTATGATGAGATGAAAGGGCGACGAGAAGAGATCTCGACATGCACTGGGGATGGCAAGATGAGGAGGTCCTCTATTGTACATTTCCACTCTCTTAAAATTTTACTTAGGAATTTTCTAACAATTTCAGCTTGAAGAAATTAAAAAGGGCAACTCGTGGGCGAGCTGAGTACTCGCGAGCTTGGCTCAGCGAATGGTCTGCCTCCTAATTATCTAGGTTCGATGAGCTCTCAGGGTCTCTCTGCGGGCATGAATCCTAACTCAGATACATTCTAGCGGTAAGCTATATCCTAGCGAGGTCGCCCATTGAGGAGGTCAGCTCGTAGGCGAATACTGTGCAGTAGATTCAAAAAAAGGAAAGAGGCAAGTTCAAGCTAAGTACTTTTTTAATAGTAAATAGTATATATTACAAGGGGGAATTATAATGAATGAAAACCAAAAATGGGAAGGGGATGCAGGTCAGCTCTCACCCTCCTCTCTAGATGGGTGATCCTCCTTGCCTTCCCCTCCGGATGCGCGGCCGTCCTTGTAGCCCTTGACATCCTTGTACCACGACTTGAAGCTTTCCTCCTTCTCACTGGGAGAGGTGGTCGGTGGGAACAAGTTAAGGACAAGGTCTCTCGCCATTATCTCCTCGCATCCCTCCACCAACACCACCATGTCTTTCATCAGCTGGAGTGTGTAGTAGGCAGTGCTGATGGAATTGATCTATAGCCTCTCGACGACCTTGGCCTTTTTATAGACCCTTAGACATTTGGGAGGGATGCTCGGCTCGCTGCTAGACTGAGGGAGGAAGATGTCATTCTGCCGAATAAGCTTGCCATTTAGCCACCGGTACTCCTCCCTTAGGCCATTGATCTCCTTCTCCAGCCCGGCGGCGCGAGCCTCCTACTCGGCAACACGAGCCTCCTACTCGGCGACGCGAGCCTCCTACTCGGTGGCACGATCCTACAACTTGGCAGTGTGAGCACGCAGCTTGTCTTCGGCTTCGTCATACTGGAGAGAAAGGCAAGGTAAGATTAAAATGAAAAAAATATTTTAAGGTGAAAGGGAAGGGGGTAGCCGATACTTACCATCCCGCTGGTGGATTTTGTGAGGAGGTTATCAGCAACTTGTAGTCGCCTCGCCAGGTCAGGGGCTTTGTCCTTGGCAAGGTCGCGCTCCTACTCCACCTTCAGGAATTGGTGATTGAGGTTGAAGCCTTGTCAGACCACCATGTGGTGCAGCTCCAGGGCCCTGCATCTGGGCCTGTAGACCCTCGCGTCTTAGCTAACGAAGAGTCAAGCTCTTGTAGGCCTCGACATCCTCGCACCTATATAGGCTGAAACCTAGCGCATTGGAGTGCCCAGAGGCGACCTGACTTCCCGACTAGGAGGGATGGTGTGATGAGATGGAGACCATATGCATTTGCTCATTCCACAGCACCATCGATCTCTGGCCGGATCTTTTGATTTCCCCCAAAGCCGAAGAGGTGGTTGATCTTCGATATGCCCGGCTCGCCGACCACATTCACCGCTGTAGTAGTGGAGGCTAAGAGCTCTCCACCCAACAGGTCCATCTCTGGTGAGCCCTTCAGCGAGCTCTTCAGCGACACTTCTGGCGTGGTCTCCGGTGAGCTTATGTAAACTTGTTGTTGTGGTGGTCTACCCGGACTTGTTGTTATTGTAGTCCTCCCCGGGAGACTATCGTCGCCTTCAACTTCTTTGACAGCAGGGGGCGGCAAGGCAAGCCGAACCCTTCGAGGATAGGTCATTTCCAGCTGGAGGAGGGTTCACCAGACCCCAGGTCGCCTCGGTCGACCGCCGCTGCTGCTCGCTCGTGCGTGAGAAGGTGTGAGCTGACTCCCTAGTCCGCATGAGGCAGATGCTTGGGAATTGATTGCTCCCATATAGAGAAAGTCTTGGAGTTAGAAAATTGATGGTTGTAATCTAGCCGGCAGGAAGGAAAAAAGAGTATACCATCGCTAGGGAGGACGAGGGGAAACGAGTCGACGCCCCTTCGAAGGAAGGCGACCTTGAAGTCCTTCTCTAAAAAGAACCTATGTAGCTCGGCATCATCACGAGATAGAATTGGAGGACAATATACCTCCTTTCTCTCTTGTTGTGGGGAGAAGGGTATATTTCCCAAGTCGCCCTTGATGAAGATGATCTTGGATACCATATTTTTGTTTTTGTTTGCGGTCTCGTAAACCTTGATATGCGTGCCAATCAGGTAGGGGACTCCATCATTGGTCACATGGTAAGTGAAGAGCTTGCAGAATATAGAGTGGTTGAATTAAATCAGCTCACGGTGGAGGTGACAGGCGAACGCAACCATCATAGCAATCACGTTTGGGTTCAGCTGCGCGGGCACCACGCCAAAATACTTAAGGATTTGGCTGATTTCCGATAAGAGGAAGAGGCGCAACCCCACCTTGAAATGCGAGATGTGGAAGACGAGCTTGTCCCGGTAGAAGGTGTTGATGGCCTCTCCCTCCCTGGGCCAGTGTTCCTCAAAGTCAGGGGGAAGGTATGCAGTCTTGAATGTGGCGAGCTCGCTCTCGTAGGTGTTCCCGTCAAAGAATAGTTACTCGACAAATTACCGAGCATAATTAGAGCGCCCATCGACGTCGGGTCGTGTCATGCCCATATCTGCTAAATCTTGGAGTGCGAGCGGCGGTAAAGGTGGGGATGCGAGAGCAGGTTGCGAGAAGAGTAGTAAAGGGGGGATGAATGAAATTAAGGCGATAGCCAGGGGGTTGGTGAGGGGGCAAATTTATAGAAAACTTGATTTATGGCCAAGCTGATCGGTCAGTCCAGCTTGCCAGCCCCAGCTCGCTGATCCCAACTTGCCACCCTACGGTCTCACCTATCCTAGCGCGATCTAAACCTAGATAGCGCATCCTATTATTTCAAATAGAATTGAAATCTAAAAAAATTATTTAAGTTATTACGGACAGGGAAACTCGCAGCATCGAAAAATAAGTTCATTACAAGAAGAGGAAAGTTCAGCCAACCCGTGCGAGCTGGGGAGCTAGGGGCTATGGTCGGTAGGCTTAGCTCGAGAGACATTTCCATCTACCCTGGACACATGCCCCCATCCTCGGAGGTCCACACGGGTTGAGGAACTCGCGAACCTGGTCCAAGTCCCTTCCGAAGGTCTACAGTCTTTCGTCAATTCTCTCCATGTCTGGGGTGGGAGACATCATCTTGCTCGTTGAGCCGTACTCCACCTTGTCCGCGAACATCATATAATCCCACTCCAATACCTGCAGCCTCTGCTTGTTATATGCGTTCTCCGCTCGAAGTTAGCGAAGGGAGACATCCTGCTTCTTCAGTACCTCCACTACTCACCGCCTCAAATCGGCAGGATCCAGCGAGTCATCTAGGAAGCTCTCAATACCAGGCTTAGGGGGTGGAGAGTGGATATCGTGTTCTTTAGACTCTTCGACCTCAGACAGAGCAGGAACCCCTGAAAAAATAATCAACTCAGGAAGAAAGAGGGTGCGAGAAGCAATGAGACCTATGAAAAATATTCCAGAGAAAGCGGAGCTAACGGGATGAGCTCGATAGTTCTCGGAAGGTGTGCTGAGGAGGTAGGTCCAGGTTCTTGCCGCAAGCCAGAGGAAGGATTCCTAGGGAGATAAGGTTGAAGTTGGGGACCGGGCTGTCCTCGGATCTTCCCCCACGAGTGCAGAAGTACTTATAGGCTCTTGAGAGGGGATGCGAGCTGGCGATCTGATTTTCAGCGAATCCAGCCCCGTGGTCCCAAAGGGAGGATTTACTTCACAGGGGAGTGTCACGGGGAGTCTGAGGTTGTGTGCTGTCATGTGGGGTGTGGAATCGCATTGTGGGGGTCTCAGCATTGGACTGGTGGTCCTCAGGGTCGGCGGTAATATTGACGACTACTTTCCACTTGAGGTCGGAAGCCAGTTCGGAGTAGGCAAGCCCTGGAGCCAAGGTAGACTCTAGGTCGCAGTAGATGGATTCAGCGTCCTACAGAATGGTTTTGCCCTTCTTGGCAGGATTGGATTTCGGTGGCCCACACGCTGTAGTTATTGGAGGCAGGCTAACTAATGCGTCAGCACGAGCGGCGTTAAGCTTGCGGGCATGACTGAGCTTCTCTTTGAGTTTTTTGGAGACAGGAATCTCGGAAAGGCTCAAGTAAGAGAAAATGGTAAAGGTCGTCCAGGTACGCGGACTTATATATATAACTGCTGGAGGAGCCCACCAAAAGATTCTCTGGCCCTGTCACACTCGTCGAATATTGCGGGGTTGGATGTTTCTTTCCGAGCATGGAACAACCTCACAAAGAGCGGGGATTGTCTACAACCCCATATCCGGTGAGTGGAGCGAGTCGAAAGGGGCCCGATAAGCCAAAGACTAGCAGCCCAGCTCACCCAAATGGGGGTGAATTATTGGAGGGGTGAGTGGAGCGGGTCGGCTCGCACTCGGCCCAGGGGCCGCGTGAGTTGCGGGCGAGTAGAGCGGGTCTTATTGCACTCACCCAAGGGGTTCAGCGTGCAGTGACTAAGTGGGGTAGGCCAAGCCTGCACTCGCCCAAGGCTGGCAGAGGCGGTGATTGCAAGCTCCATTGAGCACTCGCCGCCCCCGGCGAGTGGAAGCTCCATAGGGCCACTCCCCAATCTCCTGTGGTGTATTTTTACTATTTTACCCCTGCTGGCCTGTCTATAGCCTATTGGAGCAGCGAAGTTATGCTGTTGGCAGACCCAGTTGGGTTGCACATAGCTGATCAGAATAGCGGAGATTGGCTATTTGCAGGCCGTTTTCAGAAATCTATAAATATGCACATGGGGGTACCTCAGAAGGCATACTTACTTGTGCCCCAGTCTTCTTGCGCTTTCTGAGATACACTTAACTCGGCATTTGTCTAGGGAGGGGATGCGCTCAAAGATCTTCCGTGTGTGAGGTGGGACCTCCACGCTGAGCCCTTGGGTCTGTTCCCTATTCTTTTTTCCTTCGTTGTTTGGCTCGCGAGAGAGAAGAAAGTGTGTGATCATCCCTTCCCCAAGGGTGAACTCCATAGAGACCAAGTTTTCAGTTTCAACAATCTAGTTTGAGGAAACCGTGATGATCTAATGCATTATGTTTGTGTTTTGATGGACCTTGGATGTATACATGGTTTATCTATGCAATCCAATGAAAGTGCATACAATAATACTATGATGGTTTATGTGTAATGGAAGAGTATTTAGTGCGCTTATACGATATACGCAATTGATAGAACGTGATGAACTATAAACAATGATATAACTTGTGGTGTGTAATTGCACATGATTATAAATTATCTAGAAACTTATATGTTACGTTGATCGTTTCCGGAAATAAGATGTGTTGAAAGGTAAATGATTTGATGTCCGCGCGCATGCTAAACTTAAAAAAGGGGCTAGATTAATATTATGCCCATGGTCATGTTATGAGCTTATTGATCTTATGAATTAAAATTATGATTGGAATAAGTCAAATTCTTAGAGTTTTGTTAACTCCCTACGGGTAACGGAGAGGGTCGTAAAGCAATTGAAGGGATTTAATATCTTAGGTTATGACAGAGCCTTGCGTGCTTTGAATATGGGTAAGTTGTTATGAAGGGACTCAGTGTGGTGCCCTGGCGTGCTTTTAAGAACGAGTTTGGTATAATGATAAGGGGCTCAGTGTGGAGCCTTTGCATGCTTTTGATCATTGGATCGGTATGATGAGAAGGGACTCGGTTTGAGCCCTTAAAGGTTTGATGGCATGGCTAAGTGAAATTGCATGTGATGTGGGTTGGCATGCGGTGTCATAATCCTGGGTAAAGGTTAGTGTGGCAGGTCTATGATGGCGACCGCCACCATGACGACCACCTTGATGATGAAGATGACGTACATGGCGCTTTGGTTGATCATGGAGTTGCGGCGGATGATGATGATGTTGGCACACCGACTAAAGACTTGCGGCATCGTGGCCGCTACAATCTACGTCCACGCCACAAGAATTAATATTTATATGCTTTATTAAAGTTATGGCTTGCATTTTTATAATGAGTTGTAGTCTACTATTTTTTTGAACTTTTGGTGTGCATCTAGCACTATTGTTTGGGCTGCTTTTAGCACTTATGTTGTAAGGCCTATATAAGGCCAAAACTCTTATTAAAAATCAGATTTTATTTGCTTGAGAAACAAGATTTCCCTAACCTAATTTCCCCTCTTCCCCCTTCCTTGCCGCCGCCCCCCTTGGGCATTTCCTCTCCTAGGTTCGGCCTCCTCCCTCTCTCCCTCCTCCTTCTCTTCTTAAAACCGCCCCTACACAACCACCCTCTTCTATTTTCTCTCCATCCTTCTCCATAGTCGGCCACCTATTGGAAGAGATTAGCGGAGTGCAAGTACTAAAGATCTTAGGGAAGCTTCACGGTGCTAAAGCGGGGAAGACGGCCGAGTTTCTTCATCCTTGGAGCATCTTCGTGGAGTTCAAAGGAGAACGATCATTTTCTAGTGGAACCAACAACTCAGATCTACTATTCCGAGTGGGGTAACGAAATTTCTACTCAAGGGATCCCTTTCTTTGGATTGTTTTGTGTGGTGGACGAACTAGCGTGATTTTTGAAACGAATAAAATTTCGCGGCATTTTCTTGAAGATTTGTGGATCTTTTCGTTTTGGTTTTTGAGCACTCTCGAAAGGATTGGCGATCCTCGTTATTTTTCTTGTTGGGGAAAGATCAACCGTTTGCGAAATAGGATTTTTCTTGGTGGATCTTTCTTTGTTACAACTTCGCTCGCACGGACGCGAATATTCGTCCTTTTAGCTTAACCGGATCTCGACCTCTAGTCGTGGTTAGATCTCTTTCGGATTGGCTCTCCGAACGTTGGCGCGTAAGATAAATAAAATAATTGTAGTGCTGCGTTTCGTTGGCGTGTAGAACGAGGTTGTCTTTCGTGGCGATAGTAGTGCGACGCCGTACGTGTAGGATCATAGGACGGCGCTACATCAATTTTGGTATCAGAGGGAGGTTATGTTGATTTCTCAATCGACACCATCCTTACGCTTTCCTGTCTTGGTACGTCGACCCACACTTGGTCGTGCACGATCCGAATTAGAAAACGAAATTCTGAATTTTCGTTTGGTCTGCAAATAGCAAAAATCAAAAAAAAAAAATTCTGCAGAAAATTACAAAAAAAATCCTGAATTTTCTCCTTATTTTTCTAAGTATAAAAGTCAAAAACAATATTTTCTTTTTCCTATTATATTAGTCTCAAAAAAATCTTTTTTTATAAAATATCTGGACAAAATTTCTGGTTGTCTTATTGTTCATGCGCACTAGGTTTGGTACGGAGTATTTTCCTTCAACCTCACTCATGGCCGACAACCATGGTGATGAGCCCGCTCCAGCAGCGATTGCGGCGCTTCGGGAAGAGTTTAATGCTAGGTTCGATGCACTCACCCAATTAATACAAGGGTTGGCCGTAAATCAGGCGGCGCCTCATGATCCCGGATTTGGGATAAATCGGCAGGGGCCCCCACCACCGCCCGCCAACCAACGCGACGCTAGACAAAACCTCCCACGTGATCAGGACGATGATTTCAATTTAACTAAGGCAGTGCGACTACATCCACCATCCTACGATGGCATGGGAGAACCTCAAGTCTTCCTAGATTGGATCATGGAGATCGAGTGCTATTTTGATTGGCACAACCTGTCTGACGGTGATAAGGTGCGAGTGGCACGAATGAAGCTTTTGAGTAGGGCCAAGACGTTCTGGCTAAACGAAGAGAGGCGACTAGGTGCCGTGAATGGAGTACCCCCAATTGGGTGGGCCGCCATGAAAGCACTATAGACTGACCAATATGTCCCCGCGTACCACCGAACCCAAATGTTCGATGATCTAGCCACCCTTCGACAAGGAGACAAAACGGTAGCAGAATACATGGGGCTTATTAAGGACATGATGGTGAGATGTGACGTCCGAGAAATTCCCGAAGTAACCCTATCATGTTTTCGTAAGGGACTCAGGCCGGATATACAAGGCAAGCTTCTGCGCTACGGTCACACGGATCTTAATGCAACGTTTAATGCAGCCTTGGATATTGAAAAACATAATGCTTATAAGTCCAAGGGATGAGCTTTCCAAAAGGGAAAATCCATTTTAGGACCCCCACCTTCATCCTCCGTGTGAGACAAAGGCAAGTTTCGATCAACAGATGCGAACTTCGTGGTCATTACCGCGAGGAACATCAAAAACCCCACTGGTGAAAGAGTTCCGATAGGGCGTATTAATAAGACAAACGCCACCTGTTATTCCTGCGGAATCCAAGGCCATTACTCTAGCGAATGCCCCACTAAGGGAAAACCCCTAGCCCTTCTAGACTCCACGTCTGATTCCGCTGAGATCGTTTATGAAGCCGGTACCGAGTCTGACGCCGAGCCGAGTGATATTGATGACGAATTTTTTATGATGGTTATGAGATGTATTCTGAATACACCGCGTGCTACGGATGATTACAATCGGACGAATATTTTCTCGGTAAATTTTAAGAACGGTGACAAGTGGTGTATGTTAATAATCGATAGCGGTAGTTGTATGAACGTCGTCTCGGAGAATGCCATCACTCGAATGCATTTAGTCACTGAACCGCACCCGCACCCATATAAAATAGCATGGGTGAACAAGACGTCTATAGCAGTTTCTAAACGATGCATGGTTTCGCTTACGGTGAAGAATTATGTTGATAAGGTGTGGTGCGATGTCATCCCTATGGATGTATGCCACGTTCTTCTAGGACGACCCTGGCTTTATGATTATGACGTGACCCACTTTGGCAAAGCCAACACCTACGAGTTCAAGTTCAATGGTAAGACCATTGTCTTGAAACCCACACCACCTAAGGACCCATCGATTGTTTCCAAGGACACAGTGGTGCCTGCGGAAAGGAAAACGATAAGTTTAATAAGTAGGAAGGATCTAGAACGTGAAATCTTTCTAGATGGCGTCATTTATGCGTTAGTATGTCTACAAGTAAAGGAAGATTCACCGTCTTTAGAGAACCTACCATTATCTCTGCGCACGTTATTGGAAGAGTATAAGGACGTTTATCCTGTAGATTTACCTTCCAAGTTGCCACCAATCAGGGATATCCAACATGAAATTGACTTCGTCCCGGGCTCATCCTTGCCTAACCTACCACATTACCGACTCAATCCCTCCGCACATAATGAACTGCAAACATTAATTTCCGATTTATTAGCAAAGGGATTTATCCGCCATAGCAAAAGCCCTTGTGCCGTCCCTGCCTTGTTGGTCCCGAAGAAAGATAAGTCTTGGAGGTTGTGTGTAGACTACCGGGCCATCAATAAAATAACTGTCAAGTATAGGTTTCCCATCCCCCGTTTGGACGATCTATTGGATATGTTATCCGGTGCCACTATATTCTCAAAATTGGATCTAAAGAGTGGATACCACCAAATAAGAATTCGGGAGGGAGACGAATGGAAGACTGCTTTTAAATCTAAGGACGGGCTTTACGAGTGGTTAGTGCTAGGGGAGGGACTCACTAACGGACCAAGTACGTTTTCACGGTTAATGACTCAAGTATTCAAGCCATTCATGGGTAAATTTGTCGTAGTCTATTTCGATGATATTTTGGTGTTTAGTACCTCGCCGATCGATCATGAAACTCATTTGCGGACGATCCTTACTACATTGCGCCAGGAGAACTTATATATTAATTTTAAGAAGTGCGCGTTCGGGGTGACTTCCGTGGAATTTCTAGGATACATAGTGAGTGCTGAGGGTATACATGTGGAACCTAAGAAGGTACAAGTGATTAGAGAGTGGCCGGAACCGCAAAATATTAGGGATGTTAGGAGTTTTCATGGATTGGCCACGTTCTATCGACGATTCATTCGCAATTTTAGTAGCATCATGGCACCAATCACTGAATGTATGAAGAAGGGTGAATTTACATGGACCAAATCGGCCGCTAGTGCGTTTCAAATGATTAAGGATCGGATGTCCGAAGCCCCCCTATTACGGCTGCCAGATTTTAATAAAGTATTTGAACTATCATGCGACGCTTCAGGAATAGGAATCGGCGAAGTGCTAAGCCAAGAGGGACATCCGGTTGGCTACTTTAGCGAGAAGCTCGCGGGCCCAAAGTTAAATTATTCAAATTATGATCGTGAGTTCTATGCTGTGATACGATGTCTCCAACTTTGGCGACACTATCTCATATCAAAAGAATTTGTAATCCTCTCGGATCATGAGGCGCTAAAATTTGTAAACTCTCAAAGTAAAATCAGCCCTCGACACGCCAAATGGGTCTCCTATCTTCAGGAGTACACCTTCAATATTAAGCACCTTAAGGGTACATTAAATCGAGTGGCGGATGCCCTCAGTCGTGTCACCCTATTATTATCTAAAATGGAGGTTACGGTAATAGGCTTTGAACGCATTAAGGACGAGTATGTTCTATGCTCGGATTTTAAGGATATTTATTTAGCCACTCAGGAACAGGCTCCCTCTACTATTTCGGCATACTACATTCGAGATGGGTATTTATTTAAGCATACGCAATTGTGTATTCCCCGCTCTTCATTACGCCATTTCATTGTATGGGAGCTACACAGTGGAGGGTTAGGTGGACATTTCGGCCGGGATAAAACGATAACACTAGTGGAAGATAAATTCTTTTGGTCGGGGCTTAAGTCATTGGTCAATAAAATCGTAGGGAGTTGCCACGTTTGTCAGTTAGCAAAGGGAAACAAAACCAATGCCGGTCTTTACACCCCACTTCCTATTCCGTCAGTTCCCTGGGAGGACGTTAGTATGGACTTTATTTTGGGCCTACCCATGACTTTCCGGAGACACGATTCCATCCTTGTCCTTGTTGATCGGTTTTCTAAAATGGCATATTTCATTGCTAGCCACAATACCAACGATGCATCCCATGTTGCTAAATTGTATTTCAAAGAAGTCGTGGCGCATCGGGGCGTTCCCAAAACGATAGTGTCTGATAGTTACGTTAAGTTCACTAGCTATTTTTGGAAAACACTTTGGAAGCTTATGGGTACTAAACTGTTGTTTTCGTCGGCCTATCATCCCCAAACGGATGGGTAAACGGAAGTAGTTAATCGTAGCTTGGGTAGTATGCTTCGTTGTTTAGTTGGCGATCATAAAGGAACGTGGGACCTTATCCTCCCTCATGCTCAAATAGCTTATAATAATTCAAGGAATAGGTCCACCGGTTTGTCTCCGAACGAGATTGTTCATGGCTATAAGGCGCCCGTGCCTCTCGACTTGGTTCCACTACCACCATCTTTTAAGTCTAGCCAATTCGCTCAGGATTTCGCTTCGCACGTTCACAATCTCCATAAGCACATTAGCGAGACGCTAGCTAAACAATATGCTATTTATCAATCGAATGCCAACGTGGATAGGCGAGCGGTCTCCTTGAATATCGGTGATTTGGTAATGGTTCGTCTCACTCCTGAACGGTTGCCTTCGGGCACTATAAAGAAATTGGCAAATAGGCGAGCCGGTCCTTTTTGAGTGTTAAAGAAATTGGGCGAAAATGCAAATCTCTTACAGTTACCCGCTGATTGGGGAATTTCCCCTATTTTTAACGTTTCCGATTTAATGCTTTATGTCGCTCCACCACCTGAACTTTCTGTCTCGCCGTTTAATATTTTCACTAAATTTTCAAATGGGGTGGGTGGTGAGATTGTATCTGGATCGTTCTCTCCTACGAACTCTACGGGAGGTATGCCGCCTACTGATGATGATACTTGTCTTTCTTCTTTGCCTAATGCATTTCCGAGGTTTCCCCGGACCGTTTTCTTGCCTGACAGGATTATACAGGATGCTATCTTTCCATCTCCCAATGGTGACGTTCACAGGTACTTGATTCGTTGGCGTGATCGTCCTGCTTCAGACGACTCTTGGCTCTCGGCTGCGGAGGTTGAACTACTTGATGCGGGTCTCCTACGCCGTTATGTTCCTGCCCACTCATCGGTGATGAGTCCTTTTGAGCGGGGGAGGATTGATGGAGACCGCCACCATGACGACCACCTTGATGATGAAGATGACGTACATGGCGCTTTGGTTGATCATGGAGTTGCAGCGGATGATGATGATGTTGGCACACCGACTAAAGACTTGCGGCGTCGTGGCCGCTACAATCTACGTCCACGCCACAAGAATTAATATTTATATGCTTTATTAAAGTTATGGCTTGCATTTTTATAATGAGTTGTAGTCTACTATTTTTTTGAACTTTTGGTGTGCATCTAGCACTATTGTTTGGGCTGCTTTTAGCACTTATGTTGTAAGGCCTATATAAGGCCAAAACTCTTATTAAAAATCAGATTTTATTTGCTTGAGAAACAAGATTTCCCTAACCTAATATCCCCTCTTCCCCCTTCCTTGCTGCCGCCCCCCTTGGGCATTTCCTCTCCTAGGTTCGGCCTCCTCCCTCTCTCCCTCCTCCTTCTCTTCTACTTAAAACCGCCCCTACACAACCACCCTCTTCTATTTTCTCTCCATCCTTCTCCATAGTCGGCCACCTATTGGAAGAGATTAGCGGAGTGCAAGTACTAAAGATCTTGGGGAAGCTTCACGGTGCTAAAGCGGGGAAGACGGCCGAGTTTCTTCATCCTTGGAGCATCTCCGTGGAGTTCAAAGGAGAACGATCATTTTCTAGTGGAACCAACAACCCGGATCTACTATTCCGAGTGGGGTAACAAAATTTCTACTCAAGGGATCCCTTTCTTTGGATTGTTTTGTGTGGTGGACGAACTAGCGTGATTTTTGAAACGAATAAAATTTCGCGGCGTTTTCTTGAAGATTTGTGGATCTTTTCGTTTTGGTTTTTGAGCACTCTCGAAAGGATTGGCGATCCTCGTTATTTTTCTTGTTGGGGAAAGATCAACCATTTGCGAAATCAGATTTTTCTTGGTGGATCTTTCTTTGGTACAACTTCGCTCGCACGGACGCGAATATTCGTCCTTTTAGCTTGACCGGATATCGACCTCTAGTCGTGGTTTGATCTCTTTCGGATTGGCTCTCCGAACATTGGCGCGTAAGATAAATAAAATAATTGTAGTGCTGCGTTTCGTTGGCGTGTAGAACGAGGTTATCTTTCGTGGCGAGAGTAGTGCGACGCCGTACGTGTAGGATCATAGGACGGCGCTACATCAGTCTACGAGCTCGCCAATCGTCTCACCAATGGGAGTTGACAGATAGACCTTAGGTAGTTGGGGTTGGTCCTCGATGCTCATTCCCGAGGTTCCATCCATGCCAATGGGCGTTTGTGCTTGGTCCTTTGGTGATACGCTCCCAAAGGCTCCTTCTGTGCCTGTTATAAGCAAGTTGGACTGTGTTCTTGGTGTACATCTTCCCAAGAACCTTCTAAGCCGTTATACGTAGAGGCTCCGCTGTTATGTTCTTAACATTTAGGCGTACAGAGTCCTAGGCCAGGTAGTGTGGATACCCGCCTAGTCATGGAGATGCCTGATCTATTGTCACTATTTTGCCACGACGAATGATGCCTGAGAGTTTAGCTACCTGCTCTAAAAGTGGAAAAAGGACTATATCGACATAGCAAAACAGAGTGCGTGAATTTCATGGGTGCATCATAAACAATCATTGCATTGCAATGTACCACATAAGATCCCCATCAAATAAATTTGTATGAGCACTTTTATATGATGAGTTACTTTCTGATAAGCAGACCCTTGAATTATAATTATGTATGGGCATTTTTATAAGTTAAGTTCTATTTTTATTTGTAGATTACATGCTGGTAGTTGACTGCTCTTACTCTTACAGTACTTTTAGTGTAGAATGATGTTGTTGTTTGATGTACACTGCTACTATTACATTATGATATATAGAGATATACAACCTTCTTGTACTTCAATTTATATACATATATTGTGTCATTCCATCTTTCTCCCGACCGGTGCCTAAGAGCCGCTAGGGTAAGAGGATGAGATAGCCACTTAATTTTTATGACTAATGGTTGCTATGACTACCATTTTTGGAGGACACAAAGTGGATAGAGCAGCAACAGCATTAGGTTATATAGGTGGGTAGCCAGGCTAGGGGGCACGGCCAAATATGACGATACCCTCGCTGTCGTCAGTTAATTATGTAAGATTTTGAGAGACTATATGTTAATGCCCTTAGGGCACTTAACTCTGATGTATTCAGGAGCTATATAACTACCTATCTCTTTTCTTTTGGTCTTGTACTAGTGTGGATTTTGACTTCTATATATTCTTTATGTTGGGTTGGCATGGATGATATTTGTGAGAGCTGGTATAATAGACGTCTTGTAGTACCAGTTAGCCCATGTATTGATGCTACCAGAACGCAGCTGTTCTGGGCATAAGACTCCCTTTGGCCGTGTGTTGTGTTCTGGGGGGGGGGGTATTACACTACCAACTACATAGTTCCCTAGGATGGCCCTGATAATGACCGTGTCATGAAAGAGGGTGATGAATTGAGGTAAGTATTCTTCCTTAAATGTCACTTCTCTAAGAGGAGGTGGAGCCAACATTGCTAAGGCTACTTCTCTTCCCTATATACTCCTTATGCTCGCTTTATGGGAGGACTCTTCCCCGGCTCTATCATGGTTAAAATGGATACTTCTGAGCGTGCCAACCTCTTAAACTTCTTTGCACTCTTGTTACATACTTCCTTTCTCTACGAGATTGCATCTTGGGGCGCTTATCCCTTCTCCTACTTTATCCTTTCCCTTTTGCGAAGGGACAATCTCCTCGACCCTTTCCGATTGTCTCCCTGCCAGTAAATATTCAACATTCCCTCTTTCAATGGCCTTTCCACCACACCATGAAGAACCTGACAATTCTCCTTATCATATTATACATCATGATGGAATTTACAATATAGAATTGGGCTTGTGCTCCAGAGTCCTTATTTCTTAGGTTTTGGAGGTCAAAAGTCGGGCTGTTATTGGATAATTCCGAGAACCTCATCCATCAGGACCCCAATATCCATGTAGTCCTATAACTCATCCTCCACTGATCCAGAGAGGCTCCTAATAGTAGCAGTGGTTTGTCATTGTAGCCTTGTTGCAGCTGAAAGTGTCATGTTCTCATCTGTCGAAAAGCTCGTCGACCTTGATGATGAGATTCATACCCCTTTTAGTTTAGGGAGCGATATTCCTAACGAATGAAGTTGTTATTTTGCAGGTGTTCCAAGGGGCGATTGGAAGATCTGTGAGAGCCCTTCCCCTTGTTCTAAGAGGATGGAAATGAAATCTTCATTATTGTGTTCCCCTTCAATGAACTGGGTAGTTCTTTCTATTAGTTCTGCATAATTCTTGGGTTTATTTTTGCTAATCATTAACCTAAACTGCCCGGGTCCGAGTCTGTTGGTGAACGCGACTCGGTAGACCTGGGTATTTATGTCCGGGACATCCTTAATCAGATTTTTGAAACGGTCCACATATTTTCCAATTATTTTCAATTGTCCCTGCTATATCTGTAAAAGCGCATCGACATCCGTCCTATGCTATTTTAAGGTGGAGAACCTTTGCAGGAAGTCCATCCTTAGCTCCCTAAAGGTGGTGTCTGAGCCTAAAAGAAGGATTTGAAATCATTCCCTTGCCTTTCCATCAAAGGAGGTGAAGAGGAGCTTGCACCACAGTACTTCAGAGAGTGGTTGTAGGGTACAATAACATCAAAAGATTACAGGTGAGAGGATGTGTCCTCGTTCCCTATGAAATATGGAAGATAGGGCTCTTTGAATCCATTGGGAGTGGTCTCCCCGACAATCTTGGGGGCAAACATAGAGAACACCTCTACCCCCCTCGATCGGTTCTTTGTAGTCGAACTCTAGCATTCTCCCAATTTAGCAGTCTCTTGAAAGAGCCAGTGGCGAACATGCTTGGCATTCATTTTGTTTGGGTGAGAATTAATAGGAGTTATCGGCTCTCCTAAGTTTTCAGCAGCCTGCCCTACCCGCTTGTTGGCCACCAATTGATTCACAAGACCGAACAGTCGGTCGAAATCGGCATGATTGACAAGTTGGTCATGAACTGGGGTCTGTTCTCCTGCCATTGGGATGAGCTCATCGACTAGTCAGATCTTAAGGTCGCGGGGCGTGCACTACTGCTATCCTTTGACGACGAGTGAAATTTCACCAATCTTTGATACACGCTTGCCGCACTAGTTTTTATTGGAGCCAAAATATGTCACCAACTCTCTGCGCCCTATTACTGAGGAGAATGTTCAGAAAAAGAAATAACGTGGTTAACGAGCGACAGGTTCTAGTCCTGCGGATGGTAGGACAAAAAGGGAGAAAAGGAGGAGGTTACTGGCAGCGGCGGACACCTGATTGGACCCGCCGCTGTGAATGCCTCTCTTGCGATGGGCCTCTCTTTATTATCTTTGGAAAGGTTATAATGTGTGGTGTGAGCACCCGGGGGTAAGCACGCGTACAACTATTTAGAATTAAAAACAGGAACTTAGTGTTTGTACCTACAATGAGGCGGGTTCTGGGCTAAGTTTACGTGTCCCATCCAAGCAACTCTGGTGCCACTTTTATACTAGAGGGTAGGCTGTATGGACGGTTCACGAACCAACATACATTTAATGCCTTAAAATTGTAATATTAAATGTACAGTTGCCTGAGGTACATGAAGAGTTAAGCAACAGAGACTAAAATAAGAGGCCACACGAAACTGCATGACGCTGCTCAAGCTGGATTAAAAAGGAGGAGTCATTGCGGTCTTGGTCATAGTGTCCTCATGTACTCCGGACTGGAGCTTTCATACTGCACTCTGAGAAGACGCTCATGGGTCGCCTAGTGATTATACTTGTTGAATATTGTCGCGCTCCATGGGGGTGTCCGCAAGCACTCTAGAGTGTCCTCCCATGAGGTTGACGAACTCTGAGAACCACTACTTGGTATGGAATGTCTTGCTCCTTTGGATGCTCTCCATCGTCGTCGCAGGATTTGTGATTAACAGTTTACATTTCATTTCTTTTAGCACTTAGAAAAATTTTAAAATAACAAAATAAATTATTATTTTGTTTTTATTTACTTTTTTCATAAAGAAAGAAAAATCCAAAATAGAATATACCCCCCAAAATTCTAAAAAATTGAAAAATATAGAAAAGTCCAAAAAAGAATAAACCCCTGCTTAGCATTTTGTTATTTCAAATTTTGTTTTTGAGTTTATTTATAACCTTTTTTATTTTTGTTAATCATGTATTTAATCATAATTAGTTAAATCTAATTTTTAGGTGATTCAGTATTAAGAAGTACTTTATGATTTTTATTTGATTAGAGTAATTTACTTAGCATTTTTCTCTTTTATTTTAATTAGTATTAATTCTAATGTATTTGCTAAACATTATTAGATTTCAATTATTTCAGCTTCTTGCTTTATGATTCTGAGGAAATTTTTATTTACTATAGTTGCTCTCAAAATAATTTTTTAAAAATAAGAATATTGTTTAACTATTTAAACCTTAGCCTCAAAACCATTTTTTATTTATTGTCAGATCATATGTTATGAGAATAAGAGGATAAAATTCCTAATTCCTTGGTAAACATACATATCCAAAAAAAGAGAAGAAAAAAAAGATTATAATGTAGGACTTAAGTCGATAATCCCAAAATTTAATTTTTAGCTTATTTTTTATTTATTAAATTTTTCAGTTAACTTCAAAAATTTTTGAATGTCATATAAATCTTTCTCTTACATTTGCTCTAAAATAGAAAAATAATAAGTATGGGATATTTTATGAGTAGAATTTCTACATAGTTTTAGAATTTAATTTAGGTTAAAATTCGATTTAATTAATAGTATTTTAAAATATTTCCTTTATAAAATCTTCCCTTTTATATTTTGTGTTGTAATAGTGTTTTGTTTTTGTTTTTCAGGTTTTCGGAAAATTTTGCTAAATTTAACAAGTACATGCCCCAAGGCACGAGGTGACCCCCTGGTCACGGGCATGACCTTGGATATGTAACCCGTCTCAATGAAGATGCAATCCCGATCCCAAAAATCAAGTTAGTAAGTATTGCATGACTGAGTGTCACAGGCATAACTCCGTGTCATACCCAGTGTCCCTATGACGTGGCCTGCAATTCCCAATACTAACCCAATTATGCATAGCTTCATCCTTCCATACTTTCCATGCCTCTTAGTCATGGGTGTAATAGGGGTGCGTGTCCTCCCCCAAGTTCCAATCTGCCAATGATACCAACACAATAAGTGCAAAATCACAGCTTTTGTACATTACACACCCCATGTCACGGGCGTGACCCTTACGCATGCTATACACAAGTTCCGATCCAATGTCGTCTTGATAGCCTTCCTGCTATAATTAGTCCCTCCACACCATTTATTATTGCATGCCCCTAGTCACTGGCATAATAGGGAGTATAAAACTTGAGTTTTATTTCCCAATAAATAGCTGCAGATCCCCTCACCATTTTGTTGGAGCATGAGTTCCACGCTTCTTGGTTTGAAAATAAAAAAACCAAAATTTATTTGATCATGGTGTATTTATGGTATGTTGTTGGAACCTAGTTCTGATTTGGGCAAGGACCACTATTAGGATGTTTATATTGACCCAAAATGTATAGTCATGGGTCATTGGTTTATTTCCAGGTTTGCTCCTTAAGAAAAATTCCAGAGAAATTCAGATTTGATGTTCATAAATTCAGCTCAATGAAATTGTTCGAGCACACTTCAACAAACTCCTAGCTGAGATCAACGAACTCCGAGCTCAGTTTGAAGAAAGCTTTAAATTTCAGTTTGACGTTTTCTTTGTAGTATTCAGACAAAATTATTTACAGCTGGCAGAATTAATTATTGCTTAATTAAAGGCAATTATAGGTATCATATTTAATTTTATATATTCGTATGAATATAGCCGTTAGGAGGCTGTATTAATTATGTATTAAATCAGGATTTAATGCTAATTGATTCCTAAAGCAATTACCATTCTCGGTAATATTCAGCCATTGCAGTAAAAAGAAATTCAAATGCTTTTGAATTAAGATCAATCAATACATATAGATTCTCTCTTACAGAAGAGAAGTTATGGGAGATTATCAGACAAGAGGAGAGACAACAATAAACAAGAAAAGAAATCTGCCTTCTTCCAAAAATCTAAGTATCAGAGTTCTTAATCTGCTCCAAGCTTTCAAGAGACAAAAATACAAAATCAGTTTAAAAGGCTTGCTAGTGATCAACATAAATCTAAAGGCCCACACCCTGAAGCAAAGCTTCCATTTCCTAATCATCTACAAAATCTCAGGGGGAGCTTTAACATTATCAACATCCACTAGTCTTCTCTCAGATCATTGATAGAGAAGACAACATCATTTCTTTTCCCTTTCCTGTTTACAGGGTTATTACTCCCTTCAAAAGTAAAACCTCTTGGTGGCAGGGCACCTGATCAAAAACTTGTGTGTTGGTTTTTGGGCACCTGATCCAAAGCTCAAAGGGTTGTTATATCTCCCTTATAAAATAGATATTGTGTTGATAGGGCACCTAATAAAAAACCTGTAGTGGATTCCTACCAGGGTGGTAGAAGAGTGGATGTACCCAGTTATGGGGAACCACTATAATCCCTGTATCATCTAGATTACATGCTTTTTTTCTTTATTTTTGGGCTGTGCTTACTCTTTTATATAATATATATTTTTAACTAGATTAAGTCAGATCTATCCATATCATTCCATTTATATCAAAGGGTCATTCCTTTGGTTATATAGGCTAACACCTGAACCACAACGATTTGATAGATCTTATTTTTCTTAAGAGTCTTTCATGGCACAAAATGAAGAGTTTTCAAGCACCAGACCTTTAATGTGCAATCTAGATAAGCTTGCACTATGGAAGGCAAGGATTACGCTTTTTATGAACTCTATTGATGAAGAAATTTTCAATTCTATCTTGACAGGTCCATTTCAATCTCAAGCAACAACAAGCACAAATGTTGTTCCATCATCTGAGTGGATAGATGCCCAGAAAAGGTTAAAGATTGCTGATGCAAGAGCAATGAACATTCTTGCTAAATCTATGTCTGATGACATTTTTCAGGAAATTGCTGAATGCTCCTCAACAAAGGATATGTGGGACTCACTCACAATAATGGTTGTTGGAAAAGCTAAAAAGAGAAAACTTGATGCTGGATAATGGAGTGAATCTGACTCCGAAGCTTCATCCTGTACAACTAAAGATAAAGAAGAGTCAAGAGCAAGAGAGTTCTGTCTGATGGCAATTAATGCCTCATGTAGTAATTCTGAAGAAGAATCTGAATCATATGATGAGGAAGATCAGGTAATCTCTTCCTTTGATTTTTCTTCAGATCAATTTAAAGATGATTTTAAAATCCTTTGTAGAGATCTGATTCAATTTGAGAAGGAAATAAAACTTCTCAAAAATAAATTAAATATTTTATCTTCTTAAAATATAGAACTTAAAGAAGATTTGAAAAATGTTTTTGATCAAATTGTTTCTTTAGAAAAAATTAAAGGAAAAGAAAAGTCAGAATGCCTAAATAAAATAACAGAAGTTTTACAAAATCCTAAGCCAAAACAAATCAAGAAATTTCAGAAAAACTATCTTCAAAATATTTCGTCGAACCGAGTTCGACGAAATCGGTATGGTTCGTCGAACTCCGATCGATGAACTCTAAACAAAAATTTTTGGTCAGAAAATTGTGATCGACGAAATAAATCCACTTCGTCGAACCGAGATCGATGATCGTCGAACTCCGATCAACGAAAATATTTTACTTCGTCGAATTCAAAATCTCAAAATAGAAAGTTTTATTCTTTTCAAAATTATAATCAAACTCAAGATTTTATAAATCCTTTTACAAAGTGGTTCAACCCTTCTAGGAAATTTAATCCACTAGGTTATAAAAATCATCCTGAGTGTTCTTTTATGTCTTACTATTATAAAGAACCAGGACCCAAGGTAATCGGGGTCCAGAACTCCTAACCTCTCTTTTCAGGAAAAGACCTATCTTACCACAAAGAATAGTGGTATTTTATAATAATCAAAAGCTATCGTCTCAGTTAATACAGAGGATTCATTAGTAGCTTTGTTTTATTTATTTTATTTCTCAAAGCACCTTTGTACATCTGCTAAAGACTTTATAATTCAGGCAGATTATTTTGCTTTGTGTTTTATTTTTATTTTTTCTTTCTGTGAATAGTGTCCTCACCCAAATAGGGGGAAATTGTTGGAACCCTAGTATCTATTTGGGCAAGGACCACTATTAGGATGTTTTGATTGACCCAAAATGTATTTTCATGGGTCAGAGGTTTATTTCCAGGTTTTCTCCTTTAAAAAAATTCCAGAGAAATTCAGATTTGAAGTTCAGAAATTTAGCTCAAAGAAATTGTCCGAGCTCATTTCAACGAAGTCTGAGCTGAGATCAATGAACTCCGAGCTCAGTTTGAAGAAAGCTTTAAATTTTAGTTTGATGTTTTCTTTGTAGTATTCAAACAGAATTTTTTACAGCTGGCAGAATTAATTAATGCTTAATTAAATGCAATTATAGTTATCGTATTTAATGCTATATATTCTTATAAATATAGCCGTTTGGAGGCTGCATTAATTATGGATTTAATCAAGATTTAATGCTCATTGATTCCCAAAGCAATTACCATTCTCGGGAATATTCGGCCAATGCAGTAAAAGGAAATTGAAATGCTTTTGAATTAAGATCAGTCAATACATATAGATTCTCTCTTATAGAAGAGAAGATATAGGAGAATTCTCAGACAAGAGGAGAGACAACAATAGAAAAGAAAAGAACTATGCCTTCTTCCAAAATTCTAAGTATCAGAGCTCTTCATCTGCTCCAAGCTTTCAAGAGACAGAAATACAATATCAGACTAAAAGGCTTGCTGGAGATCAACATCAATCTGAAGGCCTACACCCTGAAGCAAAGCTTCCATTTCCTTATAATCTACAAAATCTCAGGGGGAACTTTGACATCATCAACATCAACTAGTCTTCTCTCAGATCATTGATAGAGAAGACAACATCATTTCTTTTCCCTTTCCTGTATACAAGGTTATTACACCCTTCAAAAATAAAACCTCTTGGTGGCAGGGCACCTGATCAAAAACTTGTGTGTTGGTTATTGGGCACCTGATCTAAAGCTCAATGGGTTTCTATATCTCCCTTAGAAAATAGATATTGTGGTGATAGGGCACATGATCAAAAACCTGTAGTTGATTCCTACCAGGGTGGTAGAAGAGTGGATGTACAAGTTTTGGGGAACCACTATAATACTTGTGTCATATGGATTGCTTGCTTTCTTTCTTTATTTTTATGTTATGCTTACTCTTTTATATAACATATATATTTAACTAGAGTAAGTCAGATCAATCCCTATCTTTCATATATAGATATGATAGGTACCATACTATGATGGATTTGGTATGGAGATAAGCTATAAATTTCAAAGGATATGATATCATTGGCGATAGTTCTCCCTCACTTGGCGATTGCATTGATGACGTCAACATGATATAATCAATGATCCGCACCACTTGGTCACGATGCACAGTACATTAAGATATGGCTAGGTAGTATCAATATTGTGGCATGATAGACCCACGTCCATTCAAGATCTTCATCTTATCGGCATGGTTATTGCAGAGTGGGACACGCGATAGCTAGAGGAGGTATCGTAGGAGATAGCCACCTATCGTCGGGCGATAGTGCAAAAAGTATAAAAGGCTGAATTTCGTAGAATTTCAGTTACACATCCCTTGGAGATTTTATTCTCGTGAAATCCTAACCAACTACCTCGAGAAATCCAAAAAACTCCTATATGACCAAGAAAGTTTAAGAGCGAAGAAGAGACAATTCGTGTACTTAAACTCCAGCCAAATTTATGAAGATTCACCGTCATCTTCCGCGCTCAAGACTAGAGGGAGTTTTTAATTCTAGATTTCTCTATTTTATTCTTTTCATTACTTTTGTAAATAGTAGAGAATACGTCGCCTTGTGAGTGACGACTACGCCCTTGTGTGGTTTAGGGGGAATTCACCGCCTTGTGTACAGCGACTAGGTCATGGTGAGTTCTAGGTGGAGGCTATAGGTTATATCTAGGGAGATATAGGATAAAGTCGGTCGTTCCTTGGGAGAAGGAACGGTGAAATCACAAAAGAATATTTTCATCTGTAGCCTCAATTTCAAGCTCAATTGAAATCATAGTTCATGTACTTTAATATTTTTTAAATAAAAAGATCTCATTTTTCTATAAATTTTCCAAGTACTTATTTCATATTTATAATTGTGAGAAAATCTATTTATGTTTCATTCATATTTACTAAGTGAAAATTTATTTAAAATTGTTATTTTCCCTTATTCACCCCCTCTCTAAGGGCTCCTCAAGATCCAACACTTGGTATAAAAACTAGGTTACTCCAAAATGATTTTACTGCCGGGAGTAATGAAACATAATGATCTTGCTTTTTTTGAGGGGAAAGGATTTAGTAGAACTCCCTTATTCACTAGCACTGACTATAACTATTAGAAAACTTGAATGCGATGTTTTCTAATTATGTTAGATATTGATGTATGGGGAATGGTAGAATAATGCTACACTCCACCTACAATGGTAGTTGGAAGTGTTATAATGGAAAAATCCAAAGATAAATGGGACAATTCTGACAAGCTTAGGTAAAAAAATAACGCTAAGGCAAAGAACATTTTATTTTGTGAATTAGATAGAACTGATTTTAATAGGGTTTGCGCCTGCAAAACTCTTTATGATATTTGGAGTTCACTTGAAGTTACTCATGAAAGTACTTTTCTGATGAAGGATTCAAAGTTTTTTCAATTGGAGTCAGAATTTGAAAAGTTCAGGATGGAAGTTGACGAAGATGTTGATGCTATATACCAGAGATTTACTAAGATTATCAACGATTCCAAAGTACCTAGCAAGAATTTCTCCAACTGTGATTTGGTGAGAAAGAGTCTTAGATCACTTACCTCGAAGTTTATTCCAAAGGTGACTGTCATCTCAGAGTCACATGATCTTAAGACTCTTCAAATTAAGGGCCTCATCGAAAATTTAAAAACACATAAAGTTGAGTTGAAAATTCAATAACAAGAGTATAACTTGGTGACAAAAAATAAGGCATTAGCGTTGAAGTCAAAGAAGGAGGAAGAGAGTAAAACTGATGAAGATGATGAAGAAAATGAGGAGAGTTTATTTGTGAAAAAGTTTAAAAGGTTTATGAGAAATCCAAAAAGAAGAAATTCATTTAAAAAGAATTTTAATAATGAATCAAGTTTTAAGAAAGGAAAAGAAAAGGTAAATAAGGATGATGATTAACGGCATCTGCCACCAGAATTCTATCACTGCAGAAAGATTGGTCATATTCGAAGCTAGTGCCCAAAATATCTGAAAGTGCAAAAAGAAAAGAGGCCCAAGAAGAAGGTACTAATGAAGGAGAATTGGGATTATTCCTCATCTTATGATTCAAGCAGAACAAGTTCAGACACAGACGAGGAGACCAACATGTGCTTGTTGGGAAAGAGTACTAAACCTTCAAATGATGAATGCAATGTCTACAGTGATACTGAGGTATCTCCTCCTACTTACGTTGAATTATATTCTGAATTTTTATAAACTTATAAGTTTTTTGATAAAATTTTAAAAGATATTGCATTATTATAATCTGAAAACAAAGTTTTAATGAAGGAAAATAGAAAATTATTAACTGAATAAAAGTGCTTGGGAAGGAGAAGGTGACCTGTCAAGAGTGTTACCACACTTTGATAAGAGTTTAAGACTTAGAAGAAGCTCTTGCCAAGTCCTAATACAATGTTGAAACTCTTAGAAAAGAAAAAAAGGTACTTAGAAAGATTTCTTAAATCTTCTCGTTCTGAAGTAGAAGATGGAAAAAAGGCCTTTGTAAACTGTCATGTTTTTTTAGTCTAAGAAAACACTGCTTTGAAAACCTGGATCCATGATTTGAATATGGATATTAAAAAAAATTGAATTGGCCAAAAATCATATGATATGATTTAAGCCAATCAGTTTCATGGATATACAAAGTATGGGCTAGGGTATGTCATAAGAAGTTATCGCCCAGCAATAACAACTATCGCTGGTGATAATGAGAAATCTAGAAATATGAAATTCAAAAATAAAAATATTTATTCTTCTGTTAACACATCTTCCAGTAAGTGTCTTAAACCAATCTTAAAAAAGGCTTCATCTACTTTTATCACTCATGCCAAATGTAATAGATTTTGACACATTATTGACTCTTATAGGAAGAAAGGTCATAGTTTATATAAACAAGCTAGGGTGCCTAAGGATTCCACCTATATAATGGGAGGAACTACATGGGTATGTAGATCTTAACTCTTATCTCCTTTCTAGGTGTGGGTGCAGGCTAAGGACATAAAAGACGCGTGGTACTTAGACTCGAGATGTTTAAAGCACATGGTAGGAAACAAATCAAAGTTCCTTACCCTAGAGATGAAGAAAGGAGGAGTTATGATCTTTAGCGATAATTAAAAAAGGAAAGATCATGAGCATTTGTGTAGTGGGTAACGATTCTTTTACTATTTCAAATGTTTTATATGTTGATGATTTGAAACATAACTTAATTTCTATAAATCAATTGTGTGATAAAGGATTAAACGTTTTATTTGAATCATCTACAAACTTGTGCAAAATTATAGATTCAAAGTCACATGAAATTATACTTACTACACCTAGATGTCACAAAGTTTATAAGATAGAATTTCAAGATCTTTCACCCTCTATGTTAAAATGTTTTATTTCTAAAAATGAAGAATTAGAATTGTGGCATATGCGTCTTTGTCATTCTAATTTTAAATTAGTGGTAAAACTTTCTAAAAACATGTTAATAAAAGGTTTACCTTTGTTAGATGGAAAAGAATCTTCTTTATGCACGTCATATCGAAAAGAACATTTTTCAAAATCTTCATTTAAAAGTAAGAAATTCTACTTCTACTACTTGACCTCTTAAATTAATTCATATGTATTTATTTGGTTTAGTTACTACACAAAGTCTAGGGGTAGAAAATATACTTTTGTTTTAATATATGATTATTCAAGATTTTGTTCCATACTTTTTCTAACTTACATATCTGATGCATTTTTTGAATTAAAAAAGTTTTGCATTCGTATTCAAAATGAACTTGATTTGAAAATTAAATGCACACGCTTAGATCATGGAGGTGAATTTTAGAATTAGATGTATTTTTCATTTTATACTGAGTTAGGGAAAACACAAGAATTTTCCTCTCCTCGTACAACATATAAAAATGTTGTAGTGGAGAGGAAAAACGAACTCTGTAAGAACTAGCTCGCACTACGTTATCTGAATATGAATACCTTGATCTTTTTGGGCTAAAGATTTTAGTACTACATGTTATGTTATTAATCGTGTTATGCTTCGTCCATTTTTAAAGTTAACTCCCTATGAACTTTATTTCCAAATGAATCCTATTGTATCATATTTTAGAGTTTTTGGATGTCAAGGTTTTTTATAATACAAAAGATGGGTTAGGAAAATTTGAAGAAAAATATGATGAAGGAATTTTTATTGGCTATTCTTTAACTAGTAAAGCATAAAAAGTTTATAATAAAAGCACTAAAATAGTTAGAGAATTAATTCATGTTAAGTTTAATTAGTTTGTTCGTTGTGTAGTGGATTCTAATCCTACAGGAAATGAAGAATAGGAACCCCTTCCTTCTTTGGAGCATGATGATGAAGAGTTACTTAGAGATCAAGATGAAGAAAAAGAGGAAAGAGAAGAAGAATTTGAAGAATATGTTTCCCCAAGTTAACTCAGATTTTCTAAAGATCATCCGAAGGAATTAATTATTGGAGAACCATCAAGAGGGGTTAGTACTTTATCTTCTTTACATGATTTATTTTCAAACCTATGTTTTATTTTCGATATAGAACCAAAAGATGTTCGAGCCACTTTAAATGAAGAATCTTTGTTTTTATCTATGAATGATGAACTTAGTCATTTTGAACATAATAAGGTTTGGAAACTTGTAGAGAGGAATTCTGATCATCCTGTTGAAGTAGTTAAATGGATTTTCAAAAATAAACTAGATTGTGAATCTAGAATCACTGGGAACAAGGCTAGATTAGTGGCAAAAGGATATGCTCAAATTGAAGGGGTAGATTTTGATGGAATCTTTGCACCCATAGCACGTCTTGAAGTAGTTAGAATTTTTCTTACATTTGCTGGTAAGAAAAGATTTAAATTATTTCAAATGGATGTTAAAATTACATTTTTAAACGAGTACATTAAGTAAGAATTTTATGTAGAACAACTCCCTGGCTTTGTTAATGAAAATTTTTCTGATCATGTCATAAGTTAGAAAAAGCACTTTATGGTTTGAAACAAGCATCTCGTGCATGGTATGAAAGATTGACTTTATATTTATTGAAAAAAGATTGTAAAATGGGTAGTGCAGATAGTACACACTTCATTAAGCATGTTAATAATGATTTAGTAATTTTACAAATTTATGTTGATGATATTGTTTTTGGAGCCACTGATGAAGAGTTATGTAATGAAATTGTTATGGTGATGAAAAATGAATTTGAAATGAGCATGGTAGGAGAACTTTCATATTTTATTGGATTTCAAATTACCCAAATACATGATGGTATTTTTATTTGCTAATCTAAATATATTCATAATGTTCTTAAAAGATTTGGATTTAAAAACCTTAAACAAGCTAGTACTCATATGAGTGTTTCATTGAAATTAGGAAAAGATGAAGTGGAATTTCTATTGATAAAACCCAATATTAAGGGATGATAGGATCTTTATGATATTTAACTGCATCTAGATATGATATAATGTTGGCAGTTTGTTTATGTGTTAGATTTCAGGCTAATCACAAAGAATCATATTTGAAAGCGGTTAAATAAATTTTTAAATATCTTTTCGATACTTCTAAATTAGGTTTATAGAATCCACATAATGATTAAATTTTTTGCATGGGTATTCTTATTCGGACTATGTTGGTTGTTCTATATATCGTAAGAGCATAGGTGGCACTTATCACATTTTAGGCCCTTTATTTATTTCATGTTCGAGTAGAAAACAAAATTATGTTGCCCTCTCCACCACCAAGGCTGAGAATATTTGTTGGGTACACTGAAAAATATATACCAGATTTGGAGAAGCCTCCCCTTACTCAATGATATACATTAGTTTGTATTTGATGGGATGTTTGAGTTTCATTATGCAGGTGTAAGCTTTGCAAAAAAATTCTCTAAGTACAAGTGTCAACACTTGCGAAGAATTGTGTCGACACCAAGAAGTTGTGTCGACACTAGAAGCAAGGCCTGAGCCGACACCCAGGAATTATGTCGACACCTGAAGAAGAAGCTGTGTCGACACCCAGAATTGTGTCGACACCTGAGGCAGGAATTGTGTCGATACCTGAAGCAGAAGCTGTGTCGACACCCAGGAGTTATGTAGACACCAGAAAAAAGGGATGTGTCGACACCCAAGAATTGTGTCCGAACTTAAAGAAGGTTTGTGTCGACACACAGGACTTTTGTTGACACACACTCAATGACATATGGACAACACTCAATGCCATCTAACAGCAACAACTATACTCAGTCTGAAGGCTTGTGTCGACACACACTCAACGACATCTCGACACACACTCAATGACATCTGGACATACACTCAATGCCGTCTGTCAGCATCAGTTATGTCGAGACCAGGAGTAGTTGTGTCGACACACAAGACTTGTGTCGACACATCTAACAGAAGCTGTGTCGAGTAGCAGATGAATGACTATGTCAACACATGGAGTGTTGTGTCGACATCATCAAGACTTGTCTCGACACTTAGTCTATTTTTGTCGACACATGTGAAGCATTTTGCTGAGTGGTTCATGCTGAGTTGTAAAGTCTATTAGAAATCAACTATCATGACTGGTGACTCGATAACTATCATAAGCAATAGGTCTGACACCTTTGTCAGAACTGTCAGAAGGTTATTACAAACCGGATCAGCCGGTAATCATGAGGAAACTCTATATAAGGGACTTATCCTTGAAAACCAAAAATAACTAAGGAAGAAATCAAGCAAATACGGGAAAGAGAATTTGTCAACAAGAAAAGGGGAAACCCTTAAGAAGGCAGATCAAGAACAGTCTGCAAGAAAGATTCAGATCTTATTCTGAATTTAAGGAGGGAGCTATCTGAAGAACAACTTCTACATCAAGTGAAGATCGACCTTATTTTGTTCAATCAAGAAGCTTTAAAACAGCTAAGTTAGGTTGGATCTGAAGATTCAATTTATTCAAGAACTGATCAAGAAGCTCACACCAATAGAGAGTTCAATCTGGTGAAATTTCTGTACCTTTTAAAACATTCAATTTCTTGTAGGATCTTTTATAAGATCTGAGTTGTAGGCCTATAATTATAAAGGTTGAGGTAGGGCTGAGAGCCTTAGGTGTAGGACTTGTGAAAGTCTTAGTTTTAAGCCTAGTGATAAAGGAGGAGGTAGGGTTCTTGGGAAGAATCTGAGGTAAGACTTATATAAGTCTGAGCTGTAGGAACCAATCTGTTTCTGAGTTGTAAGATCTGTGGATCTGAGTAAGTGGAAGGAAGTTTGGCTGAATCTAGTTCTTTACTGGATAGGCGAAGGGGGAAAGTGGATGTACCCATACCTTAGGGAACCACTATAAATCTGGTGTATGTTGTGCAGTGTATTGAATTTTCTGTGTTGAGTTAGTACTAGGTAATAGCCTAAAATTTGTAAAGAAAATTAGAACCTATTCACCCCCGCCCTCTAGGTTTCTAGGCACTTGAAATCAATTCTTTCAAGTGGTATCAGAGGGAGATTACTCAAAGGTAGACCTAACAGTCTTAGTTAATCTCCAAGGCAAATAAAAGATTTCAAGAATGAGTTCAAATGTGAATCAGAAGGAATTTGGATCTATGAAACTTCCTATCTGCAGGAAAGAATGCTTTGGCATATGGAAGGAAAGGGTCAGGTTGTTCTTGGAAGCTTCTGATCCAAGAATCTACACCACAGTACAAGAAGGTCCCTTAATTCTAATGAAGGTATCAGCTCTAGATGCAAATTTTAAAACCCCTAAGAGCTATTCAGAAATGACTAAGGATGAGATCCTCCTGGCAATACTAGACAAAAGAGCACAAAACTTTATTGTATGTGCTATAGATGATGCCACATTTCAGAATCTGGTGCACTATAAAACCTCTAATGAAATGTGGGACACCCTGATTGTCTACATGGAGGGAACAGAAGAAGTTAGACAGGACATGAAATCTATGCTGAATCAAGAATATGAGAGCTTTAGACAAGCCAAGACTGACAGCATAGCTGAATGTTACAAGAAGTTCTTCAGGATAGTAAATGAGCTTATGACCTATGTAAGAGTCTTCAGCACATATGAACTGAATGACATGTTTCTCAAGTCACTAACAAAGGACTAGGACACAAAGATATGTGCCATCAGAGAGGTGGCCAGGCATGCAAATACACCTCCACCAACACTATTTGGAAAGTTGCTATCCTATGAAATGCAGATCACTGCTAGAAAAGAGGAGGAGAAAAGTAGTAGGTCTGAGTACGAAGAGAAGTCAGTAGCCTTCAAGGCTGAAGGTACAAGAAAGGGTACGATAAGTCTCCTTCTCCACCCAAAAGGAGTGCTGAGGCAGAAGAAGAAAATCCTGACAACAACACATCAGATAGCGACACTTTTGTTGAGGACTTTGCTACCTTTATAAGGCAGTTTAAAAGGTTCATGAAAAAGAAGAAATGGAGAACCAGGCCATCAACATCCTTCTCCAAGGATGAGTATTACAAGAAAAAGAAGACTCCCAAGGAGGACAGGTATGCCTGAAAACCTAGTAAACAAACTAATTCTAAGATTGTTTGTTATTGTTGCAACAGGCCTTGACATGTCATAGCTGACTGTCCAGACTAGAGGATTGAATCTAAGGACAAGAAGAAGCATCAAGTGAAAGGAAAGAAGGAGAAATCCTTTGTTGCTCAAAATAAGAAAGGTTGGACAGACTCTTCATCTTCAGGAGTAGGAGAAGAAGATGATGTAGAAGCATATGTTGGGTTGTTCTCAACAGGAGAGGATTCAAGGGAACTAGAATTCCTATAAATGTTGGACTCAATAAATGGAGTGGAAGACTATTATTGTAGAGGGTTGATGGCTCTATCAGAAAATGATCAGTTCCAGGATCAGCTTAGTCCAAGTAAGGTATACAATTCTTCCTTAGCTTCTGATTATTTTACTGGATCATAATCAGTAGCATAAACTTCAAGATAAGTGGATAGTTCTGATTCTGAGGGGGATTTACATCAACTCATTAATGAGTATGGTGTGCTGTTGCAAGCTCTAAATGGGAGCAAGTTTCTTATCAAGAAGAAGGCCAAGGAAATTGAGTCTCTTAAGCAGGCAGCATCAGATTCAGCCATTTTGATAGATTTAAAACTGAAGGAGGTTCTCAAACTTAAAAACATTACTGTTATTCAGATGGGCACAATCTCTTTCAAGGAAAATCATATCAAGAAACTGGAGGCAAAAATTCAGCAAGAAAGAGAGTTAGTGGCTAAATTATCTAAGCTAAAATATGTCTTGCCCTTAATAGACAATTTCATTTCTCATAAAGGAAAGAATGGTCTGGGTTTTAAGGGAAGAACTAGGACCACCAATTCTCATTGAAAAGGTAAGGCCCCAGTTCAGCCACTAGCTAAAAAGCCACCTATTTTCTTTAGGAAAGTGATGCAACCTACAAACAGGTATGATCATGATATTACTCATGGTCACTGTGAGTATGGAGAACTCATGGGCAAGGGTGCAAATGCCAATAGGTCACACGCAAAATCCCACGAGATGGGTGGAGGATGCGCACACGACGGTGGTAGATTCTATTCCCACGCAACTCCACGATTCCGCGCCGGATGATGAAAATGCGAGCCGTCTTCCTTCGCAAAACCCTAGAAGAGGGAGTTCCTTGAAAAGTCCAGTAATTATATAGGGAGAGAGAGAAAAGGTGATGAGAAAATAATTTTCTCAATATGATGGGGGGTGGCGACAAGGGGAGAGATGTGGTGGCCGGCAGTTTTGTGGAAGGAGGCTGCTCAGGTTTTGGGAAAAAGGAGGAGGGTGGCCGGAAACGATCTTGGAGAAGGAGGAGGGAGGAGGAAAGGAGGCCGAGATAGAGAGGTGAAGGAGATGTGGCCGGCGGCCAAGAGAGGGGAGATGATAGAGGACGCCGAAAATTGCCTAGAGGGGGGAAAAATTCACTTTGAATTTCTTAGGTTTTCTTTTTCATTCTTCACTATCCAAATCAACAACAAGCATGGCTTTATATAGCCTTACACCACTCAATCTCCACCATACATGAAATTGGAAAATAATATAGGCCTTACTTAGGCTACACCACTCAATCTCCACCATTCATAAAATAGGAAAACAATCTAACATATAATGCATACAATATGAATAAAATAAAACATGCATGAAATAAAAGATACTCTTGATGGTTATAAGCACTCATCATATTTGAATGAAATAATAAAATAGGACATAATAATAAATGATGAAATAAAAATATATAATTATTATTATTTAATTTATAATAATATATTTTATTTAAAATGGCAGCGGCAGACGTCGTGCAAAATATGTAGCGGCGTTGGCGAAGAACGTCGCGGCGTTGGCGAAGAAACGTTGTGGTAGAATCTCATCTTCAAGCTTGCGGCAACGACCGTCCCAATCCACGAACTTTCTATGTCGGGGATCAACGGCCGCATCAGCAACGTCGCCATCATCCTAAGTCTCAGAGCTTTGCTCTTGCTCTATCGGCGAATATTATTCCAGCTTGCTATAAAGATGCTCTTTTTATTCCTTATTGGAAAGCTATTATTGATGAAGAGATGAACACTTTCATTGAACGAGATACTTGGAATCTTATTCCAACAACTCCAGGAGCTGATGTGGTTGTCGCTCGCTGGGTCTCTATCATCAAATTTCTTACTGATGGTACATTTGATCGTTAGAAAGCCTAGCTTGTTGCAAAAGGATTTACGCAAACCTACGGTGTGGATTTCTTTCATACTTTCTCTCCTATTGCTCAAATTATTACAATCCATGTTCTTTTTTCGGTGGTTGTCAATATGGACTGGGAAATGTCTCAGTTGCATGTGAAGTATGCCTTTCTTAATTGGGATTTGCAGAAAATAGTCTATATACATCGACCACTTGGGTATGTTGCTCAGGGGGAGTCTCAGGTCTATAAATTGTGAAAGATAATTTATGGTCTTAAGCAAAGTCCAAGGGCCTGGTTTGACATATTTAACGAAGTTATTTCTGTTATAGGGTTTGTTCAGAGTGCTGCACATCATTCATTGTTCATCCGCAAAACATCGGTTGGTCTTGTTATTCTTACGGTTTATGTGGATAACCTTCTTCTTATAGGGGATGATAGAAAGGGTATTGACATGACAAAAAAACATCTGCTTCAGCATTTTGTTACCAAGGATATGTTGTCTCTTAAGTACTTTTTGGGGATTGAGATATCTAGGAAGTTCTGTTCTATTGCTCTTTCACAACAAAAGTATGCCTTAGATCTCTTGAAACATACAATTCTTCTTAGGACTAAACCCACTCGGACTCCTATGGCTGTTGGAGATGACAAATGCTGAAATGAGAATTCTCCTATTCTTGAATATGTTACCAAATACTGGGGTCTTTTGAGTAAACTCATTTATCTGACGGTCATAAGCCCAGATATTTATTATGTAGTAGGGAAAGTGAGCTAGTTTATGCCAGCCCCTAAAGAATGTCATCTGCAGTCAACTCTAAAGATTTTAGAGTATGTAAAAGGTGCACCGGGAAAAGGGACTTATTTTAATAATGGGTACATTTGAAAGCCTAGGCTTATTCTAATGCTAGCTACACAGATGATAAGGAAGATAAAAAGTCTATATTTTGTTTTTGCACTTTCGTTGGAGGTAATCTAGTCAGCTAGAAGAGCAAGAAACAAGTAGTTATTGCCAGGTCAAGTGCAGAAGCTGAATACAGAAGCATGGCTCAGACTGCTTGTGAGTTGAAGTGGCTTCGGACACTCTTGCTTGATTTTGGTGAGTTTTATGATAATCCCCTACCTAAGTTTTACGAAAATAAGGAAACCATATATATTTTGAGAAATCCAATTTTTCATGAGAGAACAAAGTATATCGAGGTGGATTGTCACTTCATAAGATATGAGATTTTGAAGAATTAGATCTAAACACTTTTTGTTACCTCAGAGAGAGAACTGGCTGATTTTTTCTCCAAACATGTTACTCTTTTTGGGGAGGTTTGTAGCAAGCTGAGCATGGTGGATATATATGCTCTAGCTTGAGGGGGAGTGTTGAAGCTTGAGGAGACCGGGAGGTTCAATATATAGCTACAATGGTCTATTATTATCACTATTCTGGAAGTTTGGCTTAGGGGTCTGGAGGTTAGCCATAACAGCGGTCTGTTGGTAAGCCGTAACTACAGTTTGGAGATTAGCCGCAACTACGGTCTGTTTGCAAGATGAAGGTGCGGCCTGGAGGTTAGCCACAACAATGATCTGGTTGAAAGTTCTAGATGTGGTCTGGAGGTTAGCTGTAGTGGTATGGGTGTAGCTACAGTAGTAGAGTGGAGGATAACCACAGTGTTGGGTCCATTGCCCACAATGTCCTGGATTTGAGTGAAGTCAATCTTATTAATGATATGCATGTGTTTATAGATGACTATGATAGGTTAGGTAGCCAAAGTGGCAAAGTCAGGTAAACACTTACCTAAAGTGTGGGATTACAGAATCTTGTCTATGTCCACAGATGTTGAGTGATGGAACATCACTCCACGCCAGATGACTTATAGCGCTGAGTATAGCCTATACTGTCATAGCCTAAGTTGGAAAGAGCTAAAATGTGGCTAAGTCCACAAGGGTTGAGTGAAGCCAACTCACTCAATGCCATGCTATAAAAGAGAAAGTTGGTCAAGTTTTTTGGCATTGAGTGATAAAGACACAATCAACGCCATTCAGCAAAAAGGCTGTAAGTTGAACTGGTTGAACAAAGTTCAGAGTTTGTCAAACTGAGTTCAGAGTTCGTCGATCTCAGCTCAGCTTTCGTCGAGCTAAGTTCAGAGCTTGATATTCTGAGTTCGTCAATCTCAGTTGAGAGTTCATCGAACTGAGTTAAAGTTTGTAGATCTCATAATTCACCATTCGTCGAACTCAGAAAGACAGTCTATGCCCAGTGCTTATTAAATATAGAAAATTGACTGAGGCAGAAAGTGTTGAGTGAGGAGTGTTCACTCAACGCTCTCAACGCTTAAGTTGCAGAAGAAGCCGAAACTTGGTTAAGGCAAAAAGCGTTGAGTGTAGGTTACTAACTCAACACTTTATATGCCCAGTGAAGACGGAGTTTTGTCTAAGGGGTTTCGCGTTGACTGATGCTTACTCACTCAATGTCAAACAATTGAAAGCTGATAAAGCAAGTTTGCATTGAGTGGAGCTGAATCACTCAATGCCTAGAATAAGACTTCATATTCTATGTAGTTTGGCATTGAGTGAAGGTTACTCACTCAACGCCAAGAGACAGTGAATTTGTCCAAGTGTTTTGGCTTTGAGTGATGCTTACTCAGTCAACTCCTATTCTATGATGCTCGATTTTGGGTAAGTCCACAGGTGTTGACGTAAGCAAAAACGACACAGTCAACTAAGGTCAAATCAGACATGGGGAAGCTACACTATATGACAAAACTTGCCATTAAAGCAAGGCGCAGCTTGAAGCTGCAGGTGGGGCCCACCGATCTCTAAGAGCGGTTGATCGGTAAACTACAAAATGAAAAGATAGGGCCAAGACAAAGATAAATTTTAGGGCATACATTATTCAAAAAGGAGAGAATCCGTCTTTATCTTCTTTGCCATTGCTGTATGTGAAAAGCTTGAAGCTCTCCAGTATGAAAAGTTCAGTTAGCTGTGCAAGTCTCCGTCTGCCACAGGAGATTCATAATTTGTTCTGAAAAAAGAAGAGCCTTCATCCTTTGGCAAGTTCAGTGAGTTATTTGAAGCCTCAAGATCAAAAGATCTTTAGCCTTAAACAACAAGTTCAGAAGTTATCTTCTGAGTTCCTCCAGCAAATCATTTCCTTACTGTGAGGAGAGTTGGAGTATAAAGTTTTCTGCTCAAGTGGTTGACACAGAGAAATTTCTGTGTCAAAGTTAATTAAACTATTTATTTTTATAGGATCCTTCTGGATTTGAGCTGTAGGACCTTTGGGTCTGAGGTAGGGCAAATTTTCCTGAGCTGTCGGAGAGTGCTGCTCTTTGAGGTAAGTGAGTTTTACTTACTTAGAAGTAGGGAAGTTTTTCCTGAACTGTAGGAGAGTGTATCTCTCTGAGTTGTAGGAGCAAGCTTGCTCTGAGGTAGGGCTATCCTCTATAGCCCGAGTGGTAGGGCTTAAGTTCCTGAGGTAGGTGATACTTGTATCACTGTGTGTAGCCCTTTGTGGCTGTGGTGTAAGTATTGGAGGAGACTGAGAGATCCTGAGGGATCTGAGGTATAAGCTCCTTCGAGCATTAGTTCTGAGAAGAGTGGATGTTCCCATAATTTTGGGGAACCACTATAAAATAATTGTGTGCTTTTCTGTGTTTGCTTTTATTTTCTTAATTGTAGGTGCTATGGAGAAGCTCTGGATCACTCTAAGGTGAAAGCTAAATGAAAAAATTCAAGTGATTTAAAAAGACTATCAAAAGACTTAAGCATACCTATTCACCCCCCTGTAGGTTGCTAGCTACCTTGAAAATAAGATCTTTTAAGTGGTATCAGAGGGAGGTTGCTCAAAAAGGATTTAATAATCTGAGTGATCCTCCAAAATAGTTGCTGCTAAGTGGTCATCAGCTTAGGAGAGAGCCAGAGGGAGCTGAGTTTAAAGAAACTTTCCATCCGCGGAAAGGAGCAGTTTGGAATATTGAAGGAGAGGGTGAGGCTATTCATGGAAGCCTATGATCTAAGAATTCTTGCAACTATTAGGGAGGGACCGATCATTCCTATGAAGGTCTCTATTATTGATGCCAACATCCATACACTAAAGATAATCTCTGAAATGACTAAAGATAATGTCATACTAGCTTGCATGGACAAGAGAGCACAGAATATCATTGCCAGTGCTGTAGAATACTCAACCTTCTTGAACTAGGTTCACTGTCAGACCTCCAAAGAGATGTGGGATACCCTTGTTGTCTATAACGAGGGTACTGATGATGTAAGTGATGATAGGAAGTCTATGCTCAACCAAGAGTGTGTGGCTTTCAAGCAAATCCTGAAGGAGAACATAACTACCTATTATGAAAGATTCTTCAGGATCATAGATGAGTTGAAGACCTATGGAAGGGTCTTCAATAAATATGAAATTAATGACAAGTTTCTCAGATCTCTCACTAGAGACTGGGATATGAAGATCTGTGCCATAAGAGAGATGGCCAAGCTTGCTAACACTCCTCCCTAAATATTGTTTGGGAAGCTGCTCTCCTATAAGATGCAGCTAGCTACCAGGAAGGAGGAGGATGCCTCCAACAAATTAATGGCCAAATAAAATTCCTTGGCCTTTAAAGCTGAAAGCACAAGGAAAGGCAAGTAAAGTATTCCTACTCCACTAAGGAGAGCAGCTGAGTCAGAAAGATCTGAATTAGAGGCATTAAACAACAACATGTCTGATAAATATTTTATAGCCTTTTCCAAACAACTAAAGAGGTTAATGAAGAAGAAACATTGGAAGAAAAGGCCTTCTAATTCCACTCATCACAGAAAGAATCAGTCAAAGACTGACAGGTATGGTTCTAAATATAACAAACATAACTCCTCTAAAGTAATTTGCTACTGTTGCAGTAAGTCTGGGCATGTGATAGCTGACTGCCTTGAGAAGCGGAAGGATACTAAGGAGAAGAAGCAGCACCAGCACAAAGGAAAGAAGGAATAGTCCTTCATTTCCAAGAAGGAAAAGAGTTGGACAGACTTATCATCCTCTAAGTCAAAAGAAGAGGAAGCCTATATTGGGCTAGTTTATGCTATTCTTATAGATGAAACTATTGTAACAGGAGAAGTCAATCCTCTAGGGAGGAAAAGAATCAGATCCCCTCTAACACTGTCAGACAATAAGTAAGAGGTGGATGAAGATGTTCATAGCTATATAGGGCTGATGGCAATGATAGATGAGGAAGGCAACTAGGATCAGCCTGATCAGAGCAAGGTACATCTATCACCAAACTCTGCTTATCTGTCTTAGTTTGAGACTAATCCTTGCTCAGAAGCCTCTTTAAACTACGGTGAAGAAGATTCTGGATCTGAAGGAGATGTCAATCAGCTGATTAACAAGTATGGATAACTTCAGAATGCCTTCAAGAAGGTCAAGAAGCTGTCTAAGAAGCAAGCTAAAAAGATCTCATCTCTTAAGCTTGAAGTTTCACAACAGACTTTAATAGCAAATCTGCTGGACCAGAAAGCTAGGGAAATTAACCAACTTAAGTCCCTCTTGGACATTCAGGTAGCCTCCATTAAGCACAAGAACTATCTCATCAGGGAGCTATAAGATAAGATTGAGAAGGAGAAAAGAATAGTGGCTAGATATTTTAAGCCAAGTACTATCCTCCCCTTGATAGACTCCTCCTCTCAAGAGGGCAAGAAGGGGTTGTGATTCAAGGGAAACACAAGAGTTTCTCCTTCCAAAAGGAAGGGCACAGCTCCAACTCCACCTCAGCCTATTGCTTCTAAGCCTTCCATTCTTTTCAAAAAAAGTTTTGATACCTTCTAACAGGTATGGCCAAGAAAGCTCTTATGGTCACTGGGAGAGGGGTTGTTCATCTAGAGTGAACAAAGATGTTCACTGTCATGGTGAAAGTTTTGGCAGGCTGTGTCAAGTTAAGGCTGCCAATGAGAAATTTCAAATGGCCCAATCTAGACCATTTGTCTTTGGTTCTTCATCACCAACTCTCAAGAATGTTTTTGCAGCCAAGGATAAGAATCTGACAGCAGAGGTTTTGACTAAGGGAAAGTCCAAGAATCGGGCTGATCTGCGCATATCTGAAGCCATAAAAAAGCATGCTTTCTAAAAACAAGCTAGCTACTGCTGGCACTCAGGGCATACCAAATAAACCATCTATAAGACTTACCTTCAGTCAAATTCTGGCTGAAAGAAATCAGAAAAAGGCTGTAGCACATCTTTCTCCTGTCAAGGTTACTGCTCATAAAGCTATAGGGCCTTTACAGAAAAGAAGATATAACATACATGATTGTTGGTGATGTGGTAAGATAGGGAATTTTTCCAATGACTGCTGGCACAATCCCAATGTTTCCAGATTTAGGGTCAGTCCACCAGTCAGAAATTCTATTGGTGCACATGTTCAGTTTTATGCTAACATGCACCTAGGACCCAATAGATATTTGGGTCCTAAGGTTAAGTAATTTGTATATTTCAAGATAGTTCAAGGTATCATACCCCTATAAGGTACTTGGACAGTGGCTATTCCAGGCACATGACTGGAATAAGGACCATCTTGAAGGAGTTTACCCAATTAAAAAATGGACCCAAAGTCATCTTTGGAGGTTAAGATAGAGGTGTATCGAGAGGATATGGTATGATCACCAATGTAACGCCCCCGATTTTTCTGCGATTATTTAATTTCTCGTTTGGCGTTACGATGATGCGTTTCCGTGGCTTGTGCCTTTTGTGGAGTGTGGTTTAACTCCTTAGAACTGAGTGCCCTATTCTGTAGCTTGTTGGCAATATCTCCCTGACAAGCCGAGTCGTTTTGGGTGACCCGGTGTGGCCTCTCGGGGGATTGTTTGTGTTTGGCTTTATTTGGGTATAACTCGAGTTCTGTTCATCGAATGTTAATTTCGACTTCGCCGTTGTGTTCGTAGCGTGGGTATTTAACTACGGTGTGAATTTCGTCAAATTCCGAGGTAGTTCGGTTTTTGCGTCGTTTTGGTGCTTTAAGTAATTCTTTAATAAATTTTATATATATATATATATATATATATATATATATATATGATAGAATGAAAACCCCCTTGTATCATCTTCTTCCCCATTTGAAACCGCCGCTCCTGTTCGCGGAAAACAGAGGAGAAAAAAAACCGCCGTTCCTGCTCCCCTTCAGACGGTGATTCCGGGCTTGTTCGTGGACGGATTTCGATTCCGAAAGCGGCGTTGTCTTGCTCTCTCTTAGATCTTCGTTTCGACGGTAAGATATTTCATTTTCATGGAGTTTTGGTGAGATTAGGATTTCGGTTTGGAGGTTTTTTTTCCGCCATTAATGTCCGGGAGTATATTTTTAGGTGTTGCTCCTTCTAGTGCAGAACGAAGAGGAGGGAAAGCCGACCAAGCTTCGCTGGAAATCGAGGCAAGTGGTATTCTTGCCCTTGCCTTTGTTGTTCTTTTGAATTTTGGAATGTTTCCCGGTTATCCCTATGGTAGAAACCATGCTTATTCTCTTATTATCTTGCTATGTTTTAGGGCTTAGATTCTCCTATGAGCCACCCTCCTTGGGCTGTTTGCTCCTCGTGTTAGTTGTGTTCACCAATTAGACTCCAGATTCGTAGTTCTAGTTGGGTGCTTTTGCGGGTGGAGCCGAGAGAGAGAGAGTGAGGGAGGTTGTTGTGGTAGGGCTCTGGTTAGAACTAGTCTTGGTAGACTCTCGAGTTTTGGTGTTGAGTGTGGTGCACACACTGAAAGCCAAAAGCCGCCCGGACTTGGAGTTGAGTATGGTGGACACACTCAAAGACATAGTTCGGTTTGTTCTTTGCGGCTGAGTGGTGGGGTGATTGAGTGAAAATTTTCGTCTAAGTCAAAATCGACGGGAATCACCAAGTGATTCCCGCCGATTTCGACGTGTATCGTCATTGATTCCCATCGATCGGCGAGAATCAACCTTGATTCCCGCCGATTCGGCGAGAATCATTCTGGATTCCCGCCGGTCGTCGAGAATCATCCCGCATTCTTGCCGATTCGGCGAGAATCGTCCTGCTTTCCCGCCGATTCGGCGAGAATCAGTCGGCCTTCCCGCCGACCTTCTCTTGTTGGCGTTGGCTTAGGGTTCTCCTGTGGAAGTGAACTTTGGCGTAGAGTGAGTTGACCTCACTCAACGCCAAAGCAATTTTGGCATTGAGGGAGGTATACTCACTCAATGCCGTTGTTAGGTTTTGTGGTTTTGCTGAAGGCGTTGAGGGAGTGGACCTCACTCAACGCCATGGCTGTTCTGGCGCTGATTGAGGCTTACCCACTCAACGCCAAGGTCTGGTTAGGCACTGAGTGGATTCCACCCAACGCCGAGCCGTGTTGAGTAACTTCAACACTGTTTCTCTTTCCTCGATTTATGTTCCCGAGTGAGTTTCCTTGATTATATTTGTAGTTTCCTTGTCGGCCATGTTTTCTTCCCTAAAGGCCAAATCATGGGATGTGGATAGTAGTGGTGGTTTGAAGCTCTTCATGGGAGAGGTGTTGTGTAATCTTGTAAGACCCCCCTCCCGGAACACAACACACGGCACGAGGGGAGTCTTATGCCCGAAATAGCCGCCTTGCGGTAGCACTAACACACGGGTTAGCCTTTACCACAAGACGCCTATTCCGCCGGCTACAATCCATATCACAACAATTATGCCAACCCAACCATAACAGAAAAGTAAAGCTAAAAGCAGTTCAGTTCACAGCTAAGTTAAAGTCCAAAAGTAGCGGAAGATAACAAGCACAACAGGCTTGTACAAATAAACAAGAGTCTAGAAATGTTTTGCCAAACGGCTACATGAAAACACTCACTACTGTCACTGACGGTGCCGATGGCACCACCACCTCAGGTCCTATCATCCGGGCCTGGCTGTCCTGCTGCATAGTCCGTTGCCGCTCTACCTGCGGGGTTTCCTCCTAAAAAGGAAGACGTAGCAACCGTTAGTCATAAGACTAAGTGGCTTCACATCCGCTCCCCCGGCGACTCCTCGGCACCGGGTGGAGAAAGGAACGAGGTACAATATATATATATATATATGCAAGTAAACAAGCAGGTGACAATAAGTATGGTGAAGTATAAACTACGCTACACAACTAGCAGTTCTACGAATATCAATAATATATAAATGACAGCAGGTATAATTAATCAGAATAGTAACTTAACTTATAAGAGTGCCCATACAAACTTATAAGTTAAGGATCGGCTTAACAGTAAAGTAACTCATCGTATGAGAGTGCCCATACAAACTTATACGATGAGGATCTTGTGTATGCAATGAATGACATGATATGAATGTTATGCAATGACCGAATCATACGCACGCACATGCAAGTTGCTATGTCGACACAGACTAGAAGTTCCCACTTTTCGAGCAGGTAGCTAACCTCTCAGGCGTCGTCCGTCGTGGCCAGACGGCGACAGTGGAGCGGGCGTCTCCACTACTAGGTGGTATCACACTACCTATCCTAGGCCCCCGTACGCCTCAACGCTAAGAACACAACAGCGGAGCTCACATGCGTACTACGGCTCAGAAGGGGTCTTGGGTAAATGTGCACCAAGAACACAGCCCAACCTGGCCTTTGATTTCGAACCGGATGGAACCTCGGAAACGCACGAGGTGCAAGCCCAACCGTTCTCATGGCGCGGAGGAGATCTCGGGTTATGGACACCAAGTATCTAACCCTACCGCCCAAGGTCTACCCATTGGCTCCCATCGGTGTGACGACTGGCGAACCCGTAGACCTGCCACAATCATTATCTCAATATCGCGACACGATGAATCGTCGCACATCACATGCCCCAACACAACTCACTCGATGCTACCCGTAGGGAGACTTCAACTCTAAGCATCGGTTGTTAATAAACCCCTTGGGCTCGGATTACAGTTAAAAAATACTCTTCACATAGTGTTCATCATGTTCACGCCCACCTATTCAATGAATTCACCTCAACACTACGCATAATAGATATGTTCAACATCAAATTGTATAAATATATCCTTTACCAATGTCAACTCCTAATATCTAGCCTTCTCATCCAATCCATTTCTCTACCATTGCATGGTTATCCCTTATTACACAACCAAATGAGTAACCATACTAAATTATAGTAACAACGATATTATAGATATATGGGAGCAAGATATCACATGAGCAAATCACAATCATTGCAAGAGTGCTAACGTTATAAATTAACAAGTGCATTAACATAGGATAGCCCAATACTAAAACTGGGATTCCCGGAGCTACAGGAATCCGATCACAATGCACAACCCCTCGTTGGAAAGGTATTCGCGAGGGCTACGACTTTCGTGTTGAGTCGATCGCCCAGATCTGGTCGCAACATACCAGAAATTCAACTCGAATACGTACAGGAAACAGTTTCCTGTACAGGAATTTTCCCGAACGCAGCGGACTCGAACCAGCTTTCCCGTGGCTACAGGTATCGCATGGAAACGAGCAACCCCTCGTTGGAAAGGTAATTTCAAGGGATACGACTTTTGTGTTGAGTCGATCACCCAGATTTGGCCAGAACACCTCCGAAATTGGCCACGAAGGTCGCCGCGTGCAGAAATCAGATTTCTGCACGCATCTTAAGGCGAGATGAACGGCATCCATTCATCTTCTTCCTTGCAACGACCTCGCATAAACTTCTCCAGAAATCACACCCAACCTTATTTCTCCTTTCAAAGCCAAACCCCCAACGAAAACCCCTCTCATCTCCACTTTGAATGATGAGAAGGTTGAGGGAGACTAAGCCTAAAACCTAGGCATGGCTTATCCTAAGAACTCTCCTCCTCACCATCAAGACTCTATGGAGTCGATGTCTCTCCTAAAATAACTATAGATCTAGCACCAAGGGAGAGGGGAGGAAGCTCACCTCAAGTCCAGCGGTACCACCATGGCCGGCCATGAGCCTCGCACTCCTTCGCGGCGGCATTGTTTTTCCCTTGACGGTGGCGGCGTTTTGATTCCTCCAAAGATGGCTCCGGCAAGCTCTTCCTCCTCCTCCAGCCAAGAACCCTCTCAGAAATTTCGGGGCAGAAGAAAGGAGATGAAATGCTAGGGTTTCCCAACTTTTTCCTTTTTATACATCGCAGACACGGGTAGGCACACGGCCGTGTTCCTACCCGTGTTCAGGTGACACGGCCGTGTGGCATGCCGTGTCTAGGGCCGTGTTCCTCCCAGAACCACTTTCTGCCGGGTCAGGGTTGCGGCACACGGGTAGAGACACGGCCGTGTCCCGACCCGTGTCCTTGGCACACGGCTAGGGACACGCCCGTGTCCCAATGCCCGTGTACCTCTCTGACTGGTGAACCTATTTTTATGAGGCACACGGGTATGGACACGGCCGTGTCCATACCCGTGTCAGCCAAAAATGCTGTTTCGCCTTGTTTTCCTCATTTCCCGCATGTCCGCACCTGTTCACCCACATCCCCATTGGGCTCACCACAGCCCCTTGACTCAAATACGCAATCAAGGGGCCTAGCGCAAATTGGGACGTTACAAATCCTATAAACAAAATAAAAGATTTCGTCCCCGAAATCAGGGTAAGGCTATGGGAGTGAAACACATAAAAAGGGAACTATGCTTTCAAATAAAATTTTACCTGGAGTAAATAATTCCGGGTAGCGCTCTTGCATCAAATCCCTTGGCTCCCATGTGCACTCTTCCTTCCCGTGATTAGACCATAGCACCTTCACCAAGGGAACACTTTTGCGGCGCAAGGTCCTTGTCTCGTTATCAACGATCCGCACCGGCTCCAGTCGCACAGACCTATCAGACGCCACGGCACCATCCGCCGTGGGGATATACTGTTCAGGTCGCAACAAAGCCTTCCGAAGCGACGATACATGGAACACGTCGTGAAGGTTCTCCAGCTCCGGTGGTAACTCCAATCGATAGGCCAGAGGGCCAATCCTTTCCACTACAACATAGGGCCCAACATACCTTGGGCTGAGCTTCTTGACTCCACGTACTCGTGACACTCCGTGCATCGGTCGAATCTTCAGGAACACCTTATCACCCACTTGAAACTCTACCATACGGTGCCTTGCGTTGTAATATTTCGCCTGTCGGCTTTGAGCCTCTAGCATTCGATTCCGGATCAACCTAACCACCGCGTCCGTGTCATCAATATACTCATTTCCCAATGTCTTCGGATCTTCGTCTTGCACCCAGGACAAGGGTGTTCTACACCTCCTTCCATACAAAGCCTCATGAGGTGCCATTCCAATACTAGCTTGATGACTGTTATTATAAGAGAACTCCACGAGAGGTAAGAGCCTCTCCCATGGTTCTCCTTTATCTAGCACACACAACCTCAATAGGTCCTCCAATGTTCGGATGGTTCGTTCAGATTGCCCGTCCGTTTGTGGGTGAAAGGCTGTGCTAAAGGCGAGGCGCGAGCCCAAATAAGCCTGTACAGCCCTCCATTCTCTTGAAGTAAACCGACCATCCCGGTCGGAGACGATCGTCTTTGGCACTCCATGGTACCGCACAAATTGTTCCACAAAGAGACGCACTAAGACGCCCACTTGCGCCTCCTTCTTCATTGGGATAAATCGGGCTACCTTGGTCAACCGGTCAACTATCACCCACACAGAATCATTCCCCGAGCGCGAGCGAGGTAACCCGTGGACGAAGTCCATGGAGATGTCCTCAAATTTCCATTCGGGGATGGGCAACGACTGTAGCATTCCACCGGGGCTTCGGCACTCTGCCTTCACCATTTGGCAGGCCACACAATGAGTAACAAAGTACTTGACATCCCTCTTCATGCCCGGCCAACACATCGTCTTTCTCAAATCGGTGTACATCTTCGCGATCCCCGGGTGCACCGAGTACTTGGAGCAATGGGCCTCCTTTAGAATATCCTCCCGAATGTTGTCACCTTCGGGGATGTAAAGCCGGCCACGAAAATGGACGAGGCCGTCTTTTAGGGAGTATTCTTCCGTAGTCCCATCCTCCATTGACTTGAAAGCCGGGGTTAAAGCCGCATCCTTCTTTTGTTCCGTACGGATCCGGTCTCGTATGTTGCAAACTATACTCATCGCGGCCAAATATTCGGTATACTCTTCCGGTTGATTCTTAAAGACCAAAGTGATTTCCATCTCTTGCAACATCCGGATTAACTCCATCCTCATCAAGCGGGATTCCGTGCTCGCTTCCGGCGCTTTCCGGCTCAAGGCATCAGCTACGGAATTAACCTTCCCGGGGTGGTAGTTCAAGGTGAAATCATAGTCGCACAAGAATTCCAACCACCGCCTCTGTCTCAAGTTTAACTCCTTTTGGGTGTGAACGTACTTCAGATTTTTGTGATCCGAGTAGATCTCGCAGTGGACACCGTATAAATAATGCCTCCACATCTTCAAGGCGAATACCACCGCTCCCAACTCTAGATCATGCACCGGGTAGCTGGCTTCATGCTTCTTCAACTGTCTTGAAGCATAAGCGATCACATGCCCATTCTGCATCAACACAGCTCCCATCCCTTGATACGACGCATCCGTGTAAACTTGAAAGCCCTCCTTCCCAGATGGAAGAGCTAGGATGGGTGCAGTCGTCAATCTGTCTTTCAACTCTTGGAATGCAGCTTCGCACTGGGGTGTCCATTCAAACGGCACACCCTTCTTGGTCAGCGTAGTAAGGGGAAGGGCGATCTTCGAGAAGCCTTTCACGAACTTGCGTTAGTACCCGGCAAGTCCAAGAAAGCTTCGTATGTCGGCCGCTGACTTCAATGGCGACCACTCCTTCACGGCCCGCACCTTGGCCGGATCTACTGCTAGCCCCGCCCCACTAATCACATGGCCCAAGAACGCGACCTCTCGAAGCCAAAACTCACATTTGCTGAACTTGGCAAACAAAGTGTGCTCCTTTAGTTTCCTCAGCACTAAAGTTAGATGTTCGGCGTGTTCTGCTTCAGTCTTGGAGTAGACTAGGATATCATCGATAAACACGATGACAAAGATGTCCAAATAAGGGCCGAACACCTTGTTCATCAAGCTCATAAAGGCGGAAGGGGCGTTTGTGAGCCCAAACGGCATCACGGTGAATTCATACAAACCATATCTCGAACTGAACGCCGTCTTCTGAATGTCATCTTCTTGTATCCTCAGCTGATAATATCCCGAACGCAGATCTAACTTGGAGAACCAATACGATCCCACCAATTGATCGAATAATTCATCAATGCGCGGTAGGGGATAGGTGTTCCGCACCGTTAACCGGTTCAACTCTCGATAATCAATACATAACCGCAAGGTGCCATCCTTCTTTTTGACGAACAAAACGGGCGCTCCCCAAGGCGACGAGCTTGGGCGAACGAACCCTGCTTCCACCAATTCCTGAAGCTAAACTCTAAACTCTGCAAGTTCCTTCGGAGCCATTCGGTATGGAGCTCGCGAGACGGGCTTGGCACCCGGAATTAGCTTGATTTGGAAGTCCACTTCCCTATGCGGGGGTAGTCCTGGCAATTTCTCGGGAAATACCTCGGGAAATTCTCGCACCACCCGCACATCCTTGACCTCTAATGTCAATTTCTTCAACTCGAAGCAAATTACATAGACCTCGTCCCCTTCCATATGAGATTTCATAACTTGGATTGAAGATAATAATTTACGGGGTGCGAATTTAATACCTTGGAAGATGACTTCCGAGTCTCCATGCCTCAACATAACTTGCTTCTCCGCACAATTGATCCTGGCGTGGTGCCAGTCCAACCACTTCATGCCCAGGATGAGATCGAACTCCGGGATTCTTAACACTGTAGCCGGAGTTTCAAAGAACTTTCCTCCAATAAGGGTGTCGAAGTCGCAACTTGCTGACGACGTCATCTCAGAGCCGTCCGGAAGGCGCACCCTTTGAGTAATGCCCGTGAAGTGTTGCACTCCCTCCAAGTCCTTCACGAAGTCCTCCGAAATGAACGAGTGAGACGCACCCGTGTCAAATAACGTATAGGCGGGTCTCCCGCTAACCACGACAGTGCCTAGGTTCCAAAAGGGGTAATCACTATTCAGAATAGCGCGTATCATTTGTATCATAAATCCAACAAGTCATATAATATTAAAACAATTTTGCACGTACCGGTGATGACTTCCTGCGGATTTCTCTCCTGAGTCATATCCAATGCGAATACATGCTCCCGTGCATGTCCTTGATTTCTCCCTGGTGGTCCTCTTCCTCGGCCACGCATGTGCCCTCGTCCCCGTGGAGCTACTGGAGGGGGAGCAATAGGGGCACCCCGATCAGTCGCGGGCAAACTCGTCGGACATGCCCCGGTTGGTTGCACTCAAAACATATCATCTCACGTCGGCCCCCAGGTTGTTGATAATATTGCTGCTGCGGTGGTGGTGGTAAAGGTAGTGGTTGCGGAGTTGGGTACTCCACCCGATGGTTCCGGTTGACCCACCGACCGCCTCTGTGGTTTCCCCTTCCTCTGCCATGATCATTCCGCCTTCTATTACTAGGGCCGACTTCAATTACTCCTTCCGCAGGTCTCTTGCCACATCCCATGTGGTCCGCCTCCAGTCTCTTTGCCATGTCAATGATTTCTGCCAGGCTTCCATCGGCTATAAACAAAAGGGCCTGCCTCAGGGGGTCCCTTAACCCTTTGTAGAAGCGCTTCGCGTAGCCTCTATCGTCCAACTCATAGGAATCGGCAAACCTAGCGAGGTGTTGGAACTCCCTCTGGTACTCCGTTACCGAATTCGATCCCTGCTTCAGCTGCAGAAATTTTTCTTCAAGTCCATCCCGAGCAGAAGAAGGGATGAAGTGCTCCAGAAAAGCCTCGGTGAACTCGTTCCAACCGATGTCCGTGTACAACCGCCCTTGGAAGATGGAGCCCATGAGGGACTTCCACCACCTTTTGGCGTGCAGCTCTAGCAGCGTCACTACCAATGTCACCGCCATGCTGTTCGGACATCTTATGCCAGCCATCAATTCCTGCACGGTATCAAGCCATTCCTCGGTGCGCACCGGCGATTCTGTCCCAAGATAGGCAGGAGGGGACAGAGCACGGAAGGTGCTCAACCAGTTGGAGCTTGGCGCTTGTTGTTGCACCGGAGCTTGCTGGGCTTTAAATGCATCCAATATGGCTGACAGCGTTTGTCCCAGCTCCGACTGCTGGAATTGTGAAGGAACGGAAGGGGTAGGAGTGCCCCCAACCGGCTCCACCTGTGCTGGGACCTATACGCAAGGTACAAATTAGGGTCAGGTTGGCTAAAACTAATGTCAAAGTTGGACAACTTAGTGTGAATTACATATGGGCACACCACTGCTTCCGCTAAGTCGGTTTGTCCCCAAACCGACTAATCGAACGGGAGTGGCCCATTGTTACCTGACTGCTGTAGGTGAAGATCGGCTTAGTCTGATACCATTTGTAGGACCCCCCTCCCGGAACACAACACACGGCACGAGGGGAGTCTTATGCCCGAAATAGCCGCCTTGCGGTAGCACTAACACACGGGTTAGCCTTTACCACAAGACGCCTATTCCGCCGGCTACAATCCATATCACAACAATTATGCCAACCCAACCATAACAGAAAAGTAAAGCTAAAAGCAGTTCAGTTCACAGCTAAGTTAAAGTCCAAAAGTAGCGGAAGATAACAAGCACAACAGGCTTGTACAAATAAACAAGAGTCTAGAAATGTTTTGCCAAACGGCTACATGAAAACACTCACTACTGTCACTGACGGTGCCGATGGCACCACCACCTCAGGTCCTATCATCCGGGCCTGGCTGTCCTGCTGCATAGTCCGTTGCCGCTCTACCTGCGGGGTTTCCTCCTAAAAAGGAAGACGTAGCAACCGTTAGTCATAAGACTAAGTGGCTTCACATCCGCTCCCCCGGCGACTCCTCGGCACCGGGTGGAGAAAGGAACGAGGTACAATATATATATATATATATATATATATATATATGCAAGTAAACAAGCAGGTGACAATAAGTATGGTGAAGTATAAACTACGCTACACAACTAGCAGTTCTACGAATATCAATAATATATAAATGACAGCAGGTATAATTAATCAGAATAGTAACTTAACTTATAAGAGTGCCCATACAAACTTATAAGTTAAGGATCGGCTTAACAGTAAAGTAACTCATCGTATGAGAGTGCCCATACAAACTTATACGATGAGGATCTTGTGTATGCAATGAATGACATGATATGAATGTTATGCAATGACCGAATCATACGCACGCACATGCAAGTTGCTATGTCGACACAGACTAGAAGTTCCCACTTTTCAAGCAGGTAGCTAACCTCTCAGGCGTCGTCCGTCGTGGCCAGACGGCGACAGTGGAGCGGGCGTCTCCACTACTAGGTGGTATCACACTACCTATCCTAGGCCCCCGTACGCCTCAACGCTAAGAACACAACAGCGGAGCTCACATGCGTACTACGGCTCAGAAGGGGTCTTGGGTAAATGTGCACCAAGAACACAGCCCAACCTGGCCTTTGATTTCGAACCGGATGGAACCTCGGAAACGCACGAGGTGCAAGCCCAACCGTTCTCATGGCGCGGAGGAGATCTCGGGTTATGGACACCAAGTATCTAACCCTACCGCCCAAGGTCTACCCATTGGCTCCCATCGGTGTGACGACTGGCGAACCCGTAGACCTGCCACAATCATTATCTCAATATCGCGACACGATGAATCGTCGCACATCACATGCCCCAACACAACTCACTCGATGCTACCCGTAGGGAGACGTCAACTCTAAGCATCGGTTGTTAATAAACCCCTTGGGCTCGGATTACAGTTACAAAATACTCTTCACATAGTGTTCATCATGTTCACGCCCACCTATTCAATGAATTCACCTCAACACTACGCATAATAGATATGTTCAACATCAAATTGTATAAATATATCCTTTACCAATGTCAACTCCTAATATCTAGCCTTCCCATCCAATCCATTTCTCTACCATTGCATGGTTATCCCTTATTACACAACCAAATGAGTAACCATACTAAATTATAGTAACAACGATATTATAGATATATGGGAGCAAGATATCACATGAGCAAATCACAATCATTGCAAGAGTGCTAACATTATAAATTAACAAGTGCATTAACATAGGATAGCCCAATACTAAAACTGGGATTCCCGGAGCTACAGGAATCCGATCACAATGCACAACCCCTCGTTGGAAAGGTATTCGCGAGGGCTACGACTTTCGTGTTGAGTCGATCGCCCAGATCTGGTCGCAACATACCAGAAATTCAACTCGAATATGTACAGGAAACAGTTTCCTGTACAGGAATTTTCCCGAACGCAGCGGACTCGAACCAGCTTTCCCGTGGCTACAGGTATCGCATGGAAACGAGCAACCCCTCGTTGGAAAGGTAATTTCAAGGGCTACGACTTTCGTGTTGAGTCGATCACCCAGATTTGGCCAGAACACCTCCGAAATTGGCCACGAAGGTCGCCGCGTGCAGAAATCAGATTTCTGCACGCATCTTAAGGCGAGATGAACGGCATCCATTCATCTTCTTCCTTGCAACGACCTCGCATAAACTTCTCCAGAAATCACACCCAACCTTATTTCTCCTTTCAAAGCCAAACCCCCAACGAAAACCCCTCTCATCTCCACTTTGAATGATGAGAAGGTTGAGGGAGACTAAGCCTAAAACCTAGGCATGGCTTATCCTAAGAACTCTCCTCCTCACCATCAAGACTCTATGGAGTCGATGTCTCTCCTAAAATAACTATAGATCTAGCACCAAGGGAGAGGGGAGGAAGCTCACCTCAAGTCCAGCGGTACCACCATGGCCGGCCATGAGCCTCGCACTCCTTCGCGGCGGCATTGTTTTTCCCTTGACGGTGGCGGCGTTTTGATTCCTCCAAAGATGGCTCCGGCAAGCTCTTCCTCCTCCTCCAGCCAAGAACCCTCTCAGAAATTTCGGGGCAGAAGAAAGGAGATGAAATGCTAGGGTTTCCCAACTTTTTCCTTTTTATACATCGCAGACACGGGTAGGCACACGGCCGTGTTCCTACCCGTGTTCAGGTGACACGGCCGTGTGGCATGCCGTGTCTAGGGCCGTGTTCCTCCCAGAACCACTTTCTGCCGGGTCAGGGTTGCGGCACACGGGTAGAGACACGGCCGTGTCCCGACCCGTGTCCTTGGCACACGGCTAGGGACACGCCCGTGTCCCAATGCCCGTGTACCTCTCTGACTGGTGAACCTATTTTTATGAGGCACACGGGTATGGACACGGCCGTGTCCATACCCGTGTCAGCCAAAAATGCTGTTTCGCCTTGTTTTCCTCATTTCCCGCACGTCCGCACCTGTTCACCCACATCCCCATTGGGCTCACCACAGCCCCTTGACTCAAATACGCAATCAAGGGGCCTAGCGCAAATTGGGACGTTACAAATCTAGCCAAGGCCACCCTTATTCTTCTGTCTTGCTCCAGGTATGGGCTGGGCAAGGGGGTGGAAGGTCCCTTGTGCTTTATCATGTAGACCCCTGAGCTTGTTGGCATGGAAATTGGTGGTTGGGGGACTGAGTTTGCCTCCAACCCAGATCCACGTTGTTGTTTTGCTACTACCATCTCCCACAGCTTAGGGTGTTAGAAGTTTCTTCCTTGGTATATTGCAACACTTTGGGCTCTTGGTAGCCTAGTAGGCCCTGCAGGATGTTGTTCCTGAGCAGAGTTAATGTTGTTTCCTCGCACGTAGTGCATTTCTTGTCGTCCTATTTTGGACAGTTGTGACTCTTTCTACGGCTTGTTTTTCAGTTACTTTTTCCCCTTTGGTTGACTCTTTCATACAGATGTTACCTTGTCTTGCTTACTGAGGTATTCTGTTTTCTTTTGGAATGCCTCAGGTTCTGAGCTGTAGACAGTTGGGTGGCTAGTTTGCAGAGGTGGTGTTGGTGGTCTCCTGGACTTTGGAGATCCATTTGCCTTGTTGGTGAGGTAGTTTTTAGTACTTTCTTACAGACATACATATGTGCTAGTGGGTACGTGTCAGGTTGTTGGCGCCTACTGGTAGTTTTTACCTTTGTACTGGATATATTACTTATGCTGCTACCGTTTTCTGGAGATAGTCTACTTGCTCTGAGAAGGATTATGCTAGGTTGCTAGTTACTTTTAAACTATAATTATTCTTATAAGTAATCTCATGATCAGCATGTTTTATAAAACTAAATCACTATTTTCTAATCACGCATAAAGACCGTTTTCTTATATATAATATAAATTAAATGTAGAGTCTTGCATAGTATGAGTGGTTCTCTTGGAACTCTTATACACCCCTTAGGATGCTAAACCTGAATAAAGTATTTTTCCGCTGCACATAAGTATAGTTTTTAACTGTGGACTAGGTGATCCACCGAGCCGAGGGATACGACCTCTAAAATATAACTGATTTTCTAATCATTAAACACATGATTTTCTTTCATTAAGTTTGTTGTTGGTTTTGCCTGAGCGTCAGCAGTTATCCCCTGCTTGACGTGGCATCATGACACGTGTTTTTTCATACTCTGATAATTCCTAAATTCGGAGAAAATGCGGGTTGTGACAGTTGGTATCAGAGGGAGGTTGCTTGACAAGTTAGTCGGGCAACCTTCCTTTGTTTGCTTTTAGTAGTTCAGCATCATGTCATTCACACACCGATATGTCATCAGCAGTCTTGGCAAAATCACGAACACTACACTCATAACATAACATGAAGTATACTGGGCATATTATGTAGTATGGGATGCATAATATGTGTTCATATATGGATCCACCATAGGGGCAACATGTGAGGGTTATGTAGTATGGGATGCATAACCTCACCACATGGCTGCAACTAGCACATTTTCTTGTTCATTGCATGCGATTGTTATGTAGTATGGGATGCATAACATTTTCATGTGTACGCCGCTCATAACATGCATTAGGACTTTTTTAGAATGCATAGCACAATCATGCATAGCATAACATTGCATAAGCACAACGTGCCAAACTAAAGACTGGCAGGATGACATATGTACACACATAAGTTTTCGAGTCAAAAAAATAATATAAAGTCATGCATTCCCGATCTAGGCACAAGAATTAGTATGGTGGTGGTTAACCATCCTAGGTTAGGGCATAACATAAAGTTTTGTAAAAGGTAAACTCCCAGAGCAAGTTTAGCAGCTTTAAGTTCATATCTATATATGTATGGTCTGTACTAGTAGTTGAGTCTAGCCATTATACTAGGATCTAACTAGTGTTGCTATGACTTTAGGATGGCGAGACGTCCTTCGACTAGATCAACTCCCCTGTCTGAGGGTGAGTCTTCTGGAGCTCAGAATGATGCGGTAATCGAAAGCTTGCTGCAGAGTAACAATTCCTTGAGCAGGAAGATGGTGGAGGTCCGAGCCCAGATCCAGTCTTTGGTAGTAGTTGTGGCGGGTCAGACTCAGGGAGTGCAAGGCCTTGTAGGGGGGATTGCTGTTCCTCCCTCTCCTGCACCCTTAAGACCTCTAATGGTGGTGCCAGCGGAGATGGCCTTCATCTCGCAGTTTCAGAGGCTGAGCCCTCCCACTTATGACGGGAAGGCAGACTTCATGGTGATAGACGACCGGCTGATCTCCATGGAGGAGATGTTCTCGTATTCAGGGATTGCAGAAGATCAGAGGGTGATGATAGCCGCCTATCAGCTTAAAGGTTTGGCTAAGAGTTGGTGGCTGAGAGAGAAGGAGAGCTTGGTAACCGGATGCTCTTGGGAAGTGTTCAAGGAGATGCTATTGAGGAAGTTCTTACCCGCGGTCGAGTGTGACCACCTCATGAACGAGTTCCTCCATCTGAAGCAAAGGCAGCTCACGGTGGGTGAGTATGAGATAGAATTCAGCAAGTTGAGCCATTTTGCCCCTGGATTGGTCAGCATTGAGGCTGATCGAGTTAAGCGATTTCTCGGTGGTTTGAGGAGTGAGGTGCAGCAGTTGGCTAGTGCTTATGGGTCAGAAACTTACGCAGGAGTAGTGGAGGCTGCTCTGAAGGTGGAGGCTATTGAGACCGTGAAGAGCAGAGGATAGCAAAGTAGGAAGGATAAGAGGAAGTCTGTGGAGGAAAAGAAACCTCGGGTACCGGATGCGGTTCCTGGGAAGAAGAGCAAAGTGGTGTGCAGTTTCTATGGCCGGTCAGGATACCCGGTCGAGAGATGTTTCAAGAGAGCAGCAGCTCAGAGGAAGGATAAGGTTCATGCGATTCAGGGTACTCCGAGGAGAGATGTCTCCTGTTCTGTTTGCAAGCGACCCGGGCATGATGCTGCTCAGTGCTGGTCCAAGGATAAGGTCTGTTTCCAGTGTGGGCAGAAGGGACACATCAAGTCTAGGTGTCCTCAGGTCCAGCTTGCCCTGCAAGCAGTGCCCCTTCAGGCATTACCTCCACCTCAGCGTGTGGACAAGGGAAAGGGAAAACTGAACGTGATCTTTTCCGAGGACGCTGAAGCTTCGACTCTGGTCATTTAAGGTTAGTTGTCTTCCAGCCTAAATGTTTTGTTCTTGTCTTGCTAAATTGTAGTATTGTTGTGGTAGTTCCTTAGTTATATATGTTCCTATAGGGAAGTTTAAGGTGAAGAACCGCTGGGCGCGTGTTCTGTTTGACTCCGGCGCTACCCACTTGTTCGTGGCTAGAGCCTTTGTAGAGCGACATCGATTGACTTTAGATCGAGTTCGGGATACCTTTCGTGTTAAGTTCCCCTCTGGTGAATCTGTGTTGTCAGATGTGGGCATGTTGGATTGCCCTATTTTGTTGGGGGACTTCCTTGCGAAGGAAGACCTGAAGATGATTGATCTGGAGGACTTCGATGTAATTTTGGGCATGGACTGACTGTCCAGGTATGATGCAGTCATTCAGTGCAAAGGGAAGCGCTTGGACTTCATCAGGGATGACGGTCAGCCAGGAAGCGTGTATGCGGATCTGAGCCAGGATTCTCCTGTCATCTCTGCGGTATGTGCTCAGAAGTTTTTTCTTTCGGACTGTTTTGCTTGTTTGGTCTCGGTGGTTGGGACCGCTGTTAGTGTACCGCGCTTAGAGGAGATTCCAGTTGTGCGAGATTTCGCCGATGTTTTTCCTGATGACCTTCCTGTCTTCCTCCCGAGCGGGATGTTGAGTTTGTGATCGATTTGGAGCCAGGTACGCGCCCTATTGATAAGGCGCCGTACCGGATGGCCCCTCGAGAGCTAGAGGAGTTGCGAGTTCAGTTAGATGAGTTGTTGGCGAAAGGGTTTATCAGGCAGAGTTCGTCGCCTTGGGGTGCTCCTGTTCTATTTGTGAAGAAGAAAGATGGGTTAATGCGGCTTTGCATCGACTATAGGGAGCTGAACAAGGTCACAATCATGAACAGGTACCCTCTGCCGAGGATCGATGACTTATTTAACCATTTGCGCGGTAGCACGGTCTTCTCTAAGATTGACCTTCGTTCAGGCTATCATCAGCTTAGGATCCGTGATCCAGATATTCCACGGACTGCATTTAGATCAAGGCACGGACATTTTGAGTTCTTAGTGATGTCGTTTGGATTGACCAACGCTCCATCAGCGTTCATGGATATGATGAACTGGGTGATCAAGAATTTCCTAGATAAGTTCGTGGTGGTCTTCATCGATGATGTGTTGGTTTACTCTCGCAGTGCCGAGGAGCATGAGCAGCATCTGCGTTTAGTTCTATCGGAGTTGAGGAACCATAAGTTATTCGTCAAGTTAAGCAAGTGCGAATTTTGGTTGCCTCATGTCTCGTTTCTGGGCCACGTGGTGAATGAGGATGGGATCTCGGTTGACCCGGAAAAGATCGCAGCAGTGATGGATTGGAGTAGGCCGGGCACGCCCAAAGCGATCAGGAGCTTCCTAGGGTTAGCCGGCTACTACAGGAGGTTTGTGGAGGGTTTCTCTACCCTAGCTGCACCTCTGACTAAGCTGACTCAGAAGAACGTGGCTTTTGTTTGGAGAAAGAAGTGCGAAGAAGCCTTCCTAGAGTTAAAGAGGAGATTGTGCACTGCTCCTGTCCTGACCCTGCCTACCGAGGGCATGGATTACGATGTATACGTGGATGCTTCGCATGTGGGTCTGGGATGCGTGTTAATGTAGGTGGGTAAGGTGATTGCCTATGGGTCAAGGCAACTGAAGACACATGAGAAGAATTATCCTACGCATGACCTCGAGTTCGCAACAGTTATTTATGCGTTGAAGCTGTGGAGACACCTACTTTATGGGGCTCAGTGCAAAATTTTTACCGACCATAAGAGCCTGAAGTACGTGTTCACGCAGAAGGAGTTAAATCTGCGCCAGCGTCGGTGGCTAGAGTATGTGGCCGATTATGAGGTAGAGATCCAGTATCACCCAGGCAAGGCCAATGTGGTGGCCGACGCCCTGAGTCGGAGGACGAGTAAAATCTTTAATCTCTCTGCCGACCATTTAGTGGAAGAGTTCCTCCTTATGGATATATCAGTGGGATGCTGTGGCCTGCAGAGTACTTTGTCAGTGGCAGAGCCGTCTTGGATTTCTTTGACCAGACTTCACCAGAAGGACGACCCGGATATTCTACACTTGTACTCCAGGACTGAGAGAGGAGAGTTGCCGGATTATTCCATCGATGATGCGGGAACTTTGAAGTACCGTGGCAGATTTTGCATCCCCGCGGTTGGGGACATTCGGGGTATGGTTTGTAGAGAGACTCATGGATCCAGTGTTGCCTATCATCCAGGATCTACGAAGATGTATCGTGACTTAAAGCAAATTGCCTGGTGGTATGGCATGAAGGGAGATATAGCCCGATTTGTTGTGGAGTGCCATACTCGCAAGAGGGTGAAGGCCGATCATGGAAGGCCTGGTGGTAAGTTGACTCCGCTAGAGATCCCGACTTGGAAGTGGGAGAGTATATCTATGGATTTCATCACGGGTTTACCGTGATCCCCGAGGGGATTTGATTCTGTTTGGGTTATAGTGGATAGATTGACGAAGTGTGCTCACTTCGTGCCATATAAGATTGATTACCCAATGAAGAAGATTGCAGAGTTGTACTTGAATGAAGTCATCCGACTCCACGGTGTGCCGGTTAGCATAATTTCTGATCGAGACTCTTGATTTACTTCTCGTTTTTGGCAGAGTCTGCAGGAGGGTTTGGGTACGGATCTGAGGTATTCTACTGCGTACCACCCACAGACTAATGGGCAGATAGAGCGGGTGAATCAAATAGTTGAGGATATGATCCGATGCTACATTTTAGACCACGGTGGAGCGTGGGATTAGCGGCTGCGACTTATGGAATTTGCTTAAAACAATAGTTATCAGGAGAGCTTGCAGATGGCTCCGTTCGAAGCCTTGTATGGGAGGCGATGCAGAACTCCGTTGTTTTGGGTTGAGGCTGGTGAGAGGCTATTGTTAGGTCCTGATGCGCTCGAAGAAATGGAAGTCGCAGTGAAGCTTGGTCGGGAAAAGCTTCGTATAGCTCAAGAGAGGTACGAGAAGAACGCCAATCGGCAAAGGTCTGCCTTGGAGTTTTCTGTGGGGGACCTTGTTTTTCTTAAGGTTTGCCCGATGGCGGGTGTAAAGAGGTTTGGTAAGAATCGGAAAATGGACCCGAGGTATGTGTGCCCGTTTAAGATTTTGGAACGAATTGGCGTGTCAGATTAAAGGTTGGATTTGCCAGCAAACTTCCCAGGTGTTCATAATGTTTTCCATGTTAGCCAATTGCGGAAGTGCGTGCGCAGCAGTGGGCAAGTCTTGGATGTTGTGCCCCAGTTGGAGCCCAACCTCTCTTTTTTTGAAGTGCCGATCCGTATTTTGGATACTCAGGAACGGGTGCTGCGAAAGAAGTCGATTCCGATGGTGAAAGTTCTTTGGAGGAATCAGGATTTGGAGAGCGCGACTTGGGAGTTAGAGTCGGCTATGAGGGAGGCTTACCCTCAGCTGTTTCCCTGATTAGTTTGGTTTTTTTTCCTTCTTGTAATGTTTGTATTATTACTTTCCTTCTATAGTAGAAGTGTTGTGCGTAAAGTTTCGGGACGAAACTTTCTTTTAGTGGGAGTGACTGTAACGCCCCCAATTTTTCTACGATTATTTAAATTCTCATTTGGCGTTACGATGACGCGTTTTCGTGGCTTGTGCCATTTGTGGAGTGTGGTTTAACTCCTTAGAACTGAGTGCCCTATTCTGTAGCCTGTTGGCAATATCTCCCTAGCAAGCCGAGTCATTTTGGGTGACCCGGTGTGGCCTCTCGGGGAATGTTTGTGTTTGGATTTATTTGGGTATAACTCGAGTTCTGTTCATCAAAAGTTAATTTCGACTTCGCCGTTGTGTTCGTAGCGTGGGTATTTAACTACGGTGCGAATTTCGTCAAATTCCGAGGTAGTTCGGTTTTCGCATTGTTTTGGTGCTTTAAGTAATTCTTTAATAAATTATATTAATATATATTAATATATATATATATAGGATAGAATGAACCCCCCCCCCCCGTATCATCTTCTTCCCCATTTGAAACCGCCGCTCCTGTTCGCGGAAAACAGAGGAGAAAAAATGTTGGAACACCCTTTTTATATTTGGGTCAGGATAACTATGCTAAGGATGTTGACCTAATTGTATAGCATAGGTCATTGAGTGTGAGTTTAGAACTTAGGTTATTTGAGATTTAGTTCTGCTCAGCTCGACGGAGAGTCGACCCCAGCTCGACGTAGAGTCGTCCTCAGCTCGACGCATAGTCGACTGCTGCTCGACGCACAGTCGATCGCAGCTCGACGCAGCGTCGTTCTCAGTTCGACGTAACGTCGAGTTCTGCTCGACGTTGTGGCGTGTATCTCTCTGCTTCAATTTTACTCTCTGATCAACGGTCAGTCGAGCTCAGATCGACGCTTCAGGAAGAGTTCGACGTTTTAAGTTCTCCCGTCTGTCAACATTTGAAATTCAAATGAGAGATTTTTCAAGCAGTTATTGCAAGAGATCCCATGGCCGTTTCAAGACTTAATTGCACCATATCTCAAGGAATTTTCAATGGAAATCAATTAAGGCTTTCCTTCTAGGCATGGACAGTTATGGAATATATTAAATGCCCTGCCAACGGCTATCCCATTACTCAGAGATCTATTCGAGAGAGACAAGAAGAACAGAAAGAAATTCATTCATTCTGACAACACAGAGAACATCAATCTTCATCTCTTTCTCAAGAAATCAGTCTGCAGAGAATTTACAGAGAAGAACTACACTCAGAGAAACATCTTGATCAACATTCTCTGAAACCTCTTCTGCCTCTGCATTCAACTCTTCTCAATTAGCTTTCTACCTTCAGACATCAAACACTCAGTTTCTGAGTCATCTATTGCTGAAGAAGGACAAGCAGTGAAGAGCCTGTCACCCTTGTGCAAAGCTTCTTCTACCTGAACTTCTATATCTCAGGGGGAGCTTTGACAACATCTACATCCACTAGCTTCTCTCTGATTGTTGACAGAGAAGCAAACTCAACCCTTCTTATTTTACCTCTTCTGTACAGGGTTTTAACTCCCTTCAAAAGTTACCTTTTGGTTAGCTGAGACCTTGTCAAAATCAGTGGTGGCAAGACACCTTATCAAAAAATCTGGTGGTGCCCAGGACACCTGATCAAGCATCCTGCAGTGGATTCCTATCAAGGGGTGATAGAAGAGTGGACTACCCAAGTTTGGGGAACCACTATAAATTTCCTTGTGTCTTCTGTGGATTGCTTTTCTTCTTGCTTGTGTGCTGTGTGATTTTACTTTAAATATATTTATCTGTTTGCATCACTCACTACCTACACTAAGCAAATCTAAAGGTTTTAAATATATCAATTTATTTGAACTTACTCTATTCACCCCCCCTCTAGAGGCTGTTAGATCTTGTCACCTAACTTTCAATTGGTATCAGAGGCAAGTTGGTCTTTACTTCAGGCTAACACCTGGACCACAAAGATCTTTGATAAGATCAAACCCTATAGAGTGGTTACTTTATTTTGTTTTGTTATAAACTGTTTTTATAAAACTCATGGCACAAAACAAGGAGTATGCAAGCACAAGACCTCCAGTGTGCAATCTTTCCAAGTTTGGACTCTGGAAAGCAAGGATAAAACTTTACATGAATTCTTTTGATGAAGATATCTTTAATTATGTCTTAACAGAATGTCCAAGACCTCCTACTTCAACAAGTACTTCAGCTGTTCCACCTCCTGCAGGAACAGACACTGATATAAAGAAGTGGAAAGCTGCTGATGCAAAAGCAATGAACATATTGGCACAAACTATGTCTGATGACATATTCCAAAAAGTTGCTGAATGCAATACTGCCAAGGAAATCTGGGACAAATTAACTGAAATAGTCTCAGGTTCAGCTGATGAAAGAAAGGATAGAAGAGCTCAACTGATAACACAGTATGAGAACTTCAAAATGGCTCCAGCTGAATCTGTGGCTGACATGTACAACAGATTCAGTCTCATTGTCAGTGAATTGAAAACTCTAGACAAGGATATATCTCTCACTGAGATAAATGATAAAATTCTCATGTGCCTACCTAGCACTTGGGATTCAAGAATCTGGCCAATCAAAGATGGCAGAAGTCAAATTGAGCTATCCACTGAAGCTCTCTTAGGCAAGCTCAAGTCCTATGAGCAATTTGTCAAGACAAGAGAAGGGGAGCAAAACACATCTTCTCCTGCACCCAAAGTGGAGAAGACAATAGCTCTCAAAGCTTCAGAGGAAGTACCTAAAGAGAAGGAGATAGTCAATGAAGAACTTCTAAGCCTACTAGCCAAAAGATTCAACAAGATGGCTAGGAAGAATTTCAGAAAATGGTCTTCTAAGGACCAAGACAAGCCAAGGTATGATAGATCTAATAATAAAGAAATTATTTGCTATGGCTGCAGGAAACCAGGACACACTGCTCCAAACTGTCCTGAGAATCAAGGCAAAGACAAGAAAGATAGGAGAGAAAGAAAAGACAAGAGAAGAGAGAAAGATTCAAAGAAATATTATGAGAAATCCTCTTCCAGCAACACCAAAAATACAAGGAAAGGATTTGTTGCAGAAACTTGGAGTGATACTGAAGATTCTGAAGAATCATCCAGCACAAGTGATGATGAGGATGATGCCACAGAAAAAGGATTCTGCATGATGGCAATCAATGCATCACAAAGCAGCTCAGATTCAGAGCATGAATCTGAATATATGACTGATCAGGAATTGAGTGAAGATCAGGTACTTGACTCATTTGATTTTTCTTCTGATGATTTCAAGTTTAGATTTAAATCAATGTGCATAGACTTGCTGACAGCAGAGAAGACAAATGATTCTCTTAGAAGTCAACTGTCTGATTACAGCACATTAAGTGCAAATAATCTCAAGCTCTCTGATGAGTTAGAGTGCTGTAGGGAGGAGATAGCTTCACTAAAGAGTGAGCTATCCAAGGCTAAACAGCTAGAGGAAACTCTCAATGGGAGGAGCCTCAAGCTAATAGACATCACAAGCACAGTGAACTCAAGAATGAGTGGTTCACTAGGTTTGGGTGCCTCTCCAAGCCAACCTATAGTGCTAACAACTCCCATAAAATTTACCAGTAACAAGGGTAAAGGAATTATGGTAGTAGCCAGAAAAAATTCTGATCTACCTAAGCAACTTCAAGTTCAACAGAAAATGTCGAACAGAGCTCGACGTTCTTCGACCAGAGCTCGACGCCGTTCTAACAAGAATCAGCAACACCTTGCTGAAGCGTCGAACTCAGGTCGACACACGTCGAACTCAGGTCGACTTGCTGTTGTCCCTGAAAGTAGGCCTGTTCAAGCGTCGAATGGAGCTCGACGTCCTGAAACTTCAGCGTCGAACTTAGGTCGACGTGCGTCGAACAGAGCTCAGAGTTCTGGGTTGTCTGCACAGGATAAATCTAAATTGAATATCAAGTATCCTACATCTCAGCCTAACCCTTATGCTGAATGGGTGATTCCTCCTAGGAGATATCATCCTGAAGGCTATAAGAGTCAGCCTGAAATGTCATTCATTTCTGATTTCATTGGTTATCAACCTCAACCCAAGGTGAACTGGGTGAAAAACAACTAAGCTGTTACATGTGCAGATGAAGAGCTATCCAGTGGTGAACCAGCATTGGTACCTGGATAGTGGTTGCTCCAAACATATGACAGGAACCAAAAGCAATCTTTCATCCTTCAAAGCAAAGCTTGGACCAAGAGTAATCTTTGGTGACTCCAATTTTGGACAAACCAAGGGATATGGTCAAGTCAAAATAGGCTCAATCACTATCAAGAAGGTAGCCTATGTGGAAGGACTGAAGCACAACTTAATCAGCATCAGTCAACTTTGTGATGCTGGTTATCAGGTTTGGTTCACTGATCTAGTATGTAATATTGCTCTAGATAATAATATTGTGTTGATTGGAAATAGGCAAGATAACATATACCTAGTAGATTTTAATTCTTCTAAAGTAGACATATGCCTTTTTAATTCCCTTAGTAAGCCAAATGAGCTTTGGCATAAAAGATTAGGACATGTTAACCTTAGAACTATTGCTAGGTTGTCTAAACTCAACCTTGTTAGAGGACTACCTTCTGGTCCCTACAAGAAGGAAGGACTCTGCAAGGCTTGCCAACTAGGAAAGCAAACTAAAAATAGTTTCAAATCACTTAACAAGAGTGATTCACCTAGGGTTTTGTATCTGTTGCACATGGACCTTTTTGGACCTACTACAGTACAAAGTCTAGGGGGGAAATCTTATGCCTTAGTGATTGTAGATGACTTCTCAAGATTCACTTGGGTGTTCTTCCTAAGAAAGAAGTCTGATAACTTCAAAATTTTGACAGATTTTCTCAAGAGCATACAGATTGAGTTCAATACTCATATAGCCCTGATCAGAAGTGATCATGGGACAGAGTTTGATTCTCTTCTTTTGCAAGAGTTCTGTCAGAATGAAGGGATCAGGCACACTTTCTCAGCTCCTAGAACTCCTCAATAAAATGGGGTAGTTGAAAGGAAAAATAGAACCTTAATTGAATCAGCCACAACATTATTGACAGATGCTCATCTTCCTCTAACCTTTTGGGCAGAGGCTGTGAACACCTCCAATTATGTTTTGAATAGAAGCCTGATACATAAACTAAAGGATAAGACTCCTTATGAATTGCTCAAAGGGAAGAAACCTAAAGTTAGCTTTTTCAAAATTTTTGGTTGCATTTGTTTCATTCACAATAATGACAAGAGATATTTAGCAAAATTTGAAGCTAAGGCTGATGAAGGAGTGTTTCTGGGATACTCTTTGAACAGCAAAGCTTATAGGGTGTATAACAAATCATCTCATAAAATTGAAGAGTCCATGCATATTACCTTTGATGAATCTAATATGTCTTATAAGGAGAAGAATTCTTCTACCAAAGATCACTTACAGGTACAATCATTAGCTGAAAATATTAATCAGTTAACCATCATGGATGAGGGAAATCTATCTTCAACAACTCAACAAGAAGCTGCTAGCAATAAGAGTGAAGATACAGATCAAATTTCAGAACCAAATGGAGAGCCAGTTGTTGTTCCACAAGAGGAAACAACAACACAGGTTGGTGAACAATCAACACCCACTGTTGATTTAGTAACAATAAGAGATCATCCAATCTCCCAAGTGATTGGAGAAATTTCAGAAGGTGTGCAAACCAGAAATCAGATAAATCAACATCTGATGCACATCTGTTTTCTCTCCCAAATAGAGCCTCAAACTATTCAAGATGCAGAGCAAGATCCAAACTGGATCATTGCAATGCAAGAGGAACTAAACCAGTTTGAAAGGAACAAAGTATGGGAATTGGTTCCAAAACCAAGAAACCATCAAATTGTTGGAACTAAGTGGGTTTTCAGGAATAAGCTAGATGATCAAGGGATCATTGTGAGAAACAAGGCAAGGCTTGTTGCTCAAGGCTATTGTCAACAAGAAGGGATTGATTATGACCAAACCTTTGCACCAGTTGCAAGGTTGGAGGCCATAAGAATTTTCCTTGCTTATGCTGCACACAAGAAGATCAAAGTTTTCCAAATGGATGTTAAAAGTGCATTTCTCAATGGAGACATCAAGGAAGAAGTCTATGTCAAGCAACCTCCAGGTTTTATCTCTTCAACCCTTCCTGAACATGTTTTCAAATTACATAAGGCTTTATATGGCCTCAAGCAAGCTCCAAGAGCATGGTATGAGACCTTAGCCTCCTTTTTGCTTGAAAATGATTTTAAAAGGGGTAGAGTAGACCAAACTCTTTTTATTAGAACCCATAAGTCCCATATCCTACTAGTACAAATATATGTAGATGATATAATATTTGGGTCTACTGATTCAAGCTTATGCAAAAAGTTCTCACAACTTATGCACTCAAAGTTTGAAATGAGTAGCATGGGTGAGCTTTCCTTTTTCTTAGGATTGCAAATCAAACAACATGCTGATGGCATATTCATCTCTCAAACCAAGTATGCAAAAGAATTGGTTAAGAAATTTGGTATGTCAGATGCATCTTCTATGAAAACACCTATGCCTACTAATGCTGTCTTAGATGCTGATGAATCTGGTAAACCAGTTGATCAGACTAATTTTAGAGCAATCATTGGCTCTCTCTTATATCTTACAGCTAGCAGACCAGATATTATGTTTGCTACATGTGTATGTGCTAGGTTCCAAGTGAGCCCTAGAGAGTCACACCTCACATTAGTTAAGAGAATTCTTAGATATGTAAAAAGTTGTCCAAATCTAGGTCTCTGGTATCCACATGATTCAGGATTTGATCTCACTGGATTTTCAGATGCTGATTATGCTGGATGTAGAGTAGACAGGAAAAGCACCAGTGGAACTTGTCAATTCCTGGGTGATAGACTTGTCTCCTGGTTTTGCAAAAAGCAAACATCTGTGTCTACATCAACTGCTGAAGCTGAATACATGGCTGCAGGAAGTTGCTGCTCACAGATATTGTGGATTCAAAACCAGCTCCTAGACTATGGTTACAACTTAGAGAAGTCAAAAATTCTTTGTGATAATACTAGTGCAATTTGTATTGCTCAAAATCCAGTTCTCCATAGTAGGACAAAGCACATAGAGATCAGACATCATTTCTTAAGGGATAATGTAGAAAAGAATAAAATAGCACTAGAGTATATTTCTACTGATTTACAAAGGGGAGATATTTTCACCAAACCTTTGGATGAAAAGAAACACTTCTTCTTCCTTAATCAGTTGGGAATGATAGATGGAGATAGCATAAATTAATTTACAAGATTTTGAAATCATAACAATAACAAAATCTAGGCAAATGTATCTCTTCCTTAAGGATCTAGAGGCTGTTAGATCTAGAGGTACTGTCTGAACTCTGCTCGACGCTCGACGCTTTTCACTTGAAAACGTCGACCGGAGATCGACTGACCGTCGACCGCTATATAGCGTCGACCGTCGACCTCATCTTTTGCGTCGACCAGAGATCGACTCTGTCTAGAGTTTGTTAAGGTTCTGTTTCGGTCGACGACGTTAATTGACGTCGACCAGAGCTCGACGTTCAGCATCCCAAATAGCGTCGACCGTCGACCTTCAAAACGGCGAACGTCGAACTCAGCTGAACACCATCGAGTCTCTTCGTTTCCCCTAGAGCCTCTTAGCGTCGAACTAAGCTCGACGTTATTTCCTTTTCTGCGTCGAACCCTAGTATAAAATCATCTTCTCGGCGTCGATGTCATTTGCGCTTTCGTATTTCCTGCAACTACATTCTCCCTCCAAAGCTTTTACACTTGTTCTTGAGAGGTATTCTGCAGATAATGGCGATTCCAGCAAACATATTGACGGCAATGAAGTTCGATTATGGTTTCGACATCGACCTGGATTCCTTTGAAGGTTCCTCACAGAATTTTCTGGATATCCTGGAGCTATTTAAAGAACAGAAACTAGTGAAGTTTATGTCAACAAGAATGCCCATGGCAGAGACTGAAATTAAAGAGTGGATATATACAGCAGCTAATACAGATGAGAGCACTATTACTGGTTCTATTTCTGGAACTCAGGTATCAATATCTCCTGCTACTTTTACTGAAGCTTTTGAATTAGAGAATGGAAATGACAGCTTGGAATTGTCAAATGAGGAGTATGCTGCAATGCTAGACAGAATGGGTCATTCTTCTGAGAATGCCTCCAAATTGCTGAAAGTGGATCTTGCCATTGAATTTAGGCTTTTAGCTGATGTGGTAGGCAAGGTCATCTGTGCTAAGAGGACAGCACATGATGCTATTACCAGGCAACAATTCTGCATCATGGCTGCCCTCCTAGATAAAAAGCACCTAAATTGGGGAGAATTACTGTTTGATTTAGTGAAGAAAAAGGTCAATAAGACCTATGTTCATTTTGGAAGGACTTTGGGATTGTTGCTTCATCATGTCTGCCCACAACTTCTGGTAACCTCCAAGCACATTAATGCTTCAAAGAGGTTGACTTGTGCCCTGATTGGAAAATGGGACAGGAAGATTGTAAATCCCAAGGCTGCTGTAGCAATGAAATCCTCTACTGAAACAAGGGCTGTTGTGGCCACTCACCCTCAGTCAACTGACCTAGTAGAAGAAGCCAGGCCATCAATCACCATCTCTCCTTCATTCAGCTTTCCAACCACCTTCTCTCCATCAACTTCTCAGCTCTCATTCCCTTTGCAAACATCATCCATTGACACTATTGCATCTTCTCTTCATCCATCCATTACCACCACTTCTGAAGTATTTGATCCTCTTCATTACTTCCCTTCAATGGACATTGAGATCAATCAAGATGATTCCTTCTTGGATAATTCACATGATAACATTGCTGAGCCCTCATTCTCAGACCTCATCATGTCCTCCATTATTCAACCCTCCATTCCTCTTCCTTCTATACCATCATCTTCTCCTGCTGCATCTGTTTCTCTCCCCTCTACCTCTGCTCAACAGTCTGAGCAAGTAGATCTGCTTCCCTTGGCTAATAAGCTCTATGAGCTCTTGGCTCCAAGGTTGTCCTCCTTATTGGATGCTTCCCTAGCTCCAATAATCAGATCTTTGGACTCTATTTCTTCAAAGCTCTCTTCCCTCTCTCCTGCTGTGGCTGGCCCTTCTTCTAGGGGCCTAGAATCAGTTGCTACTGAATCTAGGCAGGGGGAGATTTTGGTAGAAGAAGAGCTGCCTTCTGTTGATTGTGAAGAGATGCTTGTTTCAGATGTTCAGATTGCAGATAGAGAATTCAGTCCACCTCCAGTTGAAGATTCTATTGTGACAGTACCAGCATCATTTTTCAGAAGATCCTTCAGCTCTCACAAGTTACTGCTTGCTGAAGATCTGTCCAGGGCCATCATTCCCTTTGCTGCTGCTGTTGTTGGTTGTGATAAGATGATTCTTGAAGATGATGCAGTGGTAGCTGATGCTCCTGCAAATGAGTCTATTGCTCATATTTGTTCTGATTCTGTTGATATTATTGATGACATGACTGTTGATAAGGTTCTTAACACTTCTGATGCAGTGGAAGCCCTTGCTCCTGCTGAAGTTGTTGTTTCTGAGGCAGTGGTAGCTGTTGCTCCTGCCAGTTCTTTTGTTTCTTCTGTTTCTGATGCAGTGGTAGCCTCAGCTCCTGCTAGTGAAAGTTATCCAGCCATTTCTGTTGAGGCTGTGATTTCTGAAGTCTTGAGTGACTTAGCTGATTCAGTGCCTGCTGCTCCTGAAACCATTTCTTTCCCTGCAGTGCTAGATAAGTCATCTACACTGGCAGATGCTCCTCTTCCTGTTTCAGAAAGTGCATCAAAAGATGATTATTATGATCCCTATGATCATATCCAAAGCAGCTCCTCTGATGAGTTTGCAACTAGCTCTGATGACTCTTCTGCAACTATTGCTAAAAAGAGGAAAGCTAGAAGCAAAGCTCTAAAGAGAGTTCCAATGGAAAGGGCTACTGACCATGACATTCCTTATTACATACAGCACAAATGCAAGATTACTGAGCCATGGATGCAGTTCTCTAAAAATCAGCTCAAGGCAATGAGAGAGAAAAAGAAGTTCAAGAAAGGAGATTCCAAGTCGTTTGACTTTCCTCCTCCTCCACCTCCTCCTTCTCCAGGTGCAGGAGGCAGTGCTAACCTAGTAAGCAAACCTCCAACATCCTCCTTCCAAGGCAAGACTTATCAGTCAAGGAGAGGACAAGGAGGTGGCCAATCTAGAGGTTATCAATCAAGAGGAAATCAATCCAAAGGATCTTCTAGAGGTAATCAAGCTAGAGGTCATGCCAGACCCCAATCTTATCAAAGGGAAGGAAAGACCATTGCTTCAACCACTGGTCCCTTTCCCTTTAAGCTCAATGAGGGTGTAAGGCAGAAACCTATTCCTTCAGATCAAAGTAATATGTATGAGCCTCCTATTCCATATGATGATCCAGTTAACAACCCTACTGCATGGAAGGCTAGGATGACTGAGCTTGCTGCCCTAGACCTAATTAAGAAGAACAAAGAAAGGGGACTGGACACATCCAACATAAGCACAATGTCAGACCAAAGAAGACAGGAATTAAACAAATATCATTCTAGCAAATTCTTTGATGCTGATAGATACATGGAGTTACATCCTGCTGCTGTTCCTCCCTCTGGAAAGAGCATAACTTCATTGGGGACTTCTGAAGATTACAGATCAAAGAAAGACACTGCCAACCCTCAAAGGGAAATCAAATTCAAGAAAGGCTTTGAAGAAGAGCCTAAGAAGAAGTAAATGTAAGATGGCTTATCTTCTATGCTACTGCCATAAACATCTTTGATAGTTGCTTATCTGCTCCTGCTTCCATCTGTGTTCTTGATTTTCAGTATTTCAAATGTCTGTATGCATTTTTTTTAATTTCCTTAAATTCATGTGAATAGTAATCCTAATCCAAATAGGGGGAGATTGTTGGAACACCCTTTTTATATTTGGGTCAGGATAACTATGCTAAGGATGTTGACCTAATTGTATAGCATAGGTCATTGAGTGTGAGTTTAGAACTTAGGTTATTTGAGATTTAGTTCTGCTCAGCTCGACGGAGAGTCGACCCCAGCTCGACGTAGAGTCGTCCTCAGCTCGACGCATAGTCGACTGCTGCTCGACGCACAGTCGATCGCAGCTCGACGCAGCGTCGTTCTCAGTTCGACGTAACGTCGAGTTCTGCTCGACGTTGTGGCGTGTATCTCTCTGCTTCAATTTTACTCTCTGATCAACGGTCAGTCGAGCTCAGATCGACGCTTCAGGAAGAGTTCGACGTTTTAAGTTCTCCCGTCTGTCAACATTTGAAATTCAAATGAGAGATTTTTCAAGCAGTTATTGCAAGAGATCCCATGGCCGTTTCAAGACTTAATTGCACCATATCTCAAGGAATTTTCAATGGAAATCAATTAAGGCTTTCCTTCTAGGCATGGACAGTTATGGAATATATTAAATGCCCTGCCAACGGCTATCCCATTACTTAGAGATCTATTCGAGAGAGACAAGAAGAACAGAAAGAAATTCATTCATTCTGACAACACAGAGAACATCAATCTTCATCTCTTTCTCAAGAAATCAGTCTGCAGAGAATTTACAGAGAAGAACTACACTCAGAGAAACATCTTGATCAACATTCTCTGAAACCTCTTCTGCCTCTGCATTCAACTCTTCTCAATTAGCTTTCTACCTTCAGACATCAAACACTCAGTTTCTGAGTCATCTATTGCTGAAGAAGGACAAGCAGTGAAGAGCCTGTCACCCTTGTGCAAAGCTTCTTCTACCTGAACTTCTATATCTCAGGGGGAGCTTTGACAACATCTACATCCACTAGCTTCTCTCTGATTGTTGACAGAGAAGCAAACTCAACCCTTCTTATTTTACCTCTTCTGTACAGGGTTTTAACTCCCTTCAAAAGTTACCTTTTGGTTAGCTGAGACCTTGTCAAAATCAGTGGTGGCAAGACACCTTATCAAAAAATCTGGTGGTGCCCAGGACACCTGATCAAGCATCCTGCAGTGGATTCCTATCAAGGGGTGATAGAAGAGTGGACTACCCAAGTTTGGGGAACCACTATAAATTTCCTTGTGTCTTCTGTGGATTGCTTTTCTTCTTGCTTGTGTGCTGTGTGATTTTACTTTAAATATATTTATCTGTTTGCATCACTCACTACCTACACTAAGCAAATCTAAAGGTTTTAAATATATCAATTTATTTGAACTTACTCTATTCACCCCCCCTCTAGAGGCTGTTAGATCTTGTCACCTAACTTTCAAAAAAAACCGCCGTTCCTGCTCCCCTTTGGACGGTGATTCCGGGCTTGTTCGTGGACGGATTTCGATTCCGAAAGCGGCGTTGTCTTGCTCTCTCTTAGATCTTCGTTTTGATGGTAAGATATTTGATTTTCGTGGAGTTTTGGTGAGATTAGGATTTCGGTTTGGAGGTTTTTTCCCGCCATTAATGTACGGGAGTATATTATTAGGTGTTGCTCCTTCTAGTGCAGAACGAAGAGGAGGGAAAGCCGACCAAGCTTCGCTGGAAATCGAGGCAAGTGGTATTCTTGCCCTTGCCTTTGTTGTTCTTTTGAATTTTGGAATGTTTCCCGGTTAGCCCTAGGGTAGAAACCATGTTTATTCTCTTATTATTTTGCTAAGTTTTAGGGCTTAGATTCTCCTATGAGCCCCCCTCCTTGGGCTGTTTGCTCCTCGTGCTAGTTGTGTTCACCATTTAGACTCCAGATTCGTAGTTCTAGTTGGGTGCTTTTGTGGGTGGAGCCGAGAGAGAGAGTGAGTGAGGTTGTCGTGGTAGGGCTCTGGTTAGAACTAGTCTTGGTAGACTCTCGAGTTTTGGTGTTGAGTGTGGTGCACACACTCAAAGCCAAAAGCCGCACAGACTTGGCATTGAGTGTGGTGGACACACTCAAAGCCATAGTTCGGTTTGTTCTTTGCGGCTGAGTGGTGGGGTGATTGAGTGAAAATTTTCGTCTAAGTCAAAATCGACGGGAATCACCAATGATTCCCGCCGATTTCGACGTGTATCGTCAGTGATTCCCACCTATCGCGAGAATCAACCTTGATTCCCGCCGATTCGGGGAGAATCATCCTTGATTCCAGCCGATTCGGCGCGAATCATTCTGGATTCCCGCCGGTCGTCGAGAATCATCCTGCATTCTCGCCGATTCGGCGAGAATCGTCCTGCTTTCCTGCCGATTCGGCGAGAATCAGTCGGCCTTCCCGCCGACCTTCTCTTGTTGGCGTTGGCTTCGGGTTCTCCTGCGGAAGTGAACTTTGGCGTAGAGTGAGTTGACCTCACTCAACGCCAAAGCTATTTTGGCATTGAGGGAGGTAGACTCACTCAATGCCGTTGTTAGGTTTTGTGGTTTTGCTGAAGGCGTTGAGGGAGTGGACCTCACTCAACGCCATGGCTGTTCTGGCGCTGATTGAGGCTAACCCACACAACGCCAAGGTCTGGTTAGGCACTGAGTGGATTCCACCCAACGCCGAGCCGTGTTGAGTAACTTCAACACTGTTTCTCTTTCCTCGATTTATGTTCCCGAGTGAGTTTCCTTGATTATATTTGTAGTTTCCTTGTCGGCCATGTTTTCTTCCCTAAAGGCCGAATCGTGGGATGTGGATAGTAGTGGTGGTTTGAAGCTCTTCATGGGGGAGGTGTTGTGTAATCTAGCCAAGGCCACCCTTATTCTTCTGTCTTGCTCCAGGTATGGGCTGGGCAAGGGGGTGGAAGGTCCCTTGTGCTTTATCATGTAGACCCCTGAGCTTGTTGGCATGGAAATTGGTGGTTGGGGGACTGAGTTTGCCTCCAACCCGGATCTACGCTGTTGTTTTGCTACTACCATCTCTCACAGCTTAGGGTGTTAGAAGTTTCTTCATTGGTAGATTGCAGCACTTTGGGCTCTTGGTAGCCTAGTAGGCCCTGCAGGATGTTGTTCCTGAGCTGGGTTGATGCTGTTTCCTCGCACATAGTGCATTTCTTGTCGTCCTATTTTGGAAAGTTGTGACTCTTTCTACGGCCTATTTTTTAGTTACTTTTTCCCCTTTGGTTGACTCTTTCATGCAGATTTTACCTTGTCTTGCTTGCTGAGGTATTCTGTTTTCTTTTAGAATGCCTCAGGTTCTGAGCTGTAGCCAGTTGGGTGGCAAGTTTGCAGAGGTGGTGTTGGTGGTCTCCTGGACTTTGGAGATCCGTTTGCCTTGTTCGTGAGGTAGTTTTTAGTACTTTCTTACAGACATACATATGTGCCAGTGGGTTTGTGTCAGGTTGTTGGCGCCCACTAGTAGTTTTTACCTTTGTACTGAATATATTACTTATGCTGCTACCGTTTTCTAGAGATAGTCTACTTGCTCTGAGAAGGATTAGGCTAGGTTGCTAGTTACTTTTAAACTATAATTATTCTTATAAGTAAGCTCATGATCAGCATGTTTTATAAAACTAAATCACTATTTTCTAATCACGCTAAAGACCGTTTTCTTATATATAATATAAATTAAATGTAGAGTCTTGCATAGTATGAGTGGTTCTCTTGGAACTCTTATACACCCCTTAGGATGCTAAACCTGAATAAAGTATTTTTCCGCTGCGCATAAGTATAGTTTTTAACTGTGGACTAGGTGATCCACCGAGCCGAGGGATACGACCTCTAAAATATAACTGATTTTCTAATCATTAAACACATGATTTTCTTTCATTAAGTTTGTTGTTGGTTTTGCCTGAGCGTCAGCAGTTATCCCCTGCTTGACGTGGCATCATGACACGTGTTTTTTCATACTCTGATAATTCCTAAATTCGGAGAAAATGCGGGTTGTGACAACCAATGACCTAGTCACCATCACCAAGGTCTCTTATGTTGAAGGGTTGCAGCACAACCTTATATGCATAAGCTAGCTTTCTGATCTTGGCTATGTAATTGTCTTCCACAAGGATGAGTGCCTAAATAGGAGGTCAAGTGACCAAGAGGTCATCTTGAAAGGAACTTGGAGTGGAAATGTTTATTGCTTGAACTTTCTATGTCTAGAAACAGATTCTCCTATCTGTTTAGTGGCAAATGAGAAAGTATCCTACTGTGTCCAGTGGCACAAGAGACTATCCCATTTTAATTATAAGACTATTGGCAAGCTCTTTAGTCAAGAGCTAGTTAGGAACGGCCCCAATGTGAAGTGCTCTAAAGAGGACATTTGTTTAGCTTTTCAAAAGGGTATGCAGAAAAAAAGTCTCCTTCAAGGGTATTTGGACCAAAGACTCTGTGAAGTGCTTATACCTCTTGCACTTGGACCAATTTGGACAAATGCCAATTCACAGTCTTGGTAGGAAAGTCTACACCCTTATGGTTGCTGACGACTATTCCAATTTTAGTTGGGTGTTATTTATTAAGAAGAAGGTTGAAACCCTTGATGTCTTCATGAGGTTTGTAAAACAAATTCAGAACGAGCTTGGCTGTTCTGTTGTCAAAATCAGAAGTGACCATGGGACAGAATTTAAGTCTTATAGCATGACAAAGTTCTGTGAAGAGCATGAGATTCATCAAGATTTCTCTTTTCCTAGAACACCCCAACAAAATGGGATAGTTTATAGGAAAAATAGGACTCTCATAGAAGCTGGTAGAACACTGTTGAGTGACACATCTCTCCCAGAATATTTCTGGGCTGAGGTAGTAAATACTGCATGTCATGTCCTCAATAGAGCCTCTATCACCAAAGGCTACAAGATGACTCCCTATGAGATCTTGAATGGCAGAAAACAAAATATGGGCTATCTTAGAATATTTGTTAGTAAATGCTTTGTGCTTCACAATGGCAAGTCCTATGTGACTAAGTTTGTGGCCAAATCCTATGATGGAATATTTATTGGGTACAACAATCATTGCAAAGCCTATAGGATTTTGATGGTTAAAACGCCGGCTCTTATTTAAGTGTGAAAGTGGAGGTTTTTATTTATAAAAAGAAGAGCGTTTTATTTTGTTAGAAACCGAGTTTTAACGAGAGGGAGGCAAGTGCACCTATCGCGTGTAGTACAGGATATTCCGTGTGGAGGAATATTGGGGTCGTATTGTTCTCGGGGCCGGCTTAGCTATATCTACTCTTTCCCTGAAAGCCTATTATTCTACCGATAATATTTTAGGTGGATTATATAAAAAAAGAAATGGCGAACATAAAAATAAATATAATACAGAAAATGAAAGCAGGAAATAAAGTGTAGAAGGCCGACGAAAAACTCGGCGCGACGATATCAAAAAGAGAATTTGAACTAAAATAACTTTTAATAAAAAGAGATCCTAAATTTCAAATTAATTAAGGCGGAGACTCGGCCGTGGAGGTTCCTTAGATATGAGCTCACCTTGGTCTAGGGATATCGCTCACCTGAACACTAAGACTATTCGACCGATCGCTAGACCGACGAAGGATTCCTCTCAACGCCCGCATTACGCTGAGAACCCCGCTATTGGGTGGGGAACCCAATCCGGTAGAGTCGCGCGCCTCCTCTCTCGAGGGTTAGCGCGGAGCTCTCTTTACCCAAGGGTGATCGGTCCATACGTGCGGCCTCTCGGCGTTGCGTATGGATAACGGAAATAGAGCCCGCACATCGATTATGCGGTCCTACGCGTCGTTAACCCGGGGCAAACCTTAAGAAATTTAATTAAATAGAAAATAGGACCATTAATTATTTAAAACTACTTTATCTGTCCCAATGCTCTTCGATATTGAGGGCTAAGGGCGGTTAGCCACTCATCCGAATGGGGACACTTATACTAGAAAGTAATAAAGAAAGCGGTAAATGAAAGCAATAAGAAAGCAGGAAGAAAGCAGTAAGTTACAAGTCCTACCCAAACGAGTAGGACTGAAGAAAGCAGTAAATGCAAATCCCGGCTCAAATGAGTGGGCGGGGGTAAATTTATACTCATACACACACACACTCTACAGAAATGAAACGCACTCACGCACTCTATAGAAAAGTAAACACACACACACACACAAAGTTTTCCTACTCAAGTGAGTAGGAAGAAAATGAAAGCAGTAAAAAGACTAGTCCCACTCAAACGAGTGGGCGGAAAATGAAAGTAGAGCACCATTTAACTCTTAACGAGTAGACAGAAATAAATGCATACGCACACACTCTACAGAAATTGAAATAAAGCAATAAAATCTAACTCATACACGCACGCACACTTGCAAAAATAAGAAAAAGCAAAGTGACTCAAAAATTAAAACAATTGCATTTCTACCGCTAGAATGCGGTAGAAATGCATAAAAAGATAAAATAAAAATTAACCGAACAAAAAGTTTTGAAAATTAAAACGAAAAGCTAAGTGCTCGGAAAATTAAAACGACTGCATTTCTACCGCTAGAATGCGGTAGAAATGCATAAAAAGATGAAATAAAATTTAAACGGAGCGAAAAGTTTTGAAAATAAAAAGCTAAAATGAAGTTGACGAAAAATTAAAACAACGACTTTTTCATTCTTAAGTTTTTATAAAAGCTCCTAAAAAGTGAAAATAAAACTAAAAAAGACGAAAAGGTTTACAATCCTAAAGAGCCTAAGTTAAATAAAATCAAAATGAACACTTTTTAGGTGTTTTAATAAACCCTTAAGAATGAAAATAGTGAAAAGAAGAAAAAGCTAAATCTAAAAAGTGCGGAAAATGAAAATAAAACGGGCATTACAACGGCTAGAAAGTGCGATAAAATCCTAAACTAAACGAGTTATAAAAGCTATAAAAAGATGAAAACATAAAAAGCACGAAAAAGATGAACAAAAAAAATTACTTATTTCGGGCTTCCAAATGAGATTCATGCCTTGCAAAGAGGGAAAAATTACATATTTTATTGAAATAAAAGAGATTACAATAAAGCTAAAATGAGAAAGCTAATACAAACTAAGAGAGAGGGGGGGGGGGAGAAATTCTCCTTACATAAGCATGAGAAGCCATTTGGGCAGCACCTAGCCTAAGGAATTTGGACCAAAAAGTGGACAAAATAAGCTTCCCGGAAGCTTGTATTTATAGGCAAAAAATCGGGAGTGACACGCCCTAGGTCACGGGCGTGATAGGGGGGCGTGTCACTTCTATTCATGAGATCGGGTGATTTGACTGGAGCTTTGACTTTGGCTGAAAACGTGGCGGTCACGCCCCAGGTCACGGGCGTGACAGGTGTCAGTCACGGGCGTGACTAAGGAGTGACGGGGAGCTGGATCTAGGGATTGACGCGAGCTTTGACTTCGGGGCAGCACACGTGGCGGACACGGGCGTGACACAATTGTCACGGGCGTGACAGGGGGGCGTGACCGGGACAGCTGGCATCCTGATGTCGGCAGCGTTGACTGTTTGACTAATCGTTGAGTGTCGGCCACCTGCTGGCGATGAGAGCCTGACACGCCCGTGTCGGGCATGGTCACGGGCGTGAAGGGCCGAAAGAAATAATTTTCTGGAAAAATTCAGAAAAACAAAAATGCTAAGTTAGAAATAAAAAATTACAAAAAAGAAACAATTTATTAAATAAAACAAACTAAAAAATATAAAAATAAGCAAAAATGACTTAAATAAAATACGAAAAATATAGGTATATTTACAACTCATCAGATTTACAACTTGAAAGGCCAAGTTGTAGAAGAATTAGTTCATGTAGTCTTTGATGTGTCTACCATGATTAATAATTGACTGCCTTGTTTTTCTTATAGTACTGTAGGTACAGAATAGATGATGGACAAGCTGACCATCAAGGAAGCATCACCAGTCATCCAAGATGATATGGATACTCCATAAGATATACCTGGCACACTGGGAGTGGATGAAGATTAACAAGAAGATGCCCCTGTTGCTGAAAGAAGACTGCCACCTACATTCAGACATATGAGAGATCATCCAGCACACCAGATCATTAGTGAGGCAAGTCATTGAGTATTGACAAGGATCAGAAGTCAGAACACAGCCATGTATTCAAGCTTTCTATCCAAATTTGAGCCCAAGAAGTTTGAAGAGGAGAACATAGACTAGCATTGTATTCGAGCTATGTAGGAGGAATTGAACAAGTTCAAGAGGTTTAGGGTCTGGAAGCCGGTTCCCAGACCTCACAGTCATAATGTCATTGAATTCAAGTGGATCCACAGAAACAAGCTTGATGAAAATGGCATTATAATTAAGAACAAGGTCAGACTAGTAGCAAAGGGGCACACTCAATAAGAAGGGATTGATTTTGATCAAATTTTTGCCCCTATAGCAAGATTGAAGGCCATCATATTATTCTTTGCATATGCAGCGCACAAGGGATTCAAGGTCTACCAAATGGATGTGAAGTCAGCCTTCCTAAATAGTGACTTAAAAGAAGAAGTCTATGTTGAGCAGTCTCCAAGTTTTGTAGTTCCTAAGTCACCTGATTTTGTTTATAGACTTAGGAAATCTCTATATGGGCTAAAGCAAGCCCCTAGAGCATGGTATGAGACATTGTCTAGTTTTCTCATTGAGAACAAATTCTCAAGGAATAAAATAGACTAGACCCTATTCCTAAGGGAATCTAAGGGTAAGATCATCCTAGTCTAGATCTATGTAGATGACATCATCTTTGGATCTTCTGATGACTACCTCTATAAAAAGTTTGCTAAACTCATGTAGGGGAGGTTTTATATGAGCAGTATGGGTGAACTAAAGTTCTTCTTTGGCCTCCAACTAAGATAGACAGATGATTGCTTGTACATATCCCAGTCTAAGTTTACTAGGGAGTTAATCAAGAAATTTGGCATGAAGAATTCCTCCACAATGTGAACTCCCATGGGGTCAAGTATCCCTATAGGCAAAGATGAAGCAGGGAAACCTGTTAATGAAACTTTGTATAGAGGGATAATTGGCTCCCTTCTATATCTGACTGCAAGTAGACCAGACATCGTGTATGCTACATGTGTTTGTGCTAGGAATCAGGCTTGCCCTAAAGAATCTCACTACTCTAAAGATAAGAGAGTCTTGAGGTATCTTAAGGGCACTCAATATCTTGGCCTTTGGTACCCTAGGAATGGGGAGTTTGAACTATCTAGCTATTCAAATGCAGATTTTACAGGCTATAAAGAGGATAGGAAGAGCACATCGGGCACCTATCAGTTCTTGGGAGGGAGACTGGTATCTTGGAGCTGCAAGAAACAAACCAGTGTGGCAATATCAACTGCAGAGTTGGAGTACATCTCAGTAGGAAGCTTTTGTGCTCAGTTGCTATGGATCCAGCACCAGCTTCAAGACTACCCCCTATAGATAAGTAGAATTCCTTTATTCTGTGATTCTACTAGTACAATCTCTATTGTTAGGAATCTTGTCTCTCATAGCAGGACTAAGCACATAGAGATTAGATATCATTTCATTAGGGAGCATGTGAAATGTGAAGACATCACCCTTGAGTTGTCCCATCAAATAAGGAAGTGGCTGACATCTTCACTAAGTCACTAGATGAAGCCAAGTTTAACACCTTCAAATTTGAGTTGGGTATGTTAAACTTACTATAGCTTTAGTTTCTCCCCCATCTAGTTGCAAACTATTTGGCTTTACATAGATAGGATGGTCCTTTAAAGAAATGAAGATTCTCCAATTGAGGGGGAGCAAGTCAAGCAATGCAGCCTTATTGAGGGGGAGCAAGTCAAGCAATGCAGCCTTATTGAGGGGGAGCAGGTGATAAGATGATCAGTTAATTAGGTGCAACCTACCAGCTATTTGCTGCAGTCAAAAAGGGGGAGAGGATAAGATGATCAGATGATCAGATAAGCAAGGAAGCAGCAATTCAGGGGAAGCAGATAGAAGATACAGTAATGTTCCATTTTGCAAGCAGGGAAGTGTGGTAACTATAAATCACATCTCAATTATTTAGTTTTCTTTTATTATGCCTTGTGTTACATGGTTCTGTGTATGTCATTGACTTTGCTTAAGAGTTTTGACTTCCTCAAATAAGGGGAGATTATTGGGTCCATTTCCCACAATGTCCTAGATTTGAGTGAAGTCAATCTTATCAATGATATAAAAATTTCTGTAGATGACTATGATAGGTCAGGTAGCCTAAGTGTCTTTGTAAGGTAAACACTTACCTAAGGTGTTGGATGACAAAAATTTGTATAAGTCCACAGACATTGAGTGAAAGAACATCACTCAATGCCAGATGACTTATAGCGCTGAGTGTAGCCTATACTATCATAGCCTAAGTTGGAATGAGCTATAATATGGCTAAGTCCACAGGCGTTTAGTGAAGTCAACTCACTCAACGTCATGCTACTAAAGAGAAAGTTGGCAAAGTTTTTTGGCGTTGAGTGATGAAGACACACTCAACGCCATTAAGCAAAAGGCTGTAAGTTGAACTGGTTGAACTAAGTTTAGATTTCGTCGAACTGAGTTCAGAGTTTGTCGAGCTCAGCTCATCTTTCGTCGAGCTAAGTTCAGAGCTTGAGATTCTGAGTTTGTCGAGCTCATAATTCACCATTTGTCGAACTCAGAAAGACAGTCTATGCCTAGTGCTTATTAAATACAAAAAATTGGCTAAGTCAAAAAACGTTGAGTGAGGCGTGTTCACACAATGCCCTCAATGCTTATGTTGCTGAAGAAGAAGAAACTTGGATAAGGCAAAAAACATTTGAGTGGAGGTTACTTACTCAACGCTGTCATTGCCTATTGAAGATAGAATTTTGTTTAAGGGGTTTAGCATTGAGTGATTCTTACTCACTCAACGCCAAGCAACAAAAAGCTGATAAAGCAAGTTGGCGTTGAGTGGAGCTGAATCACTCAACACCTAAAATCAGACTTAATATTCTAAGTTGTTTGGCGTTGAGTGAAAGTTACACACTCAACGCTAAGAGACATTGAATCGGTCCAAGTGTTTTGGCATTGAGTGATGCTTACTCACTCAACGCATATTCTCTGATGCTCGATTTTGAGTAAGTCCGCAGGTTCTAATGTCAGCAAAATCGACAAAGTCAACAAAGGTCAAATCAGAAACGAGGAAGCTACACTACACGACAAAACTTGTCGTGAAGCTACTGTACATCTTCTTCCGTTAATGTAAGGCGCAACTTGGAAGCTACAGGTGGGGCCCGCCGATCTCTAAGAGTCGTTGATCGGCGAACTACAAAAGGAAGAGATAGGGCCAAGACAAAGATAACATTTAGGGTATACATTCTTCAAAAAGTAGAGCAGCCATCTTCATCTTCTTCGCCATTGCTGCATGTGAAAAGATTGAAATTCTCCAGCAAGAAAAGTTCAGTTAGCTGTGCAAGTCTCCTTCTGCCACAGCAGATTTAGAATCTGTTCTGAAGAAAGAAGAACCTTCATTCTTTTGCAGGTTCAGTGAGCTGTTTTAAGACTTAAGATCAAAAGATCTTTAGCCTTCAACCGCAAGTTCATAATTTATCTTCCTAGTTCCTCCAACAAATCCTTTTCCTACTGTGAGGAGAGTTGGAGCAGAATGTTTTCTGCTCAAGTGGTTGGCACAGAGAAATTTCTCTGTATCAAAGTTAATTAAACTATTTCTTTTTGTAGGATCTTTCTGGGTTTGAGCTGTAGGATCTTTGGGTATGACATAGGGCAAATTTGCCTGAGCTGTAGGAGAGTGCTGCTCTCTGAGGTTGGTGAGTTTTACTCATTAAGAAGTAGGGAAGTTTTGCCTGAACTATAGGAGAGTGTATCTCTCTGAGTTGTACGAGCAAGCTTGCTCTGAGGTAGGGATATCCTCCATAGCCTGAGTGGTAGGGCTTATGTGCCTGAGGTAATTGATACTTGTATCACTGAGTGTAGGCCTTTGTGGCTGAGGTGTAAGTATTGGAAGAGACTGAGAGATCCTGAGGGATATGAGGTGTAAGCTCCTTGGAGCATTGGTTTGGAGAAGTGCCTTCACTAGCATGAAGTTAGCAAGGTGGGAGGAGAGTGGATGTACCCATAATTTTGGGGAACGAATATAAAATAACCTTATGCTTTTATGTGTTTGCTTTTATTTTCTTAATTTTTGGTGCTAAGGAAAAGCTCTAGATCACTCTAAGCTGAAAGATAAAAGAAACAATCAAGTGATTTAAAAAATACTATCAAAAGACCTAAGCAGACCTATTCACACCCCTCTAGGTTGCTAGCTACCTTGAAAATAAGATCTTTCACATAGCGGTTTGGATGAAGCTGCAATAAAAGATAGATGGTTAACCACAACTACGGTATAGTGACCACTGACAATTGCTGTCTGGCGGCCTGTAGCAGCTGTAATCCCTAGGAGTGTGGCGGCTTCCTTAGTTGTCGCTAGGGGTTCAATTATTCATTGTATAGTGTGTGGTTTAACCATGTCAAACCGCATAAGCAGCCCGACTTGTATTTAGTCCCACAAAGATTGTTGTATTCTATCATCTCCCACAATTTCTATAAATAAGGGGGCATACCTATGTAATGATTATCCTTTTGGAGCAATAAAATTTCTGGTTTATTTACCTCTTGTACGTTTTCTTTCTCATTTTTCACACATACGATAATGAAAAATGTCTTTTCTTTGTTTATGTAAACTCTCTCTCTCTCTCTCTCTCCTTTCATTTCATGTTACTCTTTTCTTAACTCATAACTTAGATCTTATTTCATCAGTTTCCCAATCTCTCCCATCTCCCCCTTCAATTTTTAGCACTTTTTATATATCAAATACAAAGTTCTTAGTTTTATTTTCTTTAGTTCTAGATTTATTCCCGATTGATAACGATTCGAGTTCATATATCCGTTATGAATTTTTGGAGTTGTTTTCGTACTCTAGTTATCTGAGAGGCTCATGCGTATGAATTGATCACTCAGAAGTAAAAAAGAGTTGTATACACCCCTCGAGAGAGGATGATGTTTGTCTTCTGGATATGAGTCAAATCCTATAGTAAGATTCACCTCGTTAAAGTGAGTTTAAGTTATTAACTATAGAATGATAATTTAGTTAATACTTCCTAAGCTCTGTTGGGCGTAGTCCTCGATATAAGTTCATTCATAATTTGGGAATCTCCACGGTGAAGGATCATAATAGTAAGTTTATAAATTATTTCTAATCTTTCATTTCAAGGCACGTTTTAAACAAGTTTAGCTCTCTTTCTTACTTTCATTTTGAGACGCGATTTTCATATATTTATGTATACTTTTTTTAAGTCTTTTGCTTTATTCTATTTCCGCATTTATTTATTTTATTTCAATTTTAGGTTTTAATCTCGATAAAATAGTAGTTTGTTTTCTTGAAGTAGAAGTACTCCACAGACCCGTGTTTTTATACGACCTTGATATGTCTTTTCACATCCTATGTTATACATGATAGGTTTGCTTACCTTCATCATAGGTAGTGTTTGGAAAAATATCTTTTCCTATATTTTTCTTATCAATACCAAGAATAACAAAGTCCACCGGAAAGATGAACTTGTCAACCTTGAAGAGAATGACCTCCACTACCCCTACTGGATATTTAATTGATCGATCTGTGAGTTTGATACTCATTTGGGTGGGGCTAGGATTTCTTAAAACTAACTTTTTAAACAATGAGAAAGACATCAGATTAATATTTGATCTAAGATCAGCTAAGACATGTTTTGGCAGCGAATTGTCGACTGAATACGGGATGGAAAACCGTCTCGGGTCATTTACTTTTTGGGGAAATTTGTTGAGTATAGTAGCGGAGAATTCTTCATTAAGGAAAATATGTGAAATATCATTAAACTTCTCTTTGTTGGAGAGCAACTCCTTGAGGTATTTTGTTTATTTCATCATTTGAGAGATAAACTCGCAGATAGGGACATTAATATGAATCTATTTTAAAATTTCTAAACCGTTTTGTAATTTTATTCGGTGTGCTCGTTCCTAAGCTCTAACTGGTACGGAACATTAGAACGATAAGCATGTGGAGCTAATATAATAGGAAACTTTTAAGTTAAAATAAGACGAGGAGTAGAGATAATTACCTTTCGTCCATTCTTGAAGATACGTCATTTTCACTTTGAAGGGTGATTACATTCACGCTTTCACTTAGATTTTGTTAAGTATTTTCTGGTAGGGCCCCTTACTGGCACTCAAAGAACATTTTAGCTAGCTATCCCACAAGATTTTCTAAAATTTTAATATACTCAGAGAGGTATTAGATGTTTGATTCATTTGTAGCAACATATTTTGGGAATACCTCTTCAAGATGAGAGGGCTTTGGTGGTTGTGGTTGAAAATCGGGTGGATTTAAATTAAGGGGCAGATTTAAATTTAGGGGGGATTTATATTAAGAGGGCGTTGAGAATATCCTTGGTTGCTCCTTGAGAAATTCGTGTGATTCCTATAACCCGCATTGTAAGCATTATTGTACGGAGTAGTGTTTGGGTTATAGGAAGGTCGAGGAGGAGTTCCCTATTGGATCGTGTGGCCAACCTTAGAAGGGAAGTTAATATGATTTTAAGTATTAATTAAAAATTCGAAATATTTTGATACAGAAAACTAGTTTTGGAAGTTATCGCGGGGCGGTAGCTAGCTAGCATGCGGCGGTAGGTCACAGACCTCAGTTTCCTGGGCAAATTTCTCCTTGGATAAATACAAACCCTTCAGATATCCATCGGAGAACAACCAGGATGTTATACGCAGAAATTTGAACACAAATAATTTTATTCCATCAAAATAAAAAAGTGTTTTACAATTACAAAAGTTTGATCTCCGTGACACCGGATATCAGAGATGGTGAAAGAAGAAACTCTTTTGGTTTTCTATACTGACCCACAACACAAACTGGTTGGCTCTCTCCCTTTCCCTCCAAGAAAGGTCTTTCAGCCGGCTCTTCACCTTCATGCAAGGATGTGTCTTAGAGCCCCTTCTAGATCACCCGATCTAGACGTCCCTTCCCCGATATGATTTCTCACGGAATCCTCCCCGGATTTTGATGACCTTCACCGATCGATTTTCCTCACCACAATCACATTGAAAAGAGAAAATTACAAAAAAGAATAAAGAAGGTTTAAGATTGAATCTCCCTCAAAAGAATTTCTCTGTTGGGCGGTGCATGACAGAAGCTAATGATCTTCATTTTATTGCAGGCGATCAAACTCCTCGTAGTTGTTGTAGTCCCTGGCTCTTCAGAGATTTTTGTGCACGAATGGTAGGGTAGCGACTTTCTATTCCTTTGATAGAGATGGCAGAATGGTGCTCAGAGGAGGATCTCGAACCCTAGAGAGAATTCATGTCTGTCTTGATTTGTACAAGGAATGAGAAAACGAATGCCTTTTATATGCCTTTGGAAAAACAGGCTACCGTTGTCTATAAGGTTAGCCCCTGACGGTAGGTCATTATAGGTTGATGTGACAACAGTCCCGCATATTTGGAAAAATATACAAAAATATTATTTTCTGCTTTTTTGAGCTAGGGCGGTGCGGTTTCCAGATATCGTATAGTGGTAGCCCACTATCACCTGGCATTAGCTCAAGCATCTAGACGAATCAAACACGATGATTGTTGAGTGAGCTAGCGTTCGCAGAAGAAAGCTAGAGCTGCGTGGTAGCTACCAGAGCGCTTGTTAAGATTAAATCCAGAAGTTAGCGTGGGAGGTAGCACAAGCGCTACGCGGTATGATCCAGAGAGCTCATTCGGGTTGAAACCATGCTAGCGTTCGATGGTAGAGTGCTAGAGCGCGGAAGTAGGTCACATAATGGAGTTCTTTGCTTTGATTGAACCTGTAAACCTGCATACTATACCAAACAGAAGATGTGATCAAACACAATATGGGAATTGATATTATCAAACTAAGGATATGTGAACCGTCATCTCGAACAAACTCCCCCTTATGATAATATCAAATCCCGTTCGTGAGATAAAATAGCTGAGATGCATGATACAGTGCAAATACAAAATAAACTTTAAAAAGTAAGGTTTCAGGTCACTTGTAACTCCCCATACACACGCGCTCCCCATATATGCGTGCTTTACTTTCTCCCCTATCCACGTGCACACAATTCAACAAGCTCCCCCTACATTTGATCTCCCTAGCTCATTCCTCATGAACATTCTATTCTCCCCCTTTTGATATTATCGAAAAGGGCGTGCTAGATCGAAAATCGACTATATGCATGGACGAGAAAAAATGCATTCTAAATTAAGCGTGATAAAGATCAAACAATGCATGTGATAAAGTATATTTAGAAGTAAACACCATGGGGGTGACCAAATATAGATCATTGAAAATGAGGTGTATGGTTCAAAAATTCGAGCAGAGTACACAGAAGAAAATCATAAGAGTTTTCAGAGTAAAAATAATTGGGCAGCATAGGTGAAACTAAGTACATAACGATTTGGAGTACCAGTACCTATATACTGTAGACATATAGTGCAGTTTCAGTCCAATTCTTATTTATGGAAGTATTTGTAGTGCAATGACATGTGTAAGTGTAGCATCAAAAGAAAAAACATCAAGTAGAACTAACCTTTAGTACATGTTTTATCTCATTAATACAATATGCTATCACGAAAGAAATAAAATGAAAAATCATGATACATGTCTATCTATGTCATACCAAGACTAGAACAAGGGGCACTAATCTAAAGGATTTGTCTTTGCACAAGATCGAAATGATTCTTTCAACCAAGGTGTTCATTCTCTCAATACTCATGAAGACTAATCAGAAGGAATGAGTAGTGTTTGGGGGGTATCCTCGGAACATGATTTGATATAATGCATAGTTATTTTGTTCATTTATTTTTCGTACTATCATGATTATAAAATTGAATTCATGGACCCAGAATCAATCAAAATCTACCTACATAGATAGATGCACTTTCACTTGTATACAAAAGACATGATTACTAGAGATTTGGCCTAAAGTTCTAACTTTTACATAAGAACATCTATATTCTGATATTGATTATTCAAGTTATTTCCAATGTATTAGAAATAATATCCTGAGTTATAATTTGTAAGCATAGAGTGTCAACATGAGTGCTTTTTCTAGGGAAGTGTGAACAGTGTAAAGTCATTACGCTACCAAAATCCTCACACATATCTAGAGGCATATTCAATAGATACTATCATGTCTAGTCGCACTCAGTAGTTAAGCACCTATCGAATTGACACATCATTACAAAAGTAGACAATGTTCACAGGGATTACCAATCCTTAATCAAACATTGTACGTAATCATTGTGTGCTAGGTTTTAGCCATGTCTGTCTTAAGAATGGACGATCCACAGTTTTTTTTATATATTTTGGGTTTTATAATTTTTTTTTATTTTTTGTTTTTTTATAAATAAAAGTAAAATAGAACAAAAATCAAAGCACACAAAACAAATCAAATCAAGCAACACAAACGAAAAAACAATGCAAAAATAAATAGGATAATATGATAGAATATTATGCATGATATCGATGACCATGAGACATGAAATGATGTTCGTGCTCTGTATAAAAACACACATGAGAATGCTCGAGACATAATCGACCCAAGTTATGTGTCATCACCCTATACCCGTACTAAGTGACAGATGGGAAGGAGGAGCTTCACAACTATCGTAGGGTGGGGTGTTAATCCCATATGCGCACAAAAGGACCCGCTCAACTTAACACTAATTCCCTCCAGTGCCATGCAATGACCTACTAGAAAACTTCCCCGATTAAGGACAAGACATGGATTACAAGTTAGCATTCTTAATGCACGCAAACCTTTGCCCCTGCTATTGTGAGGCACATCACAGTGAATCTTATTTTATCATTCATATCAACTAAGAAGCAATGAAGATACCAGCACTGAATGTCAGGAATCAGTATGAAAGAGGTGATACCGCCGACAGTAGAGGTACTACGACGCGATAGCTCAAGAATATATAAGTGGCGGTTCAGGACAAATTCTTCATTCCTGCTTGTCCACTCTCTCACCTCCGTGTACATTGCTTCCACCGACGCTTATGAGATCTAGGTAATTCTCTCCCCTTTTTCTCTTCATTCTTATGTTATGATAAGATTAAAATTATATTTTGTGGAGTTCTAATTTTTTTGTACATGATCTTTAGTGATTTTACAAAGTTTTTGAGTTGGATTAGAGATTTTTTACCATGGATCATCCTAGATTTCACGGATCTAACTTCTATGAGCTTGGTTCTCCTTCCCCTTTACGTTTTTAAGTGAAATTTATGGAATAATTGATTTTTTGGGGGGAGATCAGGCAGAAGTGGATAGAGTGTAGTCTATCACGCTACCGTGCGGAGGTAGCAGATTACTGCGCCACGGTAACCCCCAGAAAATATTTTGTCAGACTTTTAAAGAGATGATTTTTTCTGTTTTGTAGATTATGGCTTCTTCCAACTTTCAACAATCATGAAGGAGTTTCTCCAAGCGCTCTCTATAACACCCCAAAACTTGGAAGGGGAATCGACGGCGTCATTTTAGCCAAGTTTGGGTTTTGGAGCAGGAGACACGGGCGTGTCAAGGGCGTGACACGGGCGTGTCTGGGCGTGGTCAACCGCGGAGCTTTGGGTCGATGTTTTGAGGGTCAACGTTTGTCCAGCTCAGGAACACAGCCTGGGACACGGGCGTGTCCCTTGTCGTGTCCTTCTCGGGCTGTTTGCAAGATTTATTCTGCTAGGCGTGACACGGGTCACGACACGGCCGTGTCGGGTCATACACGGGCGTGTCGAAGGCCGTGTCTTTGGCCGTGTCTTTGTCCATGTCCTTCTCTGACTGGGAAGGTTGGTCGGTGGGGGGCGTGACACGGGTCTCGACACGGGCGTGTCAAAGGCTACACGGGCGTGTCGTAGGCCGTGTCAACGACCGTGTGCTGGTTTTCGAATCGGTCGAGACGGCGAATGGTTGACACGGCCCTGCACACGGTCGTGTGCCAACCCGTGTTCGGCCCAGATTTTGTTATTTTGGGTTCCGATCGTGGCCGTCCGTTTCTTTTGTATGAGATCCAATGGTGGGGAGCCTCCCTGGGTGGTTTAAGGCCGAGAATAGGGTTTCAAACCCTCATTTTCCATTTGGCTTTATCTCTATTGATTCTAGAGAGAAGGGAGAGTAAGGAGGAGGAAGAAGTCCATGTTCCGGCCGCCGGCGAAGCTTCGGAGGTACGTTTCGCGAGCGGAGTTCAGATCCGCAAAGGTGGGAGCGTTGCGGTGGTTTTCAACCGAGCAAATCTTCTCCATGGCTAGGAAGAGGGGACGGAAGGTAACGACACTTCTCCTCTCAGTTTTTAGGATTTAGGATGCATGAATAGCATCCCCTTCCTTTCGTATTTTGAGCACCGAATCTCTCAAATGAGAGGGATTCGTGTAGCCTAGGTTCAAGAGGAACCTCCGGGTTGAGTATGTTCATCCCGGCATGCTTTGCATTAGAGATCCGCTCCGTTAGCGGATTAGTGATGCGCGTAAAAACGGCAAGCGTACCGGTCGCACAAGTAATAAAGTTGGGAATAAATCCCCGGATGTCGGTCTCTTGAGGAATGCAATTAGCGTCGAACGATTTAGACTCTAAAACTTTTGTTATGAGAGTTAATTGAAATAAACAAAAAGAGAAGGGGGCTTTGGTTGGTGGTCTTACGACCGATTGCACTAATGTAAACTATGCGGGTCGCAATCACAGCTTCTTAAGGCAAGATGGATGTAGCGGCCGCGATGCCGTACTTCAGTTGGTGAATGGACGGAAGTCTAGCGAGTGAGGTGATTAGTGCGAAGTGAAATTGAGTGAAACGAACGTGTGGAGTAGAGCAAGATGGAGCGAGACGCATCAAAGGATAATTCTCACAAGCACGGTGAAACACAAATGATCCAATTTAATACTAGAAATTAATGTTCATTACATGCATAAACAATCCATGCAACAAGAAGAAAGAGAAAATGCAAAACCACGAGATTGAAGATCCACCGCGGTTGTTGGCCGGAGGTGCGGGTTGTCAATCCGCTTCCAAGCGCAGTCCGAGGAGGGCTTCCGGTATCACCGAGCTGTCACCTCGAGGGCCTGTAATTCCGTTCTCTAGGTATGCTTCGTCTTCTTCCTTGGTGGAAAGCTCGGAGAAGAATGCTTCAATGGCCGGGAGGGTCACCGGAGGATGCGGAATGCTTTGGAATCACCGGAGAAGGTCCTCCCAATGATGGGGATGAAGGTGGTGGCGAATGGAACTGCTGGAGGGCGAAATGGCGGACTGGCGGAGGTTCCGTAACGTGTCCCGTTGCCCTAATTCGCGAAACAGGGCATTTTATAGCTTGTAGAATAAATAGGGCGCACGACCACTGGCGCACGACCAGTGGTCGTGCGCGACCAAGGTCAGCGCCCGTGCGCGAGCAACCTGTAGACCTGCATCAGAAAATCAATGGTCGCGCACGATCAACAGCGCACGATCAGTGATCATGTGAGGCAATGCTGATGATCGTGCGGAAATAGCCAGACAGAACTTTTGTAAAATGGGGTATGACTGCGCCCGATCGGCGGCGCACGAACAGTGGTCGTGCGCAGTATGGTGAGTGATCGTGCGGAAGGTTCAAGACAAGGATTTCACAAATGAGTCCGGGCTGCGCACGATCAGTGATCGTGCGCCAGGAGGTCGATGGTCGTGCGTGGGTAAAAACGCACGACCACTGACTCCATTGCCAAAAACAGTGAAACGCCTATCCCGAATGCCCTCACGATCCCCAAACCTGCAGGAAAACTGCACGGGACATCGATCGTGGCAGCCGCAGCAAACAATAATAATCATAACAAGAATGTAAATACACACAAGCACAGAAATGGGCTAAAAAGGTGCACAGGGGGCGGAATGCCGTAGCTAACCAAAATAAGTACTAATGGCGCTAAAAGGTAGTGCAAAGTTGAGGAAAAAAGCCAAGGTGAGTCCAAAATAAGGTATAAAATAGGGACTAATCACACCCCCAGACTTAACCATTTGCACGTCCCGGGCAAATAATCACCTTGTGGACTCAAAAAAAGCTAGCTGACGTAGTAATTTCAAAATACAGTAGGACGAGAAATCGAGAAACACAAGTGCATAGAAAATATAATAGAAGTAGTTTTTAATCATGCTAAGCAATTTATAATTTTCGACAAACATAAATAAATACTGTCACTACTCAAAGATTGAATTTCCGGAGAATCGCGTGGTCAAGTGTAGGATGAAAATAGGCAAGTCGGATGGCGGAGCATTGCCAAAGAGCGGGGCTCGTGATCACCTCCAAAGGAATCCACCAATGTCGGGGACCATATGCTTGCCCGTTCACACTTTCTCCACGATGCTAGTTCGACTCGAGCGTAAATCCGTAGGACTTTAGGTGAAGAGTTGGGGCTTGGGTGTAGACGTAGGTATGGATGAAAAAGATGAAAACGAAGGCTACGCACAACCCAACGGAGCTCGCACAAATACTGATTTCCCACTAGCAAAATGAATGCGAGTGCACCACACCCCCAGACCTGGTTTTTACAACATGGGTGTGTGCACCGCCTACCCCAAAATAGATTTCTCAAAAACAGATTTTCATCTATACTTTTTATTTTCTCTTTTTCGATTCTTTTTCACAATTTTTGCTTTTATAATTTTTTTCTTTTTCAAATTCTTGAATTTCAGCAAATATAACAAGATGGCAAATCCACATTATTCACAAAACCACCTCCCACATCAACAACCCAACGAGAAAATGCTTGGAACTAGAGCTCGACGCGGGTGTGCGACTAGGATTGGCTTGAGGCATTGGTGAATTGAGTGTGGAGCTGAAACAAAAGGAAGGTAGGCTCAATGGGGCTAGCGAGGGCTATGTTAGGACGGGTGCAAGGCTCAACCGGGCCAAAGTGATGGCCTACGTCACGCTCACGCTTGACTTACCATGCACCAATGCTTCGAAAGTAGCCTGGGGCAAGTTCTTAGTCACCGAGAAAAGTGATCTGTCCTCCCGACTCGAGCAATACAAAGCTAACGACGCCTACACACATTCCTACACTACCGAGTGATTACTCCGGATTCATAGATTTGAGTAGGACAGACAGTATTTACGAGTGCAGAAAAAAAAAAAATTGCAACCATAAAGAAAAACTAAATCTATACAATTTCTACACAACGTGAGCACTCGATTAGGAGCACTGCACGAGTTTCAAACTACTCTAAATCAAAATCCTACGTCAGCACCACCATCTTAAAGTTTACACGAAATAATACACCAACTCGAGCCGCACGCGTGGTCAAGTGCGCGCTCATGTGGGTGCCAAAGTGTGTGCAGCAGGAGTCAAAAACAATGAAGCAAAAAGGAAAACTACTGGCATGCGAAATTAAATGTGCTCGTGGAGTGCACAGGCGGCTCTTCCCCCCAGACTTGAATGAAAACATAAGCAAGCAAAATAGACATTCAACCAGGGAATGAAATCTGAAGCGAGAGAGAGTACCTATGCTCCAAAGAGGGAAGCATACCAGAAGATTGCGTGATGATTCACGGGAGTTACTGCTTCGCACAAAAGATAAGCTGAACCTGCGAATTAGGCCGAACAACAGAAAATACAAAAAAAATAGAAAACATAAAATAAAAAGCATAAACGAGGGGACCAAAAGGTCCAAGCTTGGGTTCTCTCCCGAATAGCCCTTTTGTTTACCGTCCTTAATGTGGACCAAATACCTGTATTAGCAGTTGTATATAATGTTATTGCAGCAAAATAAAAGCTACGGAATAGAAAGCGAAATAAGGTCCCAAAACAACTAGGAGAATAAGCAGGAAAAGCGAGGCAGAGCGGCAAAGAAGCAATCAGCTATATGCCGATTTGTGGTAAGTCTTTTCGGTGGAGAGCAAAGGAGAAGCAGAATTTTTCACAGCATCTTGAGAAGGGGATTTCCCTTTGCTCAGATGGTGCGTGTCTTCGCGCCGAAAGGAAGAATAACGCTTATCGCGCAAGAGATTTGCCTCCTTCAGCTTCTCAACTGATGGAGACTTCCAAGGAGTGGATTCCACAGTTTTCCCAGATTTTATGATCGATGGCGTCATTTCCGGCACCGCGATGACGATCGGATCAGCCCAAGCGACATAACGCTTAGCATAGTCATGAATATTATTACAAGAATAAATGTCTAGGGATTTCTCTCGCATGGAACTAGGAATGTCATGCTCAACAACAGCATCGGTGGGAAATGGCACGGTCGCTGTGTCTTTGGTGCACTCGAACATCTTCATGGTCAATAAGTCATTCTTCTAATCAGTCGTCTCGGTCAATCCTCCCTTTGTTTTCTCATCCGTAAGGGTTGCCTTCAAAGCTTGGATTCCAGAAACTTCCTTGAAATCTGCACTACTCAGAAAAATGTCGTTTTGAATAAGAGAGGGGTCTACGGAAGTATCATCGAGGGCGAAATCATCGGCCGGCCAGGTGACGCGTCCTTTGGAAAAATCCAGGGATGCGCCACTGGCTGTAAGGAATGGGACACCGAGTATCGGAATGGAGTCATTTTCTTTTGGTCCCATGACCTGAAAATCAGTGGTAAAATGTTTGCCGTTAACCTCGATCTCAACTTCCCTCACACCACCATCAGTATCAACCACATTTCCATTAGCTAAAATAAGTGATTTCCGGTCTTCGGTGTTTATTTGCAATTGCATCTTCGTGACATCCTGCAGAGTGAGGATGTTGCTAGATGCTCCGGAATCACATAAAGCAGTGGTTTCAACATTGTTGATCGTACAGCTAATCACGAGCTCGTTGTTATTCCCCAGCCTTTCCTCCCCAAGGCTTTTCCCTTGTTCGTGGGGATTTATTTCGGTGTTTCTTGGGAGAGTACCATGAGTGCGCTCGGAGACCATTTGAGCCAATTGGCCTAACTGTGCCTTAAGCTTGCGCATTGAAGTGGCTTGGTTTGTCAAGTTCGTCTGGGAAACTTTAACAAATCTTTCAAACATTTCAGCCAATGAATTGGTTTTTACGGCGGGGGGCCCTTGGGTGTAATTCGGGTAAGGCGGCCGCGGTTGATTTCCGGAGGCGGAGGGATCATTTTGATGCTGCCCCGGTTGCCATCGTTGGCCCGGTGCGTTTTGATTCCACGAGAAGTTCGGGTGATTTCTCGCACCCGGATTATACATATTTCCATAAGGCACGCCCCTGTTTTGATTCGCGATAAAATTAACAGTTTCATTGGAAAAGGAGGGGTCATACGTTACCTCCGCTCCAGGGCACTCAAAGCTATGATAATCGGTTCCTCCGCATCCTTAACACGAAATGGCCAACACCGGAGCAGCAGCAGCGGGCCTTGATGCTTCCACAGCAAAGACTCAACTTGTCCCACGGGGGGTATTCCTTCCTGCGGTCCAAAAGGTGCTATGCGTGGCGGTGTCCTGCAAAACTCTTAAAGCATCCTCAGGAGCAAGGTTCATAATTGTTCCACCAGAGGCGGCATCAATCATGGCGCGGTGTTGAGGTTCGATGGAGAAGTAGAAGTTTTCAACGAGATTCCACGTTTGGAATCCGTGGTTGGGGCACTTCCGCAGCAACTCATTGAAGCGCTCCCAAACTTCCGCTAAGCTCTCTTGGTCGTTTTGCCTGAAATTAGCGATGGTCCGTCTCAAGTTCACGATACGGTCGACCGGATGGAATTTGGCTACAAACTTTGTGGTAAGGGCCTCCCAGGTTGTGGCAGTTCCAGGAGGAAGGGTATGAAGCCATGTCTTGGCTTTGTCACGTAGAGAGAAGGGGAAGAGACGGAGCTTGACCGTATCATCAGAAATCCCAGCATAGCGGAAAGTAGCGCAGATTTCCGAAAAGTCTGCCAAGTGAAGATGGGCATCCTCCGTGGCCATTCTGGAGAACTGTGCGTTGTTCCGGATGATGTTAAGAATTGCTGGTTTGATCTCGAACTGCTGGTTTGCGATCGCCGGTCCGAACCCGGGGTAAATGCTCCCTACAGTGGGGGTGGTGTAGTCTCTCATGGTTCGGACATGCGGCAGATTCACCTCATTCTCATCCCCGTTCCGGTTATCATGGAGGTTCCCTCCAACACGAACTCCGTTGTCATTGTTCAACTGATCTCCCATTATGATTGGATTGATAGCAGCGGCACGCCTTTGCGCACGAAGAGTTCGCTCGATCTCAGGATCGTAAGTAACGAGATCTCTTGCAGCACATCCCTGCATCCACTGAAGCAACAAAACAAAGAAACAAAAATCAAAAAACACTAACTCTTATACCAATACTTCTAGAAATCATGATCGTTCAACAGTTGCATTCCCCGGCAACGGCACCAAAAACTTGATGCGCGTAAAATACGGCAAGCGTACCGGTCGCACAAGTAATAAAGTTGGGAATAAATCCCCGGATGTCGGTCTCTTGAGGAATGCAATTAGCGTCGAACGATTTAGACTCTAAAACTATTGTTATGAGAGTTAATTGAAATAAACAAAAAGAGAAGGGGGCTTTGGTTGGTGGTCTTACGACCGATTGCACTAATGTAAACTATGCGGGTCGCAATCACCGCTTCTTAAGGAGAGATGGATGTAGCGGCCGCGATGCCGTACTTTGGTTGGTGAATGGACGGAAGTCTAGCGAGTGAGGTGATTAGTGCGAAGTGAAATTGAGTGAAACGAACGTGTGGAGTGGAGCAAGATGGAGCGAGGCGCATCAAAGGATAATTCTCACAAGCACGATGAAACACAAATGATCAAATTTAACACTAGAAATTAATGTTCATTACATGCATAAACAATCCATGCAACAAGAAGAGAGAGAAAATGCAAAACCACGAGATTGAAGATCAATCGCGGTTGTTGGCCGGAGGTGCGGGTTGTCAATCCGCTTCCAAGCGCAGTCCAAGGAGGGCTTCCGGTACCACCGAGCTGTCACCTCGAGGGCCTGTAATTCCGTTCTCTAGGTATGCTTCGTCTTCTTCCTTGGTGGAAAGCTCGGAGAAGAATGCTTTAATGGCCGGGAGGGTCACCGGAGGATGCGGAATGCTTTGGAATCGCCGGAGAAGGTCCTCCCGATGATGCGGATGAAGGTGGTTGCAAATGGAACTGCTGGAGGGCGAAATGGCAGACTGGCGGAGGTTCCGTAACGTGTCCCGTTGCCCTAATTCGCGGAACAGGGCATTTTATAGCTTGCAGAATAAATAGGGCGCACGACCACTGGCGCACGACCAGTGGTCGTGCGCGACCAAGGTCAGCGCCCGTGCGCGAGCAACCTGTAGACCTGCATCAGAAAATCAATGGTCACGCACGATCAGTAGCGCACGATCAGTGAACGTGCGAGGCAATGCTGATGATCGTGCGGAAATAGCTAGACAGAACTTTTGTCAAATGGGGTATGACTGCGCACGATCGGCGGCGTACGAACAGTGGTCGTGCGTGGTATGGCGAGTGATCGTGCGGAAGGTTCAAGACAGGGATTTCACAAATGAGTCCGGGCTGCGCACGATCAGTGATCGTGCGCCAGGAGGTCGATGGTCGTGCGTGGGTAAAAACGCACGACCACTGACTCCATTGCCAAAAACAGTGAAACGCCTATCCCGAATGCCCTCACGATCCCCAAACCTGCAGGAAAACTGCACGGGACATCGATCGTGGCAGACGCAGCAAACAATTATAATCATAACAAGAATGTAAATGCACACAAGCACAGAAATGGGCTAAAAAGGTGCACAGGGCGCGGAATGCCGTAGCTAACCAAAAGAAGTACTAATGGCGCTAAAAGGTAGTGCAAAGTTGAGGAAAAAGGCCAAGATGAGTCCAAAATATGGTATAAAATAGGGACTCATCAATTAGGCATTGTGGGTGAAGCCGTGGTCGCGACCGTTAGTCCGACCCGGTGATGTTGCATAGCGAGCTTCGGGGATTCGGTAGAAATCCGTTGCGGTAATACACCGTTGTATGTATGCGTTTCCCCCCTTATATTTGAGTGAGTACTCGTGGCCGGAACCGGACAAGGTTAGCTCCGCGTTGTGCGGTTGATGGTTTCCTTAGAGCACGAGAAAGACACGATGCGAATGGTGATTGGGGTGGGGAAACCTTTGTTTGTGTTGTGCAAAGGTGCGGCTACGTCTCCGTGGTCGGCTGGCTATCCCGTGATACGCAAGTCATGTGGGGAAAGTGTCCCGGCGAGACTAGCCCCTTGTGTGGGACTGACGAGAATGTCGAGCGGAGGGCAAGCCCGGGCAATGTGGCCATGAACGGGTGGGGTCCATCAAGGCTTCGTAGAATCGGTTAGTGTGAGATGGAACCCTGACGTGCGAAGTCAGAATATGCCGGCAAGCCCGGGGTATATGACCCTTGTGCGGGTGGGGCCTTTGCGAGGTTCCGTGTGACAGCGTGTGTGCCGTTAGGGACATGGTGGTTCCCTTGTGTTTGCGGCTTTAAGCCAATGGGGAAACGGAAGTACCCAGTATTTGATGTTGTGCTAGATGCATACGAGCTAGGGTGCCTTGGGTGAAACTCGGGTTGCATTCATGTTGCATAGTAGGCCCCTTTCACTTTGTACAAAACATAGAGAACATGTATGCTGTATGAGACATCCAAGCCTGTTTTACCGCTTTATTATATATACTCTTTTGGTATACGAAGTGCTAACTTGCAGGTGGAGTGGTACCCCGGGGTACGTTAGGGACGGCCGGGAGGAGATGTGTTTGTTACATAGTAGAGGTCAGCCTTTGCTGACCCACGTTACTTCAAATCCTTACAGGGCAAGGATCGCATGTAGGAGCTAGCGCGCCGGGCGAAAAGCCCTAAGCCTCATGAAGTGTTGTTGTGCTTGACTAGTTTCTTTTCCTTGTCTTGCTGCTGTTGTTTGACTATGTCCGGCTTGCATGCCGAGGTAGCCTAGGGGTGCTTGGCACTTTTTATATTTGGACTTATATTGTGTAAGGCCTTAAGGCCATTTGATACTCTTCTGTTAGTGGATAACTTCTGTATGTTAGTGTTCTGTTTCCGCTGTGTTTGTCTTGAGTTTTAAGATTGGGTAGTTTTATATCATCTTTTAATACTAAAGCTGTGGCGTCCGTATGTTGTGGGGCCCCGGTCGGACCCATATTATATGGTCTTTACAGGGGAGGTGTTACAATTTGGTATCAGAGGGAGGTTGCGTTCCAATGAGAAGTTTCGCGGTCGAAAGTATAAGTCGAGTCGCGTATAAGAAGTTATCCACATAGGAGTATCGCGGGACCATGATTGTCCTTGTGTTCGAGTCTTGCGATTAAAGACTGATTTGCGCTTTCTTTCTTGTGTTTAGAGTGCAAGCAACGAGGCTGGGACCTCGAGGCCAAGAGAAGAGCTCTCGGCAAGTAGTGCGACTGCACAAGGTCCGCTAGGGATGGGGGTCACACCGGCCGACTTCTGCCGTATGCTTGCAGAAGCGATGGTGGCGGCCCAAGCTGCAGCGACAGCACAGGTAGCAGCTCCCGTTGCTCAAGTAGCAACTCCTGCTGCCCCGAACACGGCAGTGACCGTGCCGGTTGAGGAAGCCAGGCGGGCAGAGCCGCAGGCCGAGAGAGTGGTTGTCGGGCATGGGGACCGGCAAATGAAGTACTTTCTGAGTTTCCACCCTCCAACCTTCAAGGGAATCGGCATGCCCACAGATGTACAGGATTGGTGGGCTAGAATTCAGGAGCTTCTGAGGGCGGCAGAGGCACCAGATGAGAAAAAGGCAGAGTTCGTAGCCTTTATGTTGGAGGGAGATGCCAAGTTATGGTGGGTGAGCCACAGTGGCCGGCAGTTTCTAGGACGCACACCGTCTATTGAGGAGTTTGGGAATGCCTTCCTGAAGAAGTACATTCCCGCCTCAACGAGGTTAGCCCTCTAGAGGCAGTTTCTACATCTGGTGCAGCGAGACAAGTCAGTAGATGAGTATGTTCAGGAATGTACTCGCTTGGGTCGTTATGCAGGGACGACCATGGCAGACGATGAAGAGAGGGACAATCTCTTCTATCATGGATTGAGGGAGAATCTAAGACAACCCCTCATATCGATGAAACGTGCGGGTTTCAACGAATTGGTAGAGGCGGCCCGAATTTTGGAGAGTGACATGGAGCAATCCCAGCATCGCAAGGGTTTCACACCTAAACAGGGGGAGGAGGAGAAGCCTGCTCAGTCCCATGGAAAGGCGGAAGGGAGCCGATGGAAGAAGAAGCCTTCCCCATATAAGTCGGGCGAGAAAAGTAATTGGACGTCCGGAGGGTCACGCTCTAAGGGACCACAGACGTGTTACAGTTGTGGCAAGCCAGGCCACATAGTAAGATTTTGTACCCAAGGGGGCGCTGAGCAAGAGCCAAGGCAGGAGCAGTCCGTACGCTCCGGACCCAGTGCAGCAGAGAAGGGGAAGATGTCGTAGTCGAGTGCTTCCCGGTTTCAACCAGTGCAGCCAAGGGCCTACAACCTTGGGCAGCAGGAAGCAATCCGCCAAATCGATGTGGTGACAGGTATGAGAGTTCAACCTGCACCGTAGATTTCTTCCTTTCAAGCCTTTTTATGTTTGTTGCATGTGTGTAGGCTTTGTAGTGGTATCTGGGTACCCCACTAGAGTACTTTTCGATACGGGAGCGTCGCACTCCTTCCTTGCGGAAAGTTTCACCCGAGGATTGGAGTTGAGTCCTTCGCAACGGACTCAGAGTTGAAAGTGCGCATGCACAATGGGTCATCTATGACAACCAGGGCTAAACGGCGGATTTGTTGGAGGCTTGAGGGAGTCGACTTCATATTGGTAGCGGCGATCTTGCCGTTGTCCGAGTTCGATGTGATTTTGGGGATGGATTGGCTAGCGGAGCAGCGTGCCAGTATCGACTGTTTGTCCAAGGTGGTAACCCTGAGGGGCGTGGGCAAGAGGAAGTCAAGTTTGAGGGCCTGCATGGTGTGGCCTGTTCCCTAGTTTCGGCACTTCAACTAGTGCGAGCTGTTAACCAGGGGGTGTAGCTCTAGTAGCATTGTTGGAGGTTAGCCTTTCCGGGCTGTCTCTTAGAGAAGTGCCCGTGGTGGCGCAGTTTGGAGATGTTTTTCCTGAGGAGCTACCGGGAGCACCTCCTCGGCGGGAGATTGATTTCTCCATCGAGTTAGTGCCCGAGGCTAGACCGGTGTCACGTCCACCCTTTAGGATGGCACCAAGGAGTTTTCCGAGCTCAAGGTTCAGTTGCAGGAGCTTTTGGAGCAAGGGTATATCAGACCCAGCTCTTCACCGTGGAGTGCGCCAGTGTTATTTGTAAAGAAGAAGGACGGTAGTATGCATCTGTGCATAGACTACCGAGAGTTGAACAAATTGACTGTCAAGAATAAGTATCTGATTCCTCGGATAGACGATCTTTTCGACCAGTTGGTGGGGTCGGTGGTGTACTCCAAGTTGGACTTGAAGTCCGGTTATTATCAGTTGCGGATCCGTGATGAAGACATACCCAAGACCGCGTTTGGTACGAGGTATGGTCATTTTGAGTTCTCGGTGATGCCGTTCAGGCTGACGAACGCGCTGTCCGTGTTCATGGACTTGATGAACCGAGTGTTTCGCGAATATTTGGACTGCTTCGTAGTCGTCTTTATCGATGACATATTGGTGTATTCCAAGTCAGAAGCGGAGCATGAGTCGCACTTGCGGACAGTGTTGCAAGTATTGAGAGAGAACCAGCTTTATACAAAGTTCACCAAGTGCGAGTTCTGGTTGGAGAAAGTGGCATTTCTAGGCCATGTGATTAGTGGGGATGGGGTGGCGGTAGATCCAACGAAAGTAGAAGCCATCAAAGAGTGGCCAGTTTTGAGGACCGTGGCGGAAGTCCGAAGTTTTCTTGGACCAGCCGGGTACTACCGAAGGTTTGTGGAAAACTTTTCGCGGATTGCTCTACCCCTCACTTCACTAACTCGCAAGGATCAGAAGTTTGTATGGACTCAAGAGTGCAATCAGGAGTTTGAAACCCTGAAGGAAAGGCTAATGACGGCGCCGATCCTAAGTCTACCAAAGGGGACCGAAGGGTTCCAGATTTTCAGCGACGCATCCGGATGCGGTTTAGGGTGCGTGTTGGTACAGCATGGTAGTGTGATAGCTTTTGGGTCGAGACAGCTGAAGCCTCATGAGAGAAATTACCCCGTCCATGATTTGGAGTTGGCGGCGGTAATTTTTGCTTTGAAGTTGTGGAGGCACTACGTTTATGGTGCAAAGGTGGAGATCTTCACGGACCACAAGAGTCTGAAGTATCTCCTAGATCAGAAGGACCTAAATATGCGGCAGCGCAGGTGGGTTGAGTTCCTTGGGGACTACGAGGTGGCGATTCAGTACACTCCAGGGAAAGCCAATGTGGTGGCAGATGCTTTGAGTAGGAAATACTCGGGGCAAGGAAATTGGATTGAAGCTCACGATAAGTGGTTAAGGTAGGACTGGGAGTCCCTTGGTTTGGAATGTGTGGCAAGAGGCGAGTCTAGCGTGGCTCGACTAAATTGGATTGAGATGCAGAGTGACTTATGCGATGGTATTCGGGAAGCAACCCGTGTAGATGCGGAGTTCCAACCTTTCGTGGAGGAAGCTCTAAAGGGCGAGGGTAGCGCCTGGGAGATGGTTGATGGGATTCTGAGGAAGGGCGGAAGGATTTGTGTATCGTAGTTCGGCAAGCTCTGCGAGGAGTTGATGTTTGAAGCCCACTTCACTAAGTACTCCATTCACCCGGGTAGTACAAAGATGTACTTGGATTTGAAGAAGTCCTATTGGTGGCCTGGGATGAAGCGGGACGTAGCTTTGTGTGTGAGTCGGTGCCAAACATGTGCCTTGGTGAAGGCCGAGTGTCAGAAGCCGGGCGGGTTCTTGAAGCCTCTTCCAATCCCCGAATGGAAATTTGATGACATCTCTATGGATTTTGTGCATGGGTTGCCTAGATCGCAGTAGGGTAATGATGCCATTTGGGTGATTGTGGACCGCTTGACAAAAGTGGCACATTTCATCCCAAACCGGAAGGAGGACGGTGTGGAAAAGTTGGTGGAGTTGTACGTCCGCAATATTGAACGACTTCATGGGATTCCGAAGAGTATAGTCAGCGACCGGGATGGACGTTTCACGTCTAAGGATTGGCGGTTGGTGCAGAAGAGCTTGGGCACAAAACTCAAGTTCAGTACAGCCTTTCATCCTCAAACCGATGGGCAAACTGAGAGAACGAACCGTACTTTGGAAGATATGCTAAGGATGTGTACTCTCGACTTCGGCAAGAAGTGGGAGGATCACCTCTTTATGGTGGAGTTTGCTTATAACAATAGTTACCAAGCTAGTATCAAGATGGCGCCATACAAAGCTCTGTATGGGAGGCGGTGTCGAACACCGATGTCTTGGACAGAGGCGGGAGACACCAAGCTTTTGGGGAAAGAAGTGGTAGCCGACGCTAGTGAGCTAGTGCGGACCATCCAAGAGTGCATGAAGGTAGCTCAAGATCGGCAGTCGAAGTATTTCAATGCTTGCCACAGGCATGTGGAATTCACTGTGGGCGACTGGGTGTATCTTAAGATCAAGCCGTTCAAAGGCGTTTCGCGAATTCGCCGACTCAAGAAGCTGAGTCCGAGATTTTTGGGACCATTCAAGGTCATCGAGCGAGTGGGAGAGGCAGCGTACCGGTTGGCGTTGTCCACAGAGCTAAGTGGATTGCATGACGTTTTTCACGTCTCCGTCCTGAGGAAAGCTTTGTTAGAAGCCAGCGTGGTGATTGAGCCGACGGCAGTGCCGGTAGAGGAAGACTTGAGGACGCGAGTTCGTCCAATCGGGATAGAAGACTCAGAGGTTCGGCAATTGCGGAACAAGGAGGTCAGACTCGTAAACGTATGTTGTGACAACTGTGGCTGCGAGGAGCTCTCATGGGAGCGAGAGCAGGCCATGCTGGAGGAGTACCCTGAGCTTTTCTCCTCAGGTACCGTTTAGTTTTGTTTACCTTCCATGTTTTAAATTTCGGGATGAAATTCTTGTAAGGGGGGGAGAATTGTAACACCCCAAAACTTGGAAGGGGAATCGACATCGTCGTTTTAGCCAAGTTTAGGTTTTGGAGCAGGCGACACGGGCGTGTCAAGGGCGTGACACGGGTGTGACACGGGCGTGTCAGGGCGTGGTCGACCGCGGAGCTTGTGGTCGACGTTTTGAGGGTCGACGTTCGTCGAGCTCAGGAACACGGCCTGGGACACGGGCGTGTCCCTTGCCGTGTCCTTCTGGGGCTGTTTGCAGGATTTATTCTGCTAGGCGTGACACGGGTCACGACACGACCGTGTTGGGTCAGACACGGGCGTGTCAAAGGCCGTGTCTTTGGCCGTGTCCTTCTCTGACTGGGAAGGTTGGTCGGTGGGGGGCGCGACATGGGTCCCGACACGGGCGTGTTAAAGGCGACACGGGCGTGTCGGAGGCCGTGTCAATGGACGTGTGCTGGTTTTCAAATCTGTCGAGACGGCGAATGGTTGACACGGCCCTGCCCACGGTCGTGTGCCAACCCGTGTTCGGCCCAGATTTTGTTATTTTGGGTTCCGATCGTGGCCGTCCGTTTCTTTGGTATGAGATCCAACGGTTGGGAGCCTCCCTGGGAGGTTTAAGGCCGGGAATAGGGTTTCAAACTCTCATTTTCCATTTGGCTTTATCTCTCTTGATTCTAGAGAGACGGGAGAGCAAGGAGGAGGAAGAAGGCTAAGTTCTGGCCGCCAGCGAAGCTTCGGAGGTCCGTTTCGCGAGCGGATTTCAGATCCGCGAAGGTGGGAGCGTTGCGGTGGTTTTCAACCGAGCAAATCTTCTCCATGGCTAGGAAGAGGGGACGGAAGGTAACGACACTTCTCATCTCGGTTTTCAAACCTCATTTCGTATTTTGAGCACCGAATCTCTCAAATGAGAGGGATTCGTGTAGCTTAGGTTCAAGAGGAACCTCCGGGTTGAGTATGTTCATCCCGGCATGCTTTGCATTAGAGATCCGCTCCGTTAGCGGATTAGGCATTGTGGGTGAAGCCGTGGTCACGACCGTTAGTCCGACCCGGTGATGTTGCATAGCGAGCTTCGGGGATTCGGTAGAAATCCGTTGCGGCAATACGCCGTTGTATGTATGCGTTTCCACCCTTATATTTGAGTGAGTACTCGTGGTCGGAACCGGACAAGGTTAGCTCCGCATTGTGCGGTAGATGGTTTCCTTGGAGCACGGGAAAGACACGGTGCGAATGGTGATTGGGGTGGGGAAACCTTTGTTTGTGCTGTGCAAAGGCGCGGCTATGTCTCCGTGGTCGGCTGGCTATCCCGTGATGCGCAAGTCATGTGGGGAAAGTGTCCCGGCGAGACTAGCCCCTTCTGTGGGACTGACAAGAATGTCGAGCGGAGGGCAAGCCCGGGCAATGTGGCCATGAGCGGGTGCGGTCCAGCAAGGCTTCTTAGAATCGGTCAGTGTGAGATGGAACCCTGACGTGCGAAGTCAGAATATGCGGGCAAGCCCGGGGTATATGACCCTTGTGCAGGTGGGGCCTTTGTGAGGTTCCGTGTGACGGCGTGTGTGCCGTTAGGGACATGGTGGTTCCCTTGTATTTGCGGCTTTAAGCCAATGGGGAAACGGAAGTACCCAGTGTTTGATGTTGTGCTAGATGCATACGAGCTAGGGTGCCTTGGGTGAAACCTGGGTTGCATTCATGTTGCATAGTAGGCCCCTTTCACTTTGTACAAAACATAGAGAACATGTATGCTGTATGAGACATCCAAGCCTATTTTACCACTTTATTATATATACTCTTTTGGTATACGAAGTGCTAACTTGCAGGTGGAGTGGTACCCCGGGTTCCGTTAGGGACGGCCGGGAGGAGATGTGTTTGTTACACAGTATAGGTCAGCCTTTGCTGACCCACGTTACTTCAAATCCTTACAGGGCAAGGATCGCATGCAGGAGCTAGCGCGTCGGGCGAAAAGCCCTAAGCCTCATGAAGTGTTGCTGTGCTTGACTAGTTTCTTTTCCTTGTCTTGCTGCTGTTGTTTGACTATGTCCGGCTTGCATGCCGAGGTAGCCTAGGGGTGCTTGGCACTTTTTATATTTGGACTTATATTGTGTAAGGCCTTAAGGCCATTTGATACTCTTCTGTTAGTGGATTAACTTCTGTCTGTTAGTGTTCTGTTTCCGTTGTTGTTTGTCTTGAGTTTTGATATTGGGGGTAGTTTTTATATCATCTTTAATACTAAAGCTGTGGCATCCGTATGTTGTGGGGCCCCGGCCGGACCCATATTATATGGTCTTTACAAGGGAGGTGTTACACTCTCGAGTACCCGGTTCCACATTCCCAACAATAGACGAGCCCAACGTAAGTGTGTCGATGGTCATCAACATCGATGACCTTTACACTCACATTTATAGTTACCTTAATCATTCAAGAGTTCTATCTGTGATTTCAACTGGTAATCCATTTTCCTCAGTGGTTACTCATGAGTTCTATAACAATCTTAGGGATCCAGGTCACACACATCTTGGTGGAGGAGTGCAATCATGCTTCGGTACTAAGATTGTGACTATACTGTACGAGGATCTTGAACGAAAGTACTGATGAGTTGTAAATATACCCATTTTATAGTGTATTTACTTTGTTGTTTTACTTTATTTTCTGCTTTTTTAGTTTGTTTTGTTCAATAAAATTGCTTTTTTTTATAAAAATTTATTCTAACTTAACATTTTTGTTTTTCTGAATTTTTCAAGAAAAATATTTTTTCGGCCCTGTCACGCCCGTGACCATGCCCGACACCGGCATGTCAGGCTCTCAACGCCATCATCGAGTCGACACTCAACGATTCCACTGTTCAAGACTCAACGCCTTCATGTCACGCCCATGTCAAAGCTCGTCACGCCCGTGTCGATGTCGGCACTCAACGCTTCGTCAACTGTCAACGTTGCCGACATCGAGCTGCCAGCTGTCCGAGTCACGCCCCCCTTACACGCCCGTGACATTTTTGTCACGCCCGTGTCCGCCACGTGGACCTTCCCGAAGTCAAAGCTCGTGTCAAATCCCCAGATCCAGCTCCCCGTCACGCCCTAGTCACGCCCGTGACTGACACCTGTCACGCCCGTGACCTGGGGCGTGACCGCCACATTTTCAGCCGAAGTCAACTTTCCATTCAAATCACCCGATCAGCTCATGAACAGTAGTGACATGCCCCCCTGTCACGCCTTAGTCACGGGCGTGACCAACCCGAAATTTTGCCTAAAAAAATCCAGCTGCTGTATGAGATTTCTGTCTCCTTTTTTGGCCAAATTGCTTAGGGGAGGTGCTGCCCATTTGGATTCCATGCTTATGTAAGGGAATTATTTTATCCCCCCCCTCTCTCTCTCTTAGTTTGTATTAGGATGTTTGCTTTATTTTACTTTGTAATAGCCTTTTTATTTATAAAATGTTAGTTTTTCTCTCTTCGCATGGCTTGGAATTCAATTAAGCGCCCTAACTTTAAGTAATTTTTCGTTCCCCTTTTTTGTTCTTTTTTATGTTTTCTTCATTTTAAAGCTTTTTAACTTAGTTTAGTTAGGAATTTTATGGCAATTCTAGTCGTTGTGCTGTCCGTTTTATTTTCATTTTCCGCTCTTTTTTTAGTTTAATTTTTCTTTCTTTTTTTCTATTTTTATTCTTAAGGCTTTTATAAAAACTCCTAAAAAGTGATGTTTTCATTTTATTTAACTTAGGCTCTTTAGGATCGTAAAAACTTTTCGTCTTTTTTAGTTTTCTTTTCACTTTTTTTTGGCTTTTTTATAAAAACATAAGAATGAAAATATAATCGTTATAATTTTTCGCTCACTCCCATTTTGCGTTTATTTGCAAAACTTTTCGCTCAGTTTAATTTTTATTTTGTCTTTTTATGCATTTCTACCGCATTGTAGCGGTAGAAATGCAGTTGTTTTAATTTTTCAGCAACTTTGTTTTTCTTATTTTTGCAAGTGTGCGTGCGTGTATGAGTTAGATTTTATTGCTTTATTTTAACTTCTGTAGAGTGTGTGCGTATGCATTTATTTCCGCCTACTCGTTAAGAGTTAAATGACGCTCTGCTTTCATTTCCCGCTTACTCATTTGAGTAGGACTCGTCATTTTAATGCTTTCATTTTCTTCCTACTCACTTGAGTAGGAAAACTTAGAGTGCGTGACGTAGGGATATCAGGAGATACCCGACGAGCAATGGAGCCACGAAAATAACCTCTCGATAACTGACTTATACCCGCTCCCGACTCTACGTTCGCACTTTCCACAACGTGAAACCAAGCAACAACTAAAATACGGATAGCCACCCATGGTGTGAAAGGACCAAGGCGATAGGCCAGAATCCGATCACGCTAAAGGGATGAATATTGCGTCCGGACGAGCGAGTTGTACAAAAGGAGATCAATCCAAAATAACGATCAATACAAGGAAGATCTCCCCCAACAAAAATTGCGAGGTTTGCCAAACCCAAGCAAATTTAAATCAACTAGAAAGTAAATGATAATTGATTAGAGGCTATTACGACGCATTCAACGCTACCAAATTTACACCAACGCATAGCCACCACATGAATATCAAGAAAGAGATCTCAAGCGGTAGGAGTTTCGTTACCCAAGTTAGAATAGGTGATTCTAACTATCTAATCTCGATCACCCGGTCAAGGTTCCTTCGGAGGCGAGGAGGATGAGATGAGGATCTCCGCTGTTGAAGCGTCACGTCCAAACCGAAGCCGTTGCAAGACTTCTCCGACCACACGAAGCCTCTAGGAGAGAGGGAAACCGACTCCACGTCGGCTAACGGTTTTCTGGAGGGAAGAGACGGGGCGGTCGGGTTGAGGTCCAACGGGAGAGGGGAATGGGAAGGGGCGGCGGCTTGGTGGAGTAGGACAGGCGACCGAGGGATATGGGGGAGAGTGGACGGGATCGGCTACGGGAAAGGCGATTTGGGGAAGAGAAGAGCGGGATGCAGCCGAGAAGAGTGCGATCGGGAAAGAGGGGAGGTGAGGCCGTCGGCTAGAGAGGGGAAAAGGGATTTAGTAAGAGGGGATTTTAGGGTTTCTAATTCCTTTTCATTCTACCAAAATAAAAACAACACTCAAGCCTATATATAGGCTTGAATCAAAATCCGGCTATTTGCAGCCCAATAACAGAAAATTTAAAAGTTCTGAAATACGTAAATAAGTGCTCCCAAACAATGAGCAATATAAATAACGACTTCCAAATTATTTATCGGGAGTGTTGCGCCGCGGGCGTAAGTTGTAGCGCCTCAAATCCCTTGGTGGAGACGAAGGGGGGTCTTCCACGTCCGTGTTGTCGCTTGCCTCCGCATGTTGTGGGCCGTAGTCTCCATCAACCCTCCCCCGCCCGAAAGAACTCATCACCGATGAGTTGAGTTGAAGGTACTGGCGTAGGAGAGCATCATCCAATCGGGCCAACTCCGACTCAAGGACCCAAGAATCATCGGAGGCCGGCCGGTTGCGCCATCGGATCAAGAAGCGGCGCACGTCACCATCTGGAGAACATAGGACATCATCTTGAAGAATCCTGTCCGGCATGTAATGTATCCTGGCAAAACTTGGAAAAACGTTAGGCAACAACTGCAGAAAATCCTTTTCATCATCCAACCACGTACCTCCATTGGAGACCAAAGAAGAGGGCGATCGAGACTTACACTCACCCCCGTCCCAATAGATTGTTCAGTGGAACTAAACGGAGAGAGAGATAAATCATGTGGCGGGGCAACATATGGTGTTAAGTCAGAAACATTAAAAATAGGGGAGATTCCCCAATTGTGTGGTAACTCTAACAGAAAAGCATTTTCCCCTAGCTTCTTTAAAATTCGGAAAGGTCCCGCTCGCCGGTTCGCCAATTTTTTTATGGTGCCCGAAGGCAACCGTTCAGGGAGTAGACGTACCATGACCAGATCGTCAACCTTGAAGACAGCCGCTCGCTTATGTATGTTAGCTGAAGCTTGATAAGACGCGTATTGAGTGACTAACCTTTCCCGGATGAGCGTGTGTAAGTCATGAATATGAGACACAAAATCCTGTGCGAATTGACTTGATTTATATGACGGTGGTAAAGGGACTAAGTCAAGAGGCACAGGTGTCTTGTAACCGTGCACGATCTCGTTAGGGGACATTCCCGTAGACCTATTCCGGGAATTGTTGTAAGCTAATTGGGCGTGGGGAAGGACTAGGTCCCAAGTACCTTTGTGGTCTCCCACAAGGCAACGTAATAAACTGCCCAAACTTCAATTCACAACTTCCGTTTGCCCATCCGTTTGCGGATGGTAAGCGGAAGTAAACAGGAGTTTGGTGCCCATATTGCGCCAAAGGGTCTTCCAAAAATAACTCGTAAATTTCACGTCCCTATCTGTAACGATAGATTTCGGAATGCCGCGGTGATCGACCACTTCCTTAAAATATAATTGCGCCACGTGTGATGCGTCATTGGTTTTATTGCAAGCTATGAAATATGCCATCTTGGAAAAACGATCTACCACGACTAAGATCGAGTCGTGACGTCTAAAAGTGACCGGAAGGCCCAGAACGAAATCCATACTAACGTCAGACCACGGAATAGACGGGATCGGAAGAGGATTGTAAAGCCCCGCATTTGTCTTGTTCCCCTTAGCCAATTGGCACACACGGTAACTTCCTACAACTTTATTAACCATGGCCTTAAGGCCGGGCCAATAGAAATTATCCTCCACTAACGTGATCGTCTTGTCACGGCCAAAATGTCCCCCTAACCCGCCACTATGCGATTCCCACACAATAAAGTGGCGTAGGGAGGAGCGGGGAATGCATAGCCTCGCATGGTTGAACAAATAACCGTCACGAATATAAAACGAAGTAATGGTTGACGGCTCGTTGTCTTGGGTGGAGAAGTAGATATCCTTGAAATCCGGGCAGTGGACGTACTCATCCTTAATTCGGTCAATGCCAATCACCTTTACCTCTAACGTGGCTAGTAATAATGATACACGACTCAGGGCATCGGCCACGCGGTTTAGGGTACCTTTAAGATGTTTTATGATGAATGTATACTCCTGGAGGAAGGAGACCCACTTGACGTGCCTAGGACTGACCTTGGATTGGGAGTTTATAAACCTTAGCGCCTTATGGTCGGATAAAATGACAAATTCTTTAGGCAACAAATAATGTCGCCAATGCTGGAGGCATCGGATGACGGCGTAAAACTCCCGATCGTAATTAGAATAATTGAGTTTCGGGCCTGCCAACTTCTGGCTAAAATACCCCACGGGGTGGCCTTCCTGGCTCAGCACGCCACCAATTCCCACCCCTGACTCATCACATGACAACTCAAAAACCTTGGAAAAATCAGGTAGTCGGAGAAGGGGGGCCTCCGACATACGCGTCTTAATTAATTGAAATGCCTTTGTGGCCGAGCTTGACCAAGTGAAGTCACCCTTTTTCAGGCACTCGGTTATGGGGGCCATAATGCTGCTAAAATCCTTAATAAATCGCCGATAGAAGGTGGCGAGCCCATGGAAACTACGTACGTCCCTAATGTTGGCTGGTTCGGGCCAATCTCTAATGGCTTGCACCTTCCTAGGATCCACGTGGATTCCCTTGGAGCTCACTATGAAGCCGAGGAACTCAACCGAAGACACGTGGAACGCACACTTCTTAATGTTCACAAACAATTTCTCCGTTCTCAACGTGGTAACGATGATCTTCAAATGCATTTCATGGTCGATCGTGGACGTGCTAAAGACCAGAATATCATCAAAATATATCATGATAAACTTTCCCATAAAGGGTTGGAAGACATGGGTCATCATCCTTGAGAAGGTGCTGGGGGCATTAGAAAGCCCAAACGACATTACAAGCCACTCGTAGAGCCCTTCCTTCGACTTAAAAGCGGTCTTCCATTCGTCACCTTCCCTAATGCGGATCTGATGGTAGCCACTCCGAAGATCCAACTTGGAGAAGATCAAGGTTCCGACCAACATATCTAACAAATCGTCTAAACGGGGAATGGGGAAGCGATACTTGACAGAGATCTTATTGATCGCTCTACTGTCCACACACATCCGCCACGAACCGTCCTTCTTGGGGGCAAGTAAGGAGGGAACGGCACACGGGCTCATGCTGTGGCGGATAAAACCCTTCTGCAATAAATCCGTAATCTGGGCTTGTAACTCTAGGTGCGCGGAAGGATTTAGTCGGTAATGGGGAAGGTTGGGTAAAGAGGAACCCGGGATAAAGTCTATCGCATGCTGGATGTCTCTCATGGGTGGTAGCTCGGGCGAAAGCTCGTCCGGATACACGTCTACAAACTCCCCCAAAAGTTCTCTTAGCGCTGGGGGTAAACCCTCAAAAGAGTCCACCTCTTCCCGAGCTTGTAGGCACACTAGCGCATATAGGACCTCGTCCATGAAAGAGGTTCTCTTAAACTCCTTCCGGCCTATTAAGCTTAAGGCTTTCTTCTCAACCGGGACGACTGTATCCTTGGAGGGGACCGATGGGTCCTTTGGCGGGGCGGGCTTCAAGATGACGGTGCGGTCATTGAACTTGAACTCATAGCTGTTTGCCCTACCAAAATGGGTGACGTCGTGGTCATATAACTAGGGGCGACCCAACAACACATGACAGGCATCCATAGGGATGACGTCACACCAAATCTTCTCTGAATATGCCTTGATGGTAAGGGGCACCAAGCATCGTTTCGACACCGGGAGGGACGACTTGTTCACCCAAGCCACCTTATATGGGTGTGGGTGGGGTTCAGCCGATAGAGACATACGCTTCACTACAGCCTCAGATATGACGTTCATATAACTACCACTGTCGATAATCAACCGACACCACTTCTCACCACACTTGAAGTTCAAGGTAAAAATATTCATTCTGTTCCATTCGTCCAACGCACTGGGGGTCGCCAAGATACACCTCATCACCAGCATATGGGAGTCATCCTCCATATCACTAGGTATTCCGTCCGAGTCACTCTCTTCCTCTGCCTCGAACGTGAGGTTGTCTGACCCGCCAGTGGAATCTAGCAAGGCTAACGGTTTGGGCTTGGTAGGACAGTCACTTGCGTAGTGCCCTTGAATACCGCACGCGAAACAAGTGACGTTTGTCCGGGTGACCCGACTCACGGGGACTCTCTCACCTGAGGGGTTTCTATTATTTCTAGCCGTTACCACAATAGAGGCCGAATCGGGGGATCGGTATATTCCTTTATATTTCGTGGTGGTCGCGGGAGGTGGTCCTAAGATGGACTTTCCCTTCTGAAACGGACGCGTCTTACCCTTAAGCATATTATGTTTCTCGATATCTAAGGCAGCGTTAAAGGTGACGTGCAGGTCGGTGTGACCATAACGCAGTAATTTTCCCTGGATGTCGGAGTTTAGCCCCTTTCGGAACCTAGAAAGGGTCACCTCGGGCATCTCCTTAACGTCACACCGCACCATCATGTCCTTTAGCAGGCTCATGTACTCTGAGACCGATCTATTCCCCTGAGTGAGGGTAGCTAAATCATCGAACATTTGGATTCGATGGTACGTGGGGACATACTGCTCGGTCAGCTTGGCTTTCATTTCGTCCCAGCCTATGGGCAAAGCCCCACGCTCTAACCTCAAACGACGTTCCTCATTTAGCCAGAATATTTTGGCTCGCCCAAACAACTTCATCCGTGCTACCCTTACCTTATCCGCATCACTCAGTGTATACCACTCAAAATAACATTCCATCTCCATGATCCAGTCCTGGAAGACTTGGGGGTCCCCCAATCCATCGTAGGAAGGTGGTTTGACTCGAACGGCTCGAGTGAGATCAAACTCATACGGTGCTCGCTGAATATACTCATTTGGAGGGTTGGGATTAGGGTTGGGATAAGGAATGTGGTTTCCTCCCATCCGAGGGTTAGCAGGAGGGTTACGTTGTCCCCCTTGCGCTAGACCCATTCCGTGAATCGCTTCCCTAAGGGCCATCATTTGCTCCGTGAGGTCTTGTCGGAGCTCCTCAATCTCCGTGAGATCACGAACATCATCCCGCTCATCCGCCATGGTGGAAGATGTGGGGGAATACTTAGCCCCTGACCTAGTGCGCATGCAAAACGGAGACACAAGTTTAAGACGAACGTAGCTGAATTAAAAACCCCTTAATTACTAGAATTTTTTTTTTTTGACTACTAACAAGCAAGCAACGACGCGGAAGGCGGGAGTCGATTAAGAAATCCACTTCAACCTGCCTCTGATACCAAATTGACATAGGGATATCAGGAGATACCCGACGAGCAATGGAGCCACGAAAATAACCTCTTGATAACTGACTTATACCCGCTCCCGACTCTACGTTCGCACTTTCCACAACGTGAAACCAAGCAACAACTAAAATACGGATAGCCACCCGTGGTGTGAAAGGACCAAGGCGATAGGCCAGGATCCGATCACGCTAAAGGGACGAATATTGCGTCCGGACGAGCGAGTTGTAACAAAGGAGATCAATCCAAAATAACGATCAAGACAAGGGAGATCTCCCCCAACAAAAATAGCGAGGTTCGCCAAACCCCAAGCAAATTTAAATCAACTAGAAAGTAAATGATAATCGATTAGAGGCTATTACGACGCATTCAACGCTACCAAAATTACACCAACGCATAGCCACCACATTAATATCAAGAAAGAGATCTCAAGCGGTAGGAGTTTCGTTACCCAAGTTAGAATAGGTGATTCTAACTATCTAATCTCGATCACCCGGTCAAGGTTCCTTCGGAGGAGAGGAGGATGAGATGAGGATCTCCGCCGTTGAAGCGTCACGTCCAAACCGAAGCCGTTGCAAGACTTCTCCGACGACACGAAGCCTCTAGGAGAGAGGGAAACCGACTCCACGTCGGCTAACAGTTTTCTGGAGGGAAGAGACGGGGCGGTCGGGTTGAGGTCCAACGGGAGAGGGGAATGGGAAGGGGCGGCGGCTTGGTGGAGTAGGAAAGGCGGCCGAGGGATATGGGGGAGAGTGGACGGGATCGGCTACGGGAAGGGCGATCTGGGGAAGAGAAGAGCGGGATGCGGCCGAGAAGAGTGCGATCTGGAAAGAGGGGAGGTGAGGCCATCGGCTAGAGAGGGGAAAAGGGATTTAGTAAGAGGGGATTTTAGGGTTTCTAATTCCTTTTCATTCTACCCAAATAAAAACAACACTCAAGCCTATATATAGGCTTGAATCAAAATCCGGCTATTTGCATCCCAATAACAGAAAATTTAAAAGTTCTGAAATACGTAAATAAGTGCTCCCAAACAATGAGCAATATAAATAACGACTTCTAAATTATTTATCGGGAGTGTTGCGCCGCGGGCGTAAGTTGTAGCGCCTCAAATCCCTTGGTGGAGACAAAGAGGGGTCCTCCACGTCCGTGTTGTCGCTTGCCACCGCATGTTGTGGGCCGTAGTCTCCATCAGTGCGTGCGTGTGTTTACTTTTCTGTAAAGTGCGTGTGTGTGATTTTAATTTCTGTAGCGTGTGTGCGTGTATGAGATTAATTTACCCCCGCCCACTCATTTGAGCCGGGATTCGCATTTACTGCTTTCTTCAGTCCTACTCGTTTGAGTAGGACTTGTAATTTTCAGCTTTCTTTACCGCTTTCTTTATTGCTTTCTAGTGTAAGTGTCCCCATTCCGATGAGTGGCTAACCGCCCTTAGCCCTCAATATCGAAGAGCATTGGGACAGATAAAGTAGCTTTAAATAATTAATGGTCCTGTTTTCTATTAAATTAAATTTCTTAAGGTTTGCCCCAGGTTAACGACGCGTAGGACCGCATATCGATGTGCGGGCTCTATTTCCGTTATCCATACGCAATGCCGAGAGGCCGCACGTATGGACCGATCACCCTTGGGTAAAGAGAGCTCCTTGCTAACCCTCGAGAGAGGAGGCACGCGACTCTACCAGATTGGGTTCCCCACCCAATAGCGGGGTTCTTAGCATAATGCGGGCGTTAAGAGGAATCCTTCGTCGGTCTAACGATCGGTCGAATCGTCTTAGCGTTCAGGTGAGCGATAGTCCTAGAGATAAGTGAGCTCATTCTTATGGAACCTCCACGGCCGAGTCTCCGCCTTAATTAATTTGAAATTTAGGATCTCTTTTTATTAAAAGTTATTTTAGTTCAATTCTCTTTTTGATAGCGTCGCGCTAAGTTGGTCATCGGACTTCCGCACTTATTTACTGCATTTTTTCCCTACTTTCTTTTTTTGCTTATTTTTATTATGCTTTTTATATAATTTTTATGTCATTTTCCTTTTTTATATAAAACCACAAATATTATCGGTAGGATAATAGGCTTTCAGGGAAAGAGTAGATATAGCTAAGCCGGCCCCGAGAACAATACGACCCCGATATTCCACACCGGAATATCCTGTACTACACGTGATAGGTGCACTTGCCTCCCTCTCGTTAAAACTCGGTTTCTACTAAATAAAAACGCTCTTCTTTTTCTTTATAAAATAATATCTCACTCATCTTAAAATAAAATAAAAAGAAACCTGCGCGTTTTAACCATCAAGTTTTTGGCGCCGTTGCCGGGGATAATTTCGTCTTACTATTTTGAATTCCTGAAACCTATTAATTTTACCCTTTATTTCTACTTATCTAAAAAAAAATATTGCGCAACCAAAACAATTATAATAATAATAATAATATCAATATTAATATTAATAATAAATATTTCAAAAAATTCTAAAAATAAAAAATTTAAAAACTTTAAAACTAAAAATCAAAAAACTATCAAAAACTTAAAAAATTAAAAACTACAAAAATAAAAACTTAAAAACTTAAAAACTAAAAAATTTAAAAACATAAAAAAATAAAATAAAATGATGAAATTTTTTTTTTCTTTTCATCCAAAAAATTTAAAATTCAAAAAAATATATATATCTTTCATTTTTATTTTGCCTTTAACTTTTTTTCTTTTTTTTCTTTTTTTTATTTTCAAAAAATCAAAAACTAAAGAAATAAACTTAAAAAAAATCAAAAAAATCAAAAAAACTAAGAAAAAATATATAAAACAAAAAATTATTAATTATGTATTTATTTTGTCGTTTCGGCGCGCTTCACAATTGTGAGCGCTAGGGGATCGCATATCGGTCGCTCGCTCTTAGCTAAGGCCTTAGCTTCCGAGTCACACCCACTTGTCGCCCCTATCACCCGCACATTTTCGCCGAATATTTCTCTTTTTTTTATTATATATTATATTTTTGCTATTTCTTTTAACTTTTGCAGGGTTATTCTTAACGGGCTTCCCCGAACGCGGTTTAGGGAAGAATTCCTAAACCCTTGTTTTTATTTGTTTTTCGTACATAAATACTTTTATATATATATATATATATATATATATATCCTGTTTCTCATACTTAGTGCAACATTGGGGACAATGTTGGACTTAAGTATGAGGGTATTTCTTATTTTTTGTGCCCTTTTATTTCCCGCACTTAATAAAAAAAACTTAAAAACATTACAAAATTAAAAACTTAAAAAAAAATTTCATGCTTTAATAATAATAATAAATAAAATATTTTCAAAAAAATGAAACATCGCTCCGCAACGTTCGACTCATCGAACCAACCACAAATAAGAGTCTGTTCACGGGCGATCCTTTTTTTTTACTTAGTAAATATTTTGTAAATATTCTCGTCCCTTTCCCCTTCTCTTTCCTATCTTGTAAAAATTCTCTCTTTTTTCTTGTAAATATTTCTGTAAATCCAAAATTCAAAAAAAAATATTTATAACTCAAAAAACTCAAAAAAATTTGCATAACCTTTAAAAAAATTCTAAAAAAATGAACATAACCCCAAAATATCAAAAAAAATTATTAGAATAACTCATAAAAATCAATAAAAAATTTTTTCTTGAATTAAATAATTCGAATCCCTTATTTCTTAACCTCTTTGCTCTCCAAAAAAATCGTTTCGAGTTTATTTATAAGCGAATTTTAATTAATTCTTTATTTACTATTCGTTTATTAATTGTAGCTCGATAGACCTAAATTTCTGGGGTTAAGATTTTAAAGAATTTTTTATGGATTTTTCTTATTATAGGGAACTTGTTTTTTTCTTTTTCACTTCTTATTTTTTGAAATAAAGCACATTTTTATGTTAGAAAATAACATTCATGGATTTTACATTATTTCTACTTATGATTTTTAGAAACGTAGGAACGTTCAAATTAAAGTGGTTGCTCTCAAAATTTTTTATTAAACTCCAGCTTTCTTTTAGAAACTAAACCATCCACCTTTTTTTTTCATGCCTTAATTGGTATGATTTCCCGCTCACCCTTAAAAAGATCTTATGTCAATGGGGATAAGATTTCATCCCGTAAACTTAGGCACTCAATAGTTTAAAAAGATTATATGTTACGGAGTAAGAGGATAAAATTCATTACTCCTATACATATACATTGGGTTTATTTATATTTATGAAGAAAGAAAAAAAATGTTAGGAAAATAAGATTTCATTTTCCTAATAATCCAAAAAGAAAAAATGTGGAGGTTCGAGAAAAACTTACCTCGCCTCAAAAATCAAAGCCCTCTTCATAACCGCCAATCCACTTATCTATTTTTCATGATTCTAGAATTAATCTAAAACTTTTTGAGAGCATAATTTTTAAATTGAATTATTTCCTATCAATTTCTTTGTAGTTAAAGTTTTTTCGATAATTCAAATCCATTTTTGTTAAACTAACAAAATAATTTTCGCTTTCTATTTTTCTCGTTTAGAAGTATTTTTGAAACGGTTCCTCTATTTATAACATTTTCATAAGTTAAGATTTAATTCCGAGACCCCTGAAATTTATTTCGATCTTTCGAACAATTAAATCAAACGGTAGTTAAATTTAGGATTCTTTTTTATTCCTTATAGGTTCATCTCCAACTTTTGCTCTGGAATAGCAAAAGCTTAAGTATGGGGGTATTTAATGAGTTGTAAATATACCCATTTTATAGTGTATTTACTTTGTTGTTTTACTTTATTTTCTGTTTTTTTGGTTTGTTTTGTTCAATAAAATTGCTTCTTTTTGTAAAAATTTATTCTAACTTAGCATTTTTGTTTTTCTGAATTTTTCCAGAAAAATATTTTTTCGGCCCTGTCACGCCCGTGACCATGCCCGACACGGGCGTGTTAGGCTCTCAACGCCATCATCGAGTCGACACTCAACGATTCCAATGTTCAAGACTCAACGCCTTCATGTCACTCCCATGTCAAAGCTCGTCACGCCCGTGTCGATGTCGGCACTCAACGCTTCGTCAACTGTCAACGTTGTCGACATCGTGCTGCCAGCTGTCCGAGTCACGCCACCCTTACACGCCCGTGACATTTTTGTCATGCCCGTGTCCGCCACGTGGACCGTCCCGAAGTCAATGCTCGCATCAAATCCCCAGATCCAGCTCCCCGTCACGCCCTAGTCATGCCCGTGACTGACACCTGTCACGCCCGTGACCTGGGGCGTGACTGCCACATTTTCAGCCGAAGTCAACTTTCCAGTCAAATCACCCGATCAGCTCATGAACAGTAGTTACACGCCCCCCTGTCACGCCCTAGTCACGGGCGTGACCAACCCGAAATTTTGCCTATAAAAATCTAGCTGCTGTATGAGATTTCTGTCTCCTTTTTTGGCCAAATTGCATAGGGGAGGTGCTGCCCATTTGGATTCCATGCTTATGTAAGGGAATTATTTTATCCCCCCTCTCTCTCTTAGTTTGTATTAGGATGTTTGCTTTATTTTACTTTGTAATAGCCTTTTAATTTATAAAATGTTAGTTTTTCTCTCTTCGCATGGCTTGGAATTCAATTAAGCGCCCTAACTTTAAGTAATTTTCCGTTCCCCTTTTTTGTTCTTTTTTATGTTTTCTTCATTTTAAAGCTTTTTAACTTAGTTTAGTTAGGAATTTTACGGCATTTCTAGCCGTTGTGCTGTCCGTTTTATTTTCATTTTCCGCTCTTTTTTTATGTTAATTTTTCTTTCTTTTTTTCTATTTTTATTCTTAAGGCTTTTATAAAAACTCCTAAAAAGTGATGTTTTCATTTTATTTAACTTAGGGCTCTTTAGGATCGTAAAAACTTTTCGTCTTTTTTAGTTTTCTTTTCACTTTTTTTTGGCTTTTTTATAAAAACATAAGAATGAAAATATAATCGTTATAATTTTTCGCTCACTCCCATTTTGCGTTTATTTGCAAAACTTTTCGCTCCATTTAATTTTTATTTTGTCTTTTTATGCATTTCTACCTCATTCTAGCGGTAGAAATGCAGTTGTTTTAATTTTTCAGCAACTTTGTTTTTCTTATTTTTGCAAGTGTGCGTGTGTGTATGAGTTAGATTTTATTGCTTTATTTTAATTTCTGTAGAGTGAGTGCGTATGCATTTATTTCCACCTACTCGTTAAGAGTTAAATGACGCTCTGCTTTCATTTCCCGCTTACTCGTTTGAGTAGGACTCGTCATTTTAATGCTTTCATTTTCTTCCTACTCACTTGAGTAGGAAAACATAGAGTGCGTGCGTGTGTTTACTTTTCTGTAGAGTGCGTGTGTGTGATTTTAATTTCTGTAGAGTGTGTGTGTGTATGAGATTAATTTACCCCCGCCCACTCATTTGAGCCGGGATTCGCATTTACTGCTTTCTTCAGTCCTACTCGTTTGAGTAGGACTTGCAATTTTCAGCTTTCTTTACCGCTTTCTTTATCGCTTTCTAGTGTAAGTGTCCTCATTCCGATGAGTGGCTAACCGCCCTTAGCCCTCAATATCGAAGAGCATTGGGCCAGATAAAGTAGCTTTAAATAATTAAAGGTCCTGTTTTCTATTTAATTAAATTTCTTAAGGTTTGCCCCGGGTTAACGACGCGTAGGACCGCATATCTATGTGCGGGCTCTATTTCCGTTATCCATACGCAATGTCGAGAGGCCACACGTATGGATCGATCACCCTTGGGTAAAGAGAGCTCCGCGCTAACCCTCGAGAGAGGAGGCACGCGACTCTACCAGATTGGGTTCCCCACCCAATAGCGGGGTTCTTAGCGTAATGCGGGCGTTAAGAGGAATCCTTCGCCGGTCTAACGATCGGTCGAATAGTCTTAGCGTTTAGGGGAGCGATAGTCCTAAAGATAAGTGAGCTCATTCTTATGGAACCTCCACGGCCGAGTCTCCGCCTTAATTAATTTGAAATTTAGGATCTCTTTTTATTAAAAGTTATTTTAGTTCAATTCTCTTTTTGATAGCGTCGCGCTATGTTGGTCATCGGACTTCCGCACTTATTTACTGCATTTTTTCCCTGCTTTCTTTTTATGCTTATTTTTATTATGCTTTTTATATAATTTTTATGTCATTTTCCTTTTTTATATAAAACCACAAATATTATCGGTAGAATAATAGGCTTTCAGGGAAAGAGTAGATATAGCTAAGCCGGCCCCGAGAACAACACGACCCCGATATTCCACACCGGAATATCCTGTACTACACGTGATAGGTGCACTTGCCTCCCTCTTGTTAAAACTCTGTTTCTAACAAATAAAAATGCTCTTCTTTTTCTTTATAAAATAATATCCCACTCATCTTAAAATAAAAGAAAAAGAAACCTGCGCGTTTTAACCATCAAGTACATCTGGTTCCTCGGTTGGGAATGACTTGACATCATTGATCCCTATAGATCTCCACAGGACTGGAGAGAGATCAATGAGGATCTCCATTATGTGGACGAATTCTTCATTCTTTCTTGTCCACTCTCTCACCTCCGTGAACATTGCTTCCATGACGTTTCTGAGATCTAGGTAATTCTCTCCCCTTTTTCTCTTTATTCAAATGTTATGATAAGATTAAAAGTGTATTTTATGGAGTGCTATTTATTTTGTACCTGGTCTATGGTGGTTTTACGAAGTTTTTGAGTTTGATTAGAGATTTTTCTCCACGGATCTTCCTAGATTTCACGGATCTAACTTCTATGAGCTTGGTTCTCCTTCCCCTTTATGTTTTTATGTGAAATTCATGGAAAAAATGATTTTTTGGGGGAGATCCTGAAGAAGTGGATAGAGTGTAGTCTTTCACGATACCACGCGGCGGTAGTAGATTACTGCGCCACGGTAACCCCTAGAAACTATTTTCTCATACTTTTACAGAGTTGATTTCTTGTGTTTTGCAGATTATGGCTTCTTCCAACTCTCAACCATCATGACGGAGTATCTCCAAGCACTCTCGATTACCCAGTTCCACATTCCCAGCAATAGACAAGGCCACCGTAAGTGTGTCGATTGTCTTCAACATCGATGACCTTTACACTCACAATTATAGTTACCTGGATCATTCAAGAGTTCTATCTTTGATTTCAACCGGTAATCAATTTTCATCAGTGGTTACTCATGAGTTCAATAAGAATCTTAAGGATCCAGGTCACACACATCTTGGTGGAGGAGTGCAATCATGCATCGGTACTGATATTGTGAATTTACTCCACGAGGATCTTGAATGAAAGTACGTCTGGTTCCTCAGTGGGGAATGACTTGACATAATTGAGCCCTTTAGATCTCCATAGGACTGTAGAGAGATCAATGAGGTTCTCCATTATGTGGAGGGGCGTCGAGATCTCACCACCACCGTTAACACGCTCACGCCAATACCCTCATCATCCAAGACGTTCTGTGCCACTCCCTGATGTTTAAGGTCGGGGACACTAAGAAGATCACGACCCAGCATTCTATGGTGACGATGTGTATTATAGCCGAAGGGCACTTCATCATATCTGATCTTTTGCTATCAATGATGCACTACATATATCATCTCAAATCTCCCGACTGCCAGTGGTTGAACACTCTATCGTTATATGGAGTGATCAAGTGTATCCTCATGGAGAAGTACCCTTCCATCGACTTGTCAGCATACCCTACTAATAGCTACCCCAAGATCTACAGAGTATATGAGATTACTACTACATCACGAGCACGGCCACCTGCTATATAGCCTCCATTACCACGTGCATGATCCCATACGAAAACCACTTGAGACATCTACAGAATGGAGGAGGAGCGGGGACGATAGATTAGGCAGATGGTGAAGGAGGTGAAGGGGGTGAAGAAGATGCTTAAGAAGATGATGAGCAAGCTTAATATTTCTCCAACTTCTTCGGAAGAGTAGCATCTACGCTTTATCACTTCTTCTTTTGGTGTTCGACTTACCTGCCACCTCTATTATTATAATTATTATCATTATTCATATTTGTAATAAGATAGGTTGAGAAATTTTTGCAGGTAGTTATTCTACTCGCACTATCAATCATGTGTTTAGTTTTATTACTATTCATTAGCTCTGCAATACTACCCTACTTAGTAATATTTTTTTGTTGTTCTTCTAATTATTTTGGATATATTTATCTTACTAGGTCAAACATATAACAAAAATAATAAAAAAATAGTAGAACAGAAAAAAGAAATGACCAGAGAGTTTATCGTGAAGTAAGATATATTGTAGTTCGTTTTTTGAGCTTACTTAACGCATTGGGTGGATGTTATCTGAGAAGAGTTTTAGGTATCCAAGTGAGATCGTGTGTGATGATTCTCTTGGGTATGCAAACACTGTGTGTCAGCTTATGGGATGATGAATGTGACCTTTCAAGTAGTATAGGCGCGTCATTTTTCACTACGGGCCTCCATTCATGCTTTAGTTTAAGCTTATGTATATATTGCAACTTTCCATTAGATTTCCTACGAGTCTTTATATGATAATCTTCAATTGAATAATATGGCGTTGGAGGTTTAGATATATTGAAAGTGTTCCCCAAGTTAAAAGTCTTTGGCTTAACATAGGGACTCGTGGTATAGTGATTATTTAAAGGAAATATACATTCATTAGCTTTTAGGTAAGGAGTAGTTTGTTTTTGCAAGTGAGGGTAATTTCTATAATTAGGAATTTCACTTACTTTAGTTAGAGGTTTCATACTCCCTTTGATTGACCTGGTAATTTCATGATGGTTCATATTCAACGTGCTTTTGAGTTTGGCGTGAAGCTTAGGAGTTGTGTTTTGCGAGTTCTTAACCATAATCTCCTTATGCATGTTGATTTTTGTAACTAATTCTTATTTTTTAGTTTTAAAATTACGCATAGTAGTTTTGTACGCTATTGTGCTATCTTTGAGAGTTAATATTACAGATTGTGTAAGACCCCATTTTTTTCATTTTAAGCCACCGGGGTCTTAGGCCAGATCCACCGCTTTGCGGTGACACCTTCATGCCCGGGTAGGTCGCCACTACAAAACGCCGATCCTGCCGGCCAAATTGCTCATAGAAAAGAAGCAAAATAGTAAAAGACAAGTTCACAGAAGTCACATATAAAAATAATAATCTCCACGAAGGGAGAGTCCACAGAAATAACAAAGGTACAGAAAATAGGGCTCATGCCCGGTACATCAATATCCTCACTTCGTATCACTCAGCGCAGAAGCAAAAGCTAAACATCTACTAACGATCGGGACTTAAAGTCCTAACTATCTGAACTCTGGTCCTAGACTATCCCATCTCCAAGCATGCCAACATCCGGGGCTGCTCCTCCATGCTGGGCTCCACGGTCCCCTAAAATGATGTGGTTCAAAAATAGTTAGTCTAAAAGACTAAGTCCTATCATCCCCCACCCCTTCCCCCATGGCTCCTAGGCACCGAGCGGGGAAGAGGAAATGATAGGTACTGAAGGTGGAGAATAACAAAGTAACAGGTGACGGCGGAACTAATCTAGCAATTCTAAGAGTATATGTGATAGTAATGAAAGTATGAAAGACCGAATATATAATATGTAACCTTAACTTATATGAAAAAACATAAGCTAAGGGATCTTCTAGAAGGCTCCTATGGTATAAAAAGTCCCGTACCAATTTATACTATAGGGTATCGATTTTCTAGCAGTATGTATAAATCCATAGAATAAAAAACATTAACTTATAAGCACACTCACGCAAGCTTATAAGCCAAGGGGCAGTTTTTAAGGGCCTATTGTATAAAGCATCCAATACCACTTTATACCATAGGTGTCAGGGGTTATATGCAAAGATGATGTTATGACATGCAAATATATTTTGATGTGATCATGCAAGTGCAACACACCGACTCGACTCTGTGCACACAGACCTTTAGTTCCCCCTTTCTAGAGCCTAACCTCCAAGGATAACTCCGTAGTGGCAAACAGAAGCGGTGGGTTGGGCCTCGCCCACCTCTAAATCGGTAATTGCACAACCAGTTAGACCTATCATACGCCTTGATGCTGGTGCACTAAGCGGAGCTCCTGCGTATTCTTGCCGATTGGCACACCAAACTTAATTTTGTGATGTGCAAAACCACACTTGCCGAGTCAACATATTGGCATCGGTGCATAGACCCTCCAATACCGAAGACCCACAACCTTATACTTATGCACATGCAATATTTATGTATTATCCACCGAGCCAAATCTCTCCGGACTATCTTGTCCGTCACAATTATCAACCGAGCCTTTGGCTACCGGGCTATCCTTCCCATTTCACAACCACCTTGCATACTGCTGGGGAGACCCAACCTAACTCCCACAACATCGAGGAGTGTGAGTGTGAGTGTAATCCTAATTATACTAGGTACTCTTTAACATTTATTATTCTTACGGTTTAGGTTAGCCAAGGACATCCTCAGGCACACCCCGTGAAGGGCTCTCTAAGGACACTAAGAACTACGATGGGCTGAAGCCACAAGCTCCCTTTCGAAAGACACTTATTATTATTGGTTAATACCCGATTCATGATCCCTTTAGTATTACACAGGTTCTAACAATAAATGTTTTGACCTTCTCTCTCCCTTCACACGATAGACGATCTTTCGTCGATCCCGAGTACCACCTATACTTAGACAACTCTACCTACTCTCCCCAGCTTCAATGGTATACTCCAATCAAAATAAAAAATGAGTAAACCACAATCCCATCTCCCTATGACCATTCCCCATGTTAACACGATTTCCACAATTTTACTAAATGCAGACCATCTTATGCTATATGACGTGCATGATAGGAGGTATACTAAATACTCATCCAAACAACCTATGATAATTAATGGAGGCCTATCTTGACACTTATACACTAAATCCAGAAACTTGGAATTTTCCTAATTTATCTGATATTTTATTTATTTCTCCTAAAAATCCAAATGCCAAAATTTTAATATGAAGTGGCCCTTACAGTCATGCAAAATTATCCATAAAATTATGATAAATACTAGGCATCTTTATAACCGTAAATTAAAGTCTCACAATTTTATCAGCAAGGTTTAAACCACTAAACATAATTTTGAACATAACCTACAATAATAATTTTAAAGAGACAAGTACTGCTAAAATACTTCCAAAAATTCTGAGAAAATCAAAGCATGTATATAATGACCTATAAACACTCAAGGTCAAGTTTCATAATTTTTTAGTAAGTACCGAACTCTAAACTTAATTATGTACAATAATCAAAATTGATAAATTAATGAACTAAATATAGAAATTGTTCATCTAAAAATTGCAATAAAACTCCCACATGAGCATATTGTCCTAGAAACACTACTGATCAAGTTTAACATTTTATTTTCAATGATTTTCGGCTCTTAATCTATTATTGATCATATTCCCTTATTTATTTTCTTGTGAAGTAAGTACTGGTAATTTACATCTAAAAATTACAAAAAAAATCTTGTATGAGCATAATTGTCTAAAACTCCCTCTTCCCCAATTTCATAACCATCAAATTAATAGAGAGGTCATAATAAACAAAAAATTAATAAGGGCTAACACATTGATTGCAAATGAGGTATTAATATTATTGTTCCAAAATTTCCAATAAAATTAGCAAAGACTAATAATAACCCTATCACTACACTACCCAAGTTTTACAACTTTTCACAGAGCTCTAATTACCAATCTCTTAATTTAAAGGATTGTGGCCTAAACTAGGGTTAGGATTTTCAGGGGTTTATCCATCTCCAAATTCTCTAAGATTTTTGCCTAAGGACCTTAGCTACACTATTGTCCTCTCTACCAAATTTCAAGTCCATACAAGAGCATTTGACCTCATGCCCTTCTCAAACCCCCAAAGACCAAACTTAAGGTTTGAACTTGGGTCCTATGGCAATCCTACCCCATACCATCCCATAAACCATATTAGGGTGTTAAAAGTCATTTCAAACTATTGGTCCAAATTTCAACCTCTATTGAGGTGGTTTGGCCACCTAATCCCACAAGGTGCACTTTTGACCTAAATACCCCCTTTAGGGCAAAACTAGGGTTTACTCATTTCCCAAACAAATCAACTCAAAATGATATGAAAATTTATAGAATACCTTATGATGACCCTAAGAACCACACACCAAAATTTGGGAGGGTTTGGAGGTGTTTAGGTCCCTAAATTAATTTACCCTATGATTTTTAAATAATTTCTAAAACTATAGCAAAATTATCTCCAAAAATTGCCATTTTGTAAAGGACCTAGGTATAGCTTAGGGTGACTCCCTGTGAAAATTTCAAGTCATTTGGACATGTTGTGAAGTGGGGGCACACATTTTAATCTTAGTCTAGCCCTAGGTATAGACCCCACAAAAATGAGTGCACTGGTCAAACCAGGCACCCAAATTGATTCAAACATATTTTAAAATAGCGTACACTCGTAGGGTTACAACTTAGATATTTATCACTTTTTATCTAGGTTGCCCTAGGTATTTTTAGTAAATAGAAACATTAAATATAATTTCTGTGATAGAAATGAAATAATATGAAAATATAACATATAGTTTAAATAATCTCTAGCACGAATCCTAAAGCACATCCAGCGGAATATGGGCATCTTCAAGCTCCAGCCGATGGCCAGGATCATCCAAACTTGGAGCCACTTCCCGGCCAAATTCCTGGCCATCCGGCCACCTCCTTGGCCAGCCACCGCCACCATCACTGTAACGCCCCTGATTTTCCTGCAGTTATTTTTAATCTCGTTGGCTTTACGATGACGTGTTTTTGTGGCGTGTACCATGTGTGGAGTATGGTTTAGCTCCTTAGAACTCAGTGCCCCATTTTGTAGCCTGTTGGCAAGATCTCCCTAGCAAGCCGAGTCATTTTGGGTGACCCGGTGTGGCCTCTCGGGGGGATGTTTGTGTTTGGCTTTGTTTGGGTATAACTCGAGTTCTGTTCGTCGAAAGTTAATTTCGACTTCGTCATTGAGTTCGTAGAGTGGATATTTAGCTACGGTGCGAATTTCGTCGGATTCCGAGGTGATTCGGTTTTCGTGTCGTTTGGTGTGTTAATAGTATTGTGATCAATTAATTAAATTGATTTGGCTGTCCTGTAGCCTTTTGGTTTTGACCGTTTAATAAATTCTGCGGGAGAATTTATTTGGGCAGTTATTGCCTTGCCTTGGTGGCAGCCATATTTTGGCTATTCCTTTATGGAATTTTCTTAATTGTAATTAAGGGTTTAGGCGTTTTAGGGTTCGGTTATTGCTGAACTGGCGGGTTAGCTTTAGTATAAAAGCTCTGTTTAAGAAGTGACGGCCCACTTCTTCTTCTTTTCCTGAGAGAGAAACCGTCGGCTTGTTATCGGAAGAACAAAGGAGAAAACCGCCCGTCCTGTACCTACTTTGGTCGGCGATTCCGGGCTTGTTCGTGGACGGAGTTTGATTTCGAAAACGGCGTTGTCTTGCTCTCTCCGAGATCTTCGTTTCGACAGTAAGATATTCGATTTTCGTGGAGTTTTGATGAGATTTGGGTATCGGTTTTGGAGTTTTCAGCCATTAGTGGCCGTGAGATTTATTCTAGGTGCTGCGGCTGTTTGTTCCGTGTGAAGAGGAGGAGAGCCATCCAAGCTTCGCTGAAAGTTGAGGCAAGTGGTATACTTGCCCTTGCCAAGTTTCTTTTTGATTATTTTTGCTGAACTTGAAATCCCTGTTAGCCCAGGTTAGAGGCCTTGTTGTTCTCATATTTATTGCTATCTATAGGAATTAGTTCTTCCTATTGACCCCCCCTACTTGTGCTGATGGAACCCAACTTTGCCGGCGTAATGCCGTTTATCTTTGTTCAGATTTGCTCTGGTTTGGGTGTAGCCGAGAGGGAGTGTTAGGAGGGGGGGGGGTGATTTTCCAGAAGTTAGTAAGTGTATTACTCGAGTATAGGAGTATGTTACTCGTGAGGTAGAAGTGGATTACTCGGGTATAATTAGTTCTGGAGTACTCGAGTAGGTGGTAGATACTCGAGTGGTGGCTTTGAGATACTCGAGTAGTGGGTTAAGATACTCAAGTATTAGCCTTGGAGTACCTGAGTAGTAGGTAACTACTCGAGTAGGGGTTTTGGTATACTCGAGTAGTAGGTAACTACTCGAGTAGGGGATCTAAGTTACTCGAGTAGTGGTTTTCGAGATACTCGAGTAGGTGCTTTGGCTTACTCGAGTAGAAGGTAACTACTCGAGTAGGGGGTTTGGTGTACTCGAGTAGTTGGTAACTACTAGAGTAGGTGATTGGAGTTACTCGAGTAGTAGGTAACTACTCGAGTAGAGGATTTGAGTTACTCGAGTAGTGGACTCGAGATACTCGAGTAGGTGGTTTGGTTTACTCGAGTAGTAGGCATCTGCTCGAGTGCAGGTTTGTAGATACCCGAGTAGTGGCTTTAGCATACTCGAGTAGTAGGCAACTACTCGAGTAGAGGGTTGAGGTACTCGAGTAGTAGACGACTACTTGAGTAGAGGGATGAGGTACACGAGTAGTTGGTAACTACTCGAGTACTGGAAATTCCCTGCCTTCGTTTTGTCTTAGAATCGTTCGACTATCTTCGATCTCTGAATGGAGATCGTCGATCTCGGTTTCTTCTTTAGGCCGTTCGACTATCGTCGACCTCCGGTCGACAATCATCGAGCTCCGTATTACCTTAGTGGGATTGAGGTTAGAGTTTGGTTTTGGCCTTAAGTGAGGCTAGCTCACTCAACGCCAAGGTTTAGGTAGGCACTGAGTGGGTCTCACTCAGCGCCTTGTCGTGTTGATTCTTTTCAACACTCTTCCTTTACCTTATTTTTCGTTCCCGAGTGGTTTTCTTGTTATATTTCTGGTATTTCCTTGTCGGCCGTTTTCTTTACCTTCTTAAAGGCCGAATCGTGGGTCGTGGTTAGTAGTGGTGGTTTATAGCTCTTCAGGGGGTAGAGTTGTGTGACATAGCCAAGGCCACTCTTGTTTTCGTGCTCCAGGTACGGGCTGGGCATGTGTGGGTGGAAGGTCCCTTGTGCTTTCACGTGTAGACCCTCGAGCTTGTTGACTTGGACATGGTGGATTGGGGGACTGCGTTTGCCTTCGATCCGGTTCCTCGTTGTTTGTTTTTGCTACTACCACTCCCCACAGTTTAGGGTGTTAGAAGTTTCTTCCTTGGTAGTTTGCAGCACTTTTGGCTCTTGGTTGCCTAGTAGGCCCGGCAGGATGTTGCTTGAGTTGGGTTGTTGCTGTTTCCTTTGCTCGTTGTGCTTTTCTTGTTGTCCTGTTTTGGACAGTTGTGACTCTTCCTACTGCATGTTTTTCAATTACTTCTTCTTTTTGGTTGACTCTTGCATGCAGTTGTTTTTACCTCGTTGCTTGCTGAGGTATTCTGTTTTCTTTTGGAATGCCTCAGGTTCTGAGTTGTAGCCAGTCTGGTGGCTAGCGGAGGCAGTGGTGTTGCTGGTGGACTCCCGGACTTTGGAGTTCCGTTTACCATGTTAGTGAGATAGATTTCTGTACCTTCTTGCAGACATACATATGTGTCAGTGGGTTCGTGTCAGGTTGTTGGCGCCCACTGGTAGTTTTTCTTACCTTTGTACTGGATATATTAACTTATGCTGCTACCATTTTCTGGAGATAGTCTACTTGCTTTGAGAAGGATTTATGCTAGGTTGCTAGTTACTTTTAAACTATAAATATTATTATAAATGAAGCTCCTGATCAGCATGTTTTATAAGCTTAATCACTATTTTCCAAATCACGTATGAAAACCGTTTTCTTATATATTATATAAATTAAATGTAGTGTCTTGCATAACATGAGTGGTTCTCTTGGGACCCTTATGTGCTCTTTAGGGTGTAAAACCTAATTAAAGTATTTTTCTTTCCGCAGCGTATAAATATAGTTTTTCTTTTGTGGACTAGGTGATCCACTGAGCCGAGGGATACGGTCTCTAAAATATAATTGATTTTCTATTCATAAAACACAGGATTTTCTTGCATAAAGTTTGTAGTTGGTTTTGCCTGAGCGTCAGCGGTTATCCCCTGCTTGACGCGGCATCATGACGCGTGTTTTCTCATACTCTGATAATTCTTATAATTGGAGAAAATGCGGGTTATGACAGTTGGTATCAGAGGGAGGTTGCTTGACAAGTTAGTTGAGAAACCTTCCTTTGTTTGCTTTTAGTAGTTCTGCATAATGTCATTCACACATCGATATGTCATCAGCACGTCTTGGCAAAAGCACGAACACTACACTCATGGCATAACATGAAGTATACGAGGCATATTATGTAGTATGGGATGCATAATATGTGTTCGTATATGGATCCACCATAGGGGCTACATGTGAGGGTTATGTAGTATGGGATGCATAACCTCACCACATGACTGCGTCTAGCACATTTCTTTTTCATTGCATGGGAATGTTATGTAGTATGGGATGCATAACATTTTAATGTGTACGCCGCTCATAACATACATTAGGGCCTTTTTAGAATGCATAGCACAAACATGCATAGCATATCATTACATAAGCACAACGTGCCAAGCTAAAGATTTGCAGGATGACATATGTACACACATAAGTTTTCAAAACAAAATAAAGTCATGCATTCCCGATCTAGGCACAGGAGTTAGTAAGGTGGTGGTTAACCATCCTAGGTTAGGGCATGTCATCAAATTTTTATTAAAAAGATAAACACTCAGAGCAAGTTTAACAGCTTTAAGTCTATATCTATATATGTATGGTATGTACTTGTGTCTGGGTTCTAGTCGTTGATTGGGGATCTGATTTTGGGTGGTTATGATTTTAGGATGGCTAGGCGACCTGCGACGCGTTCGACTCCCCTGTCTGAAGGTGAGTCGTCCGGAGCTCAGAATGGTGCGGTGATCGAGAGTCTGCGTCAGAGTAGTGAAGCTATGGGCAGACAGTTGGAGGAGGTGCAAGCCCAGATTCAGTCTTTGGTGGCAGTTGTGGCAGGACAGGCTCAGGGTGCGCAAGTTCCTGCTGGGGGGTTAGCTGTTCCTCCTCCCCCTGCGCTCGTGAGACCTCCAGTGGTGGTGCCAGCGGAGATGGCCTTCATCTCGCAATTTCAGAGACTGAGCCCTCCCACTTATGACGGGAAGGCAGATTTCATGGTTATAGATGATTGGCTGATCTCCATGGAGGAGATGTTTTCGTATTCAGGGATCGCAGGTGAGCAGAGGGTGATGCTAGCCACCTATCAGCTTAAAGGATTGGCTAAGAGTTGGTGGCTGAGAGAGAAGGAGAGCATAGTAGCTGGATGCTCTTGGGAAATGTTTAAGGAGATGTTGTTAAGGAAGTTCTTGCCTTCGGTCGAGCGTGACCGCCTCATGAATGATTTTATTTATCTGAAGTAAAGGCAACTCACGGTGGGTGAGTATGAAATAGAATTTAGTAAGTTGAGCCGTTTTGCCCCTGCTCTGGTCAGCGTTGAGGCTGATCGAGTTAAGAGATTTCTTGGTGGTTTGAGGAGCGAAGTGCAGCAGTTGACCAGTGCTTATGGGTCAGTGACTTATGCTGGAGTTGTAGAGGCTGCTCTTAAGGTTGAGGCTATCGAAACGGCAAAGAGCAGAGGCCAGCAGATGAGAAAGGACAAGAGAAAGTCATTGGAGGGGAAGAAGCCCCTGGTACCCGATGCTGTTCCGGGAAAGAGGAGCCGAGTGGTGTGCAGTTTCTGTGGCCGGTCAGGCCATCCTATCGAGAAATGTTTTAAGAGGTCAGCAGCTTAGAAGAAGGAGCAGGTTCATGCGATCCAGGGTGCTCCTAGGAGAGATGTCTCCTGTTCAGTTTGCAAGCGGTCCGGGCATGATGCGGCCCAGTGTTGGACCAAGGATAGAGTCTGCTTTCAGTGTGGGCAGAAGGGTCATATCAAGTCATGGTGTCCTCAGGTTCAGACAGCTCTTCCTGCAGTTCCGTTGCAGGCTTTACCTCCACCTCCGCGTGTGGACAAGGGAAAAGGGAAGCTGAACGTGATTTCTTTTGAGGAGGCTCAGACTTCGACCCAGGTTATTTCAGGTTAGTTGATTGCTGTTTTTCTAGCCTGGTAGTTTTATTTGCTAGAGTGTTGCAGTATTGCTATGGTAGTTCCTTAGTTTGTGTGTTCCTATAGGGAAGTTTAAGGTGAAGAACCGCTGGGCGCGTGTTCTGTTTGACTCCGGCGCTACCCACTCGTTCGTGGCTAGAGCCTTTGTAGAGCGTCATCGATTGACTCTAGATCGTGTTCGGGATTCCTTCTGTGTCAAGTTTCCTTCTAGTGAATCTGTGTTGTCAGATTTGGGCATTTTGGATTGCCCGGTTTTGTTGGGGGACTTTCTTGCGAAGGCGGACCTGAAAATGATTGATCTGGAGGACTTCGATGTCATTTTGGGCATGGACTGACTCTCTCGGTATGATGCGGTCATTCAGTGCAAAGGAAAGCGCTTGGACTTCTTTAGGGACGACGGTCAGCCCGGCAGCGTGTATGCGTTTCTGTGTCAGGATTTTCCTGTCATCTCTGCGGTATGTGCTTAGAGATTATTTCATTCTAATTGTTGTGTTTGTTTAGTCTCGGCGGTTGGAGCCGCTGTTGGCGTGCCACGCTTGGAAGAGATTCCTATTGTTCGTGGTTTCGCCGATGTTTTTCCTGATGATCTTCCTGGTCTTCCTCCTGATCGGGATGTTGAGTTTGTGATCGATTTAGAGCCGGGTACACGTCCTATTGCTAAGGCGCCGTACCGGATGGCCCCTCGTGAGTTAGAGGAGTTGCGAGTTCAGTTGGATGAGCTGTTAGCTAAGGGGTTTATTAGGTAGAGTTCGTCGCCTTGGGGTGCTCCTGTTTTGTTTGTGAAGAAGAAAGATGGGTCGATGCGGCTATGCATCGACTATAGAGAGTTGAACAAGGTCACTATCAAGAACAGGTACCCTCTGCCGAGGATCGATGATTTGTTTGACCAGTTGCGTGGTAGCACGGTGTTCTCCAAGATCGATCTTCGTTCTGGTTATCATCAGCTTAGGATCCGTGAGGCGGATATTCCGTGGACTGCGTTTAGGTCGAGGCATGGACACTTTGAGTTTTTGGTGATGTCGTTTGGTCTGACCATCGCACCTTCAGCCTTCATGGATATGATGAACCGGGTGTTCAAGGATTTTCTCGATAAGTTCGTTGTGGTCTTCATTGATGACGTGTTAGTTTATTCACGCAGTGCTGAGGAGCATGAGCAGCATTTGCGTTTGGTCCTATCGGAGTTGAGGAATCAAAAGTTATTCGCCATGTTGAGCAAGTGCGAATTTTGGTTGCCTCAAGTTTCTTTTCTAGGCCACGTGGTGAACAAGGAGGGGATCTCGGTCGATCCAGAAAAGATTGCAGCAGTGATGGATTGGAGTAGACCGAGTTCGCCTAAAGAGATCAGGAGTTTCTTAGGGTTGGCTGGTTATTACAGGAGATTTGTGGAGGGTTTCTCTTCCCTAGCCGCACCTTTGACAAAGTTGACTCAGAAGAATGTGGCGTTTGATTGGAGCGAAAAGTGCGAGGAAGCTTTTCTTGAGCTAAAGGAGAGATTGTGCACTGCTCCCGTTCTGACCCTGCCTACTGAGGGAGTAGATTATGATGTCTACGTGGATGCTTCGCATGTAGGTTTGGTGTGCGTATTAATGCAAGATGGAAAGGTAATTGCCTATGGGTCAAGGCAACTGAAGACTCATGAGAAGAATTATCCTACGCATGACCTCGAGTTTGCAGCGGTTATTTATGCTTTGAAGTTGTGGAGGCACCTACTTTATGGAGCTCAATGCAAGATCTTCACTGACCATAAGAGCCTAAAGTACGTGTTCACGCAGAAGGAGTTGAATCTGCGTCAGTGGCGGTGGCTGGAGTATGTGGCTGATTATGATGTAGAAATCCAGTATCATCCAGGCAAGGCCAACGTGGTGGCCGACGCCCTGAGCCGAAAGACGGGAAAGATCTTTAACCTCACCGCCGATCGTTTAGTGGAGGAGTTCCTCCTTATGGATATTTCAGTGGGATGCTGTAGTTTGCAGAGTGCCTTGTCAGTGGCGGAGCCTTCCTGGATTTCTTTGACTAGGCTGCACCAGAAGGACGATCCCGATCTTATGCACCTTTTCACCAGGACTGAGAAGGGTGAGTTGCCCGACTTTACTATCGATGATGCGGGTACGTTGAAGTACCGCGGCAGGTTTTGCGTTCCCGCTGTCGGGGATATTAGGAGGATGATTTGCAGTGAGGCTCATGGTTCCAGCGTTTCCTACCATCTAGGATCAACGAAGATGTACCGTGACTTAAGGCAAATTGCCTGGTGGTATGGCATGAAGGGAGATATAGCCCGATTTGTTGCTGAGTGTCACACTTGCAAACGTGTGAAGGCCGATCATGGAAGGCCTGGTGGTAAGTTGACTCCGCTAGAGATCCCGACTTGGAAGTGGGAAAGTATATCTATGGATTTCATTACGGGATTACCGAAATCACCGAGGGGATTTGATTCTGTTTGGGTTATAGTAGATAGATTGACGAAGTGCGCTCACTTCGTGCCTTATAAGATTGATTACCCGATGAAGAAGATAGCGGAGTTGTACAAGAATGAAGTCATCCAACTCCACGGTGTGCCGGTTAGCATCATTTCTGATCGAGACTCCCGGTTCACTTCTCGTTTTTGGCAGAGTCTGCAGGAGGGTTTGGGTACGGATCTGAGGTATTCTACTGCCTACCACCCGCAGACCAATGGGCAGACGGAGAGGGTGAACCAAATTGTTGAGGATATGATCCGGTGCTATATTTTAGACCACAGTGGAGCGTGGGATGAGCGGTTGCGACTCATGGAATTTGCCTACAACAACAGTTATCAGGAAAGTTTGCAGATGGCTCCGTTCGAAGCCTTGTATGGGAGGCGTTGTAGGACTCCGTTGTTTTGGGCTGAGGCTGGTGAGAGGCCTTTGTTGGGTCCCGATGCGCTTGAGGAAATGGAAGTCGCAATGAAGCTTATTCGGGAGAAGCTTCGTATAGCCCAAGAGAGATATGAAAAGAACGCCAATCGGCGTAGGTCTATTTTGGAGTTTTCCTTCGGGGACCTTGTATTCCTCAAAGTTTCCCCGATGGTAGGTGTTAAGAGATTTGGTAAGAATCTGAAGTTAGACCCAAGGTATGTGGGCCCTTTTGAGATCTTGGAACGGATTGGCATGTCAGCTTATAGATTGGATTTACCAGCGAACTTTCCAGGTGTGCATAATGTTTTTCATGTTAGCCAATTGCGGAAGTGTGTGCGCAGCAGTGGCAGCTCTTGGATGTTGTGCCCTAGTTGGAGCCCAACCTCTCTTTTGTTGAGGTGCCGGTTCGTATTTTGGATACTCAAGAGCGTGTGCTGCGAAAGAAGTCCATACCGATGGTTAAGGTTCTATGGAAGAATCAGGAATTGGAGAGCGCGACTTGGGAGTTAGAGACGGCTATAAGGAGGGCTTACCCTCACCTGTTTCGTTGATTTAATCGGTATGTTTTCCTTCTTGTAACTCCTATTAGTTGTTTCTCCTTCTTTAGTAGGAGTGTTGTGCGTAAAGTTTCGGGACGAATCTTTCTTTTAGGGGGAGTGACTGTAACGCCCTCGATTTTCCTGCGGTTATTTTTAATCTCGTTGGCATTACGATGACGCGTTTCTGTGGCTTGTGCCATGTGTGGAGTATGGTTTAGCTCTTTAGAACTCAGTGCCCCGTTTTGTAGCCTGTTGGCAAGATCTCCCTAGCAAGCCGAGTCGTTTTGGGTGACCCGGTGTGGCCTCTCGGGGGGATGTTTGTGTTTGGATTTGTTTGGGTATAACTCGAGTTCTGTTCGTCGAAAGTTAATTTCGACTTCATCATTGAGTTCGTAGCGTGGATATTTAGCTACGGAGCGAATTTCTTCGGATTCCGAGGTGATTCGGTTTTCGTGTCATTTGGTGTGTTAATAGTATTGTGATCAATTAATTAAATTGATTTGGCTGTCCTGTAGCCTTTTGGTTTTGACCGTTTAATAAATTCTGCGGGAGAATTTATTTGGGCAGTTATTGCCTTGCCTTGGTGGCAGCCATATTTTGGCTATTCCTTTATGGAATTTTCTTAATTGTAATTAAAGGTTTAGGCGTTTTAGGGTTCGGTTATTGCGGAACCGGCGGGTTAGCTTTAGTATAAAAGCTCTGTTTAAGAAGTGACGGCCCACTTCTTCTTCTTTTCCTGAGAGAGAAACCGTCGGCTTGTTATCGGAAGAACAGAGGAGAAAACCGCCCGTCCTGTACCTACTTTGGTCGGCGATTCCGGGCTTGTTCGTGGACGGAGTTCGATTTCGAAAACGGCGTTGTCTTGCTCTCTCCGAGATCTTCGTTTCGACGGTAAGATATTCGATTTTCGTGGAGTTTTGATGAGATTTGGGTTTCGGTTTTGGAGTTTTCAGCCATTAATGGCCGTGAGATTTATTCTAGGTGCTGCGGCTGTTTGTTCCGTGTGAAGAGGAGGAGAGCCATCCAAGCTTCGCTGAAAGTTGAGGCAAGTGGTATTCTTGCCCTTGCCAAGTTTCTTTTTGATTATTTTTGCTGAACTTGAAATCCCTGTTAGCCCAGGTTAGAGGCCTTGTTGTTCTCATATTTATTGCTATCTATAGGAATTAGTTCTTCCTATTGACCCCCCCTACTTGTGCTGATGGAACCCAACTTTGCCGGCGTAATGCCGTTTATCTTTGTTCAGATTTGCTCTGGTTTGGGTGTAGCCTAGAGGGAGTGTTAGGAGGGGGGGTGATTTTCTAAAAGTTAGTAAGTGTATTACTCGAGTATAGGAGTATGTTACTCGTGAGGTAGAAGTGGATTACTCGGGTATTAGTTCTGGAGTATTCGAGTAGGTGGTAGATACTCGAGTGGTGGCTTTGAGATACTCGAGTAGTGGGTTAAGATACTCAAGTATTAGCCTTGGAGTACCCGAGTAGTAGGTAACTACTCGAGTAGGGGTTTTGGTATACTCGAGTAGTAGGTAACTACTCGAGTAGGGGATCTAAGTTACTCGAGTAGTGGTTTTCGAGATACTCGAGTAGGTGCTTTGGCTTACTCGAGTAGAAGGTAACTACTCGAGTAGGGGGTTTGGTTTACTCGAGTAGTTGGTAACTACTCGAGTAGGGGATTGGAGTTACTCGAGTAGTAGGTAACTACTCGAGTAGAGGATTTGAGTTACTCGAGTAGTGGACTCGAGATACTCGAGTAGGTGGTTTGGTTTACTCGAGTAGTAGGCATCTACTCGAGTGCAGGTTTATAGATACGCGAGTAGTGGCTTTAGCATACTCGAGTAGTAGGCATCTACTCGAGTAGCGGGTTGAGGTACTCGAGTAGTAGGCGACTACTCGAGTAGAGGGATGAGGTACACGAGTAGTTGGTAACTACTCGAGTACTGGAAATTCCCTGCCTTCTTTTTGTCTTAGAATCGTTCGACTATCGTCGATCTCTGAATGGAGATCGTCGATCGGTTTCTGTATTAGGCCGTTCGACTATTGTCGACCTCCGGACGACAATCGTCGAGCTCCGTATTACCTTAGTGGGATTGAGGTTAGAGTTTGGTTTTGGCCTTAAGTGAGGCTAGCTCACTCAACGCCAAGGTTTAGGTAGGCACTGAGTGGGTCTCACTCAGCGCCTTGTCGTGTTGATTCTTTTCAACACTCTTCCTTTACCTTGTTTTTCGTTCCCGAGTGGTTTTCTTGTTATATTTCTGGTATTTCCTTGTCGGCCGTTTTCTTTACCTTCTTAAAGGCTGAATCGTGGGTCGTGGTTAGTAGTGGTGGTTTATAGCTCTTCAGGGGGTGGAGTTGTGTGACATAGCCAAGGCCACTCTTGTTTTCATGCTCCAGGTACGGGCTGGGCATGTGTGGGTGGAAGGTCCCTTGTGCTTTCACGTGTAGACCCTCGAGCTTGTTGACTTGGACATGGTGGATTGGGGGACTGCGTTTGCCTTCGATCCGGTTCCTCGTTGTTTGTTTTTGCTACTACCACTCCCCACAGTTTAGGGTGTTAGAAGTTTCTTCCTTGGTAGTTTGCAGCACTTTTGGCTCTTGGTAGCCTAGTAGGCCCGGCAGGATGTTGTTTTTGAGTTGGGTTGTTGCTGTTTCCTTTGCTCGTTGTGCTTTTCTTGTTGTCCTATTTTGGACAGTTGTGACTCTTCCTACTGCATGTTTTTCAATTACTTCTTCCTTTTGGTTGACTCTTGCATGCAGTTGTTTTTACCTCGTTGCTTGCTGAGGTATTCTGTTTTCTTTTGGAATGCCTCAGGTTCTGAGTTGTAGCCGGTCTGGTGGCTAGCTGAGGCAGTGGTGTTGCTGGTGGACTCCCGGACTTTGGAGTTCCGTTTACCTTGTTAGTGAGATAGTTTTCTGTACCTTCTTGCAGACATACATATGTGCCAGTGGGTTCGTGTCAGGTTGTTGGCGCCCACTGGTAGTTTTTCTTACCTTTGTACTAGATATATTTACTTATGCTGCTACCGTTTTCTGGAGATAGTCTACTTGCTTTGAGAATGATTTATGCTAGGTTGCTAGTTACTTTTAAACTATAAATATTATTATAAATGAAGCTCCTGATCAACATGTTTTATAAGCTTAATCACTATTTTCCAAATCACGTATGAAAACCGTTTTCTTATATATTATATAAATTAAATGTAGTGTCTTGCATAGCATGAGTGGTTCTCTTGGGACCCTTATGCGCTCTTTAGGGTGTAAAACCTAATTAAAGTATTTTTCTTTCCGCAGCGTATAAATATTGTTTTTCTTTTGTGGACTAGGTGATCCACTGAGCCGAGGGATACGGTCTCTAAAATATAACTGATTTTCTATTCATAAAACACAGGATTTTCTTGCATAAGGTTTGTAGTTGGTTTTGCCTGAGCGTCAGCGGTTATCCCCTGCTTGACGTGGCATCATGACGTGTGTTTTCTCATACTCTGATAATTCTTATAATTGGAGAAAATGCGGGTTGTGACAATCACCTCTATTGAGTTGGTGGCTATCGCCAGACGGCGGTACAGTTACCGGAGGGGCATATTTCAGCGATCACAACAAGCAGAAGTTTTCCCGAAAACCATGGATTTTAGGGTTTGGATCAGGCTCAATTGAGCCCGAACCTTGACCCTAATTAGTCCTACGATCTACCCATGGAAGAAGAAGAAGGGGAGGACCTTGTTTGTGGGCTGGAGGGGCGCCGATCGTCGGGATGCCATTGTGGTGGTGGCGCCACTCGGGTTTCTACAACTATATGGTGGAGTAACTCAAAATTGCCAGGGTAAGAGTGGAAATAGCTCCTTGGATTCTAGTGAAGCTTTTAAAACAATAAAATGTTGGAGGGGGTGGTAATGACATCAATGCCATTAATGGCCATGAATGAAGCTTTCAGCCAAGTGGTGGTGGGAGGGGGGGGGGTGAACCTGCCTTGGGGTGGCCGGAAAATGGCTAGAAATTTTTCCTCTTCCCTAGAGGAGTTGAATGTAGTCATTAAAGGTGGCCCGTAGCCTCCCTAAGCCATGAATGGCGTCTTCCTTCCTCTTTCTCTCTCCTCCATTAAAGAGGAATTTGGAGTTTTCTCTCTCCTGCCCTTCATGGCCGAATTATGTCATGGCACTAGCCTAAATGCAGCCCATTAAGCTAATATAAAGTGGTTAGGAGGTAGTTAGCCCAAGTGGCTAGGGGCTTAAGCTTGGGTTAGCCCTTTTGAGCTAAGTTTGACTTGACCTAGCCTAGGGTTGAATTTGGTCAAATTGACCTTTTTTGTCACCATAAATGGGTCCTTGGTGACCTATTGGCCTCCCCTAGGGTCTAGGTAGGGATGGGTAGGGTTAAACTGGCACCTTCAAGGTCACTTGACCCTTATTAAGGGAACTTTGACCATTTTGGGGTTTGAGTTGACTTGGGTCAACATAGCAACAAGGGTTGACCCCAATGGGTCCTTGGTGACCGTTTGACCTCACTCTAGGGTTAGGAGGGCTTGGGTCTGGTCCACTTGGCTAAGGGAAGGTCAATTAACCCTATGTTGGTTAGTTTGACCCATTTAGGGTTAGGGTTTACTTAGGTCAACTTAAGCTCTAAGGTTGACCCCAATGGATATTTGGTGACCCATTTACCCCACTATAGGTCTAGGGAGACCTTGGTAGGGTTGGTTGGGCTCATTAGGGCCCATTGCCCTTATCTAGGCTATCTTGCCTTATTTAGGCCTTGGATGATCCTAGGTAAACTTGGCCACCCTGGGTTGACTTAAATGGACCCTTAGGGCCTTTCAATAGATTGGTGAGGTCATGATGGGGTCATGGAGTCTCATGATCACCCTAAACTAGGGGTTTAGGTATCTACTATTTGCAGACCGTAATGATCTTAGCTATATTCCTAAGTCCACTTTGTCTTCTGTGGCTTCTATGGTTTTATCATGACCTAGTCATGACAAAACCACTCTTAGGGGGTCTAGTTGCCTGAGGGATATTACAGATTCAATATGAGCTTCATACATATCTTTGTATTTCTCAAACGTCTCATCCATATCTTTAATTTAAATTTTATAATTCCTGCACCCAGCAAAATCACTTCTCGACGATGAGTTTTCTAAACATAATTTATCATTTTGTTCATTTGCAAAGTGATACACTTTTTCAAGTACCTTATATCTGTTGGGTATTGTATCCACAATCACCTGGATTTGAGGAAGCCTCCTATCAAGCTAAGATGAATTCACTATGTATTTGATGAATTCCTTTAAGTTGTGCTTGCAGTTATTCCACGCTAAGTACACACCAATGTCAGGGTGCAGTGGGTCAATATACACGGGTCTGCGCGACGTAATCCCTCGTTGAGCAGATCAGTGTGTTGGACTACGTGTACTCTCTCTATTGGGGTGTACTTAATTTCAAGTACATGGCTATGATAAAGAAAGAGCAGACATGGAGCAAGGATGGGCCAAAGACCAGCTCACTGGTTGAAAGAGGAGAAATAGTCCAAGTGTAAATCGTCGAGAATCACTATGTGATTCTCGCCGATTCGTCGAGAATCACTTGTGATTCTCGACGAGTCGTCGAGAATCACTAGATGATTCTCGCCGGTTGAGGCCAGCTGACTCAACGTAGCCAGAAAATTCTCTAAAGGCAGAATCGTCGAGAATCACTAAGTGATTCTCGCCGATTCGTCGAGAATGTCTTTGCATTCTCGACGATTCGACGAGAATCTAATGTGATTCCCGCCGATTCTCCCCGGCCTCTATAACCTGTGATGCCAAAATTAGCCAAGTAGGATTCGGCGAGAATCGCAAGTGATTCTCGTCGATTCGTCGAGAATCACTTACGATTCTCGCCGAATTTGACTTGGGCAAATTTCCGACATTTCCTGGACCGGTCCTGGTTTCAAGCGGTATTTCGAACCGGACTTCGGTCTTTGCTTTGGTGGGGCCCACAACGGTCATCTTTATGACCTAGTGTATAAATACACAGGTATTGGTGTACAGTAAACCACGAATCAAGAATACGAAAGGAAGCGGCCGTCAAACCCTAATTTCGCGAACCTTCTCCGTGGCCGCCACTCGTACAGTGATCACCATTGCTGATCTCGATCTTCTCCAGATCCACGGTGATAGAAGTCAAGTCTTGCATAGCGTCTCACGTGTCTAACCAGAGATCTTTTGTCTCTTGATTTGAGATAGGGAAATCCATCCCCGTCCGAATCGATCGAGACGATCGATCCTAGTATGACCGTTGGAAGACCTTGCCGACTTCGCTAAGAAGATTGAATCTCCAGTGCTTTGCTGCTGTCTTCAGTTGCCGCCGCCAACACCGAGAGCTTTGCCGCCGCTCGTCGCCGCCGCCGGTCTCGGGGAGATTCTCTCCAAGGGAGATCTAGGGTTGTGGACTCTTCATTGACTTCAAGAATACGTCGTCGAACGAAGAGGGACACCTTAGTCTCCATACGTTGTTTGTATTTCTTACAAGCTATTTTCAATTCTTTGTAAAGGACCGATTGGTCTCTAGTTATAGGGTTGGGTGCAACCCGTGTTGTGGAAGTGTGACTCCTACGTGTGGAAGGGTTCCTTCCGATGGTGCAAGGATTGGATTTCAATCCTGCTGGTGAAGTGACCGAGTCATCCCTGGATTGGGAGATAGGTCAAAGGGGGAAAGTGGACGTACCCAAATCGGGGAACCACTATAAATTGCCTGTGTTATTCTCTGTGCTTTGTGTTTTGTTTTGATTCTGCAGGTACACTTTTAATTCCGCAAATACGCTGCAAGTCACCTATCCCCCCCCCCCCCCATAGGTGAAGGTAGTTGACACTAGGTGAACTTTCAAGTGGTATCAGAGGGAGGTTGCTCATCAAAAAGGTTAACACCTTGAGTAGAATCCTGCCACGAGTGTCAACAAGAAGCTCAGACTCAAGCATGGAGTTGGATTGTGATGTCCCTCCTCTAAGACTCCCCTCATGTACAAAGGAGTACTATCCTGTATGGAAGTTGAGAGTACTGTTTCATCTGGAGGCCATCGACCCTCGAGCATCACTCATTCTGGAAGAGGGTCCCTTCATCCCCATGAAGGCTTCCAGCTCAGAGAAAGATCTCCAAATCCCCAAGTGTCCCAAAGAGATGTCAGAGACAGAGCTCTCTCTGTTTAACCTGGACCAGGTGATTCGTCAGATCATCACTGATGTATGGTCTGGACCTTCTCGCTCTAGAGTGGACAAGTGTAGGACAGCCAAGTCCATGTGGCAAACCATCTTAGGCCTCATGGAGGAATCTGAGAAAACAGGGACCTGTCGTCAACAAGAGGATGAAGCCTATGTAGGGGTCCTCATTTCTGAAGATGAAGGGCATGATCAATCGGTCAGTATCAGGGCTCCTGTGTCCCTGTCAGAGACTGAAGAAGAAGTTGAGGAAAGCAGTTCTGATGAAGCTGACTCAACAGTATCTGCAGATAATTACGGTAACCATGAACAGTAAAGCCAGGAGCAGGTAACTTCTTCCTCATGCCCCTCTCCTCTTGAAGTTCCTAAGACAGGAACAATTCAGAGGGTAGTCCCTCCAGAGATGCAAGGGATATAGATAGCCTCAATCAAAGGAGTGAAAATCCTGATTCTCTTGAGAGTGCCCTTCAGAAGAGCAACTCACTTGTGGAGGAGCAAGCTAAGGAGATTGCTCAGCTGAGGACCTTGATGAATCTCCAATTGGAATCCATCAAGGTAAAGGACTCAAAGATCTCGGATCTAGAGAGTCGTCTAGAGACCGAGAAGAGGATTGTTTCTAACTCCTCCAAGATAGATGCTATAAAAAGAAAAGCAGAAAATGGGTGGATCTCCCAAATTGTCAATTCATGGAGAAATGGGGAAACTGTGTTCAGACCCCCCACCCCGAGCAAGAAGGGCACACATCATGCATTCAGGTATGACCATAGGAACAACCTTGGTCACTGCAAGAATGATCAGCCCTCATGTGGAAGTACCCACAGTGCCAGAGCTGACATGGGCACCCAGAGAAAAATACCCTAGGCTTCCACCAAGCCCTTTGTATTCTCGGCCACAGCCCCAACTCGTCATGAATCCGCCAGCATCAGCTCACAATGCACCTCTCACCTCCCTAGGACTCAGGAAAGGGGGGTTAGAAATCATGTTGTTGGGATTCATGAGGTCCTTAGAAGGGGGATGACTGAAAGGAAGGCACCACCTCCCAGACCTCATGATGCCTGCCATATGCATTCTTTCCACCCTTCCAATAGTCACGGTGGAAGAGACAATTCTGGTAGCATATCCGGCTCTATCCCGTTTAGACCTAGAACTATGACTACCTCAGTCACCCGTTCAGGTCACAAACGGCGATACAACATTTATGAATGTTGGTGTTGTGGCAAGGTGGGTCATTTTGCTTTAGATTGTTGGCACAACTCTTCTGTGTCAAAGGCAAGGGGACTTCCACATCCTCGAGGAAATGTTAGTCCTCCCACCAGGATTCCTGAGGGGAGGCATTTCAACTATTTTGCTGACAGGAACCTAGGACCCAATACTTATTGGGTTCCTAAGGCAAGATAACTCTTTCCTACAGGGTGGTCTGGGTTCCCGCAATCCTGATGGGAACCGGACAGGAGATGCTCCAAGAATGACGTGGAAAAAGTGTCGAGAATGGGAGCAGTGCCTTCATTACAGGCACAGGCATACTGACCTCCTGATATACTCTGTGCTGGTAATGTGAATGTTACATCTTGTTATCACAGGTAACTGCAATTAGCCGTAATGTTTGAGCCATAAAGCATAAACAATTCCATATATGTATTTCTGTATATTAACATATCCACACCTTATAATGAGTTCACTTCTTTTGATATTGGATGGTCATATAGAAAAATTATTCACGTATGCTCAGTCACTTAGGGAAGAAGTATAAGCGTAAGATAACCTTCAGTTACATTAGTAGTGATTAGTTTGACATTGTCAGCCACAAGTCCGCCCTTGAAAATTTTGAACCCCTTCGTTGGATTAAGAAACCATTATGCCTATAAAGACTCTCCTACCCTTGACAACGACATAAATTTGGAATCTCAGTGACCTCCCTCATACTAAATTCCACCATAGTATCGTCGAACGAAGGCTTCGGACATTAATAGATGCATAAACCCGGTTATACAATGGAACCCTCAAGTGGTATCAGGCAGACTAAATTTAAATCCCGCCGACCCAACCTACATCCCGACGACTCGTCAAATTCCAGCTAACTCAAGTTAAATCCCGCCGACTCCTCGGGCCGACTCTTCAAATTTCGCCAAATCACCTTAAATCTCGCCGATCTAACCTAAATCTCGCCGACTCTTCAACTTCCAGCTATTTGCCGTGACCCTTCTAAGCTCTTGTCCAACGACACCTCCCAGCGGGTTCCTCCTTCTGCACTGCGTGGTGATCTCATGACACCTCTGGAGTCTTCCTCTCGCAACCAGGGTTTCGTCCAAGCCTCGCCTCGGATCGGCGTCTCTCTCGTAACCAGGCTCGCCGACTCTCCGGAACCTTCACTGCCCCTCCGCACTAGGTAATCTCCTACTTGCCCCCTACCGTATGTTGAGCTCAGTGTAGATTTTGTTCTCACTCTCTTGATTTCGGAGATCCTTAGACTTGGAAATTGGTATTACCTTTCTTCTAGTTTGCTATGGCCCCACGGACTTCTGCTGGGCTGACCATTGGATGCGAGCTCATGAGAACCGGATTCTCGCAGGGCTCGGATGAGTTCCGGAACATAATCATTATGCTCGAGGAAGCCGGACTGACGTTCGTGCTGGAGCACCCATGTAAGATCTTGGATAAGGAAGTCCTGGAGTTCTTTGCAACTGCCAAGCTCCGTCACGAAGACACTTCCATCAAGAGCAAGGTTGCTGGGAAGAAGGTCAAGTTATCCGCTAGGAAACTGACCCAATGCCTGCAGCTATACAGTTGTGAAGAAGAAGAATACCTGAAGGAAGAGGATAGAGCAAGGACCCTATCCTTTTGTGGACTGGCCAGGGGGACCAGGTCAATCAAAAGGAAAGACATGAACGAGGAGGGAAAATTGATGTCTGACATCGTTGGGAAGGCTCTAATCTGCAAACCTGGATCCCACGACCACATTTCAGGAGAAATGTTCAAGACTCTGGTGGCAATCGTCTGCCGAAAGCGGTTTAATTGGGGAGCCATGCTCTTTGAAAGAATTAAAGACACACTCCGTACCCCCAGCTTTGGCAGAATCATCAGCCTCTATCTGAATCAGCTGGACAGAGATACATTCGACATGAGCAAAGGAGTGCCATTGCACTATCTGAAAAAGATGGACGTAAGCATATTCGACCGGTAGGAGCGGCGAATAGGGCAGGGTGCTAGGGAAATAAACCAAGAGGAAGCATCTCCGGCCGAGGACACCAGTACTCCAGCACACTCTATGGCAGCACCCAGTGAAGTTCCTGACGCGCTGATTGCAAGAACTGAGGGGGAGCCTGTACACTCTTCTGCAAACATCATATTTGATATTTCTCAGATAGCTAAAGAAGCTGTGGAGACTGTGCAAGAGGACGGTGAGGAGGAAGTAGCAGATGTGGAAGAGGAAGAGGAAGGTGAGGAAGAAATGAATGACCTGGGAGATGAGGTGGCTGATGTGGAGGAGGAAGAAGAAGTAGAGGAAGACATGCACAACTCTGCAGATAAGCCTGAGCACTTGGAGACTGAAATAGAGGAAGAAGTAATTGAGAAGGAGAAAGTGGTGGATCCTCGGGAGGATGCTGCTGGTTCATCTAAAGAATAAGATCCTGAGAGATCGGATGCAGGAATGCAAGGGGAGCCCTCTCAGCAACCCTTTGTTCCCCTTATGGACTCGATTATAGTGTTCAGCTCTCCCAGTACCTCTGCTGGGGAGCCTGACCAGGGTCTGCCTGCTGCTCCTCCACTTCAAGCAAACCTAGCAAATCACACTGTTAATTTTGTCCAAGGAATGCTAGATGAGCTCAAGGATACGTTTGAGAAATCCCACAACAAAGTGCTAAAGAGACTGTGGGACTCTGAGGATCTCATGCTTAAGAATGTGGTTCAGATCAACCACAAACTAGATGTGATGGAGAAGAAATTTGATGAAAAATATACAGAGGCAGGCACAGCCGTATCTCTTCTCATGAAAGGACTGAAGAAGAATACTGATGACCTGACAGTAGTCAATAAACATGTTCATGTTGTAGCACAGACCATACAAAAATTTGATGCCAACATGGTAACGCTGAACGCAAATCAGAAATCTCTGCTGGACGAATTCAGTAAAACTGTGAAGCACATTGATGCATCTCTGCATTCCTATACAAACTCTATAGCCGCCGAAGCCAAAAAGGGGGAGGAAGCGTATAACGCTAAGATGGCGGGGCTTCAAGAGTTAGTACTTCTAAACTTCGATCAGACCAATAGGTATGCCTTTCAAAACTACCAAATCATAACTGCACCTTTATTCAACTTAATAAATAATAATTGATGAATACAAATTCGATAATTCGAATAGGTACGTGTTTGAAACGGCCCACTGGCTGGTAACAGAGGCATCGAGAATTCATGTTCCTGTCGCTCTGCTTGAGGGTGTGGGTCCTGCTGGTACTGGTGCGGGTGAAATAAGGACTGAAGAAGTACAAATGAGCGAAGCCAAGGCAAAGAAAGCTGCTGAAATGGCTGAACGAAGAAGCTGGTTTGATCAAGATGCCATAGCAAGAGCCAGGGATAAGAGAAAAAGTCAAGAAGGGACTTCTAGGGAAACACAAGCTGAAAAGAAGATCAGATTGCAAGAGGATGATGTGAGGAATGAAAAATGGAGTCCTGTATCAAAGAGTATTATCCTGGACACATTTTTGTTACTGTAGAGGTGGCAAATAAATCGAAATGATGTATATAGTCAGTACGAATGGGAGCGGCATAAAGAATTTGAAGCTAAACGTAACATATTTTTCAGGAACAACACCGCGGCAGATAAAGCCCCTCCTCTGAGATACTATCCAAAGCCCAAGGAGTATCTTGAGCGTCAAAGCAGAAAGTTACTAGCTAAGCAACTTAAAGAAGACATAGCTAAGGACAAAGATCTTTAGGATGTTAGCTTTTGGAATTATCACATTTAAACTTTCTTTATCATGTGATCATGTGAACATTTCTGTGTGGATATTCATATTTATATATACATGTGTGTGGTTTATTATTTGACTCTCACATTGATCTAATTACGTTTATTGTTCACTCTGTTGGTTAATGCATATTTTGTCTTAAGTGTTGAAATTCATCTTAGCTTAGTAGGATTTTGGCTTCGTCAAATAGGGGGAGATTGTTGGGTATTGTATCCACAATCACCTGGATTTGAGGAAGCCTCCTATCAAGCTAAGATGAATTCACTATGTATTTTATGGATTCCTTTAAGTTGTGCTTGCAGTTATTCCATGCTAAGTACACAACATTGTCAGGGTGCAGTGGGTCAATATACACGGGTCTGCGCGACGTAATCCCTCGTTGAGCAGATCAGTGTGTTGGCCTACGTGTACTCTCTCTATTGGGGTGTACTTAATTTCAAGTACAGGGCTATGATAAAGCAAAAGCAGACATGGAGCAAGGATGGGCCAAAGACCAGCTCACGGGTTGAACGAGGAGAAATAGTCCAAGTGTAAATCGTCGAGAATCACTATGTGATTCTCGCCGATTCGTCGAGAATCACTTGTGATTCTCGACAAGTCATCGAGAATCACTAGATGATTCTCGCCGGTTGAGGTCAGCTGACTCAACGTAGCCAGAAAATTCTCTAAAGGCAGAATCGTCGAGAATCACTAAGTGATTCTCGCCGATTCGTCGAGAATCACTAAGTGATTCTCGCCGATTCGTCGAGAATGTATTTGCATTCTCGACGATTCGGCGAGAATCTAATGTGATTCCCGCCGATTCTCCTCGGCCTCTATAACCTGTGATGCCAGAATTAGCCAAGTAGGATTCGGCGAGAATCTCAAGTGATTCTCGCCGATTCGTCGAGAATCACTTACGATTCTCGCCGAATTTGACTTGGGCAAATTTCCGACATTTCCTGGACCGGTCCTGGTTTCAAGCGGTATTTCGAACCGGACTTCGGTCTTTGCTTTGGTGGGGCCCACAACGGTCATCTTTATGACCTAGTGTATAAATACACAGGTATTGGTGTACAGTAAACCACGAATCAAGAATACAAAAGGAAGCGGCCGTCAAACCCTAATTTCGCGAACCTTCTCCGTGGCCGCCACTCGTACAGTGATCACCATTGCTGATCTCGATCTTCTCCAGATCCACGGTGATAGAAGCCAAGTCTTGCATAGCGTCTCACGTGTCTAACCAGAGATCTTTTGTCTCTTGATTTGAGATAGGGAAATCCATCCCCGTCTGAATCGATCGAGACGATCGATCCTAGTGTGACCGTTGGAAGACCTTGCCGACTTCGCTAAGAAGATTGAATCTCCAGTGCTTTGCTGCTGTCTTCAGTTGCCACCTCCAACACCGAGAGCTTTGCCGCCGCTCGTCGCCGCCGCCGATCTCGGGGAGATTCTCTCCAAGGGACACCTAGGGTTGTGGACTCTTCGTTGACTTCAAGAACACGTCGTCGAACGAAGAGGGACACCTTAGTCTCCATACGTTGTTTGTATTTCTTACAAGCTATTTTCAATTCTTTGTAAAGGACCGATTGGTCTCTAGTTGTAGGGTTGGGTGCAACCCGTGTTGTGGGAGTATGACTCCTACGTGTGGAAGGGTTCCTTCCGATAGTGCAAGGATTGGATTTCAATCCTATTGGTGAAGTGACCGAGTCATCCCTGGATTGGGAGATAGGTCGAAGGGGGAAAGTGGACATACCCAAATCGGGGAACCACTATAAATTGCCTGTGTTAATCTATGTGCTGTGTGTTTTGTTTTGATTCTGCAGGTACACTTTTAATTCCGCAAATACGCTGCAAGTCACCTATCCCCCCCCCCCCATAGGTGAAGGTAGTTGACACTAGGTGAACTTTCAATATCATTTTTCTAATTCTTTATAATCTAAACAAGGTGTAGGAGTGTTATCTAAAGAGCATGTGAAAGTGCTAAGCACACCACTAGAGGATTCTATAATGATATTTGCTTTCAACCTCTTATTTTGTAATCATAATTATGATTTAATACTCATCAACTTCTTAATTCTACATTTATTATTATTTAGCATACGAAATATAGAGATAGAATTACAAAATAAAAGAGAATTTCACTGCCTTACAGTGCACTTAGATGTGGCAAGATTAGAGCCTAGTAATTCTTTGACTCCTTCATGTGTCACCCCATCCAACATTGAGATCTCATCTTCCCTTCCCTGTTATATGGTTGCTATTTCTTTCTCCAAGAGCAAGTCTCCATTTGTTTCTTCACCAGGATCTAGGATAAATAGCTCTAACTCGTCATCTGCATAAGGTGAGCTATAAGTTGACTCAAGAAATTGTCATATATCATAGGCAATGTGAAGCTGGTAGATGAGTTTAAAAATTTCTTGACAAAGCCCACAGAACAAATGTTCATAGCTTTAGCGTTTATATGACACTCATAGTTAGTTAAGTTATTTAGGGGCTTGATACAAGTTATATTCCACACTTCTATGTCTAGTAATATAAGGAATTTCCTCATTAGTGTTCTCCATTCGTTATAGTTCACTCCTATGAATAAAGGTGGTGCTATCGAATTTTCTGTGCATAAAGTTCCATCCCCACTAGTTGATTTGAGATCGAGGTTGGCCATTATTCTTGGCAATGAAACCATTTTAGAATAACCTTTGTTGAAACAAAAAATCAGTCTCTCGTGGAGTTCACCCTTGGGGAAGGGGTGGTCGCACACCTACTTCGCTCCTGCAAGGAAAACAATAAGGAAAAGAGAGCAAAGAACTAGACCAAGGGCCCGGCGCGGAGGTCCCACCACAAACCAAGAAGATCACTGAGCGCTTCCCCTCCTAAGGCAAATTCCAGGCTCAGGTACCTAAGAAAGCACTAGGAGACTGGGAGACAAGTTAGCATGCCTTCTGATGTACCCCTTAAGTCCTATTTATAGATTTTTGAAAATTGTCTGCAAATAACTAACCTCTGCTGGCCTGAAATTACTGAAAACCCCTTGGGCTGGCTTGCCAACAGCCGAACTCCATTGTCCTGACCGGCTATGCGCAGTCCACCCAGGTCTGCCAACAACGAGACTCCGCAGTTCTAGCTGTCTAAGGGCAGACTTGTTGGGGAAAAATGGCAAGGGATTCCCCCCATCGGGGACTGGGCGAGTAGCTCTTCAATGCCTCTACTCGGTTAGAGGCGCGGGCCAGGGCTGGGTCGCTTAAGGGATGCGGGTTGGAGACGGCCCGCCTAGGAAGGCGCGGGCCGAGGATTGCCCTCCTAGGAGAGGCGGGCTGGACTGCCCGCCTAATGGGAGCGAGTCCGAGGGCCGAGGCTGACCCGCCTAGGAAAGGCGGCATGGCTGACCCGCCTGGGCAACCCTTAGAGGCTGACCCGCCTAGGAGAGGCAGGGTGGAGTCGACCCGCGTGGTCGACCCATGTAGGCGCGGGCCGAGGTCGACCCGCCTGCTTTCCCGAGTCCCTTTGGCGAACACGGGGTTGTACATAATCCCCGATCTTTGCAAGATTTGCAAAAGGCTCGGAAAGAAACATCCAACCCAACGTATTTGGCGAACACCCTGCTGAGCTGGAGGGAATCATTCAGTGGGGCCCCACCTTCACTCTATAAATAAGCTGTAGGGCCTCTAGGATAACTCCTCCTCTTTCCCACCTTCCGCAATCTATAGTCGGAACATGCCTATGTCTGAGGAGATGCGGGCTCAATTGGCGGCTTCGAGGGAGGGTGCTCGGGATGTGGCTCTTGAAGATCCCCCGTGGCTGGCGCGCGGGTCTCCTGGCCCCCTTTTCAAGCCAAAGAGAGCCAAAGATCGTCTGGCAGTCTCTGGTGCTGATGACCCCGCCTCCAGCTCGGCTGACGATGTCGAGGTCATCCCTAAGGTATATACATTTCTCATGTTTGATCAACCGCCCTGCTTCCTTATTTTCCTTTTCCTTTGGTAGGAGATTCCTCGGGGAGATAGGGCTTATGAAGGAGAACCTGGGAGCTCTGCGCTTTTGGCGGTCGATCGGGTCGCTAGTCCCTTGCCACAGGCGCCTATCCCTCCTGCAGCGCCTCCTTCGCCAAGGCCCCACAGCATGGGGAAACCCTTTGTTACTCTTGGAGGAGAACCCTTCCAGGGTCGGCCGGACACCTCTCGGCCTGCTGATGGTGCGGGCGACGTACCGACACAAGGTAAATCCTCTGGCATTTGGCCCGCTTACCATCATCGCTTCTCCTGACTTTATCTCTACTGGCTATAATGCGATCTCCTCTTCTGACGCCGAGATGAGCGGAGGGTACTCGCCTTCCCCCGACGCGGACAACATCTCGGAATACCTGGGAGACCCACTTGATGCCGAGAAGATGAAGACGCAAGTAAAGCGACTGTTCCAAAAGCACACGTTGCTGCTACGGGAGGTTTTTAACAGAGTAAAGAATGACAATGCCGAGATGAAGGAGAGACTCGAGGCTTTGGAAGGAGCGAGATGTCCATCTGACTAGGACGAGGCGACCTCGCCAGGTTTACATATTTCGCGAGACGAGGGGCCACTCAGGCGTGCCTTGGAGCAGATTGATCGGACCCAGCGGGAGATGTCGGCTGTCCGCGAGTATCACTAACCTCGCATACCGCCCCGAACCAGCATGGGGAGGGGAGGTGGAAGTTAATCCCGCATTGAGTTTTTTCCCTCCCCTCGAGGGTTGTGATCTGCCGGGTCCAAATCACATCTGCATGCAGCGGTCAAAAACGCTCAGGGTGCTAACTTCTTTGCTTCGGAAAGTGAACCTTTGTAATAATTCAAGACCACTCTTGCCCGCCATGGGCGAGTATTTGCTGTAATTTTCTTTTGGCTGTGTAAACATTTCGATCTCCGCGGGAGGTGCGGGCGAGACGCTCAAGCTCGGCTGGCTTTCCTTCGGGCTGGTTTGGCCTTACTGAGTCGCCTCGCCTAGCCATTGATTTTTAGTACTGGCGAAGGCAAGCCGGCTGCTCGCGGGTCACGCAAAAGGTGACTCGCGTGCGGGTCAGAGTTGGCCCGCATTGCGGCCGCTCTTCTATTATGTGGGCGCGAGTGCGGGCGTTTTACGGCCGACTGACGGGTTGACGAGGACCCGAATTGGGTTTGGAAGTCGAAACGTCAGGGCTATATTGCTATCCGAACTCTTCCCGCCAAAAAGGACAACTTTTTTCGCCCTTTCTCATTCTATAAATAGGCCCTGCTGACCCTTCCTTACCTACTGCATTTAAGACTTCTTCCTTCCCCTAGCTTTTTGCGAGAAATCCCCTTTCCCGCTCGGCAAGGTTTCTGCAGGATGGGTGTCTGCAGTGGCGAGGCGGAGGGGAGGAGAAAATGTGCTTCGACCTTCTCCGAGCACGATTTCCCCCTCGCCGTCCTTATCGAGAGAGAATTTGTAGATACAGTCGGCCACTTTGTCTCGCCTGATTTCTAGGCGAGACGGCCCAGGAAGGAGGAATGAATAAACGAAATTTTCGCTGGCGAGCTTGCGTTCCCCACGGCCCACTTCGAGGTGGGCCTCCAGCTACCCCTATGGCCGAAAGTCCGCCAGATCTTCAAGTACTATGGGGTTGTCCCAGGGCAGATGACCCCGAACTCTGTTGCAGTGATCGTCGGGTTTGCCATCTTCTTGTAATAGGAGAAGATCGAGTTCAGCCTCGGGGTATTCTGAAAGCTATTCTCTTTCCGGGTGAATAAGTATGGGACCGCCTGCTTCACCAGCAGCCACGTGAAGGTGTAGGAGACCATCAACAAGAGCCACAAGTGGCTCAAGAAGTTCATCTTCATAAAGGGGGACTTCAGCAACATCCACTTTTCGCCCATCCAACTCAGCGAGGCGAGCTACCGCCCCCGGCCCAAGGGGCTCATGAAGCGGTGTTATTCGGGTTCTTCATTGGGAAGAACTTCGAGGTGGCGTACCTCCGCAGAAACCTAGACGACATCATCCCCGTCCCGCTCTGTGAGGGTAAGTGATTCGCCCATCTACGCACTCTTGATCCCGTCAAATATTTTCTAAGTTTCACTCTCTTGCAGGCGAGCGCGATATTCCTCTCAATCCGCCTTATGAGAGTGCACGACTCGCTACTGGCGAGCTTGCCCAGGCCTAAGTGGCTGCTGCTGCCCATCACGAGTTCCTAACCCCAGCTCCCGTAAAGCGGTCCAGCCGCAAGCGGCCTCAAGACCCGCCACTGCCCAAGAAATTGAAGAAGGCGGGTGGCTCACCTCCCCCGACTCGCGACAAGGGGAAGGCCCCCGTGAGCCAACCGTCCACCATTCCTGCCCCGCGGCCTATCCGGTCGTCAGATCTTTTAGCGGAGAGGCAGGCACATCGCAGCCTCCAGAGGAGGTTCAGCCAACTGGGAAGCCAATCCCCCTAGGGAACCACAACTTTGGTTTTGTTGAGGGACCCGCAGAAGAGTCCGGAGTCCCTATGCTTCAATGGGACAAGGATGAAAGTGAGGGTAAGATCTATCTCAACTCTAGAGGGGGGTGAATAGAGTTTATTTAAATTAATTTCACAGTTGAAATTGATCAGCAAATATAAAATTCAATTTATAGTATAGTGTAGAGTGTTAATGAAGAGTTAAAAACAAAGAAGTAAAGAGCACAGCACATAACAAATCAATCACACAAACAACCCAGAAGACACAAGGAAATATAGTGGTTCCCCAAAAACCTGGGTACATCCACTCTTCTACCACCCTTGGTAGGAATCCACTCAGGATGAGTTGATCAGGTGTCCTCACACCAATGAGCTTTTATTAAGGTGCTCAAAAACCAAAACTGGATTTTTTGATAAGGTGTCTTGCCACCACTGAGTTTTGACAAGGCTCTCAGAACCAGACAGAACTTTTGAAGGGAGTTCAAGAACCCTTTTACAGCATAAAAAGAAAAGATAAAGAGGTGAAGTTGTCTTCTCTGTTCTCAAATCAAATGAGAGAAGACTAGTGGATCTTTTGTTGTCAAAGCTCCCCCTGAGTTGTAGACAGGTTCAGGAATGGAAGCTTTGCTCTAGGGTGATAGGCCTTCAGAACTTTAGATCTCCAGCAAAAGATTGTTTCAGCAAAAAGGCTGAAAGGTGAGGTGTCTGGAGTTCTTGAGATGAAGCTGTGATCACTTTTCTGTAAGCAAAAAGATTGTTATTCTGATTCTTCAGAAAATGATCACTTGTTATCTGTCTCAGCTTAATTCTTCTTGTTGTGTTCTCTGGGTGTTGTATATTCTCTCTTTTTTTTTCTGAAGACAAAAAAGGAGGATCTTATTCTCTGAAAAATTCTTGTCAAGGATAGCCGTTGGCAGTCATAAATGTCTTCCATAAAGAGTCTTGTCTTCTAGAGGAAGGTCCAATAAAACATTCCCTGAATAATTCCTTGAAACTTGCTCCAGAATAAAGACAAACGGCTGGCAGATCTCCTTATCATAAATGCTAAGGGATTTCAAAAACATTCCAAAGACTGGCAGCATTTGAATCCGTAGAATCGTTGATCTCTCAGAAAGATCGTCGATCTGAGCTCTACTATCGTCGAACTGAGCTCAGAGATGGAAACAGATCAGACAGACAGAAAACGTCGAACTAATTTCGAAGATCGTTGAACCGAGCTCAGCGACCTGAAGAATAGCAGAAGAGAGATCGTCGACCTGAGCTGGAAAAACGTAGAATGCAGTTCGACGACTAACCAAAATTGTTTGAAAGCAGATCGTCGATCTGAGCTCGAAGATCGTCGACCGGAGTTCGACAATTTATCAAGTTGAGCTCAAAGAGCGTCGAACCGAGTTCGACGTTTCGTCGACCGGAGCTTGACAAAAATTGCCTTAGACTTGGCTCTATATCCTTGATATTGGGATGGTCCTGGGGGCAGCTTCAAACCTAATTTCTAAGCCCTAGACTCATTCTAATGTTGACCTTTACAACTATACAACTAGGTCAACCTGGTTTCCTAAGACAAACATAGTGATCCTTACCCAAATTAGTAATAGGGTGTTCCAATAAAGGAGACCAACCGGGTCTACATATCCTCGCAGCTGCTGAGCTGGTTGAAGGACGACTCTAGCAGCAGGGATGCTTACAACCACTCCTTCGACGTCTACGGGCGAGAGGAGGCCGCCGTTTACGACGATGAGGCGATGCGGGTGTTGATCTATGAAAGCGCGCGGGCCCAGTTTCGCATCCTGGAGCTGACCCATATGGTCGGCCGGTGGTGCCTTCGGCTGTACAAGAGCACCCCGTCCCTCCACAAGTTAGTTGACGAGAAGGAGGCGGCCCACCGACTCGCTCAGGAGGAGGCGGGTGAACTGCGGAAGCGGGCCGACGCCGTTGAGGCCGCTCTCGCTCAGAACCTAGGTGGAGAGGTAGGTTTCTCAACTCGCCACAACCTTTCCTCCCTCCCACGTAATTTAACTCGGTTGTTCTCCCTTTCACAGGACGCGGCGACGGCCAGCCGACTAGGCACTGAGGTCGCCTCCCTGCAAAAGGAGAAGCAGGCACTTCTGAAGTGGGTGGACGCATTTGAGGCTACAGCGGCTCCCCTGCCACCATCTACAAGCGGCTGTCAGCTCGCCCATTACAGCGATCACGAGATCGAAGTGATGATGCAGAAGAATGCGGCCAACATGGCAAAATACACCTTCCAAACGCTACAGAGGGCCAACCTCATCAAGGACGACGGTTCAAAGCTTTTAGTGAGCAAGGTAGTATCGGAGCTATTCCTTCCGGTACTAGAGCCGGGAGATGGGCCCTACCACCTTATATAAGGGCCCGCCGCTCAGGGCTCGCCTCTCCGAGAGCTTGCATTCGTCCCACTTTTGCCGCGGCAGTGACGCGGCCAGAGCCCAGTTTTTGTAATAGTTAACCCCTTTTTTATTTCCCCAATGTACATAACTCTTTTTTTATCTGAAACGTGGATATCTTTATATCTCGCATTCTCCCCTTTATTCTAACACTTGTTATGATTTCTTTTATTCTTGAATGTTCTTTTGGACGTTGCGGCGGTGAGCGAGCGAGTAAGATCATCCGTTCGTTTTAGACTCTAAACTTAGGCTTAGGAGCGAGGGGTAAGTTAGGTAGCCGCGATGCGAGGGGGGACTCGCTTAATCCATCTGGGCTCGCTACCCCATTCGCATCATTGGGTGGGAGAGAAAACCCTAGCGTGCGTTGGGACTTTTTGACGGCCGGCTTTCTGGGGGTCCTTGCGCGGCCGAGTTACCGTCGCCTAGACCCCTTCTGTGGGACCCGCCGATCTCTAGGCTGGGGCAGGCTTTCTTGGCTCGCCATCTTGGCGAGATCGTTTTGTCGACCCGCCGATCCATTCGTGATGAGGGCGGCTAGCTCCTTTCCTTATTCCGTGCTCCTGCCAAGGTTCCCCACCCTCGTCGGTCAGTGGGGATCTGGGCGGGCGCACGGAGTCGCATCCAACCATGGTTTTTTCGGCAGGATCTTCTCGGGGTCCGAGGCATACTCCTCCGAGAAACATCCAGCCCTGTCAACTTGATGGGAGCCTAGCAGCGGGATCTGCTCGGGTCTGGGACAGACTCCTCCGAGTGACTTCCCGCCCTTCCAGCTTGATGGGAGAATGGCAGCGGGATCTGCTCGGGGTCTGGGGCAGACTCCTCCGAGTGACTTCCAGCCCTGCCAGCTTGATGGGAGCCTGGCAGTGGGATATGCTCGGGGTCTGGGGCAGACTCCTCCGAGTGACATCCAGCCCTGCCAGCTTGATGGGAGCATGGCAGCGGGATCTGCTCGGGGTCTGGGGCAGACTCCTCCGAGTGACTTCCAACCCTACTAGCTTGATGGGAGCCTGACAGCGGGATCTCCTCGGGGTCTGGGGCAGACTCCTCCGAGTGACTTCCATCCCTGCCAGCTTGATGGGAGCCTGGCAGTGGGATCTACTCAGGGTCTGTGGCAGACTCCTCCGAGTGACTTCCAGCCCTGCCAGCTTGATGGGACCCGGGCAGCGGGATCTGCTCGTGGTCTGGGACAGACTTCTCCCAGTGACTTCTAGCCCTGCTAGCTTAACGGGAGCCTGACAGCGGGATCTGCTTGGATTCTGGGGAAGATTCTCTGAGTTACTTCCATCCCTGCCAGCTTGATGGGAGCCTGGCAACGGGATCTGCTCGGGGTATGGGGCAGACATCTCCGAGTGACTTCCAGCCCTGCCAACTTGATGGGAGCCTGGCAGCGGGATCTACTAGGGGTCTGGGACAGATTTCTCCGAGTGGCTTCCAACCCTACATGCTTGATGGGAGCCTGGAAACAGGATCTGCTCTGGGTTTGGGACAGACTCCTCCGAGTGACTTCAAGCTCTGCCAGCTTGATTGGACCCTGGCAGTAGGATCTGGTCGGGGTCTAGGGCTGACTCCTCCGAGTGACATCCATCCCTGCCAGCTTGATTGGAGCCTGACAGCGGGATCTGCTCGGGGTCTGAGGCCGACTCGCATTTGCACTTTTCAATGTAAGGGGACAAGTTCATCAACCGAAGCTTTATTAGAAACTGAAACGACATTTACATGACTCAGGGGAAAAACATTTTAAGTCATCACCACTCCAGGTGAGACATAGGGTCTCGCCCTCCACATTTCGGAGGTGGTACCCTCCTGACTTTAATGCCTCCTGTACAATGTATGGTCCCTCCCAGCTGGGATTGAGCTTCCCCGCGGTAGCCGACCTCCGTACGACATCCACTTTTCTTAAGACCAAGTCTCCTTCCACGAATTGTTTGACCCTGACTTGCTTGTCAAAGTATTTGGCCATTCTTCTCTTTGCTTCCTCTTGCCTGACGGCAGAGAGGTCTCACAGCTCCTCAACCATGTCGAGTAAGAGACGTATCTGCTCCTCATTCTCGGCCTTATATTCCTCTCAGCCCTCTCCGGCCTCGACCATCCGAGGGGTTCGGACCTCGAACTCTATTGGAAGTACCGCCTCGCACCAGTGGTAGAGTTTGAAAGGAGTCTCTCCTGTCGACGTATTGGGTGTGGTCTAAGGTTCTAGAGGACCTAAGGGTGCTGCTCCACCCAGCTTCCTCTCAGATTCTCTACCTTCTTTTTGAGGAGTTTAACAATGATCTTGTTCGCCGCCTCCACCTGCCCGTTGCTCGTGGGGTGATAAATCGAGGCAAACCTAAGATCGATCCCGAGCTGCCCGCAGAAGCTAATGAACTCAGCACTAGCAAACTGAGGGCCGGTGTCTGTGACAATGGCCTGAGACACCCGTGATGGCAGATAATTTCCCCCATACAACGTTTTTGATAACCTGGGAGGTTACCTTGGCCAATGCCTTAACTTCCAGCCACTTAGAGAAATAATCAATCATCACGAGCAGGAACCTTATCTGGCCGCTGGCCTGGGGGAAGGGCCCAACCAAGTCCATTCCCATGATTGCAAATGGCCAGGGGGTTGTGATAATCCAGAGGCGTTGGGCCGGTTGTAGTTGGAGGGGAGGGAACAGTTGGAACTTATGACACTCCTTCGTGAACTTCGCCGCGTCTCGGCTCAGGGTCGGCCAAAAATATCCCTGCCTGATGACCCGGCCTTCCAAGGTTCGACTACTGGAGTGGTTCCCACACTCCCCGGAGTGAATTTCCTCCAAGATCCTCAAGACCTCCCTCTCGACCATGCAGCGTGCCAACATCCCAGAGAGGGTCTTCCGGTATAGCTGGTCGTCTCGCATGATATAGTATGCCTACTTGTACTTGAGGCTCTTCCTGTCCATCCCTTCATGATACTCCCCAGTGGATAAGTACGTTGAGAAGGGATCCATCCACGAGGGGTGCTGCTCAACCTCCATCAGCTCCCCCTCTTTAATGGATGGGAGGAAGAGATCTGTGAGGGTACTCCCCACCCCGGGGCCATGCTTTGCGAGCTGATCTACCTGCTCGCTCTCTTCCTTGGGCACGTGTCGAATTTAGAAAGTCTAGAAGGTACCGATGACTTCCTTTACCTTTGCCAAGTAGAGCTGCAGAGTTGGCTCAGTCTCCTCGAACTCCAGGTTAATCTGGGAAGCCACCACCATGGAGTAAGTTAGGACCTCCATATCATTCACCCCTAGTTCTCTGGCCAAGCACATACCCACAATCACAGCATCATACTCGGCTTGATTGTTGGTGATGGGGAAATGTATCACCACTGTTTGCTCGATCCTTGTTCCCTGTGGGCTTTCCAAGATGACCCCGCCCGAAGGGAATGCCTCCCCGAGGCCTCGTCCACCATGACCTTCCAAGGAACCGGGCGAGTGAGTTCCTCCTCCACCACTTTGATCACATAGTTTGCCAAGAAGTCGATCATAGCTTGGGCCATGATCGAGAGGCGGGGAACGAAGGAGATGTCGAACTCGCTCAATTCCACCGACCACTTATCCAATCTTCCTGAACGTTCCACCCCCTCAAATATGTTGTGGAGGGGGTGGTCCGTCACCACTCGGATCGAATGTGCCTGGAAGTAAGGCTGGAGCCTCCGGGCCGAGATGATTAGAGTGAAGGCCAACTTCTCCAAAATAGGATAGCGGAGCTCAGCCTTCCTCAACACCCTACTAACATAGTAAATAGGGAGATGTTTCTTCCCCTCTTCCTGAACTAAAACAAAACTCACGGCCTCCGCCCCGACTCCTAAGTACAAGAATAAGTCCTCCCCCTCCTTTGGACCCTTGAGCAGGGGGCTTGAGTCAGCTACCTTTTTCAAGGCATGGAATGCCTCCTCGCATTCCGATATCCACTCGAACATCCGGCCCCTCTCAAGGTCTTGATGAAGGGAGAGCACTTCTCCCCGGACCGGGAGAGGAACCTGCTCAACCCTACCAGCTGCCCTGTCAATCGCTGCACCTCCTTTGCATTTCGAGGAGACCCCAGCTCCATAATGGCCCGAACCTTGTCGGGATTGGATTCTACCCAAGCGGGGGTGAGAAGGTGGCCCAGAAATTTTCCCTTGCTTGCCCCGAAGATGCACTTCAAGGGATTCAACCTCATCTTGTACTCGTGCAGGGTGGCGAAGGTTTCCTCCAGATCGTGGAGGTTAGAGTCGCCGTCTCGACTCTTGATCATGAGGTCGTCAACGTACACTTCAAAGTTTCTTCCCTTCTGCTCTCGGAAGACCCTATCCATCATTTTTTTATAAGTTTCCCCTGCGTTCTTTAGCCCGAAGGGCATCATTTTATAGCAGTAGCACCCATCCACGGTTGGTGGAGACGACGAACCACAGCTTGCTGAAGACCCTCCCTCATCTCCAACAAAGGACTCGCGTCGCCATGGTGCCCACTCGGGGCGACGTTATAATCTCCGCCCTCGGCTCAAGCCCGTCTAATCCTTTTATTTATGTCATTTTATTTATCGTATTTATTGTGCCACTTGTTTAGGCATTTTATTAGTCTCTTTAAGTTTAAAACAAAACAAACATTATTAGCTTTTTTTTCATTTTGGGCTGCTAATAGCCGGATGATGGTTGTAAGCCTATATATAGGCATAAGATGTTTCCTTTTGAAGTATTGAAGAAGAATTTTGAAAACCCTAACCCTATCTCTCTTTTTCTCCTCCTCTTAGCCGCCCCTACTCTCTCACTCTTCCCCCTCACTACTTCGGCAGCACCCTCTCTCCATTCCCAAAAGCCGCCTCTCCCTCATCCCTTTCTCCCCTCTCCCTATCTACATCCTCAACACCACCCCCTCCTCACAAGCCTCCCTTTATCCGACTACCCTCCCTCATCCCAATCGGCCGACCACCCTCTCCCACCCATCTTGGCCGACCACCCCCTTTGGGTGGAGGTGGAGTCTTCCTTGCTCCGAGGAACTTGGTGACGGCGTGACGCGGCGACGGCGGAATCTCTTTCTCCATCCGGCACAACTCCAGCGGAACAGCGGGCGAGTGATCCCTTGGTAAAACAGTCGGAATCATCCATTTCGACTTGGGTAACGATCCTCTCCACTTCCGTGAGATTCTCTCTTGATTTTTCTAGCGGTTGGAAAGATTTTAGTGTTGCTTGCGAATCGTTATTTTTCATGGGTTTTTGCTTCAAGTGTTGCAACATCTCTATACTTTATTTCCGAAAAGGGTTTGGCGAACCCCGCCTCTTTTTGCTGGGAGAGATCTACCGTTTCTCGATCGTGTTTTCGGGTAGATATTCTTTGGTACAACATCGCTCGTCCGGACCGGGTGGGTCCCTTTTGCTATAAAGGATAACGGCCTTTAGCCGCTTGTCCGATCTTTCCGACGGTGTGGCTACCGTGTTGATTACTTGTTTGATTGCATAATAGTGCGTTGCATTTTAGTTTTTGTGTGGTTGTCGTCGTGGGTGTTAGACGTCACGCGCGTTAGAATGCTTTAGTAGTCTCGTTGGCGGATAGTGGCCTACATCAACGGTGATGAAGGAGACATCCTTGATGTCGGAAGGGTGCATCCTGATCAGGTGATAACCTGAAAATACATCTAAAAACTCATTACAGGGAAACCAATGTTTGAGTCAACCAGTGCGTCGATCCGAGGCAAGGGGTAACAATCCTAAGGGCATGATTTATTAAGAAGAGAAAAATCAACACAAATACGCCACCGACCGTCTCCTTTTTTAACCATCACAACATTGGAGACCCAGCCGGGGTATTGGATCTCGGACACAAAACCGGCCTTAAGGAGCTTGGCCACCTCCTCTCGAATCGGCTCGGCCAACCTGTCCACTATAGGCCTCTTCTTCTGTTGGATGGGGTGAGCCTCCGGATCCATTTTGAGGCAATGGGAGGCCACGTCGGCGTCAATCCCGGGCATCCCTGCAGCACTCCAACCGAAGATGTCTATATTCTTCTGAATGCACTCAGACATCTTGCCTTGGGCCTCCAGGGTCAGCGGCCCACTAACGCGAACCTTCTCCACCTTGCCTCCGAGGTTGAGAACCTCCATCTCCACCACCTCTTCCGCCGCCTCAAGGAGAGGCCTCTCCCCCCATTCCTCAGCTTCCCCTCCTCCTGGGGTCTAGGGCCTCTTTCTCGGCTTCTTCCACGGCCATTGCCTCAGCCGGCACCCGAACTTTCTTCACCCCCTCTTTCTGGGCTCAACTCTCCTCCACCTCTATCTCTTCTGGGCCAACACTCTACTCTGCCTCCTCCATCCTCTGTCCCATCTCTTCAGCACCCTCCTGCCATGAGATGCAGTTTATTGCGGCGATATAGCACTCCATTTCCATCTTAGGGTCTCCGCGGACCCAGACCTGGACCCCATCGATATTAAACTTTAGGCATTGGTGGATGGACAAGGGGATGCAGCGAAAGGCGCTGATGAGGGGCCTCCCAAAGATGGAGCCATAGCTGTTAGGGGCATCCACAATAATGAACTTGTAGTTGCGGGACTACCCTCCAAGAGAGACTTGGAGCCCTACCCCTCCTTCGACTTCCTTCCTTTCCCCCGAGAAGCCAAACAGGGGCCCATCTAAGGCCAACACACTCCTGGCCTCCACCTTCATCGCGTTAAATACCTTCTTGAAGATGACATTGACTGAGCTCCCATTGTCGATGAGGATCTGAGAGACGATGAAATCTTCGATGGCCGTCTAGATGACCAGCGCATCCCAAAAGGGGTCTTCGTGACCCGACATGTCCTTGACCGTGAAGGTGATTCTTTCTTTCGGGGGCAGGGTCTGGGATGTTGAGTAAACGCTCCGTCAGTACATGGTGTGGAGGCTCTCCTTATAGGAAGCATCGATCCCCCCTATGGATCGCTCTGATCCCTCCCTGGGTTCCCACATCTGCCCGGTCTTCGCATCTGTCCTCCTCTGCCCGAGGCAGGACCTCCTCAATCCGCAACCCTTGGCGGTCTTGCTGCTGCTGCTGCTCCCTATTTCCTCTCATCTCAAGGAACTTCGGGCACGTAGCCGTGGAGTGCCCTTCCTCCCGATTGCAGTCACAGTAGGGTAACTCCAACCTAACCTCCCTTATTCTCCTCCGCGCTGCTCTTCTCCTATCCCCCATGGCTACGACCATAGCCTCCTCTTGATAAAGGAGGGGGGGCCTCTGGCCCTGCCTTCCACCTGGAGGGTAGAACTTTCCCTGGACTCCTTGGCGTTTGTCCCCTCCGCAGAACCATCTCCTCTCCCTTGCTCCATCCATTCGGGCTCCACCCTAGCCGTTGATTCGACTCCTGGCGCCCCCACATGGGCTGCTGCTGTTTATTCTCCCTCTGCTAGGGCTCAGGTCTTCTTTTCTCCTAACTTCTGCCTCCTCTAGGCCTATCCTCCTCCGTATCCCACCTTGCTAACCTCCAGGAAAACTTCGGGTTCGACGCCGCCCTGTCGACTTCTCTCGCCCCCCTCTCCATCAACTCCTCGTAGGAAAGGGGGGAATCCCTTCAACTCCATTCGAAAGAAACCCTGTTGTAGCCCCAGGGTGAAACCCATCATAAAAGTATGGCCTGACATCTCCTGAACCTAGGTGACCTACTCCTGGAAGCAATCGACGAAGCTCCCCAGAGTCTCATTCACCCCCTGTTTGATGCGGAACAGGGACTTTGACTCCCTCTTTCTCTTCTTTGAGGTTATAAACCTCAACATGAACCCCCGACGTAGGTCCTCGAAGCTGTGGATAGAGCTGGCCGGTAGATTGTGAAACCACTCCCTAGCCTTCTCCTTTAGAGTGATGGCGAAGAGCCTGCATTTGAAGTCATTCGACATCTGCCGGATCGAGCCCACATCCTTAAAGCACTAGACGTGCTGGACTGGGTCTCCCTTCTCGGTGTAGTAGGACATGTCGGGCTCCCTGAACCCCTCTAGGACTGGTGTAGAGGAGACCAGCTCGCTGAAGGGACTGTCCCCCCCATTGAGCGAGCTGGAGGGTCTCGCGCTCCTAACTCGCCAAATCTACCGCTGCCTCCCTAGCATGGGAAAAGCACTCGCCCGGGGAGCTCGACACCCCGGCCTTCCTCGAAGACCTCCTTCCCTACTTGTTGGGCGGGTGTGGCCTCGCCGAGTATCAGATTCGCGAGAACTGGGATTACCGGAGTCGAGCACTTAGCACGCGCGCCGAGTGCGAATCGAACCAGGCCGAGTACCTCCTGCCTGAAGTCCTCGAACATCCCCATTGTCGCGAGACGGGTAGGGGGTGGCGAGTCATTCTTGTCCGATCCATGCCCTTATCCTCCAATCATTGAGCTCGCTGAAGGTTTTCTGTGCTGACCACTTATCCACGCTCACCACACAAAAATGTTGAATCCAAAAATTGGTCTCTCGTGGAGTTCACCCTTGGGTAAGGGGTTGTCGCGCACCTACTTCGCTACTGCAAGGAAAATAACAAGGAAAAGAGAGCAAAGGACTAGAACAAGGGCCCGACGCGGAGGTCCCACCACAAACCCGGAAGATCACTGAGCGCTTCCCCTCCTTAGCAAAATTCCGGGCTAAGGTACCTCAGAAAGTGCTAGGAGACTGGGAGACAAGTGAGCATGACTTCTGAGGTACCCCTTGAGTCATATTTATAGATTTCTGAAAACGGTCTGAAAATAACTAACCTCTACTGGCCTGAAATTACTGAAAACCCCTTGGGATGGCCTGCCAACAGCCGAACTCCGTTGTACTGACCGGCTATGTGCAGTCCACCCAGGTCTGCCAACAACGAGATTTTGCAGTTCTAGCTGGCTAAGGGCAGACCTGTAGGGGAAAAATGGCAAGGGATTCCCCCCATCGCGGACTGGGCGAGTAGCCCTTCAATGCCTCTACTCGGCAGGAGGCGCAGGCCGGGGATGGCTTGCCTAGGGGATGCGGGTTGGAGACGGCCCGTCAAGGAAAGAGCGGGCCGAGGGTGGCCTGCCTAGGAGAGGCAGGCTGGATTAACCCGCCTAATGGGCGCGGGTCGGTGGGTCGAGGCTAACCAGCCTAGGAGAGGCGGGCAGGGCTGACACGCCTGGGCGACCCTTGGAGGCTGACCCGCCCTTGAGAGGTGGGTCGGGGTCAACCTGCCTGGGCAACCCTTGGAGGCACGGGCCGGGGTCGACCCTCCTGCTTGCCAAAGCCCCTTCGGCGAACACGGGGTTGTACAACCTTCCTCTGATACCACTTGTTGAATCGTGTGGCCAACCTTAGAGGGGGGGGTGAATATGGTTTTACACATTAATTAAAAATTAGAAATATTTTGATCCAGAAAAACTAGTTCTAAAAGCTACCATGGGGTGCTAGCTAGCTAGTGCGCAATGGTAGGTCACAGACGTTGTTTTCCTGGGCAAATTTCTCCTTGGAGAAATACACCCCCTTCATAGATCCACTAGAGAACAACCATGATGTTATACGTAGAAATTAGAACACAAATAATTTTATTCCATCAAAATCAAAAAGTGTTTTACAATTACAAAATTTTGATCTTCGTGACACTGGAGATCAGAGGCGGTGAAGGAAGAAACTCTTTTGGTTTTCTATACTGACCAACTACCCGGACCGGTTTGCTCTCTCGCTTTCCCTCGAAGAAAGGTCTTTGAGTCGGCTCTTCACCTTCATGCAAGTAAGTGTCGTAGATCCCCCGCTAGATCACCCAATCTAGATATCCCTTACCCAGGATGATTTCTCACTGAATCCACCCCGGATTTCGACGACCTTCACCGGTCTATATTCCTCACCACAATCACATAAAAAAGAGAAAATTACAAAAAGGAATAAAGAAGGTTTAAGATTAAATCTCCCTCAAAAGAATTTATCCGTTGAGTGATGCCTGACCAACGCTAACGATCTTTGTTTGGTTACAGCCGATCAAACTCCTCGTAATTGTTGTATTCTCTGTCTCGCCTGAGATTTTTGTGCGCAAACAGGAGGGAGGCGGCATTCTCTTCCTTTGACAGAGATGGCAGAACGGTGCTTAGAGGCGACTCCCGAACCTTGTAGAGAATTCATGTTTGTCTTAATTCATATAAGGAACGAGAAAACGAATGCATTTATACGTCTTTGGATAAACAGGCTAGCATGATGGTAAGGTTAGCATTTGGCGATAGGTCATTACACGTCGATGTGACAGCTATCCCGCGTATTTGGAAAAATATTCAAAACATTATTTTCCACTTTTTCATGATAGTGCGGCGCATTATCCAGCTATCCCTGCTATAACTGGGTGTTAGCTCAAGTATCTCGAAGAATCAAATGTGATGATCATTGAGTGAGCTAGCACTATGAGTAGAAAGCTAGGGATGCATGGTAGAAAGCTAGCGCTGCGTCGTAGCTACCAGAGCGCATGTTAAATCCAGAAGCTAGCGCGAACGGTAGTGCTAGCACAATGTGGTAGAATCTAGAGCGCTCATTCGGGTTGAAACCACGCAAGTGCTCGGCGATAGAGTGCTTGTGTGCGGTAGTAGGTCACAAAATGGAGTTCCTCGCTTCGATTGAACCTGTAAACCTGCATACTATACCAAATACAAGATATGATTAAATACAACATGGGAATTAGAATTATCAAACTAAGGATATGTGAACCGTCATCTCCAACATTCCAATATTATTGTTGGGTACATTGGAAAATGTGTAACTGATTTGAAGAAGCCTAACTTAGCATAATGATATACATCAAGGTGTATTTGATGTTGTTTAAGTTGAATATGTGCAGGTTAAAAGTATGAAAAATTTCTAAGTCCATGTGTCGACACCAGAAGAAGATGTGTCGACACTTCAGGATGATTGTGCCGACACTTGAAGAAGGCCGTGTCGACACAGAGAAAATGAGTCAACATCAAATGTGTCGACACCGGGAGGCAGAGTCGACACACATAATATTATAGTCGACATCAACAGTGTCGACACCAGGAGGCTATGTCGACACACAGAGGCAGAAGTCAACAACAGCTAAGTCGACACTTAGAGACTGAGTCGACACCTAGCAGAATCAACAATAAGTCTGTGGTTGAAGTAATTGTGTCGACATACAACTATCTGTGTCGACACATTCTCAAAAAGTTGTGTCAAGAAGCTGTGTCGACATTAAGACATATGTGTCGACATCACAAAGGATTGTGTCGACACTTAATCAAATTGTGTCTACACATTTTAACAATTATCTCGACACATATTGACAGTTTATCTCGACACTTTCTGGCAGAAACAAAGACTCCTTGGCAGTTTGAAGAATTGACAGCTGTGGGTCTCTACAGGTTAACTGACGTGATTGACACAGACAGAAATTTGTTAGGAACCGTACCAGCCGGTTACCAGGAATGAAGGCTATAAATAGACGGATATTGTCTGAAAGAAAAATACTGAAAACTGAACACTGAATAACAAGTAACAATAAGAAGAAGACCTTTGCAGATCTAAGAAGATATTCTTATTGAATTATCAGAATCTGTCTAAGTAGAATTCAGTCAAGAATTCTGAAGTATCTTCAAGGGACTTGGATAGAGAGAGATCCAGTCAAAAGAAGGCAAGAAGAAAGCAGTCTCAGATTTCAAAAGATACAGATTCTGAACTTATCTGTCAAGAAGATTCAGATTCAAATTCTTAAATCTAAGGAGAAAGCTGCTGATCAGTTTATTTCAAAGAAGATCAACTCAACAAAGTTCAGATTGAAGAAGCTTTGAAGAAAGCTAAGTTCCAGTTGATTTTATCCATCTGGTTTATCAAGAAGCTGATCAAGAACACTGTCTTGTTCCACCTCTCTCACCAGGAGCAAGATAAAAATATATTTTACTCAAATCTTGTAGGATCTTTTAATAGATCTGAGTTGTAAGCCTAATTTATAAAGGCTGAGTGTAGGAGAGATAATCTCTGAGTTGTAGGTCTTGAATAAAGACTGAGGTAGGGCTGAATTGCCTGAGCTGTAGGAGTGTGGTATCACTCGTAGTTGTAGGAATCCATTTTGGATTCTGAGTTGTAGGATCTGTAGATCTGAGATAAAGAAAGGAGTTTGGCTGAATCTAGCACACTGCTAGATAGGCGAAGGGGGAAAGTGGATGTACCCAGATCTTGGGGAACCACTATAAATACTTGTTGCAATCTGTGATGTGTAGTTCTAGATTGTGTGATTGTGATTGTTAAAGTAGCTGCATGACTCATAGAAAATAGTCTTTAATTACTTAATCATTCTGCCTTAAGTTCGAAAAGAAAATAAGAACCTATTCACCCCCCTCTAGGTGTCTAGGTAATCTTGAAAGTAAAACTATCAAGTGGTATCAGAGGGAGGTTGCTCAAAGAAAGACTTAACAGTCTGAGTTAGATCTAAAGGAAGAATTAAGAATCAAGAAAATGGGTTCAGGTGAGAATCGCAAGGAGTTGGGATCTATGAAGCTACCCATCTGCAGAAAAGAAATCTTTGGAATCTGGAAGGAAAGGGTTAGGCTGTTTATGGAGGCCTCGAACCCAAGAATTTATATCACAGTGAAAGAAGGTCCATACATTCTAATGAAGATTTCTGTATTAGATGCAAATCAGAAAACTCCTAAGGATTTTTCAGAAATGACAAAGGAGGAAATCATCTTAGCCACTATGGACAAGAGAGCTCAAAACATCATAGTAAGTGCAATAGATGATTCTACCTTCCAAAATATGATACATTGCAAGACCTCCAAAGAGATGTGGGACACCTTGATTGTCTATATGGAAGGATCTGAAGAAGTAAGACAAGACAGAAAATCAATGCTCAACCAAGAATATGAGAGCTTCAGACAAGGAAAGTCTGATAGCATAACTGAGTGTTATAAGAAATTCTATATGATTGTGAATGAACTAATGTCCTATGGAAGAGTCTTCAGTACATATAAGCTGAATGACAAGTTTCTCAGATCTTTCACAAAGGATTGGGATACAAAAATATGTGTCATTAGAGAAGTGGCCAAGTTAGCTGATATTTCTCCTCCAACCTTGTTTGGAAAATTGCTTTCATATGAAATGCAATTGATGGGTAGGAAGGAGGAAGAAAGAAGTACAAAAGGTGAGCATAGATCTATGGCTTTCAAAGTTGAAGCCACTAGAAAGAAAGGGAGGATGTCTTCATCTCCTCTCAAGGAAGCTACAGAAGAAATAACAGAAAATTCAGATAGTCAGAAATCAGGGAGCAGTGACTCAGATACTGACTTCGCTGCCTTTACAAGACAGTTTCAAAAGTTCTTGAAAAAGAAGCAGTGGAAGTCAAGGCCCTCCACATCACAGCCAGTAGATGAGTACTATCAGAAGAAAAAATCCTCAAGAAATGAGAGAAACAGAACTAAGCCCAGCAAAGCCATAACTTCTACGATTGTTTGTTATTGCTGCAATAAGACTGGACATATGGTAGCTGAATGTCCAGAAAAGAGAAAGGAGTCAGTAGAGAGAAAAAAGACTCAACACAAGGGCAAGAAGGAGAAATCTTTTATTGCAAAGAAGGATAAGAGTCTTTCAGATCAGTCCTCATCAGAGTCAGAATCTGAAGCAGAAGCATACATAGGATTGTATACAACCAGTGATGAAGAGGAATTTCTACAACTGATGGATTCCATTCATGATCAAGAAGACAAGGAATGCATGGGTCTGATGGTTGAGTTAGAAGATAACCAATGCCAGGATCAGCCTGGTCCTAGTAATGTACAAAAGGTTTCTAGTTCTTCTGATTTTAGTACTGGTTCAGAGTCAGATTCATCTACATCAAGTGATGTAAATGGATCTAAATCTGAAGGTGATATTCATCAGTTGATGGATGAATATAGGGACTTGTTGCAGGCTCTTAAGAAACGCAAGAACCTAGTCAAAAGTCAGGCACAGGAAATTGCTGATGTTAAGGAAGCTGCAACTGAGTTTGAAAAAGTAATGGATCAAAAGTTAAATGAGATTGCCAAAATGAAAAATATAACCATTACTCAGATGGGCACAATCAAATATAATAATGATCAAACTAAGAGTCTTGAGGCCAGACTAAGAATAGAGAAAGATTTAGTAGCTAGTTACTCTAAGCCAAAATCTGTCTTACCTTTAATAGATGAGTTTGTGGCTCAAAAGGGTAAGACAGGATTAGGCTTCAAAGGTAACCCCAGGGCTGCCCAATTCAAGAGAAAAGGCAAAGCTCATATCCAGCCACTAAACCTTTCAGTCCCTGTTATGTTTAGAAAGGTGCACTTGCCTTCTAACAAATATGATCATGAACACATTCTTGGTCATAAGAAGATTGAGGTTCTGAGTGACAAAGCTGTTAAAGCCAATAAGTCAGTCCATGACAATAAATCCCATCTTCCAAGGAAACCAATGGGTATGGCTGCAGCAGCACCAGCACAAGTCAGGAATTTTCCAGACTACAAAACTGCTAAGATTGTACCTAGATCTAGGTACAACAAATATGATTGCTTGTGTTGTGGCAAAGTAGGGCATTTTGCCTTGGACTGTTGGAATAACACAAGTGTCAGGAAGAACACCAATCCACCTGTTAGAGGAATTGCTAAAAGATTTGATATGAATAGAGCTAACTGGAACCAAGGACCCAAGACATTCTTGGGCTCTAAGGTAAAGTAATTTTATGATGCAGGAAAGTCCAAGTGATCATGCCCCTATATGGTACTTGGACAGTGGTTGTTCCAGACATATGACTGGAACTAAAGGGCTACTGAAGGACTACACTTCTGTCAAGAATGGCCCTAAAGTTATCTTTGGTGGATCTGAGAGAGGAATCATCAAAGGGTTTGGTAACATTTCTTCAAATAGAATTACAATTACTCAAGTGTCTTATGTAAAAGGTTTGAAACATAACCTCATCAGCATAAGCCAGCTGAGTGATCTAGGATATGAAATTTCATTTATAAAGAATGGATGTCATATCAAGAGGTCAAGTGACCAAGAGGTCATATTGACTAGTTATAGAAAAAGAAATGTGTAATGTATAAATTTTGAGTGTGAGAATAAGTCTTCTCCTCTCTGTCTTGTAGCTGATGATAATGCATCTTATTGTGTCAAGTGGCACAAGAGGTTGGCTCATCTTAAATACAAGACAATTGGCCAACTCTTCAGCAAAGAGTTAGTGAGGAATGGTCCTCAAGTTAAGTGTAAAAAGGAAGGGATATGTTCAGCTTATCAAAAGGGCAAGCAGACAAAATCCTCCTTTCATAGTCTTGAAAACAAGGATTCTGTGAGGTGCTTATACCTCTTACATATGGATCTTTTTGGTCCTATGCCAGTTCATAATCTAGGTAGGAAGGTCTACACTTTTGTGGTTGTAGATGACTATTCTAAATATACATGAGTGTTCTTTCTGAGACAAAAATCAGAAACCCCAAGTGTCTTACTTAGTTTTGTGAAACAAATTCAGAATGAACTAAACAGTACAGTGGTCAAAATCAGAAGTGACCATAGCACTGAATTTCAATCTGAAAGTATGACAAAATTATGTGAAGACTTTGGGATTTTCCAAGAGTTCTCCTCACCTAGAACACCTCAGCAAAATGGTATTGCTGAAAGAAAGAATAGGACATTGATTGAAGCTGCTAGAACTCTATTGAGTGACACCTCTCTTCCAAAATATTTCTGGGCTGAGGCAGTAAACACTGCATGTCATGTGATCAATAGGGCTTCTATCACCAAGTGCCACAAAAAGACTCCCTATGAAATTATGATAGGTAGAAAACCAAATCTATCCTACTTTAGGATCTTTGGTTGCAAGTGCTATATACTTAACAATGGCAAGTCATATCTAACTAAGTTTGCTGCCAAATCCTAAGATGGGATATTTGTTGGGTACAATATAAATAGTAAGGCCTATAGAGTCTTCAACTTGACTACTCAAGTTGTAGAAGAATCTGTACATGTTGTGTTTGATGAATCAAGATTAATCAACTGTGAGTTGCCTTATAGTTCATACAGTCCAACAGGTATAAGCAAAAGGATGGACAAGCTTTCCATTGCAGAAGGTTCAACAACAAATGAACAGATGGAAAATGTTGGCTACAGTCCAGGGGGAGTACATGATTCTATAGAAGCTGATGACTCCCAGGAAGTGCAGCATAATGAAGGGACTGGAAATAATCAACCAGAAGGAAATCTACCTCCTGCTATCAGACATCTTAAAGACCATCCAACAAATTAGATAATAGGGGATCCAAGACAAGGAGTGCAGACTAGAAGCAGAAATCCAAGCATAATCTTGCACTCAAGTTTTCTATCACAATTGGAGCCTAAGAAATTTGAAGAAGCCATCCAAGACCAACATTGGATTAATGCTATGCAAGAGGAGCTTAACCAATTCAGAAGGTGCAAAGTCTGGGAGCTTGTTCCTAAACCAAAAGACCACAACATCATTGGAACAAAGTGGATATTTAGGAACAAGTTGGATGAGAGTGGAGTAATTGTAAAGAACAAAGCAAGACTGGTTGCTACAGGATATAGACAGGAAGAGGGAATAGATTTTGATCAGACATTTGCCCCAGTAGCAAGACTGGAGGCAATCAGGATGTTTCTTGCCTATACTGCATACCAAGGATTCAAGGTATACCAAATGGATGTGAAATCAGCATTTTTGAATGGAGATCTAAAAGAAGAAGTCTATGTGGAACAACCATCAGGTTTTGTAGACTCTCTTAAACCTGATTATGTTTTTAGAATTAGGAAAGCTTTATATGGGTTAAAGCAATCCCCAAGGGCTTGGTATGACACCCTGTCTACTTTCCTTACTGAGAACAAATTCTCAAGAGGCAAAATAGACAAGACTCTATTCCTTAGTGAGTCAAAAGGCAAGATAATCTTAGTCCAAATCTATGTTGATGACATAATTTTTGGGTCTATAGATAACAACCTTTGCAAGAAGTTTGCCAAAATAATGCAAGGGAAGTTTGAAATGAGTAGTATGGGGGAACTTAACTTCTTCTTGGGACTCCAAGTAAGACAAACTGATGATGGCTTGTCCATATCCCAGTCTAAGTTCACCAAAGAGTTGATAAAGAAATATGGTATGGAATCTTCCTCTACCATGAAAACTCCTATGGGAACAAATATGCCTATATGTAAAGATGATACAGGTAAGCCTGTAGATGAGTCTTTTTATAGAGGAATAGTTGGTTCTCTATTATACCTCACAGCTAGTAGACCAGATATTATGTATGCTACATGTGTCTATGCTAGGTACCAGGTATGCCCTAAAGAATCTCATTACACTGCTGTTAAAAGAATTTTGAGATATTTAAAGGGCACACCAAATCTAGGCCTTTGGTACCCTAGGAATGTAGATTTTCAACTAATAGGTTATTCAGATGCAGATTTTGCAGGCTGTAGAGAAGATAGAAAAAGTACCACAGGTACATGTCAATTTTTGGGAGGAAGGTTGATATCATGGAGTAGTAAGAAGCAGACTAGTGTGGCAATATCCACAGCTGAGTTTGAGTATGTTGCAGCTGGAAGTTGCTGTGCACAACTATTGTGGATTCAGCATCAACTAAAAGATTATGGTATCCAGGTAAGTAGAACACCTTTATTATGTGATTCTAAAAGTGCTATTTCTATTGCAAATAATCCTGTTTCACATAGTAGGACTAAGCATAAAGAAATATAATACCATTTTCTTAGAGAACATGTAGAAAAAGAAGACATCTCACTAGAATTTGTTAAGATAGATTATCAAATTACAGATGTATTTACTAAGCCTCTGGATGAAACAAAATTCAATAGATTTAAAATTGAATAAGGCATGCTAACTATAGATTAGTTTAGCAAAATTTGGCTAAGTAAAACTGTGTTGACTCATTTAGGATTTAAGTGTCAACACAGAGGATTTGTGTCGACAAACTCAGAAAAATGGTGTCGAAACAGATAGATGTGTCGACACATCAGGGATTTTATGTCGACATAGTCTAAGAGTGACATGTCGACACAACTAGAGTATTGTTGTCGACTTATTCAGAATTTGTGTCGACACATATTGTCTATGTCGACACAATTTGACTATTATTGCCCGCCTTTTGATCCTCTTGGCATAGAAGGGTATAAATAGGTCACAGCCGTATTTTGTCGACACGCTCACCAGGGTTTCGAGACAAAAACCTTGTGTGTCGACAATCCTACTTCTCTCTTTTCTCAAGCTTTCTCAACGATTCAATGGCGCCAAAGATCGTAGATTCCATCAACGAGGGATATGAACTGGTTTGGCATGCGTTCGACGATGCAGCTCCAGAGATTAAGATGGTGGTGTCTCTTCTCATAGACAAAGGAATTGAATTCCTTGTCTCAGAACCCACCAAGATCTGGAAGAAGGAAGTTCTTGCATTCTACACCACCGTATCTGTGGATTCTTCTGGTATGAAAATCAAATCAACTATTCAGGACACAAGAGTCAAGGTGACTCAGAAGCGATTAACCAGAATCCTTCATCTTCCAAGGATAAACGATGAAGAGGAGGTTTCAGCCTCACAAACAAGGCAAACACTTCAGTGGTGTGGACTGGAACCCACCATGAAGATTGGTGCTGCCTTCAATCGAAAAAGCATGAATAATCAGGGTAAATTCCTTTCTGAAGTTATTGGGAAAGTGGTGCTGTGCAAGACTGGTGGACATGATAGGATCTCTGTCTTCATGTTCAACCTAATGACTAGGATTGTATTTCACATTCCCACCAACTGGTCAGCAGTTGTGTTTGACAAAATCAAGGAGGCAATCAAGAATCCAAACATGGCTAGAATACTGAGTCTTTACTTAGCTGGAATCATTCCAGAAGTAATGCAACAACTACTAGGCTCCAAGATCAATCATATGAGGAGAATGGATATAAGGTTGTTCTCCAGGTGGGATAAAGTTCTATCCAAGGATATGCCTGAAGAAGACAGACAGGAGACAGCTGTGAAGTCTCCAGCTCATCATCACACTGAGCTTGGTACTGAAACAATTCAAGTACAGACAGAACAGACTACAACAAAAGATCAGCATCAGGCTAGTACTATCCAAGATCCATAACAGATACCTGCACAGGTTCAGGGGGAGCCTAATACTGTTTATACAGAAGAAGCAGAAAGGGTTGACTTATCAGAGGAGATAGAAACTTCTAGACTAGATGATCTTATAGAGAGAATCAATGTTCCATCTCCTCCTCAAACACCAAAGGAATATACAATGGATGATCTCTTCAAAGAGGCTGTAGACACAACAGATAAAGATGACACCCAAAGGGTTGAGGGGGAGCAAGCTAGTGAGGAGAGGGTACCAGGTGAAGGTGAACAGGAGCCACATATTACTGAAACTGAAATCCCTACCTCACAAACAGAAAGAGTTCAGATTGAGAGTTCCTCTGATTCTGGGAATGAAGAAATTCAAGAGGTAAAAAAAAGGAAGCTTATGGTCTTCAAAAGAAGAAGCCATAGCTATAAGAAAGCACTTCAAACAACACCACCCACCTCTTCAGATTTTGATTATGCCAAGTTCTTGGTAACTTTTCAAATGAAAATGTATGAACAAAGAAAGGCTCTAGAGAAATATGTTGATGAAAGTCATAAAAATCTTCAGTGTTATCTGGCTCAAGATATAAAGTCTATAAGATTTGAAGTCAATCAACATAAAAGAGAAATGACTGATTGTTTTACAAAAGGGGCACATGCTGTTGTATATCTGGCCAAACAACAAGAAGTAATGAAGAAAGAAATAGATGCTCAATCTATTAATCAAGGATACATTCTTGAAAATCAAAAAAGGCTAAATGACAATCTAACAACTGCCAACACAGATATTTTTGCTCAATTTCAAACAACCATGACTAAATTGACTGAAGCTAGGGCAACTGAAATGCTAGCATATGATACTATGTTCAAAATTTCTTTAGACTCAGTACAGACAGCCATAACCACTTCCCAGAAGGAAATTACTGCAAAACTTAACAAGTTGAAACCTTCTTCAAAGATGGCATTAATTATCTGGATGGTCAGATCAGGTTTCAGAAGGAAGATCTCAGAGATCATGTAGCAAGAGAAGTCCTAAAGGGGGAGAGGGTACTTATTTATGCTGGCTCAGAACATGCCAAGTGGGTCACTAATAGTGTCAGAGCCACATTGGTATATCCACCCCTTTGTGATGATGATAATATGGCAGAGTCAGGAGTACAGCCACAAGGTCTACTTGAAGGCAACCAACCAGAGGTTGCTCAAGTCATATACCCCCCTACAGATTTTGACATGATTCATCAGCAGGTGCAAACTATGTATAGTCCTCCAGAGGAGGTGTCAAATATTATACTTGGAAAATTAGACATGCCTGAAGCTGCAATCAAGGCTCAGCAAGAGGCTCAACTGTCAAAGAAGAGATTTAGGGAGCAAGCTGAACTAAAACCTGATTTTGAACAGTGGAGCCCTACCTCTAGAAACATCATACTAACTCCCTGGAAAGCTGTAAACGATCAAGTCCATGAAAGGGGCAAGTGGTATAATGAACAAGAATGACAGAAGCATGAAGCCAGACAGGAAGCTATTATTCAGCATAGAAGGAAAGCTAAGATGGGAAAGCTACCTCCTGATGATGTGGAGCCTAGCAAATACTTTCCCAAGCCGTATCACTATTTTTAGAGACAAAGACAGAAGACTGAGGCTCAGAAGAAGGCTAATCTTAAAGGCAAAAAGCTCATGGAAGAAACTGAACCTTCTGTGCAGGCACAAGTACAACCAGGAAGAGGGATTGTTATAAAGGAGCCTGATCAGTCTTAGTCTATGATGTCTTAGTTTTAGTTTAAAAATGTGTAATGTGAAACATTCAGTGTTAATCATTTTGTAAACAATCATTTTGACATAATACACAAAATCTTGCTTTTTAATTAATTTTTGTGTATATCTTTTTATCTCTGTGATGAATCTGTGCAAATGTTTTGATTGTTAATATTTTCTGTAATATTAAGCTTATATACATCATCATTTTTTTATTATCATATGTGGTGTATATGATTAGCTAATATGGGTTATGACTTCTCAAAATAGGGAGAGATTGTTGGGTACATTGGAAAATGTGTACCTGATTTGAAGAAGCCTAACTTAGCATAATGATATACATCAATGTGTATTTGATGTTGTTTAAGTTGAATATGTGCAGGTTGAAAGTATGAAAAATTTCTAAGTCCATGTGTCGACACCAGAAGAAGATGTGTCGACACTTCAGGAAGATTGTGTCGACACTTGAAGAAGGCGGTGCCGACACAGAGAAAATGAGTCGACATCAAATGTGTCGACACTGGGAGGCAGTGTCGACACACAAGATTATAGTCGACATCAACAGTGTCGACACCAGGAGCCTGTGTCGACACACAGAGGCAGAAGTCAACAACAGCTAAGTCGACACTTAAAGACTGAGTCGACACCTAGCAGAATCAACAATAAGTCTGTGGCTGAAGTAATTATGTCGACATACAACTATCTGTTTCGACACATTCTCAAAAAGTTGTGTCAAGAAGCTGTGTCGACATCAAGACATATGTTTCGACATCATAAAGGATTGTGTCGACACTTAATCAAATTGTGTCGACACATTTTAACAATTGTCTCGACACATATTGATAGTTTGTCTCGACACTTTCTGGCAGAAACAAAGACTCCTTGGCAGTTTGAAGAATTGACAGCTGTGGGTCTCTACAGGTTAACTGACATGATTGACACAGACAGAAGTTTGTTAGGAACCAGACCAGCCGGTTACCAGGAATGAAGGCTATAAATAGACGGAAAGTGTCTGAAAGAAAAACACTGAAAACTGAACACTGAATAACAAGTAACAAAAAGAAGAAGACCTTTGCAGATCTAAGAAGATATTCTAATTGAACTATCAGAATCTGTCTAAGTAGAATTCAGTCAAGAATTCTGAAGTATCTTCAAGGGACTTGGATAGAGAAAGATCCAGTCAAAAGAAGGCATGAAGAAAGCTGTCTCAGATTTCAAAAGAAACAGATTCTGAACATATCTGTCAAGAAGATTCAGATTCAAATTCTTAAATCTAAGGAGAAAGCTGCTGATCAGTTTATTTCAAAGAAGATCAACTCAACAAAGTTCAGATTCAAGAAGCTTTGAAGAAAGCTAAGTTCTAGTTGATTTTATCCATCTGGTTTATCAAGAAGCTGATCAAGAACACTGTCTTGTTCCACCTCTCTCACCAGGAGGAAGATAAAAATATATTTTACTCAAATCTTGTAGGATCTTTTAATAGATCTGAGTTGTAAGCCTAATTTATAAAGTCTGAGTGTAGGAGAGATAATCTCTGAGTTGTAGGTCTTGAATAAAGACTGAGGTAGGGCTAAATTGCCTGAGCTGTAGGAGTGTGGTATCACTCTGAGTTGTAGGAATCCATTTTGGATTCTGAGCTGTAGGATCTGATGATCTGAGATAAAGAAAGGACTTTGGCTGAATCTAGCACACTGCTAGATAGGCGAAGGGGGAAAGTGGATGTACCCAGATCTTGGGGAACCACTATAAATACTTATTGTAATCTGTGATGTGTAGTTCTAGATTGTGTGATTGTGATTATTAAAGTAGCTGCAGAACTCATAGAAAATAGTCTTTAATTACTTAATCATTCTGCCTTAAGTTTGAAAAGAAAATAAGAACCTATTCACCCCCCCTCTAGGTGTCTAGGTAATCTTGGAAGTAAAACTATCATTTATCAACTTGTTCTTCAATTTGATTACTATTAGCCTAAGGAGGAGTGGCGGAGGAAGAAAACATCTCCTCCATTTGATTAGTTAAGCGCTCAACTTTTAAAGCTAAATTTAAAGTAGCATAAATTTAAACAATACCAGCCGGCTCTCTAAGTCATGCACAAGGCACATTCCACTGATAAACATTCATGCCATCTCCTCAAAAATCTCTTGAGTGGTCTCTGCGGTCTTGTTATATTAGGTAACATCGATAGTTGCATTAATAATCTGCCTTATTTGCAAATTCAAGCTATCATAAAAGATTTGCACTTGTTGCCAAGTAGGAAATGCGTGGTGAGGGCATCTACATAAAACCTCCTTGAAGCACTCTCATGTATCGTACAAAGTCTCCAAGTCAATTTTCATATATGAAGTAATATCGAGGTGTAATTTAACGGTCTTTGTAGGTGAGAAATAATTCGTAAGAAATTTTTCAGCCATCTCGGCGCATGTACTGATGGACCCTCTCGGAAGAGAACATAACCACAGCTTGGCCTTTGACCGCAAAGAAAAAGGAAAGAGACGTAATCGAATGACATCATCAATAACTCCATTGATCTTAAAAGTGTCACAAATTTTGAGAAAATTATATAGGTGAGACTTTGGATCTTCATCTACCAAGCAATCAAAGTTTACCAATTGTGCACCATTTGTATAATGTTAGGCTTGATCTCAAAATTATTTTTCACCACTATAGGGCAGACAATACATGATTGTGTTCCTTCCATATTCGGCCTTGCATAATAGTGTTGGATCTGGTGGCCAACCTTAGAGGAGAGGGGGGGGGGGGGTGAATAAGGTTTGAATTAAATTCAAAATTAAAATAAATTTCACCAAGGACAGCTTCATATAGAAGCTACCGTGGGGGCGGTAGAATGATACCATGTGGCGCCGGAGATGACATAAAAGAAATATAATTTTATTCAAAATTTAACACAAGGGTTACAACAAAACAACTTTATCTTCGTGACGCCGTAGATCAAAGGCAATGAAACTTATAATTTTATTTTAGGTTTTTATACCGATCCTCAAAAAGGACCGGTTGGCTCTCTTTCTTCTTCCTAAGAAGATTGACGAGTCGACTCTTCACCTTCCTCTCATGAAGGATCTTAGAGCCCACTAGATCTCCTAGATCGAGACATCCTCCCAGGACAATTTCAACAAATTCCTCCCAAAAATCTGATGGCCTTCCATGCAAATCTTCCTCACACAGACTGATTAGAAGAGAGAATATACAAATAAAAATATAAAAGAATTTGAAATTATGGCTCCCGCAAATAAGAAATTCTCCGAAGAACGGTGTGCGATTGAGGCTTCAGAGTGTCATTCTTCTTGCACTCGATCAACCATCGATGGTCATGGGATACTTTGCTCTTCAGAGTTCTTTAATCACAAATGAGAGGGAGAAATTTTGCTTTTCCTTGCTTGTAGATGGTGGTTCGCACCAATAGAGGCGATCACCGAACCCTAGACATGAAATACTTCTCCTTTTTTTTCTAAAAAAAGGAAACACGTGCTTTTATACTCATCTTTATAAAATCTGGTACTGCTGGTAGAGCTAGCGCCCGACTGTAGGTCTTCTCACGCAATGTTTCAAACTGTCCTTTAAATTAGGAAAAATATCCAAAATAATATTTGCGTAACTTTTTGATACCGCGACACAGTATGGCTAGCGCCGATGGTAGTGGTTTCTCTACAATATAGTTGATTCGACAGTATCCGAAATGGATTGTGCTCGGAGGTAGGGCTAGCCCCTGGAGGTTGCGATGTTGTCGAATGTGCTAGCCCCGGCAGTAGAGTTAACTCCTGGCCACAGTGGCTTCTCCTCGATGTAGTCAAATTATATAGCACCCGGCGGTAGGGCTAAGGACCAACGATAGGTCACAAAGAAGACTTTATGTACGCTCAACATTTATTCTTCAACAGTATTGCCAGTGCCCGGCGATAGGTCATAGATCTTGAAATTGTCATTCTTCATACCTATAAACCTGCACACTATACACAATGCAAGTATGATCAAATACAACTTGGGATTTGATATTGTCAAATTAAAGAGATGCATACCATGGGTTCCAACAAACCCCCCTTTGATAATATCAAATACCGTTCATGAGATATAAATCATTAGAAGCAAGGTATATTGTAGTTTAACAATATTCTTGAAATATAAACAGAAGTACGAATTACGACTCCCCTAACATGTGTGCTCCACGTACATGTATGCTCCCCCTACATGTGATATTCCTCTAGGTGACTAGTATGACATACTCATGAACAAATAAATCTCCCCCTTTTGATATTATTAATAGGGCAGGGAACTAATGGTAGAGGCTAGAGATTAAACAAAGAGATGAAGTTTTGGCAAAGCAAACACACAAAGATGTGAGAAAAAATTAATATTTTGACAGACCTAAACAACATAAGAAAAAACTTTTGATTTAAAGAATGGCAAAGCATAAGAAAAATCTGGACAAAGCATGTGAAAGTAAATACACAAGATTTGGCTTACAATGTCAGATGATTTATAGAGTTAATGTAGTGGAACCTTGGAAGTATTATGAATAGTGATCGTGTACTAGTACACTTGTGCGATAGATAGTCAGTGCAGTTGCAGTCTAATTCTTTTGCATGGAAGAGTTATATAAAATAATGACAGGTATACATGTAACATCAAAAGAAAAAACATCAGGTAGAAATAATCATTAATACATGTTTTATCTCAATAAATCAATATGCTAACACAAGAGTGATGAAGTGAAAAATCATATCACATTTCTATCTACTATATACCAAGAGTAGGACAAGAGGGCCCTAACTAAATTTACTGTCTTTGCACAAGATCAAAATGATTCTATAAACCAAGGTGCTCATCCTCACAATGCTCGTAGAGGTTTATCAGGAGAAATGAGAAATGCTTGGCGGGTATCCTCGACACATACTTTGATAGCATTGAAATAATGTACACATATTTTTTTCATTTCAATTTTTTCACTATATTATATATATATATATATATATATATATATATATATATATATATATATATATATTTAGTTCAAGGTCCCCGAATAATTTGAAATCAACCAACATAGATACACTTTAACTTGTATACAAACACCTTATTACTGTAAGTTTGGCCCAATGTTCTAAACTCTATATATGAAAAATGAACAACGTTACATTGATTTTTCAAGTCATTCCTAGCATGTTAGACACACTATCAGGTGTTATAACAAATAATCTTTGAAATTTCCACACGAGTGCATTTTCTAGGGATGTGTGAACTGTGAAAAGTCATTATGCTACCTAAATCCTCACACATACCTAGAGGAATATTAAGCATAAATTATCTTATTTAGTCGCACTCAGTAGCGAAGTGCCAATATATTATACACATCATGACACACACATACAATGTTAAACAAAGTTTAGAAATCCTAAATGAAGCATTGCACGTATTCTTTGTGCTTTAAATTCTAGCCATGCATGTCCTAAAATAATTGTACCATTTTTTTGCATATATATATTTTTGTTTTTGAAAAGTAACCAAATGAGCATATTAAAAAAATAGTATATCATTTTTTGTTACTGGGCTTTTTAAAAAAAAAATAAATGATCAAACAAAGTAAATTAAAAAAAATAAGAAATAAAATGTGTTTTAGTAATTTTGTAATTTTTTATTTAATATTTTTTTTGTTTAGATAACAAATTCAAGAAAAATGCCCACCAGACAGAAGTAGAGGACAATAAAATACATAAGAAAAGAAAAAACAAAAACGAGATAAGTATACAAAAAATATTTAAACTACCGCTAGCGCTAGTGATACCGCGCGATGGTAATTTATAAAGATGTAAGTTCATGAAAAATTGCCAAGATTTCAACAGTTTGTACTTCTAATAATGATTTTGTACGAATATGCAATGAATTATCACTTTAATGCAGCAAACAACTTGAAGAAATCACTCATTGGTTATGTAACATCCCATTTCCGAGCAGACCCATAGGAAAGGTTTTGTCATGACCAAGTCATGACAAAACCCTAGGAAGCCCAAGGAGGCCAAGTAACCCAGGCCCAAGGTGAAAATCACCTTAGTCTGCAAATAGTAAAACATAAATCTACTTAGAACAGCATTTGGGCTCGGGCGTTGAGTGCAGCGAGTGCACTCAATTCCATGGGCCAAATGGCGTTGAGTGCACTAAACGCCATCTTATTCAGGAAGGCTTTGGGCTCGAGGGTTGAGTGCGTCGAGTGCACTAAATGCCAACGGCCGAATGGCATTGAGTGCGTCGAGTGCACTCAATGCCATCATATTCAGGGAGGATTTTTGGGGCGGGTGTTGAGTGCGTCGAGTGTACTCAACGCTATAAGTTGGATGGCGTTGAGTGCGTCGAGTGCACTCAACGTCATTTTCACTTAGAGCCTTTCTGCTAAATTTAGGCATTGAGTGAATTCAATGCCACGGGCTTAATGGCGTCGAGTGAACTCAATGCCATAGGCTGATTGACATCGAGATCATCGAGTGCACTCCACACAATATGGTGAATGGCGTTGAGTGCGTTGACTGCACTCAATTCCATCTTGCCATAGGCTAAATGGCGTTGAGTGAGCTAAGCTCACTCAACGCCGTAGGCCGGATGGCGTTGAGTGAGCTGAGCTCACTCAATGCCATTATACTTAGAATATTTTCCTGGCAGTTTTGGCTTGTTTGCTGGTTCAGCTGAACGAGGCCGTTTCGGGAAGTGGGCCAGGAGGTGTTAATTAGCTGTTTCTCTATTAAGACCTAATTAAGTCTTATTTAAATTAATTTTGACCGATCAAGTGGAGGAAATGCCACGTGGCCGACAGTTATGAGAATAAATAGCCACGGCCATGGCCGAGAGGCGGTTTTCAGGGCCACTAATGTCGCTTGAATGCCTTATCAACCTTTCACTCCTATTTAATGGCTGGATTCAACTCCTCTAGGGAAGAGGAGGAGTTTCCAGCCATTACCTGGCTAGACAGAGCCGTGTTTATCCCCCCACCACCATGGCCGAAATTGCCTTGAAAGACCATTAATGGTCACCAGAAGTTAGACCTTCCCCCTCCCTCATTTTACTGATTTAAAAGCTTCCCTAGACCTCAAGCCTTTATTTCCACACCTTTCCCGAAGGAGATGAGAGTGTTCTGTGTGATGTTGAAGAGTACCAGCGACACCTCCACCGTTCACGGCATTCCGTCGATCTACAAGCCTCCAGCCCACGAACAAGGTCCTCCCCTCCTCTCTCTTTATGGGTAGATCTTAAAATTCTTTAGGGTTAAGAATCGGGCTCAACTAAGCCCGATCAGGAAGAGTGACCTTCCTGGTTGTTTCCGCAAAAATAAATAGTCTCGGGTTCGCAGTAAAACACTTCTCCGGCAGCCGTGCCGCCGCCCGGCGATTGCCGCTACCTCAACAGAGGTGGTGGTGGCGGTGGCCGGCCAGTGAGGAGGCTACATGGCCGACGGCAGCGTCTGGAACGCACTCCAGGTCAGGCTAATCTCAGCCCTTGGCGTGAGGAAGAAGATGACCAAGCGCTGTTGGATCTGCTTTAAGATCTGTGCTGGTCTAATTTATTAATTTCTTTTTTGAGTATTTTCTGTCTCATTTACTGAATGGTTTTGAAATAAATATTAAAAATAGGTAGGCCCCCCTATAGAAAGTATGGCCAACATGAAAGTTGTAGGCCGTGAAGTCTAGTTTTATTTAAAATTTATTTGGTCTCATTTGGGTATGTGGTTTGCCCACAACACCCATCTTGGTGGGTCTAAATCCATGCTAGACCAGATGGTATTTTGAGTGCTCCCACCAATCCAGCAATCCAAATGACTTGAAATTTTGGATGGGGTTCAATATTACTTATATCTAAACATATCCAAAAAGGAGGATTTTTGGAAAAATTGTCCTATAATTTTTGAATTTTTTTAATAATCCTTATATAATTTAATTAGGTGTCTTAAATAGCTCAAAAACCCCAAATATTTTGTGGGGTGATCTTGGGGGATATCATAAGTCTCTGATAAAAATCTCAGCCCAATTGGGTTTTATTTGAATAAGTTTTCTTGTTACCAAATTTGGTCTCCTAAGGGATAAATTAGGGCAAGGAGTATTTGGGGCTTGGAAGAGCCAATTCTCACCCAAATGGGTTGGGACCTTGGCCAGAGCCCCTTGGTCAGCAAACACACCCTCTCATGGAGTTTTAGATGGATTGGGGTGGGTTAGCCCTAGGACCCTAGTTCAAACACTAAGGTTTGACTCTGGGGGTTTGTGAAGGACATAGGGTGATATGTCCTTGTATGGACTTAGTATTTAGAATAAATACTTGTAGGGTGGTTAGATGCCCTAGGAAGTGATTGGGTAGTGGTTGGACACAAATACCCCACATAAACCACTTAATAAGTATTTAGTTCTTTACAACCTAGGAATTTTATAATGAGTCATGTTGCATTGATTCATAGTGAAACTTTGGCAAGTGTGTTTACATAGTGATTTTCATGTCTGGGAATTTTGTTATGAATTTTAGATTAAAAAATATAGTACTTCATTTACAAACCATCAAATTGTACTTTCTACTTAGGAATGTCTTATGAATTAACCACTCACTGGAATCTTTTTAAATTTAGTTAGAGGACCGTTTATGATCCTATAAAGCTTTGTTGATTTTTGTGGAATTTTTGGAAGTCTTGTTATATGGGTTGCTTCACAAAGTGATACTTTTCATGTAATACCATTTGAATTAATTTTGGTACCTAGTAAGCTTGAAAAATTATGATATTTTCTCAGAGGTCCTATTTGGTCACCCTTAAGATTCAGTAATTTTTCTATAATTATGTGATGATAAATTGTATTACTTTCTTCTTTATTCATAATGGTTGGAATTACTTTTGATTAATTAATTAGAAGCCAAAGCATTTATGGAAAATTATGGAATTTTATATTTATTGTTAACTCTCTATTCTCTAGTGTTAATAAATTCCTGGTGGCTATTACTTGAGAAAATATTGTACATCATGTTCAATTCAAGCCTGGATTAGATTGGAAAGAAATTAATTAAATATCAAAAAATTAGGAAAAATGTGAGTTTCTGAATTTAGACTAATTATATCATGATAGGCTCCTAGTAAATAACTTAGTTCATTTGGATAAATATTTTGAGTACTTCCCATTATATACATCATATAACTTCGGATGGTCTGCGTTCAGTAAAAACTCCAGGAATCATTTTAGGGTGCAGAAGTGAACTAAGGAGATGGGATATTAGTGTAATGGGATGTTAAGTGATATGAGGAGTCATGATGAATAGTGAGAAGTCTGGCTAGTGTTTAGAGGTGCTCGGGGATGACGAAACATCGTCTACCCCGTAGGAGAGAAAGTGTCAAATAAACTAGGGTTAGAACCAATATAACATAAGAGGGATTGGGAATTTAGTTATTAACCAATAACAATAAGTGCCTTGAGAAAGGAAACGATGGGCTTCAACTACGATCATAGTTCCTAGTGCCCTTTGAGAGCCCTTCACGGGGTATGGCGGGGGCAGTCCCAGGCTAATGTAAACCGTAGAAATAATAAACTAAAAGAGCAACTAGTATAACTAGGGTTTCACATTCACACACCCCGGTAGCTAGGGAGGTTGAATAGGTTTGTTTGAATTCCATCCGGACGGTAGCTTCGGAAGGTAGATGCACGGACGGGATAGTCCGGGGAGCCGGGGCTCGAGGGATTGGATACAGAATAAGGTGGTGGGTCTTCAGTATTTGACAGTCATTCACAACAACGTCGGTACGTTGACTCGGCGGTGTGGGACACTTTGCCAAAGAAAGTCTGGTGGATATAGCCAGCACTAGCATGCGGATACTCTAGGTTGTGCTCTTCTTAGGGGAATACTGAAGGGCTAGTCCCGGTAGTGTGGATAGCCGCCTAAGAGTGGGGGGCCCGACCCACTATCTCCGTTTGCCACTACGGAGGCTCCTGGGAGTGAAGCTAGCTGCCCGAATAGGGGGAACTAAAGGTCTGTGCACATAGAGTCGTGTGTGTGAGTTGTACTTGCATGAATCATAGAATAGCATTTCACTACACTGATATTTGCATATAACCGACACCAAAATATATAAATCGGTATGGGACTTTTTATATGATGGGAGACTTGCAGAAGACCCCTTAACTTATATGTTTATATGGGAATTCCTATAAGTTAAGGTTACTTACTTGCTTGCTTGCTTGTATTCTACCTTGTCTTTTATAACATTTGCTGCTAATTTTATTTGTTTACTTTAATGCTCACTGTTGTAGAACTGCTAGATTGTACCTTTCTTACTTAGCTGATATACAATATGAATAACTGCTAGATTAGTTCCATTATCATCCGCTTTGCTTACTCTCCACCTTTGTTACTTCCCTTTCCTCCTCTCCGCTCGGTGCTTAGGAGCCGTGGGGGATGAGTAGGGGATGATAGGACTTAGTCTTTATGACTAATGGTTTTCAGACCATAACATTACAGGAGCTCCTGATGGGGATAGGGACCAGCAGCCCAGGGACCAGCACAAGCGGAGTACGGTGCGCATGGAGGTGGGCCAGTCTAGTTCCGGAGCACCTGTGACCAGCTCCGTGTGTGATTAGGCTTTCTTATAGCTTCCGCGATTAGTGATATATAGTGAGTACACTGATGTACCGGGCTTGAGCCCGTTTATATTTCATCTGTACTGATCTTTTGCAGTACTCTCTTCTTTCCTTATTGACGGACTTGCTTTAATTTTATTTATATGTGATTTTGTGGACATGTTTACATTTAGTGTATATTTACTTCTCTCTCTTATGATCGAAAAGGCCCGCAGAATTGGCGTTTTGTAGTGGCGGCCTTCCCGAGAGTCGGTGCAACCGCAAAACGACAATTCTGGGCATAATGCCCCTGTGGTTTGAAGAAATAAAAAATAGGGGTCTTACAGGTTGCCTAAGTTAAATGAGATTACATAGTGAGATCCAAAATACCCAATTCTAATCTAAGTGGAGAAAAACAAGCGTTACAGAGGGGTTTTGTGAAGATATCCGCCAGCTGATCATCAGTTGTAATGAAGCTCACTTTCATGTTTTCTTTCTTAAAGTGATCACGAAGAAAGCGATGACAAACTTCTATGAGTTTAGATCGAGAGTGGTGCATCAGATTGTTTGTTTAGTCTATAGCACTCTTGTTGTCAAACCTAAGCTTAACGTTCTTGAAGGAGAGACAAAAGTCCTCTAACATCTGTGACATCGAAAGTTCTTGTGCGCAATAGCTTCCTAGGGCAATATATTCAGCCTCGATCGTGGAGATGGAAAATTATATTTCCTACTCTACCATGAAACTAGTGCAAACCATAAGAATTGACACGTGCCACTTGTGCTTTTGTAATCAGGTGAACACCTTGCATAATATGAATCTTAATATCCAAGATGCATAAAGTTGGTGGTTTGTGGATACCAAAGGCCAATATTTTTAGACCCTATGAAGTATCTAAAGATATGTTTAACGGCTTTAAGATGATATTCTCAAGGATTAGCTTGATATCTAGCACAAAGGCACACTACAAATATGATGTTTAGTTTAGATGCACTTAGATATAATAATAATCTGTTCATGCCTCTAAATAATGTTTGGTCCATCAAATTGCAAATTTCATCCTTCCCTAATTTTAGTTATACACTCATAGAAGTTTTCACTTGTTTCAAATTCTTAAAACTGAATTTCTTCATCATATCTTTTATGTATTTTGATTGAAAAATAAAAATACCTTCGTGTCGTTAAGAAATTTGAAAACTTAAAAAGTATGTCAATTCTCTTATTAAACACATTTCAAATTCACTTTGCATCACTTTTATGATTTCTTCACATATTTTTTCATTAGTGGCACCAAAGATTATATAATCGACATATATTTGCATGATCATTAAATATGAATCACTATATTTTACAAACAAAGTAGTATTCATACTTCCCATCCTAAACCCATGCTTGACAATAAAAACCATTAGCCTATCATTCCAGGAATGAGGTGGTTGCTTTAATCTGTATAAGGCTTTATGTGTTTATAGGCATGATTTGGATGATTACTATTATTAAAAGCTGGTGGTGTCTTTGCATGCATTTTTCGTTAATATAACCATTTAAAACGCACTCTGGACATCCATTCGATACAAATTTTTTCCTTTTAAAACTAGAAAATGTTAAGAAGATCCTAATGGACTCAAGGCGAGCTCCGAGTACAAAAGATTTCTCAAAATCCACCCCTTTGATCTGAGAGTATCCGTGAGTAACCAACATAGCTTTTTTCTCGTTAACCTAGACTCACCATCAAGTTTTTTTTGAAGATCCAATTAACACCTATAACTAGATGGTTACCACGACGCTCCACTAATGTCCATACTCTATTTCCTTCAAACTAATTAAGTTCCTCGTTCATGGCCAAAAACCAAGACTCGTCATTTAGTGCTTCAGAATTGTTCTTAGGTTCAATTTCAGATACAACACATAAGTTTGAAAATGATTCATGCATAAATGAACGAGTTCTAATCCCTTGTGAATGCTCTCTAATTACTAGTTCTCTAGAATGATTTTTTGAAAAATTTAGTTCATTTGGAGGCTCATATCCTTCCGAATCACCTAAGTTGTCACCTACTACTACATCTCTCTTCACACTCTCATCTTCTTGAGATATGACGTCACCATAACCTACATTTAACTTTGGGTCTTCTTTAGAAGTAATTTCATCAAAGTGAACATGAATTGAATCTTCTATAACCAAGGTTCTTTTTTATAGACCCTATAGGCACGACTCATGGAGAAATATCCTAAAAAGATGCATAGGTCAGATTTTTCATCAAATTTCCCTAAAATATCCTTGGTATTAAAAATGAAACATGGGAAACCAAAGACTCTAAAATAGGATACAGGTGGCTTTTTATAAGAGTATAGCTCATATGGGGTGCACTTTTAAGTAGGGTGAAGCATGGTCTGGTTCACCACATAAGATGTAGTGTTGACCGCTTCAGCCCACAAATATCGACATAAGACAAACTCAGCTAGAATTGTGCGAGCTAATTCTTTGAATGTTAAGTTCTTTCTTTCTACTACTCCATTTTGTTGTGGGGTGTGTGGGTATAGACAATCATACCGAATTCCTAAATTATTACAATAATTTGTAAAATGTTCATTCTCGAATTCTCCACCGCGATCAGACCTTATGCATTTTATTTTTGATTCCATTTCATTTTGCAATTTATTGCATAAGTTAGAGAATTCATTGAATGTGTTAGATGTTGGAACCGACAGGGCCAATTCCTCCTAAAGCTCGGATCTAAAACTGCAGCTCACGCCTACTCTCTCTGGACCACGCTCTCAACAGAACCCTTAGAGGGAAAGACCGGGGGTTTTCAGCTTGGAGGTCCCACCTCTTACCCAGGAGAAACAGGAATTCTCCCCCTCCCTAGCCAATGCTGAGCTAGGTGTCTAAGTAGGAGAGAGAGAAGGGTTCAACGCCTCTTTCTCAGACACCTTACCGGTCTATTTATAGGCCTCAGAATCTGAACTGCAAATAACCAAAACAAGCACCTGTGAATATTACTAAGATAACCCTGGGCTAGGTCTGCCAACAGCCGAACTCCGCTGTTGGGAAAGGCTAAAGGCAGACCACCCAGGGTAAAAGGGTAAAATACCTCGGAGGCTAAAAAAAGATGAACCGTTTGTCAATTGAACCGGTTCCCACCCAGTTGTTGAACCGGCCTTTACTCTTTCTGCCGGACCGGTGCTCGGCGAGAGGGCCATCTCGCGGCTGAAAGCGCCATCTCGTAGGCGAGACCCCTTGTCGCCAAAAAGCTTTCCTACGACCTCCCGCCTGCCAGGGGAATGGGCCTTTTCTAGGGTCCCTCTCGCCCAGCGCGAGCGGACCCAACCTAGGCCCCCCTCGCCTAGCGCGAGTGGATCCATCTTTGGGCCCCTCTCGCGCTAGCGCGAGTGGATCCATCTTTGGGCCCCTCTCGCCTAGCGCGAGTGGATCCATCTTTGGGCCCCTCTCGCCTAGCGCGAGTGGATCCATGCTTCCTCCTGAGGACTCCTCTAATCCCCATATCCGCCGAGCCCTTTCTCGTGAGCCCGAGGTTGTACACAATCCCCGCTCTTTTCGAGTTTGTCTAAGCTCGAAAAGAGAAGTCCAACCGAGGCTCACGTCATCTTAGCGACTTTATGGCGGAATCTTTTTTTTCCTTTTTAGTGTGGGATTCTCTTCCCTCCTGAGCCTATAAATACCGGGATCCTTCTTGAGTGCAAGAGACCTCTTCTCTTGATTTTACCCCCCTTTAAATTCCGCTGCTATGTCTCTTAGCAAGAGCTTCCGCGATCGTATCGCGTTGGTGCGCCAGCGGAATAAGGCAAGCGCGGCGGCCTTAAACAAACCCTCATTTCCCGTGTCGCACTTCCCTCTCCCCGCTGCCCCTTCTCTCGCCCTGAAGAAGGCGAGGACAACTGATCTTGTTCCCCCGTCGGGAGAACCCTTTCCAGACCCTCCGGAGAGACGCATCCCTCCTACTTCACCGCCTTCTAAGGGAAAAGAGGTAAGATCATTGTGTACCTCCCTCGTTTGTTATCTATCCTTCATTACTCCTTCTGCTGTCGGTTTTCAGAAAAGTCATGCGCCTCCCCATCAGTCTGGTAGCACACAAGCTCACCTCGCCGACCATCGTCCAAATTCCGTCTCGCCTCCCTCCTCCACTCCTCCTTCGACTCTTGGTGGGAAAAAAGGCGAGCCTTTCCATGTTGCTGGGGACCTCTCGCCACTCTGGTTAGGACTTTGTTGCCTTGGGCTTTCGGCTTCTATCGCCGCATACCTTTGATTATGACCCTTCTTATTCTGCTTTTTACTTTGCAGATGTGCGAGTGGACTCATCTGCTGAAGACTCGCCTGCTGAGGAGCGCTTGAGGCGAGTAGCCTCCTCACCTCTCCTCCTTTGGACGAGATCGAAGATTACCTTGGCGATCCTATGGATCCCTTAACAATGAAGCGAAAGGTGGCGGAAATGCTCCGGAAGCATGCCTTGATAATCCAAGATGGAAAAGGACAAGCATTTTGCAGATCGGCGGATCGACTGGCTGGAGGTGGAAGTTGCTCGCTTGACCTCCGAAATTGATGCCGATATCGAGATAGACGAGACGGATCCCCAGGCGATTCTGAGCGAGGTCGACCAACAGCTCCGTCTCGCGCGCCGTGGCGTAGACGCGGCTCGCGCCTTTCACCTTCCCCACCGTCCTCCCTGCACAAGGGGCCGTGGTGGGGGTGCTGGCGATGGCATAGGGACTGAGTCTCTCGCGCCGTCTCGCGCCCTTAGTTTCTTTGTATTGCGTGTTTTGTAATAATGTTTTCCTCTCGCGGCTAACGCCCGAACCTTCCAGGTCCCATGAATGGGCTGCTCGCTGTACGCGAGATGAACAATTTTAATAACTTCTTTTAATAGTTTCCTTGATAATAGACCGTTTATTTTCATATTTCGATGGTACTGTCTCGCCCCCGGCTTGAGGATTCACGTAAGATCACGCAATCGAGGCTAGGAGAGAGAAAAGGACGGCCGCCTCTTCCCCTTCCTCGGCATTATAATTATTTTTTTTGCTTCCTCTTATTTTTCCTACTTACCTAACAGGCTATAAATACACCCTACCTCCAGGCCGGATCATGCTTTCGTGACCTCGGCGCCCCCCACTTTACCCCTCTTTTCTCTTCCTATTGCGAGCAAGTTCCGCCGGCGCTTCATCTCGCCCACTCTTCTCGCCTTCTCCTTTCGCCTTCTCGGCCTACCATGGGAAAAGGAAGATTGAGGGAGGCGAAGGGCGAAGCCGATGCGGGAAGCGATTCAGTGACCACGACTTTCCTCCCGGGCGGATTTCCAAGGAGGAATACAACGCCTTTACTCGGGATTTTTTGCCGGCGGACTTCGAGTCCCCGCCCCCAAAGGTGGGCGAATCGATTAATACTTTTTATCCTGATGAAATCGCCTTCCCCGTCTCGCATTTCGAGGCGGGGCTGAGGTTGCCCCCTCTGGCCAGAGGTGAAACAGGTCTTTAAAAATACTTCGGCACTGTCCCCCGCGCAACTGAACCCAAACGCCATCTCGGTCCTTGTGGCCTTCGCCTGCTATATGCGTCGGGAGCGAATCGAGTTCAGCCTGAACTGCTTCCGTAAGCTTTTCATCTACCATGCCACCCGACGGCGTGTCCTATTTTACGGGGCAAGGGCTCAAAGTGTGCGAGAGACGCCCAACAAGAATCACCACTGGCTCACTCGCTTCGTCTTCATTCGAGGCCACATGGGGGGCATCCCGCGAGCGCCTGTGGTCACCAGCCGAAATTTTCTATACCTCCCCACAGGTCAGCGGCACGGACAAGCTCCTGCGACTTTCTTCGCTGGCAAGAACTTCGAAGTTCAATTCTTGAGAGCGTGGTCTCGACTCCCTCCTCCCCGTGCTTCCGGGCGAAGGTAAACCCTCCCTCTCTTTTTTCCTTATTTCTGTCTCTTATTTCGAACCGCATTTATAAACGTCTCGCCCTCGCCCTTATAGGAGAAAGAACTGTTCCTGTCCGCCCTCCTTACAAAAGTAGCATCAAGCCCTCCAAGGAGGTTGCCCTAGCTACAATGGCAACCGAAGCGGCGAAGGATACTCTGCCCCCCCCCCCTGAAGAAAAGAACTGCCGAGAGACCCCGCTCCGTCTCGCCCAAGCCCCTCAAAGAAGACGAAGACCAAGAAAGGAGTGCCTCCTTCCTCGGGAAAAGGCGAAACGAGTTCGTGCTACGGTGCTGGAGGTGTCGGGCTCTCTGTCTCCTATTTCCCTGGGATCCCAATCTCCTAATAAGTCACCTTTCTCAGTCCCCCATCGGCGGGCCGTCTCGCCAATTGGCGAGACGGGCCAATCTGCCCTTCCCGCTGACAAAACTCCCCTCGTCCTCCAAATCCCCGACTCGCGAGGCAAGTTCCTCCACCGCCCGGCTCCTTCCACCCACCCTAATTTCAACATGGTCCTTCGGTCCCAGATGCAGCTGATGACCCTACCCTGATATGGGACCAGGAGGTGAATCGGGTCTCCATCTCCACTCTCCTTCCCTCTTGGGTAGAGCGAGACCATCCTACGGCCCACGCGTTCTCTTGAGCTTCGGACTCTATGGCGGCTCAGAGCGAGGACCCGCCGCTGAACTGCCCTCGCGGGACCTGATCATGAGGTCCGCACAATCTCATCTGCGCTCGCTAGAGCTCTCGCATCAGCTCTCGCGTCGCCTAATTTTCAACAATCAGAAATGGAGAGAATCGGAGGCCCAACTTAGCGGCGGAGCTTGAGAAGTCTACAGATCTTGAAAAGAGGCTGGCCACGGCTGAAAACCTCCTCGCCAAGGCTCGCGGTGGTGTGGTAAGCACTCAACCCTTAACTCCCTCCTTTTCTTTGCTTTTCCCTTAACTTCTTTCTAACGAATAATCCCTTCGCAGGATGCCGAGACTGCCGATAGGATGCATTCGCGCATAGCCCACCTAGAGGAAGAAATTAAGGGCATGGAATCCGAGATCATTCGGCTTCAGGAGGCCGCCCTCTCCGCCATCCCGCGGGGTGATCCCTCAACTCCTCCACCACTACAATTCTCATGCCGAGGTGGAGGAGCTCTGCAAAGATGCCAACATCCGGACCGCCGAGCTGGTTATAAAGATGATGAAGGAAATGGAAGTCGTCAAAGAAGGCTGTGAGGATGTTACCGCCCGCCACCTGGTGCCAGAAATTTATGGCGAGGAGGAAAGCGGTTCGTCACCTCCAGTGCGGAAGAATAGGGTTACATATAGTCCGCCCCCTTTTTTTTTTGCACACTTTGTACTAAGGCGTTTTTGTACTAAGGCCTTTTCTACATATATATATATATACACATTTTTGTGCTTGATGTCTTGCCTCCCTTTTTTTTTTCTCTCTCTGCCTTTGCCTTTTTCCCGTGGTTGGAGTTTTCCCTTTATTTGCGAGACGGGTCACGATTCACCTCGCCTGTCGCTAGAAAGGCTGGCTTGACCTGTGATGCGAGTGGTCGTGAGCCCTTGATGCTCTCCACACCGAGGATGTGTGTCATTTCCTCTCGCCTTGATTCTGATCCCTCCTGGCGCGAGTGGGCTTCTTAAATTGCTTTTATGACTAGTTAGTTATACCTGCGAGACGAGGGTGCTTTTCTTCTCGCCCTTTGGCCGAAGAGCGGCCCTGCTGCTGGCCTTGCTCTGGGCGTGGGAGTCGGGTTCTCGTTACACTCGCCCGGGGATGGTGTCCCTTCCACTCGCCTTACTTTTGGACCCCCCAGGGCGAGACGACCTTGAGAGACCAACGCCTCCCCTCTCTTTTAAGAATAAGGATCCTGCCTTTGTTTGCCTAAATCATGAGTTCTCCTTGTAGGAAAGTCCCCACCCATGAGGGTATGCTTCAAAACCAACCCCAACCACCGAGTGAGCCTACAGACCTGCCAGCTCGATGGTAGCCTGGATCAACGGGTCTTCTCTCGGGGTCTCCTCTCCAAAAACCAACTCCAACACGCCGAGTGAGCCTACAGACCTGCCAGCTCGATGGTAGCCTGACAGCGGGGTCATCTCGGGGTCTCCTCTCCAAAACCAACTCACAAACCGCCGAGTGAGCCTACAGACCTGCCAGCTCGATGGTAGTAGCCTGGACAGCGGGTCTTCTCGGGGTCTCTCTCTCCAAAACCAACTCCAACCGCCGAGTGAGCCTACAGACCTGCCAGCTCGATGGTAGCCTGGACAGCGGGTCTTCTCGGGGTCTCCTCTCCAAAACCCAACACTCCAACCGCCGAGTGAGCCTACAGACCTGCCAGCTCGATGGTAGCCTGGACAGCGGGTCTTCTCGGGATCTCCTCTCCAAAACCAACTCCAACCGCCGAGTGAGCCTACAGACCTGCCAGCTCGATGGTAGCCTGGACAGCCGGTCTTCTCGGGGTCTCCTCTCCAAAACCAACTCCAACCGCCGAGTGAGCCTACAGACCTGCCAGACCTGCCAGCTCGATGTAGCCTGGACAGCGGGTCTTCTCGGGGTCTCCTCTCCAAAACCAACTCCAACCATACGAGCTGCCGAGCCTACCTACACCTGCCAGCTCGATGGTAGCCTGGACAGCGGGTCTTCTCTCGGGGTCTTCCTCTCCAAAACCAACTCCAAACCGCCGAGTGAGCCTACAGACCTGCCAGCGATCGATGGTAGCCTGGACAGCGGGTCTTCTCCTCAGGGTCTCCTCTCCAAAACCAACTCCAACCGCCGAGTGAGCCTACAGACCTGCCAGCTCGATGGTAGCCTGGTACAGCGGGTCTTCTCGGGGTCTCCTCTCCAAAACCAACTCCAACCGCCGAGTGAGCCTACAGGACCTGCCAGCTCGATGGTAGCTGGACAGCGGGGTCTTCTCGGGGTCTCCTCTCCAAAAACCAACTCCAACCGCCGAGTGAGCCTACAGACCTGCCAGCTCGATGGTAGCCTGGACAGGGGTCTTCTCGGGATCTCCTCTCCAAAACCAACTCCAACCGCCGAGTGAGCCTACGACCTGCCAGCTCGATGGTAGCTGGACAGCGGGTCTTCTCGGGGTCTCCTCTCCAAAACCAACTCCAACCGCCGAGTGAGCCTACAGACCTGCCAGCTCGATGGTAGCCTGGACAGCGGGTTTCTCGGGTCTCCTCTCCAAAACCAACTCAACCGCCGAGTGAGCCTACAGACCTGCCAGCTCGATGGTAGCCTGGACAGCGGGTCTTCTCGGGGTCTCCTCTCCAAAACCAACTCCAACCGCCGAGTGAGCCTACATACCTGCCAGCTCGATGGTAGCCTGGACAGCGGGTCTTCTCGGGGTCTCCTCTCCAAAACCAACTCCAACCGCCGAGTGAGCCTACAGACCTGCCAGCTCGATGGTAGCCTGGACAGCGGGTCTTCTCGGGGTCTCCTCTCCAAAAACCAACTCCACCCGCGAGTGAGCCTACAGACCTGCCAGCTCGATGGTAGCCTGGACAGCGGGTCTTCTCGGGGTCTCCTCTCCAAAACCAACTCCAACCGCCGAGTGAGCCTACAGACCTGCCAGCTCGATGGTAGCCTGGACAGCGGGTCTTCTCGGGGTCTCCTCTCCAAAACAGAATCCTCTTGCTTTGAGATGATGGCTACCTGCGATTGCGTGGCGGTACCAGAAGGCCATGCTAAGTTTGTTTGTATTGAAAAAGTGAAAGACCACCATCCCGTACAGAATAGAAAATGACCACAACAGAAAGGCATTAAGGATAAAATCGCTTTAGTCGTCGCCGCTTCGGGCGCGATCGAGGGGTGCCCCGTCCACATCTTGGAGGTGGTACCCCCCTGATTTCAGGACTTCTTTTACAATAAATGGACCTTCCCAGTTGGGGTTGAGCTTCCCGACGGAAGCCCCTCTTCCTGCCGCATCCACTTTCTTAAGGACCAAGGTCCCTCTCTCAAACTGCTTGATTCTGACGTGCCTATCAAAGTATCTTGACATCCTGCGCTTGATCCTCCTGTCGGATAGATGCCATATTTCTAGACTCCTCCACCAAGTCGAGGGAGAGCTTTGTTCTTCCTCGTTGTCTGCCAGCCATTCCTCGTCTCCCTTTTTGCGGCT